>CM070546.1:40994863-41594863 GCA_036346405.1 Phyllostachys edulis | reverse complement strand
GACCCTCGGCCCCCATGCTATCAAGGCCACCGGGTCGACTCGCCGGACGGGGAAGATGGAGGGGCGAGGGTACGCGATTACGCTCCATCCGATGCCTCGAGTCGACATCGCTGGGCCTTCCGCAGTCATGTTACTGAACGACATGCTTGACATCATCAATAACCGCCTTCAAGACCGAAAAAGGCGGTCCATCTGTGTTGTTTGTACCCGCCGAAGTTCCCGGCCGCGCGCCGATAGCGATCTCCAAACGATCCACCGCATGGTTACGTAACAAACAAATTTTGTTAGTTAACCCTATTTCGAGGGTGGTTAATCTACTACGTACTCAACGCATCAATCGTCATTGCGTCTTTGCACGGCGGGTCCATCCCCAAGTCCAAGCGTTAGCGTGACTAGGATCTCGCATGTCGGGCGGGGGCGCCAATAATCTCGTCTCACAGTTCCAGACGCACCACTCCAAGTACATGTCGAAGTCCCTAGATTGTACGGCCGTGCCTCCTGCAAACTGGAATCAGTGGCCGTCTGCCATGCATCTACCCACGGCTGCTGCGTTTGAAGCCAGTCATCGCTCTTGCGACCCTTCTTTGTCCGCTCAAGGTCCAACAAAATAAATAAATTATGGTAATCGACATAACATATGACTAAAGGATCTACAATATTATTAAGCAATGCAATGTACTTACAAGTGACTACGCCTGCAAGCGGCCGCCCTAGAGCAGGGGGATCTCCCGTGCAGTCGAATCGCCTCATTACCGTTGTGGGTTGTACGGCTCTACCATGTGGGAGAACACCAGATGACAAGTTGTCCTCCAGTACGCCGCATCCTGGTGGCATAGCGAGCTCAAGCCGTCGGGGGCTATGCCCTCGCGTGGTAAGCATTCGTCCAAGGAGCCCATACTATGTCGTTCTCATGTAGGGTCTCGAATTCATTGTGGAACTCAGGGTATATGCGGCGCACCCTTTCCCTAGACCACCCCAGTACTGCCACAGTCCATCGGGATCCCATGGTCGGGCCTTCCACGGGATCCTCCTCGTCCGCCTCACCATAGAAATGCTGTGTGTGCGGGTAAGGATGGACTGGGGCGCGGAAGTACGGTCGTCCGACCGCGAAGTGCTCCCACGACCACAGGTGTAACAGCGTGTGGCAACCCGAGAGCACGGGCTTTGTTCCGGCGACGCTATGGAAGCGTCGACAAAGTCGTGATGATGTCACGACAAGATCTGGTGAACCCCAATCTTGCAAGCGCACGCCCTCATCGCTCGGCGTCCACGATAGACTCCGCAAGGTGAATATAACTGGTACACCATGTCCCTCGTGCTAGGGAACATGATCCACCCAATATAAACAACAAATATGCAATAAAGTGGCATCGAACCACCTCCTTTGTTGCGTCAATTGGGCAATGCATGAATCGTCGCAGCCAACCGTGTGGAATGCCCTTTGACCTCTCGGGGATAGGCTGGCCGAAACGATGATGGAGACGCGCCTTCGGTCCGCGACCTCGGAGGAACAAGCTGACACCAAGAACGGAAGGCCGGTAATGAAGCTGACATCTTGCAGTGTCACCGTCATCTCCCCCCACCGGAAGTGGAACGTGTGGGTCTCCGGCCGCCAACGATCAACCAAGGCGGAAAGAAGAGAGGCATCAATTAGGAAGTTCTGCCCCATGTTCAGCATGCGGGCGAACGCAATCAGCCCGGATTGACGAAGCCTCGAAACATACCGCTCGTCGAGCGGCCAGGCCTCCCTCGGTCCCCGTGTCACCAGAGTTGGTGGCCCATCGCCATCAATCCAAGCGTGACAGCGATGCTTGCCGTCCCATGCCGCTTCAAGTAGGGGTGGTAGAGTACGTGCCATTGCTGCAAATAGACAAAACTAACGATTAGCAAAATCTAAAACGCATTTAACGGTACAAAATGCAATAAGCAAAAAATTAAACACGAACTAAACCTCACTAATCGAACGCTACACAGACTTATGATTTCCTCGGTCGGCCTCGCGCGTTGGTTTATATACGCCTCACAAGCAGACAATGAAAGACAGCGACGCGATGTAAAGAAAAGTGAACAGGAAAAATCGCATGCTTCCAAATTCTTTCGATTAAGCATGGCATGCGAGCGAGGAGGAAAAAAGGAAAGGAGAAAGAAATGCGCGCGACGCTGGGGGACCTGCCGCCGGGGTCGGGCAGTGCGCTGCGTGCCGAAGTGGGCGAGTCCTGCCACCCACTAGCCGCAGACGAAACCTTCGCTTTGGGCTATTTTTGCTAATTATGGCGACTTGGGGCTATTTTCGAAATAAATTGTCGCTACAGGGCTAGAACAGTAAAAAATTCGATTGGTCAAGTTATGGTGGTGTTTCATATTGCCAGCAGTATTTTGCCATTGTGTCATCCGTTCATTTGCCTCGTGAGTGTATTCACCTTGCTTGAAAATTGTGGTCCATGGGAGGGGAAGAGGGGTTCGCTGATGGGGTGGCAGCGCAACAGGGGTTGCCATTGCCTGTTATTACGGTCGGGCCGGCATATGCTGTTTTCAGCTACGGGAAATGCGATTATTGTCAGTTCTCCCGTCCTCATCGTGTCTATCTTACTGCCCGAAACCAGTAGATCTACGCCTGCTACTATTGTTCTGTCCAGAGTTCTACTGCATAAAATGCTGCCCTTAACCTGTGAATGCTGATGTTTTTACTGAGTATTGTTTTGTTCAGTTAACGGTGTTAAACAAGACATCGCTTAACTAACATCTGCAGACTGCAGTTTAACCTGGGCCTTGCTGGGCAAATCAACTAGTCATGCTATGGAGACGCTGTGGCTATCTAATGCTGATTGAAGTACAAATTTTCTTTCGGATTTGCTATTTCACGTGCATCTGACATCTTGCAAAATCATAGTCGATTTTCTCACTTTCGGATTGATGTGTCTTCCTCTTCTCCGGTGCCTGGCGAATTAGAGTTAGGGTTCGCTTGTGCCCCCCTCCCCTCTCCAGCGCGCTTGCTTGCTTAAAGGGAGGTCGGGGTGGTGGTGGCGCTGCTAGACGCGAGCAAGGAGGAGGGCGGTGTGGGAGTGGGGTGGGGGCAACAACCAAAGTGGTTAGGAGGTGGTGGCGGTAGCCATTGGGGACGAGGAAGGAGGCGGCGCGGGGGATCTCGCTGGCCGGACAGGAGGAAGAAGGGTGGCGGTAGGAACGGGAGGCAGGGCAGAGGAGGAGGTGGTGCGGAAGGAGGTCGCCGGCAGGCATCGCTATCGCCGGCGATGCGATGGGAGGTGGCATGGGGCGGGGCTGGGGCGGCGGTGGCTAGGTGTGGAGTGAGTTAGGGTTAGGATGTGATGGGTTATATAGAAGAGAGAGGGGGAGATGTGAGCCACATGATCTTGATCCAACAGTGGAAAATAGTGATTGTGATTTCATATTTTCCGGCGCCTATGAAATAGATGCCCCCTTTTTCTTTATGGAGACCTTACAACACAGAGATTTTGATATAGATACAGACATACTTAGTACTTTTCAGTTAAATGTATTATTTGACTGGAAAGAATTATTGAGCCACACTAAATATTATCAGGTGAACTCTAATTTAATTTGATCTTTAATTATCATACTTAGAGACATAGAGCTACTACTATTTTATTTAATTATATGCAGTCGTATATATGATCTGTACAAGCCTAAAGTGAAGATACGCTTCGAAGGCCCTAAAGGAAGAAATGGTTCATGCATGCAGCACCATGCAAATGGTGCAACCAACCGAAGCATGCACTTGAAAACCGAATCAAGTCCCAATTGTTGAAACGGAAACTGAAGCGTCCAGAGGCTGTTTGAGATGCAAAGGAATAAAGAAAACAAAGAAATCATGGCAAGATTGCATGCTGTTTGAGATGGAAAGGAATAAAGAAATCAAAGAAATCATGGCATGCATGCTGTGCGCATGTTGTGAACACATGTGGGCCTGCATGTTTGGATTCACCAACCGAACCAATTACTTATGAGTCCTAGTTTTGCTAGTTGGGTTTAAGCCAAATACTTGCGCGTGATCCTGGATGGACCAAGTCAAAAGGAGTTTGAGTTTTGAGTTGAAGTTGTTTTCTCAATTCCGGTTAATTAGCATGGAGGTTTCTAACCGACTTGGACTTTGAGTCCGTGTGGGCCTAGGAGCCGTGTGTGCGTGTGTTAGCACTATATGTAGCTACGGCCGATGACCATGTAAAGGGGACGTCATATTTTCAAATATTAATATATTCTTGATTCTAGGGTTTGAACAATATTGCTCCCACTAGAATCGGGAGTTCCAATCTATTGTGTCATTCCGTTGTTCTTGTGATTCCTTGTGTTTTGCAGGAGCAACGACACGTCTACTTTGCGTGGTCGGGTAGACAGGATCACGAGCGTGTGGTTGGGCGAATTCTTTTATCGCAGGTTGCTGTTTGAACAGTTATTAGCGCCATCGGTTCGTCAGGTTGCACGAATCCAAAGTTATTATCGATCCTACGTTGTGAAGATCGGGCATCCCCCGTATCAGATTTTCTTTGTTATTGGTACAAATTGAAGTATCACGCCCCGCATCTGCTGGCGTAGATGCCCAGTGCCTATTCACCACCTAGTCGTCTTAACCACAAGCGCCCTAAGCTTGCCAATGCAACGACGCGCACTCAGAAAGAGTTCTATCCTAAAGCAATCAAGGATATCTGCTAAGAACTCACTTTCTGGCAAGCAAAAACCGAAGTTCACGAAAGAAGCGAAAGAATGATCCAGCCTTCTTACGGAATTGGAATCATTTCATTGCCGCAAGGACTCTATCTGATTAAAGACCGAGCCGGACGATACATTTGGTTCTCTAGTTCTTGAATCTTGTTCTCAGTCAGAGTTGAAGTACTGATAATCCCAATTATCAAAGATCAAATGATGGAGATGAAGAGATTTGGAAACAAGAGGAATCGGAGATGAAAAGACTCAAAGGCGGGAGACGGAGATTGTAATGAGAACGAAATATCAGTAAAGGTAAAAAGAAGTCATTTTATCCCTTTTTTTTTTACCACAAACTGTTCGTCCACTCACCGCAACTTTGGATATGGTTTGCAAGAAAACATGAATCTTTTCCTTTTTCCCACATTTTTATTAAATGTCTAGAATGATTGTGCCTGATCAAATCTTATTGATGTACGTTTCGAGACAAGAAAGTCTTAAGTAAATATTCTTTATTTCCTTAAGCTTTGGAGGCTAGCTGACAAGGATTCTTGACTATATCAATTTTTTCGGTCAAAGTCTGAGTCTCTGTCAAAGCAAACTCACATATGAGGGGCTCACTTCATAACGGTTATGAACCTACGACCAGTACTTAAAAGAAGCTGAATCCCCTTCATTACGGCCAAACTGGTCGTAGCCTAGTATAGGCTAAGATGACCAATCATATAGTTTTGGGCCATCCTCGACTAGTTTGAGACATGACAACTTTCCACGTGACTAACATGAGAGTGGTTATTGGTGCATATGACAACTTACGATAGTTGACTAAAAGACGTTGCGGTTCAAGACTCAACAGAGGAACATGCGTGAAGATTAGAGGCGCCTTTAACGACATTAACTACCATCCCTTCAATGGCTGTAAAGGGGGTAGCCCACGTATTCTGTAAAATAAGTTCTCAATCAAGAAACATATTCATCATTCTATATATCCCTATTGTACTCCTATACATTCATTGTGTCCACGGCAATAAAGCGTCTTCGTTTAGATTGTACTCTCATATCATTTTCTCGGATAACCTCGATAGAGGATCCTGTGTCCCGATCATTGACAATCATACCAATCCACCACCGCAGCTCTTGATCTCTCGTAGCTTTCATTTTGGTTTCCGAGAGAAAAACCAAAGATGGGCGATAAATCTCCACAAGATTACGGAGCTCCTGAATTGCCTCGGACCGCCCACATCCTCCGTAGTTCAAACATACAAGATTCATGGTGCCCGGCGGGGCTGCATCGCAGCCTCCACCGATTGTGCGTTAAAAGTGTGATGAGGGTCTGATAATCCTCAATTAATGAGGTTATTTATCTGTAGTATTATCTATAATATTGTCTCTTATACAACCTTCAAAGGTACCCCTCAATATTTACAATGCGGGAGATCATACACACCTAGTGGTCGTAAGTCCTACTACTATCACTTTATGATCGTAAGTTCTTCTACGACCACTTGTTGATCGTAAGTCCTACTACAATGGCCTTTTGGTCGTAATTTCTTATACGACCACCTATTAATCGTAAGTCTTACTACGATCACCTCATGGTCGTAAGTCTTACCACAACCACCCTATGATCGATAAAGCCTACAGACATATGAGCCCAATCTACTAGGGACATTTGTGTGCTGTGTTTAATACATGCAGTAGTTAATATGTGCCGTTATTCCTGAGATAACTGCACATATTAAACCTCTGTCTCTGACATAACCGCAAGGCGACGTGGGGGTATATGTCTCTGATAATGACCACCCTTAAAAACGTGCGCATTGCATCAAACGACAAGGTGTCTCCTGACGTGGATAACTGCCACCCCTTCATGCACTATATAAGTTGGATCAGAAGAGAAAAGAATCAAGTGATCAAGCGATCAAGACATTTGACAGCTACAACAAAAGATAGAAGTCATGAAGCCCCAATTTTAGTGACTTTCTTCTTGCTGTAAACACAATCAATACAGCAACACAGGAGTAGGGTTATTATTCTCTCAGGAGAAGGCTTGGACCTGTATAAAATTCATGTGTCCTTTTCTGTGTGGTTTTGTTCTAGGAGAGCCCCCAACATTTATTCATAAGATCGATACTAAACCATCGACAGTTGACGCTGTCCGTGGGGAACTCCTATTTCTCCTTTCCTTTTCGACAAATTATCTTTATTTTTGACTCTGATGCTTTCATGGCAGGAGAGTGGGATGAGGAGAATTGGTTCTATTTGGTAGACTACGTAGGACTCGACATGGATACCTGCTACGAGGACGAGCAGAGCATCATTTCGTCCGACGATAATGCCAGTTTCAGGGATCTTTCACCAGACCAAGGGAACCATGCCACAAACAAAGTTGATGAGGGAGCCCTCTCCCCCACAACATTACGCCTACAGGAGGAACAAGAACCCTCAAAATGCAAGGGTCCAACTGACCAGGATCAAGATCGCCCCAAGGCGAGGGTTGAACATAGCGAGGGTTCCTCCTCCAAATGTTCAAGCCCGTCTAAGGCCGTCTGATCTGGCATAGCAAGTCTGGAATCCATAATTCAAGGACTCAATCAACAACTGATAACTGTCACCCTTCAATTACACCCACGAGATGTGTGGTCAAGCCTGCTTCACCTGCGGATTTGACCATACCCCCGCAGGGTTCACCTTCAACCGGAGACGGATATACCCCGGAATTCCCCTTCCTGAGGGGATTGCTCCAAGTCACGAGGCGTTGTCCTTCAACTACTCCTCGAGTCAGGAGGACTCAGCCGTGAGTGGGGACAGTAGCACCTAGGAGGTCTTTGTCCTATCCTTAGATCCTAATCTCTCTCCAAGAGGCAGGACTAGGGTTGCTTCCCATCGTGCAACCGCTTCGGGCTCTCGTGGTGATGGCAAGAACACCTCCGATGATGACCAGGATCTCCACATTTATTAGCGTGGCTGAAATTCTAGAAGTGACCGCTCTCCACTAAGACACACTCCGACTGACTCAGATATCGATGATCCTGAAACCACCAGGAGAAGAAGAATTGCTACCGAGAGATCCTTACCTGGGTGCACCCAATACCAGTCGGACGAAGCTCAAGAACTTCAACGAATCAATGACTTGATCGAAAACACGGCTCAAGAGCTTGGACAAGTGCCAGGCTATGACCTGTTGGCTCAAGAGATCGCACGAAGACTTCAGGATACAATGGTTAGGCTCGAGCGGATGTCGTCCTGGAAGTTGTACCGGGACAACTCCATCGAATGCCAGTCGCTCAAACGTCTCTCCTCGTGGAGAACAACAGGACCACAGATCTAGTCGATCTCCTGATCACGACACTAGTCGGAGAAGTGTTCCACGAACAACTGGTGATCGACAAACTCCTAGGGGAGGTGGTCGTTCACCACTTCTTTCAAAAAATCTACACAAGTAAATGGAGCACGAGGAGTATTACTCTCGTAGGACTGAGATCTATGATGGGTTAGGTCCATTTACCACCGGGTATCGTTGAGTAAGATCGCATGGTGATGTCAACCCTTCTTGTCCACAAATAAGGCGTTATGATGTCATTACCAGATGTCAGACGTTTTTGCCTGACTTTCGAGTAGTTTGCTGGCTGCCCCGGTTCCGACCAGTGAACATAGAGAAGTTTGATGGGTCACAAAATCCCATCGAGTTTCTTCAAATCTATTCCACCATAGTTCGAGCAGCGAGAGGAGGAGAGCATGTCATGGCCAACTATCTTCCTACTGTACTCGAAGGATCTGCTCGATCGTGGCTTTTAAATCAACCACAAGAATCGATTTATTCATGGAAGCATCTCTGTGACCTAATGCTAGCCAACTTCCAGGGCACTTACAACTGCCCTGGAAAGGAGGACGACCTGCATAGAATGCGACATGATTCTCACGAGACCCTATGCCAATTTATTAGGCATTTTAGTCAGGTTTACAATTCAATTCCTGAAGTTTCTGATTCTCCTATCATCAGGGCATTCAAGAAGGGAGTCCGCAATCGAATAGTCACGAAGGATATCGCTCTAAATGTTCCAGCTACCATCGCCGAGCTCTTCGAAATGGCCGACCGTTATGCAACTACGGTGGAAGTGGTCGAGTGGAATCGCATGATTGATCATGACGATAAGGACACATGAGGAGTGGGCGAATGTAACAAGAAGAAAGATAAAAGGCTGAGAAATCCAAGAGCAAGGCTAAAGGCAAAAAACCTCAAGTCAAAAAGCTTTAAGGAAGTCTTATCCATGAGCAACAAGGAGCCTCTGAGCTCCAAACCATACTCCAACCGAAACAATGGTAATCATCTCGAACGGAAGAACTATAAGCCTAGGTGGTGTCCTTTTCAAAAAAAAGGACACGACTTTCGCAACTACCGAGTTTTTCAACAGAAACTCGAGGATTACTACTCCGGCAAGGGACTGCTTCCTACACTCGAAGAGGTGGGACAAATGAGTGGTCAAAAATAGTCAAATGATGATGAGGAGATGTTGTTTCAAGATCTAGAACACACCATCGATCACATCTATGGGGGATCTTCAGCATATGAGTCAAGACGATAGCTTAGAGCTATCGAACGTGAGGTAAATTCCATCAACCCCTCTTGTCAATAAAGTACTAAAGTGGTCAGAAATCACCATCTCTTTTGAGAAAGGTGACTGTCTGATCCCTTCTACTCGACCTGGTCATTTTCTGATCGTGATCGAGCCCACCATCAACAACTGCCAAGTCAATCGTGTGTTAGATGATAGTAAAAGTTCATTAAACATACTCTTTACAGCCTTGGACGAAATGCAAGTTCCTAGGACAAAGATCAAACTAGTACGGTACTCATTTCCTGGGATCATACTGGGGTCTTCAGCCAAGCCTGTTGGTCAAGTTTCCCTTCCTGTTATGTTTGGGTCTCCAAACAATTTCTAGATGAAGAAACTCTCTTTTGATGTGGTCGATTTCGACACGACATATAATGCTATTCTTGGTCGACCAACTCTAGCACAATTCCTAATTGCTGCTCACTATGATTATCAATGTCTTAAGATGCCAGGTCCCAAAGGAGTAATCACAGTCTGTTATGATAAAAAGATGGCGCTTACATGCTACCGTAAGTCCATCGAGATGGTTGGCCAAATACCAACTCAAGAAGCAAACAAAGTACAACGTTCGACCAAGCAATCAAAGTCTAAAATTGCCCCAAAGCCGAACGACCAAGTCAAAGAAGTTTTACTTAATACAGAGGAGCTTTCGAAGACTGTTCGCATCAGAGTCACTCTCGACCCCGCATAGGAAGACACCCTTGTTACCTTCCTCCGAGTAAACGCAGATGTCATCGCGTGGCAAGCATCCAACATGCCTGGAGTCGCTAGGGAAGTGATCGAGCACAAGCTAGCTTTACGGCCTGACAAGAAGCCTGCAAAACAAATATTACAGAGATTTGCACTTGATCGACGAGATGCTATTAGATCAGAATTGGACAAGCTACTTAAGGTAGGTTTCATAAAAGAGGTTGACCACCCAGAATGGTTGGCTAACCCTGTAATGGTTAGGAAGTCTAATGGTAAATGGTGTATGTGTGTAGACTTTACTGATCTAAATAAAGCTTGTCCAAAGAATGATTTCCCCCTTCCTCGTATCGATCAGATAGTTGATTCCACTGCTGGTTGTAAAATATTGAGTTTCCTAGATGCATACTCTGGTTATCATCAGATAAGTATGTGTTTAGATGATGAAGAAAAAACCGCATTTATCACACCATTTGGAATATTTTGCTATGTAAAAATGCCATTTAGTTTAAAAATACTGGTGCTTCCTTCTAATGCTTGATGCAAAAGATCTTCCTTCCTCAACTTGGTTGAAACTTGAAAGCCTATGTTGATGACCTGGTCGTAAAAAACATACAACGTCTTAATCATATTTTCGACCTGCAGGAAATATTCGACAACATCAGAAAACACTAGTTGAAACTCAATCCTAAGAAGTGTGCTTGGATTCCTTATGCCTGCCGAGGAATCGAAGCATACCCTGAAAATATAAGGGCCATTGAACAAATGTGCCCTCTAACCACAAAAAAAGAAGTCTAGAAACTCACAAGATGCATGGTGGCTTTAAGTCATTTCATCACACGACTCGGAGGAAAATGACTTCATTTCTTTAAACTTATGAGGAAATAGGAGGGTTTCGAGTGGTCAGAGGAGGCAAACAAAGCCTTCAAGAATGTTAATAGATATCTTACGAGTACCCCTGTCCTGGTTTCTCCTAAACTAGAAGAAACACTCTTAATGTATCTTGCTGCTATGCCACAAGTAGTAAGCACAGTACTAGTTGTCGAACGTGATAACATTCAACGACTAGTTTACTATGTTAGTGAAGTTGTACATGGGCCTAAGAGGCGTTACTCTTAGGTCCAAAAACTTGTATATGCCCTCCTCATGTCTTCGAGGAAACTGATACATTATTTCTAGTCGCAAAAGTTAATCGTGTCGTCTAAGTTTCCCTTAGGAGAGGTCCTCAAGAACAGGGAAGCAGCGGGGCGCATGACAAAGTGGTCGGTTGAACTTGAAGAGTTTGACCCCCATTTCATGTCCCGAACAGCCATTAAATCCCAGATATTGGCATACTTTGTAGCCAAATGGACAAATCTTGAACCTGTTCAGAGACCCTAGTACGAATCCCACGACCAGTGGACAATGTACTTCGATGGTCACTTACGCTAAGTGACTCGGGGGTTGCGGTGATCTTGATATCTCTGACAAGAGAAACCTTAAAATATTCTATTCAATTAACTTTCCTGCTACTAACAATGTGGCAGAATATGAAGGTTTATTGGCTGGCATACGAGCAGTGAAGCGCTTGGGATTCGACGATTACTCGTGAGATGAGACTCTCAACTGATAGTGAATCAGGTCGGAAAAGAGTATCAATACTCTAATCCGACCATGTCTCAGTACTTATCGGAAGTGAGGAAGCATGAAAGACATTTTTCGGTTTAGAGGTACAATATATCCATGGAAATGATAATTTCCTCGCTCACCAGTTAGCTCGAATAGCTTCTTCTCGATCATAAGTACCACAAGGAGTCTTCTTGGAATAGCTCCAGAAGCCGCCCCTAGTCGAAACACCAGAGACATCTCCTATTGAGACAGCCTCTCTAGAATACGAGGATACTTAGATGAACCCCATCTATGAGTATCTTCAGAAGGGTATTGTACCCAGTGACGATCTTAAGGCTGGTCATTTATCCCGTAAGACCAAAATATATACTTTGGTCGAATGAGTCCTCTACAAATGAGATACTCAAGGGGTTCTCATGCGATGCATATCGTAGAAAGAAGGATCAGATCTCGTTCAAGAAATGCACGGAGGCATATGTGGGACTCATGCTTCCTACAAAACACTGGTCGGAAAAGCCTTTCGTCAAGTTTTCTATTGGCCAACAGCCCTCCATGATGCTAAAGAGCTCATTAAGAAGTGTGTGCAATGCCAGTTTCATACCAGGCAAATACACTAACCATCTCAAGCATTACAAACCATACATCTTTCTTGGCCTTTTGTGGCCTAGGGTCTCGACATCCTAGGACTGTTCCCAAAAGCACCAGGGGGTTTCGAGTTTGTTTTTGTGGCTATTGATACGTCCACAAAATGGATTGAAATCGAACCTATGACTGGGATAACAACGGAAGCAGCCAAGAAATTTATGATGAAAAATGTTATCACTCAATTTGGTCTGCCAAGTCAGATTATAACAGATAATGGTACACAATTTTTTAGCGCAAAATTCCAAGAATTTTGCAAAGAATTGGGTACTAAGCTATGTTATGCCTCTGTCGCCCATCCACAAAGCAATAGGGCAGTCAAAATGGCAAATGGCCAAATTATGCAGGGAATCAAAACTCAAGTTTTCGACCAGCTTATAAAGTGCTCGGGGGTTTAGGTAAAAGAATTACCTTCAGTATTATGGCCAATTCGCATGACCGCAAGTCGGGCTAGAGGCGAAACACCATTTTTCTTAGTTTTTGGTGTTGAAGCTATGCTTCCACCTGAACTAAAGATTCGGTCGACAAGGGTCGAAACCCATAACGACTCTGGCCAAGAACAACTTCGAGCTGATGGCATCAATCTACTCGAAGAAAAGAGGAACCAAGACTTAATCCGTTCGAAAGTCTACCAACAAGCCCTACGCAAATACTATGATCGGAAGGTCTAAACTCACAGCGTTGCTGTAGGTGACTTGGTATTGAAAAAGATTCAATCCGATTCTAATCAGAATAAACTTTCCCCTAAATAGGAAGGTCCTTCACAGTGGTCGAAGCGATGCAACCAGGCTCAGTACGACTAGCATTGGAAGACGGTAGAGTTCTATCGAATTCATGGAACATCAACTAGTTGCAAAAGTTCTATGTGTAATCCCTTATATTCTCAATAAACTTTATGTTTTATTCAATCTTTATTGTCTTAAAATATCTATTGAGTAACGCTTCGATAATTTTTCGATCACCTTTTTACAACACTTTATGTTTTATTCAATCTTTATTATCTTAAAATATCTATTGTGTAACGCTTCGATGATTTTTAGATCACCTTTTTACAACACTTTATGTTTTATTCAATCTTTATTATATTAAAATATCTATTGTGTAACGCTTCGATAATTTTTCGATCACCTTTTTACAACACTTGGTTTTCCTTACACTAGTAGAAGGAAGGTAACATCACTTAGTTAAAGCATTTTAGTTAAAGCATTTCTCTCTGCACGTGGTCCTACCCACTAGAAGAAACTTCATAGAGTCATTCTGTTCCTAACTTTAGCTACCAATACAAGAAAAATGAGTTCAACAAAATGTGATCAAAATAATTTTAAGCAAGCTCTTTTTAGTCATTTACTTAATTTATTTACTTCATTTTATGTAAAGATTTCTAAGTGAGTTGGGCTTTTATAGTTTGTTCGACTACTTTTGATACACTTAATTTGATTAACCTGATCGAAGGAAGAAACATCAACTAGTCGAAGTCTTTCCTCTCTCCGCGTGGTTATGCCCACTAGAAGGAACTTCCTAGCATCAATCTGTTCCTAACTCTTGCTATCAGTACAAGAAAATCGAGATCAAAAGCAAAGGTCGAACGAATTTTTTTAAGCAGACTCTTTTTCCACTATTTACTTAGTTTATCTCATTAAACTAAGCAAATAGTCAGGAGCTAGGATGAAGTTATAATTATGACTTCTATTCTTAGTCTTCAAATTTCAATTCTCATTTTTTTATCTTGTCATATGAGTTACTAACTACTTGAAAAGACATATTGCAGGAAATGAAGTTTTATATACATAAACAAAAATGGTTTTAACAAAGGAAATCTTATTACAAACTACTTTGATGAAGGAGATCCAATCTGCATTTCCACTGCGACCTTCTTGTTGACTGGCTATACTTCTTCAATCAGTTGTGTTGCCTCTGCTTCAGGGCACTCGAAGTCAGCTTCGATCAGTTGAAGACTAAGATTCCGGTTATGAGCCTTAAGTTTTGCAAGAGCAAAAATTTTTGCGCCTTCGACCGTTTGTCTTATCGAATCGTCTTGATTGGTCTTCAAAGTAGTTATCAACTCCTGTAGTGTCCCGACCTGTTGCCCAATGGCGCTCGTATGTCCAACTACGGTGTTTTCAAGAGGAGTGACCTTCTCAGCACCAAGTCTACCAAGCACAGTTTTTAGGAGAGAAATATTGTCTTAAAGATTGGTCTTCATAGCCTTCATTTCCCCGACGGTGAATTCAAGCTTCTGAAGTTGTTTTATTTCGATCATTTGGTGGTAATCGAAAATAGAGCACGACCAGTTAGAAAAACACTTCTCAAATATTAATAAATAAAATTGATCGTAAGTAAAGAATTCTTACCTGCGAAGCGAGAGTCAAGCTTCTTGATCTCATGATCATTAGAAACAACATCTTTCTAATCCTTCTTTTTCAATAGTTAACCTTTACGACATGAATTTTTAGTGGTCGAGCAAATCGGTTATGATCTCTTCATCACTTTCGAACTAACAAGGGAAAAAGTGATATGAGTGCTAAGCATGTATGTCGTTGCTAAGCATGTATGTCATAGCAGGGCACTAAGGGGTGCCCCGCACCCTAAGGTCGTCAGGAATACCAATATGTTGTCGGAGATACTATACATATATAGAGTTAGTCTGTATAGCGTATTTAGGCAAATGTACCTAAATACCCCCTCTCTCTCAACATTGTGAGGGAAAGAAGGTAAATGTCCCTTCTTGCCCTCCTATAAATAAGGCCCCAAGGGCATATACAAAGGGAGGCTCTCATTTTCACACCACATACAACAGGAGTAATACACATACATATGTTCATGTCTTTGGCTCTTCTCCTGTCCGGTCTCCTCCCAAGACAAAAGGGTACGGAGTACCTCCATACCCACTGTCTAGCCTTTTTATGCTACGACAATGTACTTGAAAGCTATCATTTTTGTAACATCCCAAAATTTTGGTCTTTTTTGAAGTTTTAAAACAAAAAATAACCATTTGGATTTTTTCTGTAAAAGTTAAAGCTTAATTGGAATTTTCAGAGATCGAAAACAATTTAATATGAATAATATCAACATCAACTATTATCAAAATTATTTTATTTGGATTCTATGTGCTGGGATATATTTTCTAGATTTTTCTAGAATTTTTCTGAGTGCATTTGCTATTTTCTAGTTGCTATTTGGATTCGCTTCATTGCAAGAGTTTATTTGTTTCTTTAGCAATCGCATGGCAAGTTAAGTAAACGTTGACCATATGGTCCAGTTATTATTACTATTTGTTACTTTGAGATCTTTTTAGTTAAATCGAATAAATGGATGGTATTTCATCACTGTTTCCTATGTGAGCTAACAACTAATCTAGGACTAGTTCAGAATACACAAAGGGTTCCTGAATTGTATTTTTGGGTCCCGTTAATTTTTCTTATATTTCTTTTCATAACTTTTGATCTTCCTTACACTGGTCGGAAAATGGGAATGTCATCTAGTCGAAGTCGCTCCTCTCTGCACATGTTTTTTTTGCCCATTAGAAGGAACTTCCTAGTGTCGATCAGACCCTTATTCTTGCTACCAAGATAAGGAATTAATTTTAAAGGATGTGATCAAAACCAAGGAAACAAAGCTTTATTTCGTAAAGTCCAAAAGATACATATTACATGTTGCGAAAGTAAAACAAAATCATAGTAACATTTCTTTAACGACCTTTCTTTTAGTTGGTTAGTTTTTTCGACCAGTTCTTCGGATTTCTTCTTCGAATTGGTTGAAGTTGATCTCTATTAAAATTAAGCAGAAGATATGAGTGCTTTTCGAGTATGTTGCTTCCCTCTGATATGAACTTCAGTCTTAATCGAAAATTACACATCATAGATAATGAAGTGTTCACTTGCTCATCGGGATCTTTTTAACCAAATTCCTAAGGACTTTAATCCAAGGAACAAATTGACTTTTCGACCACCTTAAAGTCATGTTCCATGGATTCTCTTTTTCCACGATCTTACTCATAATGGAAGGATACCAAGGCGATCTAAGTTCACACTCATAAAAAGGTTTGAAGATAGAAATCTCATTTTTCTCTTTTAAAGACAACCGTTCATCATGTACCCTTTTCCACTTCAGCAAAAGTTTTAGAGAAGTTCTTCTAACAACATCAAATATGGTTGACTTCTTCATATCTATCCTTGATTCTTCCCATTCAAAATTAGGCCTGACTATTTCTTCTAAAGAAATCTACTCGAACTTGAGGAGTTTGGGGATAGAATTTTAAGAAGAAGCAGAAGTGGGAAAGCTAGAAAGATTGCAAGTGAGTTTTTCTTAGTTTTGCCCTTCTGATGGTTATTTATAGCCATCAACTTGCAACAGAATTCAATGGATAAGGACGGAAGTCCAACGGTTAAAATTCTGTTAGAAACTATTCCTGATGAATCGTTGGAAACCAAAGCATCACCATCTCATTGGAAACTATTCTTTATAAATAGACTTATAAGAGACGGTTGACATTCTTTTTTATGTTTATTCAGAAAAGAAGTTTTATTTTTTACAACTCAAGTAAAAATACATTCCTTGACCAAGTCAATTTTTGGTCAAAAGAGGAGGAGGCGCGCGTGGGAGGAGGGGCTAGGGTTAGGGTTGGGGCTCAGGAGGAGGGGTGCAAGGGAGGGGGGTTTTTTCCGATGGCAAAACGTGGGTAAATACCACCCAACTTCGGGGGTAAATTCGGAAGGAGGTGGTGGAAAGCCGCAAGAAGCCGCCCCGCGTCGGCTTTCGGCTTTATCATGTTATACGCGCTTCCAACTTTTTCAGGTGAAGAGGAGAGACCAAGATACACGCATGCTTTCTGTTATGTTTGTCTTTGTTTCTCTTTCCATTCTCGATTCCCCTTCATGCGCGTTAGTGTTTGTTTGTCTATTTGGGTAACGGCGTTAAAGTTGTGGCACACACACGAATAACATGTTCTGGTGGACAAATAGGCGGCACGAGCCCATCTCGGCACGGCCCATTCGGGCCCGCGAATGAAACGGGTCATACTGTGCCGACCTACGTGCCTGGGTGGTGGCCCAAGTACGGCTCGAAGGCCTATCATGCCGTGCCGTGTCGGCCGGAGCCCATTTGGCTTGGCGGGCTAGTTGCAGCCCACTTAGCCTGTTAGGCACGAAAAAGTATATATAAAAAGAAAAAACCCAAAAAATCAGAAAAATGTGTAGAATTCAGAAATAGATGAGTGTTCAAATGGCTGCCTCGTTAAAACCTTTGCCAAGTAAAAACTCAACGTGAGAAAACCTTGGCAAAGGAAAAAGAGTACAGAGTATAGCTCTACATACATCTTTGTTCTTTGTGTCGTTGTCTAGGTACAGATTTTCGAACACCTCTGACACCGCTGGATTTTCCACAAAGTGTTGTGTTCATGAATCAGCTTGTTCCCAGTCCTTCATAGTTAGAAGTATCTCCACCATCTCATTTATAAGACGTGTTCTTCTCTCCTCCAATATTCTTCAAGAAAGACTGAAAGCAAACTCAGAGAAAACCGTCGAGACAGAAAAAGTTAACACATCACGTGAAAGTATAGATAGCACAGGATATGCTAACTTAATTATGCTCATGCCACTAGTGCAAAATTTTGAAGTTTTCTGAGTTGTAATCCACTGTATCACTGTCCAGATAGGCGGATAGTTCTACACTCCTTAGGTGAGAGGTTGGTCTTGGACTTTGTTGAGAATGCACCGTTGTAGAAGAAGAAGACCTAGACCTAGAGGAAGAGCCTACACCCTAGATCTTGCCTCACAGATTTGTCTTGTTACTTGATGTGGGTACTACTGGAGGTCGTTGCAAGCGGACTTCCTGGAACTTATTTTCGTACCTTTGGAAAACCTCATGTAATCGAGAACGAACATCTGCAAAATAGTTAGAATAGTCTAGCCATGTAGCATCACTAAGAAGATAAAGAACATTAGCAAATCCGTTAATTTTAGCTGTAGGATTTGAAATAAATGCAAATACATATAGGAAAGAGATTTCTTTCCAATATTTAAGGTATTTAGTTTTCATAGCAAAAACCGCCTCTCTTAAAATTGTGTCATTTTCATAGTTTTTTTAATTGACTAATAATCTGTAAAATACTATGCACAATAATAGGATATGTTGTATAATAGACAGCAGACAAAGAAACAGTGACCTCACAAAAAATTCTAAAAACTGAAGTATCTTCTCAGCAGCGAAACAATGTTGCTTGGTCAATAGTATACTACCGTCAGTTCTTTGATAGCGCGTTTGAATAAAAACAAAAAAATACTCTTATCTTAACTACTAAATATTAGAGTTTATTTGACGCAGTGGGAGGACGATCGTTCCCCCTCCCACCCCACGCAGCGAGCGATCGTCCACCCCCACACCAAACCGCCTCACACGCCTCGCCAAACCGCCGCCCTATGCCTCCCTCGCCTGTCGCCCGCCTCTCTCTGTCTTGCCCAAATCCACCCCCCACGTCTCGTCTATCGTCTCTCCCATCCCATCCTGTCTCGTCCTCGCAGATTTCAAATCCGCATCCAGGGCTCTACCACCACTCCTGATCCCACGAGATCCGCGGCCGCCGCTGCTGGAGAAATCGAGTATGGAGGCCATCGAGGAGCTGTCGTAGTTGTCTGAGTCCATGTGCCATGTGGCCTCGCTCCTCGCCTCCGACGACACCTCGCCGCCGTGCCCCTCCACCTTGCTCAACGCCATCGCCCTGGGAAACATCATAAATATCGGCCACCGCCGCCAAAACCCCACTCACGATCCGTCGCTCGTGCTCCGATCTGATCCATTCTGATCTATTTGTGCAGGGCGCTGGCAAGACGACCATGCTGAATAGCCTCATCGGGCACCCCATGCTGGTGGGCTTCTTCCCGAGCAGCTCAACTTTCTCTTCCTCCCTTTCTTCTCCTCGTCAACCACTATTTCACCCGCGTCGAGGAGGTCGACGATGTCAGTACGTGCCCTCCTCCCGTCTCTCTCCATTCATTCTTGTCCCCATGTTTCTACTCTTCTTGCAAGAAGAACCTGCCATTTCAATGCTCTCTTCTCGTCTAGAAAGAGGATACATCAATGCTAGCTAAACGAACTTGGTGTTGTTGCTTCTTGATGGCGTTACAGTGAAGGAGAAGCGGTAGGTGGAGTTCAAGGGTGACTAGGAGCCGATGACTGTTCCACATTACGTCTCCTCCTGCTCGTTTGGTCGGTGAGGATCTGGTGTATGCAGAGAACCTAATTTGTCTGCCTTTGTTTGCCCTTTGTTTTTGTAGGCATGTATGGTTTATGGGCCTTGATTTTGAACTGATATGCTTGAATTGTTGTTTGAATGGATTTGATGATAATTGTGCCGTGCTTGTAGTTGAGTGGATTTGCTGGTTGAATGGCCAGAGGAAGAAAGCTCCAACACCAGAGGTAAGAGCAAGACCATGCTTTTCACATGATTTTCTGTCAATTGTGCACAGATTACTTATACCTTCGTACATAGTAAGGTAACTAGGTAAGCAACATGTTGATTTCGTCTAATCATGATGTATTGCTACTCCATTGTAGGAATTGGCTGAGATGGAAGCGAGGCGTGAACGTGTCAAGCAAAATGTTGAACATATGTATCTGATGGTTCCAGCTTCTAACCTCTCTTTTGCTTAGGTTAGCTATAATCTTCCCCGCCGACATCTTCCCCGCAACACAGGTTAATAATAATCCCTTCTCCCCACTCGTAATTTGCTTAGGTTAGCTATAATCTAGCTACGTCCCTTCCATGGTTCCCTTTACTCACCATTAATTGGGTTCCCCGGAGACATGAACGCAATGCCAAAATATTGGAAACAGACCAAACATGTGTGAAATCTGGTCAACATGACCAATAATTTTGGAAGTATTGGCTCCACACCAAACATCCACTTTGGCAAGCATTGACAAATAAGGGCTTTTTGGCCTTTTTCATTTTGGTTGCCACCATGTAGCAACGGTTTTGTTGTTTGAGGAGAAAAAAAATATGGCATTTGTAACCTACTTCGTGCTTGAGGGCCTCTCGAGTCATTGTTTTGATAAATCACACTATAATTACATCATAGTACACTTCTGGGAAGTAAGTTTCTTTTTATAAAACCAATATGGGGAGTTTATTAATGAATTTTTTTTGTTCTTGCAGGTACATAAAACTATGCGGTTTTTGTGCCCATCTTCAAACTTGCCAAATCCGTCTAGTATGTGTTCCACCCCTTGCTTGTCCAATCCTCTCAAATTTGCATTTGCTGAACTTACAATACCTGGTGCCTTCTTTTGATTGATTTTGTAGTCCAGTGTACATTAACAGATTGCTTCTGCGGAGACATCTATTGTGAGTTTTGACACATGTATGTGAAGTGTTTATTTTCCATAATCGGAGTAATTGGTGCCTGGAAATTGAACTGAAAAGAAAATATAAAAGTACTTCAAAATGGGGCCTTGCGTTCCTTTTGATTTTATATCCCAGCAGAGTATGGGAATCAGTTTCTGATGGAAAAATAATTGTCTGGTAAGTCAAACAATAGGATAGGACAAAATGGTTTCTGGCATTAATGGCTAAGTTTTTGGAAAGCAGTACTGTTTTTTCTATAAAAATGAAGAGAGGAGCAGTAGGGAATGTCTGGACTCTCTCTCTCTCTCTCTCTCTCTCTATATATATATATATATATATATATATATATATATATATATATATATATATATGTATATGTGTGTATATATATATATATGTATATGTATATGTGTGTGTATATATATATATATATATATGTATATATATATATATATATATATATATATATATATATATATATATACACACACACACACATATACATATATATATATATATATACATATATATATATATACATATATATATATATATATGTGTGTGTGTGTGTGTGTGTGTTGCTTTAAGTAGAATCACTGAATGGTTTGCTAAGTTTTTTGATTGCCATAGCATTAATAACTTTAGCCTTTGCTAAGTTAGCAATATAGCATCCAGAAAAAAAAAATTACATAATCTTTTCAGAAAATGCAGTTCGTGAATAGCT
Organism: Phyllostachys edulis; assembly: GCA_036346405.1. Classification (NCBI taxonomy): domain Eukaryota; kingdom Viridiplantae; phylum Streptophyta; class Magnoliopsida; order Poales; family Poaceae; genus Phyllostachys; species Phyllostachys edulis. The sequence continues at coordinate 41,573,565 of CM070546.1, read as the reverse complement.
TTCAACGAGAGGGACTATTGGGAGTGTGAATCAACATTTTTGGACATTTCTTCCCATTGCCAACCATTTGACAAACCAGGAACGCCAAAACAAAAGTTTCAGTGTATAGGACGTTCTGCTGCAGTGCATGAACCCCTTGCAATCTTCTTCAAGTATCAATGGTCAGCAACTTAGCCGTCACATGCAACATCAAGATGACATTTAAACTCTTGTTGGAAAATCTCTAGGGGGGCAGGGGCAGGAATTGCTGAGCAAATGCATAACATTTTTGGCTTTATTGCTATATCTTTGGTAGTATGCCATGTTGCTTTCTAGTAAGTGGTCACTGCCTCACCATAATGTACTTTCTCAATGTTGCTTTATGGTAAGTGGTCACTGCCTCACCATAATGTACTTTCTCATACAACAATCACATACTTGCATAACATGTATGATCCAGTGATGCCATGTCACCGGCCTTTGCTCATTTGGAAGAGTGCTGAATGGCGTGGGGTTGAGAGACTCCATGGTCGTCCTTTCTAGCCGGTTCAAATCCAGCAGGCTGACATCTGTGCTTTTATGTGTGTTCTCATTTACATAACATTTTTGCTTACTTTGAAATTCCACTACCGTACTTGTTAGTCCATGCATTGGTGCCTGTACGTTTAGATCAAACATTCATTGAGAATGGCCGCTAAGATGTGAAGATCTAAAGCAAGCCAGGGCTATGTGCACAGAAAGGAGGTACTTATTACTGTTTGATCAGTTTCCGCTTTCCTTCAAATTGGTCTTTTGCATTCAACCAGGGAAAACCTTAATGATCTCATCATTGTCTTATTTAGAAAATAGTTGGGCAACATTATCTGTTGCTTGCATCACCTAATTTGGAGGCATGAATACTGTGTCGCACTTGTACCAATCTGCATGAATCTACAACGGAAAGGGGGAACAAAAGGCAAGTCAAAAGGCAACTTCATACACTGATTTTGTTGGTCACTGTTTGTAGTCTCTGAGTTCAAGGCCTTTATATACTCAACACCTCTATGTTATCTTGTAATCAAATTTCCCCTAGGGCATTTTATTCCTTCTCTTTGACTAGAATGGTGCTGTTGATCCTTTGAATGTTTTTAAGCGATGCTGCGCTAGCAATGCTTTATTCACTAAGTGGTAGGGAAAATACACCTTAAAATTTAGTAGTGATATATGTATTTGTAAGACAAACAAATGATTTATCAGAGCAACTAATTTGACCATAAGCCAAATAAAAGAACAAATTGGTACCTTTCCTTGATTCCTTATTTTTTTATTTCTCCATTTCTCTTCTATTCTTAAACACATTGTGCTTTTCCTTTTTAGTTCTGCAACTGAATTTGTTCTTTTGCAGGTGGGTAATTGAGCTACCTTTGGAAGTTGCCGTTCCTGCCAAGCGCACTTCATGTGTTAAAGTTAAATAGTATTTCTGTAAGATTTGGAGTTCCGTTGCAACGCACGGGCACTCTACTAGTATGGTAAAAGACACTTAAGCATCATGTAAGTAGAGTTCCATCTTACCGGCATGTCAAAACCGAACTTTTTTGGACGTACACCTATCGCCCTGTAGAAGTTCTTATATTCTGCTATTCTTACATTAGAATTATTCAAGTAATATATCGCATCGTGAAAAGATTTAATACACGAATTCAACCTCTTCAAGTACTCGTGCACCTTAAATGGACTCCATATATGAAAGTTATGCACGTTTGAAGTCGATGTTGTCTCTAGAGGCCGAATTGAATTCCAAAACAGGTTCAGCTCGAACTCTTGCTTGTCTTGGACCAAAAGTGACATGATGCTACACAAAAATACATTTTTATCATTAGGTAGCATCATATAGTTTATATAATATAAAGGCACTCCTAAAAATGAGCTCACTTGATAATTTAAGTGAAGCGTATGAGCTCTTGTACTTGGAATAGCAAGCATAGCAAATATGGTTGTAAGCATAGGGGTTGTGTCCTCATCATAGCCCGACCACTCCATATGTCTGAGGTTAGGGCCGCCGAAAATGTGCACGTACTAAATAGTCCCTTTAATCTATTAGGACATTCATTGTAGTATTTTACTAGATCTCTAGTTATTGTCTGTCTAGAAATGGTAAAAAAATATAGGATTATGCGTAGTCCTAATGTAAGTTTGGAAAGCAGTAGACTCCCCAAAGCCTAACGGTAAATCCTCAGAAGCAATTAAACGATAGATAGATTGACGGGCTACCTCAGGATCATAGTCCCAGCTACATACTGTATCGTCGGGATTGTACTGCAGCTATGTCTACCACATCATCAATCCTTGCTTGGCCTTACATCTTATAGCATGTCTAGGCAAGTGCCCCGTTCCACCTATAGACCTTGCAGACAATTCATTGCGACAAATTTTACAAATAGCATATCGTACCTCATTTCCATGTGCATCTGGCTTGGTTGTCCTGTCGAAATTCTCCTAGACTCCGGATGTAGACTACCTCGACTTCTTTGCTCTGGTGGTCATCGACGAAGATGCTGTCGTGGAGCCTGATGATGGAAGTCTGCCTTGCCTTCTCTTGGCTCCCTGCCTCCCTCCCGTCCCAAGCCCGCCGTCTTGCCTTCTCCTCCCTCCACGCCGGCCGCTGGCGCCACCTCGCGCTCCTCCTCCTCCTCCCTCCCTTGCCGGCTCGTCGTCTCAGACTCTCGGCCTCTGCGCACATGGGCCTAACGGGTCATGTCAGCTTCGTGTCGTGCCTGGCACGGTCCGACACTGTTCATGTCGTGTCGTGTTGGGCTGGCCTATTGTGCTAAGGGTGTAGCCCAAGCACAACATGGGCCTTCATGCCGTGCCGTGCCGGCTCGGCCCATGAACAGTGTGGGCCGTGCCGTGCCCGGTCGGCATAGCCCAGCTGGCCACCTCTGATAACACGATACACCACGTCGCTGCCACCTTCTTCCTCCTCTCCGGTCTAGAGCACGTTGCCGTCTACCAACTCGACATCTCCACCGACTCGAGCTGGTCAAACAGGTCGTGCCTGCTGGGCTGGCTCAAGGCATGGCACTGTAGGCCCGGCCCAGGCCCAGCACGGATCGCACTATTCATGGGCCATGTTGGCCCGACATGATGGCCCGTGCCATGCTTGGGCCGCTACCCTGACATGACATGAACGATGGCGGGCCCAAGACGGCCCGAGTGGCTCAAGGCCCAAAGGCCAAGCGAGCGTGGCCGAGTCGAGAGGAGGCAAGCGGCTGGCCTTGAGAGGAGAAGGAGGAGAGGGAGGAAGAGGAGAGGGCCGGGAGGAGAAGAGGCGGTGCAGCACCGGGGCGGAGGGAGAAGGAGGAGGAGAGGGAGGAAGAGGAGGGGACCAGGAGGAGAGGAGGCGGTGTGGCGCCGGGAAGGGAGGAGGAGCCATGAAAAGGGGTAGAGGGTGGTGCGGCCAGCCCAGGAAGAGAGTAGGTGAGGGGCGACACCGGGGTGGAGGAAGGAGATGGTGACGGGGGCCGCGGGCCTGCTCGTGAAGGGTCGAAGGGAGTGGTAGAGGAGGCAGCATGGAGGGCAGAGCAGGCGTGGAGCTGGAGGGGTGGAGACCGCTGAGCTACAGCTGCTGTGCCATACACCTGCGCCAGCGCCAGGCCGCCAGCGGCAGTGCACAAGTGCCGCACACCGCAGGAAGAGGGGCAGGCGCGACGGGGGGAAAAGAGGCACCGGGCAGCGAGCAGGGGTGGGGCAAGCCGGGCACCAGAAGGGCTTCCACCACTGCTTCCTGGCGTTCCACGCCCTCGCCTCTCTCCTCTCTGCCACAACACTTCCCGTCGCCGCTGACTAGCTCCCCGACCTCATGCGCGCCCACAGAAGCCCGTCTCCCACCCCTAGCTCACCCTCCTCGTCCGGCTCCACACCACCGCACGTCACCCGCTCCGCGTGTGTCGATGTTTTAGAACCGAACTTACGTAAAGATTGTTTGATTCGGGGGGTCTCCAACACTCAAATCACGCAGAGAGAGGCGACACGGGGATTTTTATACAGGTTCGGGCCTTCTCTGGGGAGAATAACAACCCTACTCCTGTGTATATGTATTGAGTATGCTGGATTACAACATCAAGAGAAAAACTCAAATGAGGCGTCTTGTGCTCCTGATTCCTCTCTCCTCTCCTTCTGATGATTCTGCCTTTTATACAGTACTCAGAGCGTGTCGCTATTTCTCCAGTCCAAAGGGCGCCTTAATGCTTCAGATGGTAGAGTCGTTACTAGAGATTATGGTGGGAGTAGTAATGTTCCCACGTCGCGAGGCAGTTATCACCATGATAGGGATTTAAATCATGCCATTATTCTAGAGAATAACAACGTAGTTTACTGCCCATATCTTTAGATATGGTGCAAAAGATTCCCTAGTCGACTAGACCCACATGTCTGTAAGCCCCATCGACTAAGGACAGGTCGTAGAAGAGTTTACGACCAGGTGGTGGTCGTCGAAGAGCTTACGACCACAGACTGATCGTAGAAGAACTAACAATCAGGGCATAGTCGTAGAAGGGCTTACGACTATGGGGTAGTCGTAGAAGGACTTGCGACTTTGGGGTGGTTGTAGAAGAACTTACGACCTCCAGCTTCTCCCTTATGAATATTAAGGGGTATACTCAAGAACCATATGACGTCATTATTATCCATAATATGAATTAGAGATAAATAATTAAATGAGGATTATTATATCATCGTCATCTAGCCCCTCAGCTTCAAGTGAAAATAACTTACTTGGGAAAGGAGCTGTAGATGATCTTACGACTAGTAAATGGTCGTAGAATGGTGGTCGAAGGAAAAACCCTTCGACCGGTGTTTCATTTGACCAGAAATTGACTTGGTCAAGAAGGTTGTAGAAAGGCATACGACTTACAAGGTGGTCATAGGAGATCTTACGATCACCAAGTGGTCGCAGTACTGTAGTTGGAAGTAAAACTTTTCCGATTGTTGTTGCATTTGACCAGAAAAAGACTTGGTCAAGAAGGTAATTTCGCTTGAGGTGTAAAGATAGACTCAGTTTTCTCGAGCAGACAAATTTAAGAATCTCAATCACTCTCACAGACCTGTCTGTTGGAGTGGTTCCCAAAGCGGTGGCAATCATTGGGTCGCTAGGTCTTTAACTCAGGTGTGCGGTTATAAATACTTACTGTGGGTGAGATTTAGGCTTTTTACCTTTCCCCAAATCGCACCCACTGTTCATCAAGTTTTTGCACTCTTCGCCGCCGACCAAATCGAGCGTCCTCCTAAAATCTTCCCAAATCAAAATCCCCGACCCTTGAGAAAGATGGCCGGAGCCGCTTCCCAGTGGGCCAAATCGGAGATGGATGTGACCAAGATCAGAGCTTTGGCATGCGAGAAGATCCCAAGAGTCGGTTAAGTGAAGTGGATCGAAATTTCTTGGCGAAGATTGGTCGTCATGGGAGATTGGGCAAATCCCTGTCTTCCAGGCAGTTTGTGAGTGTGGCCTTTGATTGCCTGCTCACCCTTTCCTCACTCTCGTACTCGAACACTTCGGTGCGGAATTGGTGAACCTTGTTCCCAATTCCATCACGATGTTAGGCGTGTTAGTTTACTTGTGCGAGGCCTACTTGGGGATTCCGACCGACTTGGAGTTGTTCCAGTACTTCTATGGAATGAGCAGGCTAGCTGGAGTCGCCGGTAGTTGTAGTCTGAAGCTCCATGACGGGAAGTCGAAGGAGTGCATTCAAATGTTCACCCGGTCGTCGTGGCCGGGATGGAAAAAGAGGTAGTTCTACTGGAAGATGACCAGTGAGGACAACCTCTCCTTCGTCGAAAATCCGGCCGAGAAGTTCTCTTCTTGGGATTCGACTTCCAAGGATCTCGGTCGGATCGCCCCTTTCATTCAAGCCATCAAAGACTTGAAGGAAGAGGGGCTCACTGGATGGCATGTGGTGAAGGATTTCATCACGGGCCGAATTAGCCCTCTAAAGAAGAGGGCTCATCCCCATGTGAAGGTATTTGGGGCCGCAAGACCCGACCAGAGACTACGAGGAGGGTAAGTAAACTCCTAGTCTTAGCCTTCGTTCTGTTAATTTTGGACTTAGCTTGTTGAAGTTTACTTGCTCCTGCAGACCTCTCACAAGAGAAGATTGACACTCGGGTCAAGCTCATTTGTGAGAAATCCCCACCACCGCATGTGGTGGCTCCTCAAATCTTGGCGGTTCTGTCAAGAGAGGACAAGATGGAGCGCTTAAAGGTAATCAAGAATTGATTTCATCTTTAGGATCTTGTAGTCATAGTAGAACTTACGACTAGGCACTGGTCATAGAAAAGCTTACGACCAGGGGGTTATCGTAGAAAAACTTACGACAAGGTGATGGTCGTAGAAAGACTTATGACTGCTTTGTAATATCTCTCTTTCTGATTTCTGCAGAAAGTAGGCATGGAAAACCGTCGGGATGACGAAGAAGTCGTACTGATGGTTGTTGGTGTGGCAGCGGAGCAAGTTGATACCCCTCTGGCCAAAAAGCGTCGGCTCGTGCAAGTCGCTGACAAAGGAGGCGCAAGTTCGAGCACTGCTACTTCGACCGCGCCCTTTGCGAAATTTGCTACGGACATAGCTGCCGCCGAAGAGGCAAGGCGATCGAAGCGAACATCAATGCTACTAATCCCAGAGCCCCCAAGATCAAGGTACCATTCTATTGTGACAATAAGTCTTTTATAGTTTCTGCCTCCTGTGGCTTTGTCAAGCGACTAGAAAAGGAGAACTAGAAGAGTTTTATGTATTTTGTGAAGAAAACTGTTGCGCCAGCAGTGCTTGTGGTCGAGGGCAGTGCTGCCCTTGAGGTGGTCGAGATAGGTCTCGACCATCTGGAGAGCTAGGAGGCTCAAGGAGCGGTGGTGCTCGTTCAAGACCTACGACCAGATGTGGTCTTGGCCGTTCTCATTCCTTAACTCAAGTCTCAACCAAACGTGGTTGAGAAGAAGTCGAAGAAATCTTCCTTAGGGAAGGTTTCTTCCAAATTCAAGATCAAGTCTGGCACATGAAAGTATGTAGAAAGACAAAAGTGTAATAACATCATTTACATTTTGCTTTTTACCATATGACGTGTTTCCCTTTTTATGATCTTAGCCCGACTCCTCTAACCATCAAGGACGTTCCTGTGGAGGAACCCACTACCATCTCTCCGGTAATCGGAGAAATGATAGTGGTGGTGGTCGAAGGGTCGTCCACCATCCGAGTGGTGAAGGTGTTGTTTTTTGCTGAAGCGGCTACGATCACCGAGGTGGTCATGGAGCTTGAGGTGAAAACAACGTATGGTGCTGCGGAGGCATCAGGCCAAGGCGATGGATCGTTAGGCCATCGCGCCAGGAAGGAAGTCGTCGTAGACGTTCCTCCCGGCCCCCAAGGAGGAGCTGGTATTACCGAATCAGAAGATGAAGAATATGCCAACTTCTCTTCTGACTTCTTTGGTCCGTCTTCCGTTATGGGATCTTCTGTCTTTAGATCTCGTGCCCGAGTTCCTCACCCTAATGACATTCCCAATAGAGAGGATGTTTTTGACGACGAGCGTCTCGAAAAGGTGTGGTGGGACCGAGTTCAAGAGATCAACGAACTGAAGAACCCCATGAGGGTATTATCTTCGTTTGCTCGAACAACTATGAATGTAAGTACCTGCCGTTCGGTATCCATACACATGTCTTTTCTCGCTTCTTACTGTCTTTCTTCATGCAGAAAGCTTTGGAGCAAATTGTCACTGTTGTTGAGTACAATAGACAACTTGTTCAGCTATGACAGGAGAAGGCGGTACTCTATGAGCAGGTAGAGAGATGGTAAATAACTGGTATTCATAGCCGTTTTATGTTTCGACCACCTACACAGTACTTACGGGGATTGTCGTAGAAGATCTTACGACTAGGTACTGGTTGTAGAAAAACTTATGACCAAGTATTGTTGTAGAAAACTTACGACTAGGTTCTGATCGTAGGAGACTTATGACCAGGGTGTCGTCGTAGAAAAACTTACGACAAGGTTTCGATCGTAGAAGAACTTACGACCGCTTATTTTATGCTGATGTCTACTCTTTTCCTCTGTAGGTTTAAGAGCGATGAGAAGACCTTAGCTGATTCGCTCGACTTTGAGAAATCCGAGACAAAAAAGCTAAGCAAGAAGAATGAAGACCTCTTGAATAAGCTTTAGGAGGCAAACTCTGTAATCCAAAGGTTACAGGGACAAATAAACGGTAAGTGCTGAACTTAAAACCGCTTACGACCTTCCTTTCTTTTTCTAACTCTTATTCTTTTTCAGAAAAAGAGGTCGAAGTGCGAAAGCTTGAAACCGAGGTCAAAGAAAAGACCTTGGTCCTTAACAAGATTACCTGGATCGCCAAATAAAAAGATCGAGAGGTTCAATCGTGGGAGGAGCGCTACCTAAAGATCACTGCCTCTCACCACGATGAAGTCAAGAAGTTAGATTCTCGACTAGCAGGTAAGCAAGTCTTTACCTGTGATCGGTTTTGTTTTTCTTTCGAGGTCATTTTATCTGACTGGTCTTATTCTTTTCAAAGTAAGTAGTCGAAATAAAATGACTCCGTGAGGCTTCGACTCGTAATCGGGAGGAAACGAAGTCGATGAAAGTCAACCTTCAAGATAACATTTCCCTCTTGAACGATGTACTCGGTGGGCTTCATGCTGAGGGGATCACTCCTCGTGGAGACACGATGTGTAACAGCCCAATTTTCAAATTTCAGAGAAAATTAAAACTTAATTATTTTTGTGGATTTTCTGAAATTTTAAAAGCTTTTCCTTAATTATTTTAAAGATAAAACAAATTTAATTGCAAAAACTATTACCAAATAATAGTTGGAATTATTTTATTTAAGTCAAAAATGTCCTTGAGAATTTCTGTGAATTTTCTCATAATTTTTGGAATTTATTTGCTATTTTCGAAAACCCTTTTTAATTATCAGGATTAAATAATTGCTAAATCGTTTGGAAAGTCTCAAACAGTGTTTGGACCGAATCTCTCTCAGCCCAGTTCAACTTCCACTTGCGCGCGGACCAAACCGGCCCGCTCCTCCCACGTGTTACGCCCGATCCATCGCGACCATTTAATTTAAATCGTGCGGCTAATGTTTATACGTTTCTTTCCTTCCTTGCATCGCCACCGATAAAGGGCCATTACTCTGATGCCTTCGTCACCCTTTCCTTTCTTCCTCACCACTTTCCTTACTCGCACCCGCGTCCGCCATTGCCATCATTCAAAAACCTTCCAAAACCAAGCAAATCCGGCCGCATCTCCTGTGAATCCATGCGCATTAAAACTGCCGCATCTATCCGCCCCCGACACGGCCATCTCCTTTCCATCCTCGGCCCCAAATCCCTGAAATTTCTCTGCCGTGCTGCACGGACCTTCTCGGGTGATACGGCGAACCCGTGCCACCCTCGCCCTATAAAAGGACGCCCCAAGTGCGCCTTGAAGCACTCATCCCAACGCCCTAACCCACTGCTCTCCTCCTCTTCCCAAGCGTCCGAATTTTGAAGGTCTTCGCCGCCGGCCAAGTCTACTTCAATCTTCGATTTCGCCATCAAGCCCGCTCCGCCCCCGTCGTCTTCACCAACAGCTTTGCGATGTCACCGCGAACACGGTGCACCCACTCACTTCCTCGGAGAATCCCTGGAGCCCCTTCGACGTCGACGACACCACGCCGTCGCCGCTAAACCTAGTTGCCGACATCCCTTTCGCCACACCCCTTCGCCGCAAGGTAGTCCATCAGAATCAGTATTGCGTTACCTTTCGTTTGCGCACACTCTCGTCCCTCGCCGTGGCGCGTAGCACCAGCGAGGTAGTCGCCAGAGCTCTGCCGCTGCCGGGCTGGCGTGGAGGACCTCCTGAAAGACCTCCGGGTGGTCCTGAGAGACCTCCGGGTGGTCATGAAGACCTCCTAGGGTGGTCATGGCACGTGTGCCGAAGCATCCGCACGCACCACCCTCTTCGCACTGTGTTGTGCACCGAAACCCCCGTAGACCTTTGACCATCTGTGGGCGTGGTCCATTGACCACGGGCCCACCTGTCAGTGACTCATGATTTTTAGTTTAAAAACAACTCGGCCGAAAATTCAATTTCTGAGGATTTTCCTTTAGGAAAATAAATCGGTAAATTCTTTTAAATCCAAATTAGGGTTTAAAACATCGAGGAGCTCGTATTTCTTCATACGAACTCCGATTTAGGTGATTCAAATTTCTAAATTTGTTTAAATTCAAGATATAGATAACTAAACTAAAATTATTTGATTTAGAGTTAGTTTGGTTTGTCTTTTTGAATTTATTTGAATTTCATTTGAATTTGTTGTATTTTCGCGTATAGACTTCGACGACTCCAGAGAGTTTGATCCTTCAAAGGACTAAGAGTACCAAGACCTCGATCAAGGAAAGTTGTACCACTGATCATGTTAATCCCAGTATTTTAAAGTTATTTAATTCTGTTTTTAAATTATTATTGCATGCATAATTTTAATCAGTTATTTTAATCCCCTGTTTAAATCCTTAGATATTCCAATTCCTTTGTATAGCCAATTTGAATATTGATTATCATTTCCTTGTCACCATTAGATAAAATAATATTGAAAATACTTACATGCTTAGCCAATGCTTAGATCAGAACTGTGAATTTTGGGAGATTTTAGCCAAAGTATTCAAACCTGTTTAAATTGAGTCTATGGTAATGTTTTACCATAGAAAATTTATAAAGAAAAATGGGTTTGGACTTACGCGAAACACTACTAGAAATCTTCGTTTTCCCTACAGTTTAAAACATTCCCTAGTAGTAAAATTGTAATCTAAAGGAAAGTATCTATCCTTGGGATGAGGTAAAAAAACCTAGGGAACGAAATCGTTCCCTACTGTTTACATAAATTACTAGGGAAAGACTGCAGAGAGAGAAATAAACTATGCCATGTCAGCGCCACGGTGGTAACTTTCGCTGCTCAGATAGTCAAAACTATAGGGAATGCATTTTTCATTTTTGCCTCCAGTATATTTTTAGCACCCACCAGTTTTTTTTTCTGCGCGCCTATTGTTTTAAGGTGTCACGCTAGATTTTTTTTTGGCTACGCAGCCTGCCGCCCTGCCCTCTACTTGCCATTCACATGGTACGCTCAACCCAAAAATTCCCCAAACCATCTCTCTACCCAAATTCTCCATGCGCTCGTCCTTGCTTGCCTTGCCCATGCCGTAGTCCTCCCCGGCGGTGCCACCCCCTCCCCTCCTCCTCCCCCAAGCTGCTCTCCCCTCCTCCTGTTTGTCCTCCTTCAAATCGCCGCCGCCCCGCTCCCCTTCTTCTCCTCCTCCCCTGAGTCGACGCCGCCGTTGTCGCTGCCATGCTCCCCTTCTTCTCCTCCTCCCCCGAGCCGACGCCTTGCATGCCTTGACACATTGCTCCCCCCTCGACGATTCTTTGCCTGCCACCTCTCCTTCTTCTCCTCCTCCCCGAGCCGATGCCGCCTCGACGTGTGTTTGCTCTAACGCTGCCTTGCCGCCCGACCGAGCCGCTCTTCCCAAGCCTTCCCCCAACAGAATCTGCTTTCTCTAAAAATTTGGTAGGAATTTGCAATTTGATGTTTTCCCTTTTTCTCTGTAAGGAAATGCGATGGATTTGCATCCCAACATGATGGTGATTATCACTTTGATACATCAGGTTTGTCCCTCTTTGTATTCCTTTTTCCTTTCGTGATTCTGCTTGTACAAACTTTGATTAAAATGACCAATAACGAATAAATGATCTGTACCCATATTGAAAATCAGACATCTTGAATTTGTTTTAAGAATGTCAATTTCTTGGAGGATGTCAAAATTTGTTGAGCCTTGTAGTCTGCAGAATTCATTTCCCCCGTTCAATTTCATTTCTTATTTGTATACTTCGTGAGCACTGTTTCTCTCATTGTATAATTTAGTACCTACTTGCCACTACCATTTCAATATGCCTTTGCATACATGAACCTAAAACCAAGCGTTTTGCAAGACAGATGTTATTAATTAAATGGCCTTCTATGATACATGTTAATTAGATATAGCCGTGAGTACAATTCCTTTGTTGGTTTACCTTGCAATGCAAGGTTCTCCCGTTTTTCCATTGCACATGGCCATAGTGCTACAGCATGCAAATGATCACTTCCATGCTTAACAAATACAGATCCAGTTAATGCAAGGGAAAGATTGGAACATTTGTTGAACCAACTCGCTAATGTGTTCTATGCGATCGTGGCACCCCGGATCCAAAATGGGCGTAAGTATCAACTGCTTTCCATATAAGCAACATTCTTCCTGAATTTTCCATGTGGTTTATGCTTTCAACAAATATCTAGGGTTGTCATACTCTCTTCTGTGCTAAAAGAGCTATCATACTTAGTTTTGTGCTGTATTTTATCCTGATGCCTTGCATTTATCAAATGATGTTGCAAAACTGTTTTAAGCCAATTTTGGGTACTCATAACTCTTAAGTGATCGAACATTGCTTTATAGCTAAATGGCCCATCTGAAAATATGAAAAACTGAGGTAACATAACCAAAGCTTATGATGCATGTTAGATCAGATGATGTTTTATCATGTTTGTGTATGCTTGCCTTTGATAATTTGATGCAGTCAAACAAGTTAAATGAGACAATAACTTAGGATGGGATTGAAGATGCATCTGTTGTATTGGTCATGGATGTAAGGATGTCACATTCTTGTCAATACTTCTGAATTGCATTTAGTTATGTTGATTATCATTAGCGTCCAGTTTAGGTTCATGGTCCTGCTCTCTTTCTTTCCATGAAGTCTCAGAACAAATATTTAGCACTCATGAAAGGAGGCAGATTAGAACTTCTGCATTTGGTGCATTTAATTCCCTCTTTTCTTGAGGGTGTTCTTGATGTTGTTTTCCCCCATTGGTGGGTGGTTGTGCATTTTGTTATGGGTTTAAGCTCTTGATTTGCACTTTGTAGGTTCTTACTATGAGAATCATGCAATTTTCAAATCTTTGCATCGTGGACTCTTTCGGTGTCCTTTTGAATTTGTGAAGGTACCTCAAAATATCCTTTTAGAAGTCGATATTTTGTTGATTTTAAGTATGTAGTAACTCTTCTTAGCTTCGTTGTTGATGAATTTATATTTACGGCATTTCTTGTGTGTTTTCTATTTTACATTCTTAATTGTTTTGGATTCCCATGTGTTTGAACCAATTGTGATGGAGAGGTATTGGTAAACATTATAAAACTAGATAATCAGACTTGATAATTTGTAAATTCAACTATTCAAGACAAAAAAGAATTGGTCTAAAATGTGGGTAAATAATGGTGTGGAAATTGCCTTAGCTCGTCCTGCGATTTCCTTATTTGAGACAGTTAACTGATGATCTGCAGGTCGAGCAAATATATGTTACTTGATTGATCTAGCTGACAAATGGAAATATTATTGAATATTAATAGTCAAAGTTTGTTTCTGTTTATTTCTAGTTTTGTAGTTTTCATATTATGGTTATGAGAGTAAAAGTAACTATTAGTACATCAATCTTCCACGCAAGTGAATCATGTTACATGTATCCATCCAGTTGCAAATTAGAGTAAGGAATGGGGTAATAGGTGAGAAACCATGAGAACGGTGATGTCTTGATGATGGTAGTCATGGTAGGTGCACATGATAGCCCTTACTTTATTAATGAGATGTTGAACTTCAAGTATGAGAGTATGTCATGGGGTCATTACAAGTTTCATGATGAAATTATCATGGTGAACTGAATCATTAAGTTGTCGAGCCATGCTTTTCTCCCGGACCTTGCACGAGTTTAATATCGTTGGTTGTTACCACGACCCTTGTAGGATTTTCCAACAATAGCAAAATCTCTTTGCTCTGCGATATCTTTGCTCGCTTTTCCACAAGTGGTTACTTAAGCTTTTTATCATAACTCTTGGTGAGTGATACATTAGTAAGATACCAATTTGGCCGCTGCATGACAATACTTTTCGTTGAAATATTTACCACTTGTGATTATATTTAAGATAGTGCTCCAGATTTTCCCCTGCCATTAACTAGTGTAGCACTTGTAGGGCCTTGCCTTTTGGTGCATTCATTTGCATCAAATGCTCTGGAACTCATAGAAGTCTTGGAGTACACATCAAAGGTGCCCAATTGACTTTTAATTCCCTTTGTTGTACAATCTACCCATCTCCAATTTTATGTCAGCTCTACTTAGTCCAATTCAATGTTTATAGGTGTTCTTAGAAAGCAAGGCTTGCCAGGATATGGATTTATTGAACAATTAGTCTCCATAAGACCAATAAATTTACACTTGATCCTCGAGATATTCCTTATCAAAAGCATGCAATTGTTATGTGAAATGAGCTAACAAATCTCATACTGAACTAATCAACTATTCATTGTTGAGTTGAGCATAGGTGATTTCGGTGAATCTAGATGAGTGGACGGATGAAGAAGTCAATTGTTTAGCGATTCGGTGGAAATGCTAATGTGAACACAAGATACGAGGCCTTTTGCAAAACTACAAAAACCAAGACAATATTGCGCTCTGAGAGGGCGTCTTGATTTCATTAGGTACACATCGGGTTAGTTTTTTATCATTGCTTTTCTGTTGACTCTATCTAACGATATTATGCCCTTTCCCTAGCAAACATGTAGTAGATAAACATCATCACCAGCAACACACCGCAACTTTTGACATGGTTTTGGTCATCCTTTGAGGAATAGTTTGGAGGAGAAAAGACTCAGATCACAAAGGAATAACTGTGTTCTCACACTTTTCCATTAGGAGGGCTGACATCCTGATTCCTCATGAATGCTCACAGCAAAAAAAATTCGGACTTAGCAATTGACTTGCTAATTGGTATACATCAATATATTATTTAAGGGCATGATTCACACGTAGATATTGTTTTCTGTGCATGTCTCTTCAACTGCTAATATTCATCTAATATACCAAGAAATGCATGAGTGCACTACCATCTGTATGGATATATTTTGACTCACCAATTTGCTCCAAGGGTGGATGGACAACCCTATTCAGAAAGGTAAAAAAATGTAAACTGAATAACAAGCCTTGACAATTTTATGATAACAGCAGAAAGTAATGTTAAAATATAGAGAATATCTCCAAACTTCCAGATTTCTGCTATAGTAAAACAGTAATATTTTTGCCAGAATCTATTTAGATGATAGATATGCATAAACAATGTACATGAAACATTATAATGTCTCTAATCAATGTTAAGATGCATACAAAAAGCTTGCAGAGATGTTTGAGGCAAAAATAACTCGCGCTGATCCTATGGACTGATGTGACCTCGATGAAATATATATATCGAATGGAAGAAAGAGCCATAAGCCCATAACAGGTATAAATTATATCAGTTGCATATAATTTGGGTTTTCTAGGACATACTATCCTAATTTATGTCATGCTTATGCATTCTATCAATATGTGATTGAGTTTATATCCACCAGGATCAAATTAAATTGGATTTGCACGATAATTTATACTATGCATCATTGCATCCTGTTAATTAAATGATGAGTTTATATGGGTAAACTTAGCTGGGTTGTACCAGTAATTTATGCTATGCATGCTGTTAATTCTTGATTGAGTTTGTATCCATGAGGAGCATGGCTTGAAGAGAGACTATGGACTCCAATTGAGAAGCTCGAAAAAGATGCAAGATTGGCCACATTAAGATTGGCATGCTTCAGGTGTTTGCTGAGCCAAAGAGGGTAGTCTTTGCACCGCTAGCTGGTTATGGTCGTACAACACCGTATGAACCCGGTCCCTGTGTAAGGCAATAGGATATTCATAACAAAATGGATAGTGGTCATTTGTACTTCAGTTTGCATGTGTGTTGTGCACTTGTGGTGCAAGCGTGGGTGTTGTTTTTTTGATTTTCTGATAATGTGATGTTTACACTTGGATATGTTGGTGGAAATGTGTCTCAAATAGTACTTGATGGTCTATTGGAAATACAAGATATTGTTATGTTTATCTCATGCATAAACTTTGTTTTGAGTGATAATGTGTATTTAGCTAAGCCTTTTGATTGTAACCGGGCATATAAATAAGTATTTGAATAATGTATGTATATTTAGAAAAAAACAATAATTTCAGTACCGCCAGTGTTCTTATGTAAACCCAGAGGGATGAATTTCAATTAGCAATAGAAAAATAATGTTTATATAAAAATGTTCCCTAGGGCATACAGAAATAACGTAGGGAATTTATTGGATTCTTTCCTAAATTTGGCGAGAAAGGTAGCGTGGAAATAATCTTTCCACGTCAGATGGCAATGCCATGTGGACGAGATTTCCCTACCGTTTAAAATCCTAGGAAACAATTCTTTCCCTAGGTTTTCCCAAAAAAAACCCTAGGGAACGTTTTCTTTCCCCACATTCTTTTTCCTAGTAGTCGTTCCCTACGAATGCCTCTAGGGAAACTAATTCCCTACAGTTTTTTTGCTTGTTCCCTAGTATATTACTCACTAGGGAAAATGGGGATTTCTAGTAGTGAAATGAATGATTGGTGGGTGCAGGTTTATGCATGGGCTCAATCTGGTTAGGATTGAGGCCCAGGGGTTGTTTTGAAAGTCGCCCAAGTCAGTTAAGGACCGGCCTTTGAGCGTTCCTTTGCTACACCTTATCGTACCACCACATGTCTGGAATGGGATAGATTTGGCTCAATAATTTCTAATACCTTAATGTTATTTGTGTCATTTTGTTGTGTGGGCATCGGTTAGACATTATTCCCACCTGGCGCAAGAGGGGGCTTTTCGGAGGGTGGTTAGCCCAATGAAAGTGAAACCTTAGCGGACATAAATACATTAAGGTAGAGCATTGTAAAGGCCTCCTGATAATTGCTTAGTCACACGCCTTCGGAAGCGTGTATTGGCCGATATTAAAAGCAAATTATCTCGTGTGGGTAAAGCTATACAAACTCTGCAGAGTAGAAAACTATTCGAATAGCTGTGTCCACGGTCATGGACATGCTAAGCAAAGCCACTCTAAGTTAGACTTTGTTTTTGTTTTAAAATGATTTCAATAGATGATTTTGAGGATGGTGAATCCTTATGGTAAAATTGGGCGGTTAGCCATGTGATTGGAGGGTATCCTTCACCATCTATTCATGGAGGTTATCCACATTATAAAACTATCTTTTAAAATAGATTTTAGTTATAGAATAAAAATGGCTTTGGAAATTAATATGAGTATTTAAACTGAAAATGGTGCTTTATGCAAAATAGACCCTGCCAGTCTCATTTGATTACTTATGCATGCATCATAATTCTGTATTGGGTGTAACTTGCGAGCACAGAAGTTGTGCTCACTCTTGCTGAATAATCTTTATTCAAGAGAAGACTTCTATCAAGACGGTGAGGACCCAGACGCTTAGGCCTACGCCCCTAGACGGTTGCCTGTGGCGAATTGTGTGGCCTACTACTACTCTACTTCCGTTGTGTTTTTCATTATGTGGCCTCAGGCCCCCTTTTGTAATAAACTCTGAATTATTATTAATAAAATGCGTGATATAATTGTATTATCACTTTTGTTTGACTGTGTACACTAGCTATCCTGGACTAGTGTATGAACACAGAGAATTCGGGATCCTTCGTTCCTGGGTTCGACACGATGATTGCTCACTTGAGTACCATTGGTGATCAAGTCGGAACTTTGCAAGAGTTAGTGACAACTCTGAAGACGAACCAAGCTTATTCGATAAAGGAGGGTAGCAAGAGTTAGAAACAGGACGACACTGGAAGTTCCTTCTAGTGGGCAGGACCACGTGTAGAAAGGAAAGTCTTCGATTAGGTGTAGTCTCTTCCTCTGACCAGTTGAAACAAAACGAGTTTACCAAAAGTAGTCGAGCAAATTGGAAAAGTGTACTCTGCTTAGTTTATTTTTCAAAAATGAATGAAGAAATAATCTAAGATACTAAGAGTTGGCTTGAAAATATTTCGACCATATGAGTTAAACCCAAGTCTTTTGTATGGCAGCAAAAGGGAGGAACTAGTCGACACTAGGAAGTTCTTCTAGTGGGCAAAACCACGTGCAGAAAGGAAATGCTTCGACCAGGTGATTTCACCATCGTTTCAACCAGTGTAAAGAAAGTTTAGGTACTGGTCATCGAAGAACTTACGACCAGGTAATGATCAAAAAATTATCAATGTGCTACTCAAAGTAAGACAATAAAGATAGAAAGAACCTGATACTTTATTGTAGGGTTGGTCGGTTTACACATATAATTTGCGTAACTGGTCGATGTTCCAAGCATTGGAGAGAATTCTGCCATCTTCCATTGCTAGTCGTACCAAACCTGGTCACATAACTTTGACCATTGTGTAAGAACCGTCCCACTTGGGGAAAAGCTTGTTCCGATTAGACTGGGATTGAATTTTCCTCAATACCAAGTCACCTACAGCAAGGCTACGAGGTTGGACCTTATGATCGTAGTATTTGCGCAAGGCTTGCTGGTAGACTGCTGAACGGATTAAGGCTTGATTTCTCTTCTCTTCGAGTAGGTTAATGTCATCCGCTCGAAGTTATTCTTGGATTGACTCATTGAAAGTCTTGACCCTTGTTGACCTGATCTTTAGTTCTGGCTTCGACACTGAAAACTAGAAAAAAAATGTGTTTCACCTGTAGCCCGACTAGCAGTTGTAACCTTCGTATTCTACCACATTGCTTTGGGGATGGGAAACAGAGGCGTAACTTAGCTTGGTACCTAACTCGTCGCAAAATTCTTGGAATTTTGTACTAGAAAATTGCTTACCATTATCTGTGATTATTCGACTTGGACCCCAAACCGAGTGATCACGCTTCTCATCATGAATTGTTTTGCCGCTTCTGTTGTTATCCCAGTCACATGTTCGGCTTCGATCTATTTTGTGAACGTATCAATAGCCATAAAAAGGAACTCGAAGCCTCCTGGAGCTTTTGGGAACGGTCCTAGGATATCAAGACCCCAGGTCGCAAAAGGCCAAGATAGAGAAATTGTTTGCAATGCCTAAGTCGATTGGTGTATTTGCCTGCTATGAAACTAGCATCGTACATATTTCTTAACCAACTTTTTGGCATCGTAGAGAGCTGTTGGCCAGCAAAATCCTTGTCGAAAGGCTTTTCTAACCAGCGTTCTGTAGGAAGCATGAGTTCCACAGATGCCCCCGTGTATGCCGTGAAGGAGGTTTAGTCCTTCTCTCTGCGATATGCATCGCAAGAGTACCCCTTGAGTGCCTCGTTTATAGAGGACTCCTTCGACCAAAGTATACATTTTGGCCTTTCGGGATAAGCGATCTGCCTCGAGATCATCGTCGAGTATGGTACCCGTTTGAAGATACTCATAGATGGGATTCATCTAGGTATCCTCGTATTCTAGAGAGGCTGTCAAAATAGGAGTTTTCTCTGGTGTTTCAACCAGAGATGACTTTTGGAGCAGTTCCAAGAAGACCCCTTTTGGTACTTGTGATCGGGAAGAAGCTATTCGAGCAAGCTGGTATGTGAGGAAATTATCCTTTCGAGGGATGAATTGTACCCCAAAACAGAAAAAAAATGCTTTTCAAGCTTTCGAACCTCCGATAAATACCGAGACATGGTCGGTAGAGCACTGGTACTCTTTTCTGACTCGATTCACAACTAGTTGAGAGTCTCCTCTCACGAGTAGTCGTCGAATCGCGAGCGCTTTCGTAGCTCGTATGCCAGCCAGTAAACCATCGTATTCTGCCACATTGTTAGTGGCCTGAAAGTTTATTTGAATGGCATACTTTAAGGTCTCTCCGTTAGGAGATTCCAGGACCACCCTAGCCCCCGAGCCACTTAAAGTAAGTGACCCATCAAAGTACATCGTCCATTGGTCGTGGGTATCGTACTGGGATCCTGAACAGGTTCAGGATTTGTCCATTTGGCGACAAAGTCTGCCAAGATCTGGGATTTAATGGCCGTTTGAGACACGAAATGGAGGTCGAACTCCCCAAGTTCTACTGACCATTTTGCCATGCGTCCTTCTATTTCCCTATTCTAGAGGATAACTCCTAAGGGAAAGTCAGACAGCACAATCTTGTGCGCCGCAGTTTCCTTGAAGACATGAGGAGGGCATAGAGAAGTTTTTGGACCTGAGGGTAATGCTCCTTAGGTCTGTGCAAAACTTCACTTACGTAGTAAACTAGTCGTTGGGCGTTTTCACGCTCTACAACCAGTACTGCGCTCATTGCCTGTGGCGTGACAGCTAGATAAATTAAGAGCATCTCTTCTGGTTTCGAAGAAACCAAAACAGGAACACTCGTAAGATATCTCTTAACATCCTCAAAGGCAGTGTTTGCCTCTTCCGACCACTCAAAACCCTTGTGCTTCCTTGGAAGTTTGAAGAAAGGTAGTCCTTTTTCTCCTAGTCATGTGATGAAATGACTTAAAGCCGTCATGCATCCTGTGAGTTTCTAGACTTCTTTCTTCGTGGTTGCAGGGTGCATTTGCACGACGGCCTCTATCTTTTCGGGATTTGTTTCAATACCTCGTACAGAGACCAGGAATCCAAGCAATTTTCCCGAAGAGACTCTAAACACACACTTCTCAGGATTGAGTTTCAGGCGGTGTTTTCTGAGGTTGTCGAATGTCTCCTGCAAGTCTAAAACATGATTAAGCCGCTTGATGCTTTTTACGACTAGATCGTCAACATATATAGGCCTCTAAATTTTGGCCTAGTTGAGGTGAAAAAGTCAATTGCATCAAGCGTTGAAAAGAAGCGCCAGCATTTTTTTACACCAAATGGCATTTTGACATAACAAAATGTTCCAAATGGAGTAATAAACGCGGTCTTTTCTTCATCTTCTAGACACATATTAGTCTGATGGTAGCTAGAATATGCGTCTAGAAAACTTAATGTTTCGCAACCAGTAGTAGAATCAACCACCCGATCGATACGAGGTAAAGGGAAATCTTCTTTTGGACAAGCTTTATTAAGATTAGTGAAGTCTACACATATTCACCACTTGCCATTAGACTTCCTAACCATTACAGGGTTAGCCAACCACTCTGAGTGGTCGACTTCTCTTATAAAGCCTGCTTTAAGTAGCTTGTCCAATTCTGACCTTATAGTATCTCGTCGATCTGGGGCAAATCTCCGTAATTTTTGTTTTACAGGTACTTTCTCAGGCCGTAGAACTAGCCTGTGCTCGATCACTTCTCTGGGGACTCCAAGCATGTAGGATGCTTACCACACGAAGACATATGTGTTTGCTTGGAGGAAAGCGATGAGGGCGTCTTCCTATTTGGGGTCGGAAGTATCCCCGATGCAAACAGTCTTCGAGGGCTCCTCTGGATTTAAAGGAACCTCCTTGACCTGGTCGTTCGGCTTAGGTGCAACTTTAGGCTTGACTGCTTGGTCGAAGGCTGCCCTTTGTTTTCTTCTCGAGCTGGTATCTGGCCAACCATCTCGAGGGACCGACGATCACACGTGTGCGCCATCTTTTTGTCACAATGAATTGTGATCACTCCTTTGAGATCTGGCATCTTAAGACATTGATACCCATAATGAGTAGCGATTAAGAATTTTGCCAAAGTTGGTCGTCCGAGTATGGCGTTATATGTCGTATCGAAATCGACCACATCAAAGGAGATCTTCTCTGTCCTGAAATTACTTGGAGAACCAAATGTTAAAGAAAGATAAATTTGGCCAATAGGTTTGACCGAAGACCCCGGTACAATACCATGAAAAGTGTATCGTACTGGTCTTACCTTAGTCCTGAGTACTTGCATCTCGTCTAGGGTACTCGTAAACAGAATGTTTAACGAGCTACCAGCATCAATCAATACTCGATTTACTCGACAGTTATTGATGGTGGGCTCGACCACGATCGAAAAGCGACCTGGTCGAGTGGAAGGGATCGGGCAGTCACCTTTCTTGAAGGAGATAGCGACTTCCGACCACTTCGGCAATTTATTCAAAAGAGAAGGGTCAATGGAGTTTACCTCGCATTCGACACCCTTAAGCTATCATTTTGACTCGTATGCTGATAATCCCCCATAGATGTGCTTAATGGTGTGTTCGGGATCTTGAAATAGCATCTCCTCGTTGTTGTCTGACTGCGTACGACCAGTAGCTTGCCCTACCTCTTCGAGGGTAGGAAGTGGTCCTTTGCTGTTGTACTAGTCCTTGAGTTTTCGTTGAAAAATTGGCAGTTGTGAAGGTCATGGCCTTCCTTTTTGTGGAAAGGACCACCACCTAGGCTTGTCGTTCTTCTACTCAGGGCGTTTACCTTTGCCTCGATCAGAGTATGGCTTGGAGCCTTGAGGATTTTTATGGCTTGGAGCCTTGAGGATTTTTATCGCTCACGGCCAAGACCTCCTTGGAACTGTTGGCTTGAAGCTTTTGGCCCTTAGCCTTGTTCTTGGATTTCTTGTCCTTCTTATCCTTCTTCTTACCACTTTTGCCCACCTCTTGAGAAACTTTATCTTCTCGATTAATAGTGTTGTTCCACACGACCGCTTCAGTAGCGGTAGCATATCGATCGGCCATCTCGAAGAGTTCGGCGACTGTGGCGAGAGGATTTAAGGCGATATCCTCTGTGATTCTTCTACTACAGACTCCTTGCTTGAAAGGTCTGATGACAGAAGAATCAGAAACCTCATGAATGGAATTTTGAACCTGACTGCAGTGTCGAATGAACTGGCACAAAGTCTCGTGGTCGTTCTGTCTCATCCTGTGCAGGTCGTCCTCCTTCCTAGGGCGATGGTAGGTGACATAAAAATTCACCAGTAGGAGGTCGCAGAGGTGCTGCCATGAATAAATCGAGTCGAGTGGCTGATTTAACAACCACGATCGAGCATATCCCTCGAGTATAGTAGGAAGGTAATTTGCCATTACATGCTATCCTCCTCCTACTGTTCGGACAATAGTTGTGTAGATCTGGAGGAATTCAATGGGGTTTTGAGATCCATCGAATTTTTCCATGTTCACTGGTCGAAACCGAGACGGCCAACGAACTGCTCAGAGGTCGAGTGAGAAAACCTGACATCCGGTAATGACTTCTTGACGCCTTCTTTGTAGAAAAGAAGGATTTTCGTCACCAGGTGATCGTACACGATGATATCCGGTCACATGTGGACCTGACCTGTGGTAGGTCTCAACCTTACGAGGGAAATACTCCTCGTATTCCATCTGCTGTCGCAGATTTCTGGGTTGGAGTAGTGAATGATCACCTCTCTTGGGAACTTGTTGGTCATCAGGTGTTTGAGTAACCCTCCTTCGA
Organism: Phyllostachys edulis; assembly: GCA_036346405.1. Taxonomy (NCBI): domain Eukaryota; kingdom Viridiplantae; phylum Streptophyta; class Magnoliopsida; order Poales; family Poaceae; genus Phyllostachys; species Phyllostachys edulis. The sequence goes on along the minus strand of CM070546.1, from coordinate 41,550,336 downwards.
CTAGAGCGAAGGTCAGGAGAGTGTTGTGATCGGTTGTCACGACGATCTCCCTGCGGTGAGTTTTTCGAACGACTGGCAGCAGATGAGGTCATACCGCCATGACTTCTATGTTGAGGTCAGCGAGGGTGCTCAAGCTTGGCCATTGTGCTTCGAAGCCTTTGCGCGATCTCTTTAGTAAAGAGGTCGTAGCCAAGCATTTGAGCAAGTTCTCGAGATGGGTTCTTGAGAAGGTCATTGATGTGTTGGAGTTCTTAAGCTTCCTCCGACTGATAGTGAACGCATCCAGACGGATTTATCTAAGCTGTGGTTCTTGTCTGTCGGGTTGCCTTAGGAACGTCCATACCTGAGGCTCGAGCTTGCCTCAGTGGAGTATGAGTATTTCGAGAATCTCCTTCACACTCATCAGAGTGTTGACTCTGTTTGTCACCGGAGGTGTCCTCGTCATTGCCATGAGGGGTCGCAGCGTGTGATCGTTGGGGAGCATCCTCAGTCCTGTCTCTAGGAGAGCGATCATCACCTGAGGTAAGGACGAAGACCTCCCGTTGATGATCTCTACCTATGCTTGAGGCCTCCTCGCTTAAGGAGTAGTCGGGAGACACCGTCTGATGACTTGGAGAAAACCCCTCTAGGAAGGGGGAATTCCGGGTTATAACCGTTTCCATCCGCAGGTGAGCCCTGCGATGGGATGATCGAACTCGCAAGAAAAGCATGTTCGACCCCATCCTTTGTGGGGCTAACCTGAGAGAGACGGCCACTAGGTGCTGATGAAGCTCCGAAATGATTGCCTCTAGGACTTGTCATGCCAGGTCGGACTGTCTTAGACTGACTTGAACATTGGAGGGGGAACCCTCGCCATACTCTTAGCCTGTCTTGGTGCAGTCCTGATTGTGGTCAGATTGACCCTTGCCATCTGAGGAAGCTAGTTCCTCATCTGGATGTAATGTTGCGGGGGATATGGATCCCTCCTCAACTCCATCGATGGTATGGTCCCATGAAGAATGATCTCCGGAGGCGACATCACCATCGGATGATGCAATACTCGGCTCGTAGTCGAAAGTGGCATCCATGTTGATATGTACGTAATCGGCCAAGTCGAACCAGTTCTCCTCATTCCACTCTCCTGCCATGAGAGCATTAGAGTTGGAAAAGAGCGAAGGAAAGCTGATGACTCAAAGATCCCCACGGATGGCGCCAACTGTCGGTGTTTTAGAACCGAACTTACGTAAAGATTGTTTGATTCGAGGAGTCTCCAAAACTCAAATCACGCAGAGAGAGGCGACATGGAGATTTTTATACAGGTTCGGGCCTTCTCTGGGGAGAATAACAACCCTACTCCTGTGTATATGTATTGAGTATGCTAGATTACAAGATCAAGAGACAGACTCAAATGAGGCGTCTTGTGCTCCTGATTCCTTCCCCCTCTCCTTCTGATGATTCTGCCTTTTATCTGATACTCGGGCGTGTATTGTTTCTCGATCAAAAGGCGCCTTAATGCTTCAGATGATGGAGCTGTTACTAGAGATTATGGTGGGAGTAGTAACATTCCCACGTCGCGAGGCAGTTATCACTATGACAGAGAGTTAAATCATGCCATTATTCCAGAGAATAACAGCGTAGTTTACTGCCCATATCTTTAGATATTGTGCGAAAGATTCCCTGACAAACTAGGCCCACATGTCTGTAAGCCCCATCGACTAGGGACTGGTCGTAGAAGAGCTTACGACTAGGTGGTGGTTGTAGAAGAGCTTACGACCATAGACTGATCGTAGGAGAACTTACGATCAAGGCATAATCGTAGAAGGGCTTCCGACTATAGGGTAGTTGTAGAAGGACTTACTGTTGGGTCACGGGTAGGCTACGATAGCTACAAAAAAAAATTTCTACCACGCAAACCAGGAAGCCATGCAAGTAGATGATCATAGATCGTTACCATCGAGCCTTGCGAGCGGCGGAAGAAGGGTTGGAGCAGCCAGGTCCAACGAAGAGCGCGTCGATGTAGTGGTCGTAGTCAATCATCCAATGTCCTCACGAGTCGATCGTCTCCTCCAGCAACGTCTGCGGTCCCTTGTGAAGATCGCGGATCGTCCTCAAAGCGCAACAATCGTAATGCGCCTCTCGGTATCCACCGTCGGGGAAGGAACAACCGAACGGTGGTGTGCGGCCTGCATCGCCGCGGTGGAGCTCTAAGGAAGATGGCGGCTAGGGTTTCGGTGGTGTTTCACGCGCATCTCCCAATAGCCTCATGCACCTCCTTATATAGTGCTCGTGACGGATCCTATCCGGACACGTTTACAAATCGTATTCGTACTGGTTTGTTCCAACCCGTTAAGTGTGTGACCCTGTAGGTTCATGTGCAGTTCGGTTGTGATTCGGAAACCGTTTCCGATCACGAGTCGTAGTGGCTCCTAGCAGAACATATCGATTCGAAAACACACAAATTATATCGGACGAACCTTAATGCAATATGATATCGACCAGGTCCTCATCACTTACGACCAGGTCCTATCTCTATCTGACCGATTCGTATTTGATCACGACCAACTCGTAACTCCTTACGACTTGGTTTCGACCACTCTGTGATTACGTTCGACCGATCTCGACTTGCTTGTATCTCCATACGACCCGATCGGTGGTAGTCGAACTAAGTGTTTCTCATGTATTCTCCCTTTGCCTCACAATATCTGGTTGAACTCCGGGTGAGATGTTGTGTCATCCATGGACTGTTCAATACTTTCTCGTCGAGTATCGAGATAACCTTATGTGGTGAACACTTCGACTACTAGTGGCATGGCCATGCACTTTCTTTATCCGATCTGCGAGGGGCCGAGACATCTCTCTGTTATGTTAGGAGGGCAAATCCATATCCGACCAGCCACATTCCTCTCCATGTTTGAGCATGCCCAAAGCTACCTTTATAACTACCCGATTCACGGTGTAGCGTTTGGCAACCCCTAAGCGTGTTCTTACACATGTAGGAAACCATCTTGATCTCATGTCTAAGGATTATACATCATCATTGCTTGAGACCAACTAATGACACATAGATTCATAACAATCTCAATAGTGCCTCAAGGTGGGTCTTATCCAACATCATGTTCTCTAACATGTGTCCATATTATTGATTTGATATCTCCATATCTATGACTCGTGAAACATAGTCATCAACCAATACATATGCTAGTCTATTCATATGTGTCATCGTACGTTTACGACCAGGGATCATATAAGAATAATTATTGCAGAAATATAGAGTTTCACAACCAAGTCACATACTTGATAATAAATATTAACAATATTATTCTAGGAACAAGATAACACATTATCCAATGTCATGAACATAATGAAATGTAATCATCTCTATGATTGCCTCTAGGGCATATTTCCAACACTTACGACTTTAGGGTGGTCGTAGAAGAACATACGACCTCCAACTTCTCCCTTATGAATATTAAGAGGTATACTCAAGAATCATATGACGTCATTATTATCCATAATATGAATTACAGATAAATAATTAAATGAGGATTATTATATCATCGTCAGCGTGCTCCACACCCTCTGTCGCTTCCGCCACGAGTTCTCCGTCTAGCCCCAAGTCCACGCCTGCAACCGCATCCTGGGTGCGCTGGCAGTGGCAGGGCATGTTGACGACGTGCTCAAGCTGTTCAATGCAATGTCAGAGGGTCGTCGGGAGAAACGAAGTGGGAGCGAAGCGAGCGACAAGCGCGTCGGGAGAAACGAAGAGGGAGCAGAGCGAGCGATGAGCAAATGGGTGAGAAATCCCAACCTGTTGAGGAGTTTTTCTTTTGCCCTGTGGATCCCCAGGGATTTGCCAGGATTTCCTACCTTACCCTCACCCAAACACACATTCAGACCAGAATTCCCACGTGGATTTCTCCCCCTTGATGAACCGGGATTCAACGGGATCCTGCCAATCCGAGCCTCCCAAACCCGGGTCTATAAAGTATTTGTTTATAGACCGTTGAACCTAAACTCTACCTCACACCTCCACCACCCTAACCGTAGCCACCGCCAGCGAGGCCTCCGGCCTTCCACCTCGCTCTCCCATCGTCGTGCCCTCCCGCACATTCTCTCGTGCCATCCGACTCCACCTCCAGCATCGGAGAGAAAGAAAACGCCATCCTCTTGCCCGAGAGACATAACACAAAATCCTTATTTTAAGGAAAAGGCAGACGGGCAGCGGAGTGCCCGATCGCCGAAGGCGGCATTTCGCTGCATCACCCAACTTTTGCCAGTGGCGGGGCGTGAAGCGGCTCTCGCCTTTGTTGGCACATATAAGCTATTCACGTACGTGAACCCGGACACAGCTCATATGAGCACCTAGATATACACACCAATTTACGGTAAAAGAGAACAAAAAACGTGCACACACAAGAACTTTGGTGCTCGGCTGTAACCTGTCTAGCCAAAGATACTCTCTCATCAAACATATCGGATTACACGTCCTTCTAAGGACTACCTAATCAACTTGCTAACCAAACCAACAACTAAACATGAAAAAGCCTAACAATAAAAACAAACTAATTTGAACCGATACTGATTACATCAGGATAGTAACGCCCTATTACTTGGCAAGTCTAGATTATTTTCCAACACATTCTCCCTACTAATCCAAACTTAACTTCTCGTAGTTGATGACTTTAGACTCAACGCATGATCCGAACTACAAGTTATGCCTCCACATGAAGCGGTCTACATGGAAACTACACGCACATAGCTGTGTGCAGGAACTCAACTCAACTGGTACATGTCCAATTATATGTAGGGACTCTAACTCAACTAGCATGCAAAACACTAAGGCGACAATCTCTTAATCTTATTGTTGTTACTTCAGCATCAGAATAACACAGGTTCATCATCAGCATCTACCTCAATTAAATGCACCTATGCTTTCTCCTTCCTCGGCTTATGGCGGTCGGAAGCAAAGTGCACGTAGTCCTAACAATTGTAGCAATGAACCTTTGCCTTATCGAACTTGTGGTTCTTCTTGCCGGAGTTGTTAGCGCCCTCCTTCTTAGCCTTGGACTCCCACTCGGCACGAGTGAGTAGCATGTGCTCACCTTCCTAGTCACACCACCATCCCTTCATGCGTTCCTCGTACACCTTCAAATGCTTAACCACCTCCATAACCGTCTTCACCCTGATATCACAAATTTCTCAATGGTGGAGACGATCTACAGGAATTTATCGGGGATGGCACAGAGAAACTTCTTCACGATGATGCACTCATCCATCTTGTCTCCAAGGACATGGATCTCGTTGACGATGGTGGTCAGCTTCATGTTGAAGTCGTTGATTGACTCCTCATCTCCTTCATGTACATCACCTCAAAATCACTCTTCAGGGCCTGTACTTGCTCCTCCTTGACGCGATCAGCACCGACATGTATTTCCTTCAAGGTGTCCCAAGCCTCCTTGGTTGTCTCCTTTTCGGCAAAAACCATCATCATGGCCTTGTGCATGACTTGGAATATGGCGACGAGAGCCATCTGGTCCTTACGCTCGTCGACCAGCTCATTGCCCTCCACCGTCACCCACACCCCCCGCCCAAGAGCCATCGTTGGTTTTAGTGAGCATTGGGTATTGGAAGGTCTCAAAGTAGGTACTTACATACTTGAACCCGTGGACACTGTTAGAGATATATGTATAGTGTGCTATTCCCCATTGTTATGAGGGTTATTTGCATATTCACATCATGTACTTTGTATATATATATATATATATATATATATATATATATATATATATATATATATATATATATATATATATATATATATATATATATATATATATATATATATATATATATATATATATATATCGCCCATTAGCCTCATATTGAATACAAGCGCTATTTATAACATGGTATTAGAGCAAACCTAGGGTTTGTTTTCGTCAAGCCGTCGCTGGTTTGTCCTTCCCGCCGCCGCCCGACTTCGTCACTTCGCTTGTCGTCCGGACACGGCGCGCCTTGCTTTGGCGTCGCCTCCACCACCGCCGCCTCAGTGTCGCCCGGACTCGGCGCGCCTTGCTTTGGCATCGCCTCCACCACCACCGCCTCTTTGCCTGAGCTTGGCGACCACGCACTTGTCTCCGCCACCACCTGCGGCTTTGTTGACGATCGCCCGCGCGTCGCCTTCTCCAAGCGCTGTCTCGATCCGGTCTTCATCGTGCCACCGAATCTTCATCTTCATCGTGTCGCCGGATCTTCGTCTTCATCGCGCCACCGGATCTTCGTCTTCATCGCGCTGCCGGAGCTTGGTTGCTGGCGACTCCTTCGCCCGAGCCCGAGCCACACCCGGTCGCACGAGCCTCTTCCTCCGCCGCATGCGTCACCAGCGCCGCCTCGCGGCCTCGGTGGCGCCTCCTCGTGACCTCCACGCCCTCCGTCCACCGCTCGGCCGCCTCGCCTCGCCAGTCGCCGCGCCGCTTCGGATCCGGCCGTCTCCATCGCCGAAGCCGGATCCGGCTCTCCTCCGGATCCGGCTTCCCCGCCGCCACGTCTCTCCCACGCTGAGACCGCCGCCGGGACCATCACCGTCGTCGCTAAGGGGGAACCCTAGTTCCCCTGTCGCGCTGACTTCCATTGGGCCAAGTCTTGCACGCCCTTAAGTAAGTAAGGAAAGAAAAAAAGAAAAAATCATTACGTGGTTCTAACCGCCATTGTTGTCGGCGCCGCTAGACTTCGCCGTTGCCTTAATCGCCGCGCGAGTCGGTATACCGCCTACCAATAGGCATTTACGCTCCACGCTTGACTGCTGTCTCCTCGGGCGCCCACGGTGGTGGTGGCCGCCCTCCGGTGGCGGGGCCGTCGTCCCATCTTTGCGACAAGGTCAGCCACATTGAGTCCCAGTGCTATAAGAAGCAGCAGCATTTTTCATGCCGTTCTTCTACTAGCACTAGCACTGGTGCTTCTACATCAACGTCTGCATCGACTCCTTCAGTAATTTCTCTCACTGAGTAGGAGATAGCCAGACTTCGATGCCTGCTTGCCGCTTCAGGTTCTTCCTCGGCGGGTTTTGTAGTTTCTACGCCGGCGTCTACATCGACTCCTTGATAGTTTCTCTCGCTCGCGCAGAAATAGCGGACTTGATGCCTACTTGCCGCTTGTGTTCTTCCTCGGCGTGTTCTGCGGTTTACGCTCTCGACTCTTGGGCACTCTGAAACCACCCCTACATAGTTTAGTACCTCCCGTGGATTCTTGATTAGGAGCATCTTTTCACATGACTTGATTCTTCCACTGTCTTTCATTACACCTCTTGATTCTCTGTTAGTGTTCTTCTGCGATGGTACCTCTCTTTACGTCTCCGATCGAGGACCTCTTAGCAACTCATCTTTTCATGTTCATACATTGCTCATGTTCCTCGCCTTACCATGCGAGTTCTTTACATTGGGCGATTCTTGACCTTGGTTGTCGAGTCATTCTTGACTCGATTCTTGTTGTGTTGAGAACCGCCACACGGAGCTCTGGTTGGTTACGGCCCTCGGCACCTTGACTCACAGCGTCTCTGGGAGCTTGACTGCTTCACCTTCCTTCCACGCCACCGTCGCCGCCCGCCTCTCGCTTCACACTCCGGCCCACCAACTCTTTCGATGAGTGGCATCACGTCTTGGTCATCTTTGTTGATCTCGTCATCATCTTTAGTTAAATCGTGGCCTTAAGGTGCATCTCGGAGACGTGTCTTTAGATTGTCGGTACGTAAGCTAGGTAAACATATGCACTTCCTTATCCTCATAGTGAGTCGGTGTCTCGGCGTCCTTTGATCTTGTTCATTCAGATGTTTGGGGTCCGGCTCCCTTCGTTTGAAAGGGGTCATCGATATTATATCATATTTATAGGTGATTTCTCTCGCCACACTTGGATATATTTCATGTCTTCTCGTAATGAGGTCTTATCTATCTATAAACAATTTGCCACTATGGTTACTTTACGCCTTCTCCACTCCTATTAGTGTCTTTCACATGACTCTCTTGGCGAGTACCTCTCTCGTTACTGCTTGCGGCTTCCTTCTGGCGAGGGCACTCTCGCTTCGATTCTCTTATTACGGTGCTCATGCTCGAGAATGGTGTCATTGGCGCAAGCATCGTCACCTCCTTGAGTCGGCTCGTGCGTCGATGATTGCCGCCTCTATTCCACCTCGCTTTTGGGCCGAGGCTGTTTCCACTGCCACCTACCTCGTCAACATCCAGCCCTCTTCTGCTCTTTAGGGTGCGATCCCTGTTGAGTGTCTCTGTGGTCTTCTTCCTAACTACTCGCCCTTAAATGCATTTGGTTGTGTTTGCTACGTTCTCCTCGCCCCTCGAGAACGCACCAAACTGACCGCTCAATCTGTTGAGTATGTCTTTACGAGATCTGATCACGAGCATAAGGGCTATCGATCTTTGGGATCTGTTGGTCGATGGATGAGGATTTCTCGGGATGTGACTTTCGGCGAGTCTCGTCCCCTTCTACCCACGCGTCTGTCTCTCCTTGGCTTCCTCTGTGGAGTCTCTGTCTTTTTTGACCTTTCCAGATACACCTATATCTGTCTTGCCCTCGTCCACCCGTCCCACTGAGTCTCCACATATTCCTCATGTGGTCTCTTCGCAGTTGTCGCCGCCGGCTTTGTCTCCTGCGGCTCCTCCCCCTACAGTGTCTTTTTCCCCTCTCTTCTACACTCGTCGACCGCATATTGAGGATCTTCCAGATGAGCCATCTTCTCCTGATGTTCCATCTTCTCCTGATGATCCATCTTCCCCTGATGGGTCATCTTCTCCTCGCCACGCCTCGTGATCGCCATCGATTCGCCCCTGCCGTTTTGCTTTTCTTTGGTCTTTGCTACTCATGAGCTCGCTCTCCTCTGGGATCTTTGTTACTCACCCTAAGTCCTAAGTGGCAGCATGCCATGGCCGAGGAGATTGCTGCCCTCGAGCGTACTGGTACTTGGGATGTTGTTCCTTTTCCATCTCATTCCCATCCCATCACGTGTAAGTGAGTCTATAAGATTAAGACTCGCTCTGATGGTTCTTTTGGCGCTATAAAGCGCGTCTTGTTGCTCGTGGCTTCGGCAAAGAGCATGGTCGTGACTTCTGACGAGACTTTTGCCTCTGTGGCCCACATAACCATTGTCGCGCTCTTCTTTCGGTGGCGTCTATTAGCCATCGGATGCATTCTCGGCTTGAAGTCAATAATGCCTTTCTTAATGGCGAGTTGCGTGAGGAGGTCTACATGCATCCGCCACTGGGTATTCATTCTGAGGACATGATGCATCGCCTCCGTCGCTCTCTCTATGGCCTTAAGCAAGCCCTCGTGCTTGGTTTGGCGCTTCTCCTCTGTGATCATTGCTCTTGGCTTTTCACTAGTGATCATGATCCTGCGCTCTTTGTCCACACTTCGTCTCGTGGTGGGACTCTTCTTCTTACGTATGTTGATGATATGATCATTACCGGAGATGATTACGAGTACCTTGCCTTTGTCAAGGCTCGTCTTAATGAGCGATTCCTTATGTGGGATATTGGTCCTCTTCGTTACTTCCTTGGGATTGAGGTTACTTCCACTCCGGATGGTTTCTTTATGTCCCAAGAGAAATATATTCAGATCTTCTTGATCGCGCTCTCTCAATGATCGGCAGATCTTGTTGAGACTCCATGGAGCTCAATGTTCACCTCAAACCCTCGATGGCAAGCCTCTTTACGATCCGGCTACGCTATCGTCATCTTGTTGGGAGTTTTGTCTACCTTGCTATTACTCGTCCTGATATCCTTATCTAGTCCACATTACGAGTCACCGTCTCTGCTCTCACTCGAGTCCACTCTGACCACCTTCTTGAGTTCTGCGATACCTTCGTGGGACTATCTCTCGCCGTCTCTTCTTTCCACACTCCAAATTGCTCGTTCTGACTTGGGCTTATTCGGATGCTACTTGGGCCAACGATCCTCTCGATCGCCGGTCTATCTCTGCTTCTTGTGTTTTTCTTGGTGCTTCTCTCATTGCACGAAGACGAAGAAACAGACTGATATCCGTTCGAGTCGCAGAGGTCGAGTTCTGTTGTGGCTCTCTTGACAAACAGAGATTACTTGGCTATGGTGATTACTTGAGGATTTTGGTGTTTCGTCACTACACCGCTCCTCTCTTGTCGACAAGATCTGTACTATCGGTGTTGCAGTGACCTGTGAAGCATGAGCTCACCAAGCATATTGGTGTTGATGCTTCCTTCATGAGGTCTTGTGTGCATGATCAGGTGATTGATCTTCAGTATGTGCCTCCAGAGCTTCAAATAACGGATTTCTTCATGAAGGCCCAGACTCGAGCACAGCACGGCTTCTACCTCTCCAAACTCAGTGTTGTTGATCTACCATGAGTTTGAGGGGGGGTGTTAGAGATATATGTATAGTGTGTTATTCCCTATTGTTATAAGGGGTTATTTGTATATTCACCTCATGTACTTTGTATATATATATACAGGCCCATTAGCCTCATATTGAATACAAGCGCTATTCATAACAGACACAACTCACATGAGCACCTGGATACACACACAAATTCACAGGGGAAGAGAACAAAAAATGTGTGCACACAAGAACTTTGGTGCTCGGCTACAACCTGTCTAGCCAAATCTTTTCTGTTTTCTATATTCTTTTATCAAACACATCTGATTACATGTTATTTTAAAGACTATCTAATCAACTTTCTAATCAATCCAACAACTAAACATGAAAAGCCTAAAAAAGAAAACAAACTAATTTGATTTGATTGACTGCAATAGGACCGTAAGACCCTAGAAACTTGAAAAAAAATATTATTGACCAAAGATTAGAAGTTTAACCGATCAAACTCAACAATGCAAAATATTTGAGGGCGGAGGTAGGTGGCTAGGCAGGTTGTGTACATGTATTTGGACTCGTCACCGCTAGGTTGGGAATATAAATGTCTCTAGCTACTAGTAGCTAACAGTGGAAAATAACCATCATTTTTTGCATTAATCAAAACTCCGTACAAAACATATGATTTAAGCTATTTTCTTTCTGGAGTAGACAATGTACATTGGGTCTGTTCGTCCTGGATTAGGAGATATGTCAACAGCCTGTAAGAACAGAAAAGGATAATACTCATGTTATGGGCCTGGTTTGCACACATAAATTGAAGAATATTATAGAACTATATATTGCAACTAGAAATGTTTAGAAGGCCAATCAGTTTATTGCAAGGAACATGCTCATGGAAAGAGGAAAAATAAACACAAACAACATTTTTACATGCCATTAACTATTCAACTGTGGACAAATGAATAAACAAGTGCCATACCTCAGGGGGTTCAAAACCTCCAGCATAATGGAAATAAGCCCCAACTATCCAAGCATGGTCAGCATCACCAGTTGATGTCCAGATAGATATAGCTTTTGTCCAAAAGCAGCGATTCGACAAACTATAGCCAACATTAAAACTAGACTTTAGGACCACTTAACATAATTATCTGGTCATAAAGATTCTGGTATCAAAATATAGCTCTTAGTAAATGGCATGAATCATGCTAGTAATGCTATGGACAACACATTACCTCATTATAGCTAATCCTGCTGGTTTAAGTATTCGTCGCATCTCCTTAAAAACTTCTATTGGTTTTGTTAAGTAGTCTACACTAACCTAGAAACCAAAAAAAAGTTCATTTCAGATCATATAAACAACTAGGGAGATGCCCAAATGTAATGTTAGTTATGTGTGTTATGACATACAGAGAAAAAAAGCACAAAGTCTATTTTTTAGCAAGACTGAATTTATGGTGTAGAAGACACTACCACATTCGTTATAACATCAAAAGTGTTATCATCAAAAGGAAGCTTCGGGTTCACATTGAGGTCTTGCACAACATACTCTGTCAAAACCTATTGTCACAACGAAACAAACAAAATGCCTTGTGAAAAATATAGTTTAGTGAAACAACCTAAAAGTAAATACTTTGTAGCAGTGTACAGCATGTACAATATCATTTTTTAGAACTCTTTGACCTAACCCCAATGTCAAGCTACCAAATTTCCATCTCAAAAAAAAGTTACCGAATTCCAATGTTGCTGCATATGAGATAAATGCTTGCTATGGTAAGAAATGTAGATCCCAAAATACGTATTTAACAACAAAACATATTTTGTAAGTCGGAACTATCTTTGAAGGAAAGGAAGTTAAGTAAACTGTGTTCGATCAAGCTCTATCTTCAGTAGCGGACAGACTGATGTTGCTGTGTAAAGCTCTTTTCCCTTCTTTAACCACCATAAACGGTTTCATTTGCTGAGCTATCATTTCTCCCGTAGCAACACAGGTAAATATTGTACTGCTAGTAAGTCGTACGACTGCTATCACTAGTCTCAGGTGAATCAAATCTAGCAGAACACAGCAAATGAGTCAATTGCTGAATTCACAAAACTGCATTTGCTGCTATCACTTCACTTGAAAGTTCTTTTGCAGATCAAATGTACCAAAAGACACTAAGGAAGTGCACAATACCGGATTCCTTTTCAGCTCGTCTTCATTCATACCCATCCCCACAATCTTCTCCTGTTTGTACCCGGGCGGATAATGGCTCACCTACATAAGTTGGAACTGTAAGTTACTTCACAGTAAGACCTTAGAAACAAAGTGGTAACTTGCGAGATCAAAAATCCTACCCAGCTGCTGCACATGTCCAGGATGGCCACCCCGGGAGTGTTGCTTGGGGGAAAAACTTCCGAGTAGTATTCCGTGAGAGCCCTGATTGCTTGGTCATCAATGTGCGTGACAAAACGGGGAACTGAGTAGAACAGAGTATCTGATGATCTGCCAAGTAATCAGAATGCATCATTCAGATTCAGGGAACCACTCGCTGCCCAAATTTTCTCATGCTAGTGATTAACTATGATAGAACTGTTGTTGTCAATAATGAACTATTCATCAGGTTACAATGTCGCTCATAGTAATAAGCAGTAGCAACAACTACTGGCTACTCAAATTCTGAAAACTTTTGCACATGAACTGTGTGAGTGCTCCGAGCTACTTACTCGTCGAAGCGGCTGAAGTCCTCGGGCTTGAAAGGGAACTCCTCCGGCCACTCCACATCCTTCAAAATCTACAAACACTACCCATAATTCGCACTCACTCACGGGTGGCGCGGGGCGCGCACGGCGCACAAGAAGAAAGCAAGAAATGATCACGCAAAGCAACCTGTTCGACCGGGGAAATCCCCTGCCTCGGCCGCGCCGCGGCTACGAAAGAGCAGGACGGGACGCTAACGGAGGCCATGCTGGCGAGCTGGTCCACGAAGGCGGCGCCGAGGCCGAGGAAGACGCGCCGCGGCCGCGCGGCCTGCCGTGGCACGGGAGCGCGGCGGGCACGGGGAGCGGCGGTGCGGGCGAGAAGCGTTGTGGGGCGGGACCTTCTCAGGGAGAGGAGGAGGAGGTCGGGGCGTGGCGCCAGGGTGGCCATGGAGATGGCGGCCGTGTCGGGGCGGTTAGGGGAACGCGACGTGAGGCCGCCATGTGTTACGCTTCGCGCGTCCAAGAGGGCGTCGTGGCGCCACGCGCGTCGCAGAGACGCGGAGACATCTTGGATTGGGGGGTTGGGATGGTTCGTTGGCTCTTGTGGACCGCTACCGTGTGGGTCCTATTTTGTCAGTGAGACGATGCCTGCTTTACTATAGCTAAAACGTAAAGCTTTCGTTGATGAAGAACAGCTACAAGCTAACAAACAGGACTGCAATTTCGTCAGTGAAGCAAACCAAAGAGCGTATGAGGTGTCAGTGCCACCACTTGATAGCTCTATGTTGGTATCATGGGGTTATACTCATGATTTTAGGATGATGATATAATTAACAATGACGTTGAAAGTTTATCAAAACATTTGTTTTTGACAAAATTCATATTCTGTCAGGTAGTAGGCGGTCAGACCGGTCAGGGCAGCAGTCAGACCGGCCAAGGTTTTGGTCTAGTTGCTGGCGGTCAGACCGGCCAACGGGCGGCGGTCTGACAGGCTATAAAGGGTCTTTCGTGTTTGGAGCCAGGCCAAAAATAGAAGGTGTAGGCAAGAGAATATTCTTCTACACTTGGTCTTATAATTTTTGGAGCTTCGAGTCAAAAGTTTTATTCGTTTGAAATTTCCAAAGAGGTTTCGGATTTTCAGGAAGGAATTTCAGCTAAGTCCCTTTGCTGGGCGGTTAGACCGGCCAGGGGTGGCGATCTGACCAGTTTTGACTTGTTCGCTGGCCAGCTTGGCGGCGATGTTTGTTGGTTAGGTCAAGTTCATGTGTTTCAGTGCATATATGTTGCATGATGCATGTTTTAACTAATATGGGTCAAGTTGCAAAGAACTTGTTCTCAGAATCAATTTCTTGGTCTATTGTTGCGCAGGTAGCTTGGAGGTCAACCACGGTCAACGGCGAGGATGATCGGGACTAGGCTTAGAGAGCTGAGGTTCAAAACGATCAAGGATGCTGGGTGAAGTCAATGGACTCAAGCATGGCGCAAAACAGATAAGGATGACCAAATGGGAAGTTCGGTGCGACAGGTTACATCAAGCGGCGTAGAGGTCGGTGTAAGTACCATGGTGGTTTCGGTAGGAGCCGGATGGGAGAGACTTGCTAACATGAAGAGAGCTGTTGATCAACCTACACATGGCGAAGCATGCGATTGCTTCATGAAGTTTGCACTCGGTCTTTGGAGAAGGATCGTGAAGTTTGGAGTTGTGGATCAAAAGTTAGACCAATTTGTGATTTTAAGTTCGGGTTGATTTTACTATTCATCGGGCTAGATGTCAGACTGCCCCTTTGAGGGGTCAGACCGCCCCTTGGAGAGGTCAGACCGCTAGGTTGAGAGGTCTGACCGCCCAACTCTTTATGAATTGAGTTTTTGGTGTTTTTGTTTGTTTTGCTTCAGGGTTTTGATTGGATTCAATACAAGTCTTCTGCTATGCTTGTACATTGATCTTCATAGCTCTCATAGCTATTGGAGTGAAAAACGTGTTGAATCTGATCAAAGTGAAAAAGAGACAGTGCTCCTATTCACCCTCCTCTAGTCGTCTTTTCGGTCCAACAAGTGGTATCAGAGCCTAGTTAGTTCGCTCTTGATCTTAACCGGTCACTGAACTTGACGATAGAGAAGTACTCCACCAAGTCGCATGTCTTCGATGGGCTCGACTATGCCTATTTGAAGAGTCGCATGTGTGTCTACCTTCAGAGCGAAGGTCAAGCCATATGGGAGGTTGTTCGAGCTCCGCTTGTTTTGCCCGAGGTTGCTACGCCGGCTTCAGCAGCCCTCTTGGCTAACAACCATAAGGCAAAGAACCTCCTATATGCCGGGCTTGATAGACAGGAGTATGACAGGATCTGTCATCTTGAGACCGCACACGAGATTTGGCACACCCTCGAAACCTACCATGAGGGTTCTTCCCAAATCAGGCAAGTACGCTAGACGGTCTTCAAGCGAGATTACAACAAGTTCAAGATGCGTCCTAGAAAGAGCATCGATGATGTATTCACTCGCTTTAACAAGATGCTTAATCAGTTGAGAGCGGTCGACATCGATTATTCTTAGTCTGAGAATGCCACCCACCTTTTGGCTGCAATCAACACCAAGGAGTAGGAGATGAAAGCTACTACCATTGAGGAGAATGTCAATCTCTCTAATCTCACTTTGGAGCTGCTCTATAGCAAGCTCAAGACTCATGAGATCAAGAGGGTTGATCATCCTAAGAAGGAGAACATGGCTTTAGTGGCTGGCCCTCTTAAGAGAACTTCTGACGGTTCTTCTGAGTCTTCCTCTGGATTTTCACTTGCCTGTTTATCTGCAATCCATGAAGAGGAACTTGAGAGTATTCCTGAGGCTGAGTTAGCCCTTCTAGCCAAAAAATTCACATGGGCCTTTAACAGTGTGAGAAACAAGAAGAGAGGTAGCCTTGTAACATGCTATGAGTGTGGAGAGCTCTATCATATCCAGGTGAACTGCCTGATAAACCACGAAGGTCCTGTTTTGACCTGATCTTTCGATGAGAAGGTAAGTTCGGTAGTAGTCGCTCAACTCTCACGATCCTAGCTACGAACACGCAAGGCTCAAAACCATGCAATCGCTGAACTGCTCGATAAGTCGTTATCAACCGTGCATGAATACCCAAATGACCTGACCACAAAGGTTGATTTCTGTATACACCAAAGAAGCACGCAAGAACAAGATAAAGCAATCTGAAATTGCAAATAGGAATTGAAATATTTGAATTGAGTTGGGATTCTAAATAAGGATCTTGATTGGGTAGTCTAGTCGACACACGCAAAAGATACAAGTTGCAACGAAGGCAAACTAAACATAAACAAAATCCCCAAAAACTAGAGGGGTGCAGCCTCCTTAAATAGGGGAGGAGGAGCCACACATCTAATAGAACTAAGGGGTGGTACTATTCATATTTACTATTCACATAAATAATGCACACCCCCTTAGGTGGCCCGCCGGCATATGGGCCAAGTTGAGTACGATTACAAGGCCCAAATTGGCCCAAACAGATGATACGACATCTTTTTTTCGTGATTCCGATGTGCACAGAAGAAATTTATCGGTGAGGCTACATCCATTGAAAAGAGGACGAAATAAGCTTTTCGTCAAGTACTTGTGGACCTCCAACGAACTCTGTATGTGAAAGTTATGCACGTTTGAAGTTGGTGCTGTCTCCGGAGGCTGAACTGGATCCCAAAACGTATCCAGCTTGAACTCTTGCTTGGCACGTGCAGTAGCACCATGGCATGTAGACATAGTACCATGGCATGTAGACGTGTCACCATGGTATGTAGACGTAGCACCATGGCATGTAGACGTAGCAATCCAATTGGGTAATATGGCATTGCAGTAGCCGAAAGTAGTTCTATCAGAGAAGTTCTTGTTGAAGTAGAGAATGTAGTGCAGCGGGTCGAAGCAGTGGTTGCATCCTTAGGTTTGATGTCCTCATCATCCTCCCTTTCTTGAATTTGAGTCGTCCTCGACTCAGTCGTTGTCTCCAAATCATCACTTTCCTGCAAAAGGTTAGTAGCAACAGAAGACAAAGAAACATGCATATCTTCTAAAGGACACAAAGATTCTTTGCAAACCATAGTAGAGCATTTAGATTGATGTTGTTCTAAGTCAATGCAATCAGATTTTATATCTAACATAACAGGTGCTTTCAATTTAATTTCACTTGGAGCTATAATCTTATGATCATCTTTTGTGTTCTCCGTACTTGTTCTCTTAGTTTTTTCTAATTCATCCTTTAATATGGCAGCAGGAGACATTGGAAGCAAAGTGATTTTCTTTTCTTTATATGTGAAAGTATAATGATTAGATCTACCATGATGTTTAGTATATCTATCATATTGCCAAGGTCTACCTAAAAATAACGAGCATGTTTGCATAGGTACGACATCGCAATCAACATAATCTGATATGATCCAATAGAAAAATGTACGCGCACAAGTTTAGTCACCTTCAACTTACCACAAGAATTCAGCCATTGAATATAGTAAGGATGAGGGTGTTGAGTTGTGGTCAAGCCAAGCTTCTCGACCATGTCTATGCTAGCAAGGTTGTTGCAACTTCCGCCATCAATGATGACTCTACATGAACGTTCTTTGATGACGAACTTGGATTGAAACAAAGTGTGGTGTTGATTTTGTTCAACAAGTTCCATTTGAGCACTTAGCACATGCTGAACAACTAGGCTTTGGAACTTGTCAGATGTCTCATGGCCTAATTGTTCCTCCTCAGTTTCATCACCTGCATTGTTAGTTGCAACCAAAACATGTTCTTCCTCAATATCGCTAGTTGAAGTGTACTCACCATTGTCCTTGATAAGCAAAGCTCGCTGACTTGGACAATCGTGAATCAAGTGCCCAAATCATTTGCAATGGTGACATTGTACATCTCTGGATCGCCTTGTAGAAACAACAGAAGAAACACTTTTTGTGGGGACTTGTGCCTTTGCTGATTTGCTTGCATTAGGGACATGTGTAGGAGTTGAGAGAGCAGCATGGGGCACACGGGCAGAAGTGAAAGAGGGTGCCATGTGTTGTTGCTGCATTGGCCGACCTGCAAAAGTTCCTCCAATATTGCCCCCTAAAGCGAGATTATCGACCCTGCACTTCTCTTTCAGCTTTGCAAGTAAGATGAAACAAGCGAGTGATACAAGCGAGTGATACAATTGTATTCTTTATAATCAAGTATGTCCTGAATTTCATAGTTTAATCCTCCCAAAAATCTAGCCATCTTAGCATTTCCAGTTTCTTCTAAACCACAACGCCACAAACCAGTTTGCAATTCTTGATAATAGTCCTCTACATAACTACTACCTTGTCTTAAACGCTGCAATTTATTAAGCAAATCACGTGAATAATATGAAGGTACAAACCTATATCTCATTGCTGTCTTCAAAGCATGCCATGTTCTAGGTATATCCTGATGAGTACGACCATATTCACTCCACCAAATAGATGCAAAATCAGAAAACTCACTAGTAGCAGCCCCTAACTTTCTTATCTTCAGGGAATTCATGACAAGCAAATTTTTGTTCTACGGTAAGCTCCCATGTGAGATAAGCGTCAGGATCATATTTTGCAGCAAAAGAAGGCATAGTGAATTTAAGTTTACCAAATGCATCATTATGGTCACGTACCTCACATTGATTTCTTCACATACCTTGACGATTGTGACAAAACCGACGATTGTTGCGATCATTATGAACATTGAATCCATCCATATCAGCAACATATGGGTTCGCTTCATCTTGTACCTCATCGGCCCATGAGCTAGCAACGGATGGGTTACGACGCGGTTGTGCGCCGGCAAGCGGGCAAGAACAGAGGTGGAGTTTTCTAGCTGCTCCACACGTGTAGCCATCGTAGCAAGATCGTTATTGGTGCGATCTAGAACCCCCTCAATACGCTCCGAATGTTGATTCAGCAAGCGTGAAAAGCGTTGCATGATGTCTTTCGTGCGAGGCGTGAGAGGTGCATCTACCTCAATGTTGGGCCTGCTATTCTCCTCTTATGACCATGAACCTGTCATTGTTAGTATCAAAGTAAAGAACAAATCATAGTGTATATGTCCCTATGAACTACAAGGTCCTGGAGTTCCACAAGTCACTCACACTCAAGCTTATACCCAGTTCTTACAAGTTCTTACCAATGCAGCAAGGAAGTGGTACAACCAGTGGCTGGTTCGTGATACTCTCACTTACGATTAGCCCAACGATTGCGAGGAATGCCACCTGCTGAGTCAGTAGGAAGTGGAGCTCGGAAGGCTAGTATGTAGCAAAGGAGTAGCAATTATTCAAATCAGTATGTAAAGTTGAATAGCAGTTCAAAGTACTTGTCACAAGTGCTAGTCCTAGTATAAACCAAGCCTAGCTAGAGCAACTCACAAGAACAACTCGTAGTAACAACGGAAGGCTAGCACAATAACTATCAAGGCAAGCGAGCAATGGATAACTATGCCAAACTGAACAAGAAAATAAGTCAAGAAAAGAGGTAGCTTTGAATTTTTTCCTCTTCTTCTTCTCTTTCTTTCTTTTTTTTTCTTCCCTGTCTTTCTTTTTTTCTTCTCTTTCCTTTTTTTTCTTCTCTTTAAACCTCAGAAGCTACTAGAACCGAAAAAAACTGAAATTTTGGATCTCCACGGGAGACTTTGCTCAACCAGAAGCGGCGGCAACAGCGACAACCGGTAGCAGCGGCGGCTCGGGCGACAGCGAGCAGCTATTCGACGCAAGGCGGTGGCGCCCGCAAGGAGGCGGCGGCTGTTCGGCGCAAGGTGGCTGCTCCAAGCTTCGGCGACGGCGATGGCCCGTGCGGCGGCGGCGGATCCAAGCTTCGGTGATGGCGGCGGATGTAAGCTTCGGCGGCGGTGACCCGTGCGTCGACGGAAACCCAAGCCAGTGGATTGGCTCGGATCCGGAGCCCGTCCTCGCCTCGCCGAAGATGCCGACCCCGAAGCGGCTCACGTACTCCACAGAGACTCCAGCTTTGGCGTGCTGCTGTCGATGATGCTCGGCGACTCGGAGACAGCAGAAGGAGCAGGAGACCCGGCGAGAGCAAGCGGAAGGCGTGCTCGGCGCTTGGGGAGTCGGCGGCTGTCCCAGCGATTGTCCCTACGGCGACGGCCCCGGTGGCGGAGGCGGCGACGTCTGGAGGCGGGGACGACAGCGGGCGGTGATGGCGCGGCGATGCTGCTACTTCGCGCGCACGGACTAAGGCAACGCGTGCACACGGTGGTTGCTGCTGATGCCGCACGCTATCGCACGGCTGATGCATCGCACGAACGATGCTGGCGCCGAAGGGACCAAAGGTGGATGCTGACGGATGGGCGATGCTGGTGTGCTTCGCTTGACGGTGGCGACGAAGACACGCCCACGAGACGGATATGCTATTTTTTTCTTCGTATTTCTCCTAACCCTAATATCCTGTGCTCTTAGGCAGCGAGTAGCGACAAATCCTTTCAGCTGCCGCCGTCTCTTGCTTGGAGCACGCGCGGGACAAAGGCAGAACAGAACTAGACGATTTGCAAGAGACCCTAAACTAGACCAATCTAGACAGGAAACCAGCACAATGACTCGACGATGCAACGAAAATTCAACAACGCAAACTAAAAAGAAAAAAATTGCAAAGGCACAGATTGGTTTGGACGATGAACTAAATCTATATTTTTTTTATTTTTGTGGCTATTTGGACTATAGGAAAAAAATTCTCACGGATGAACGGTAGCTCTAATACCACTTGATGAACCACGAAGGTCCTATTTTGGCCCGATCTTTCGATGAGATGGTAAGTTCGGTAGTAGTTGCTCAACTCTCACGATCCTGGCTATGAACACGCAAGGCTCGAAACCACGTAATCGTTGAACTACTTGACAAGTCATTATTAACCGTGCACGAATACCCGGATGACCTGACCACGAAAGTTGATTCCTGCATACACCGAAGAAGCACGCAAGAACAAGATAAAGCAATCTGAAATTACAAATAGGAATTGAAATATTTGAATTGAGTTGGAATTTTGAATAAGGATCTTGATTGGGTGGTCTAGTCGACACACGCAAAAGATACAAGTTGCAACGAAGGCAAACTAAACATAAACAAAATCCTCGGAAACTAGAGGGGGTGTGGCCTTCTTAAATAGAGAAGGAGGAGCCACACATCTAATAGAACTAGGGAGTGGTACTATTCACATTTACTGTTCACATGAACAGTACACACCCCCTAGGTGTCCCGCCGGCATATGGGCCAAGCTGAGTACGATTACAAGGCCCAAATTGGCCCAAACAGGTGATATGACATCTTCTTTTGGTGATTCTAACGTGCACAGAAGGAATTTATCGGTGACGCTAGATCCATTGGAAAGAGGACGAAATAAGCTTTCCGTCAAGTACTCGTGGACCTCCAACGGACTCCGTATGTGAAAGTTATGTACGTTTGAAGTTGGTGCTGTCTCCGAAAACCGAACTGGATTCCAAAACGTATCCAGCTTGAACTCTTGCTTGGCACGTGCAGTAGCACCATGGCATGTAGACATAGTACCATGGCATGTAGACGTGGCACCGTGGCATGTAGACGTAGCACCATGGCATGTAGACGTAGCTCGATCCAATTGGGTAATGTGGCATTGTAGTAGCCGAAAGTAGTTCTATCGGAGAAGATGTTGTTGAAGTAGAGGATGCAGTGCAGCGGGTCGAAGCAGTGGTTGCATCCTTAGGTTTGATGCCCTCATCACTGCGCCAAACTAAGAGGGAAGGGCAACCACAAGGAGGAGAAGACAGCTTGGAGGAAGCGTCAAGGGAACAAGTCAAAGTTTGATGCTACCAAGCTCATGAAGACCGCTCACGAAGTTCTTGTCGCTTTTGGAGAGCAATCCATGAGCGATGTGGACTCCGGGAGGAGGATAAGGAGGAGGAACTCTCTCAAGACAAGAAGAAAGAGAAGGCAAAAGACTTCACCGGCATGTGCTTCATGGCCGACTCCGTCAACATTGATGACATCGATGATGTACCTCTATCCTATGAAGTTCTCTCTGCTAGATGTGATACCATTTTTGAGCAACTGCTTAGTCAGGATAAGGTGTTAGAGTTCACTATGGCTAGAAATAAGGACTTAGAGTCACAAGTTGATAATCTCACACTAGAACTTGTGAATGTTAAGAATCTTAATGCTGATGAATGTTCATCCTGCCGTGCTTTACACTCTGAACTTGCTAAATTGTAAAATGCTCATGATGTTGCCTTGCACCAACTAGAAAATGGTAGGACTGAGTTAATTGAAGTTAAATCTGCTCCATGTCAAAAATGCTTAGAATCTAGCAAGTTGGTCGATTCTAATAAGGCTGAGTCTAGCGCTTGCTCTTTCTGCTTAGAACGTGAACATGAAGTAAAAGATATATTAGAAGTAGTTAGTACTAAGTATGCCAAGCTTCAGGACAAAATTAATTCTACTCATTGTGCATTATGTGAAGCCCTTAAGCTTGAAGTTGCTATTTATAAGGAGAAACATGCTAGAGCCATTAAGGCTAAAACTTGTGAATCATGTCTTAACCTTGAAAAATAAAATATTTAACTCAATGACACATTAGAAAAATTCTCTAAAGGTAAGAAACAGTTAAACATGATTCTTAACAAATCTAAAACTCCTTATAAGAAGCAAGGGTTAGGATACAACTTTGCCCAAGACAAGTCAAAGCTAAATGTCACTCAAGTCTTGGAAAATGGCTTAGTTGAGTTCAAAATCCAACCTGCAAAAACCATTTTCAAATCTGCAGATTTTGCCCATCCATCTGTTGAGTCAAAAGGTGCTTCTCCGAGTGGTACCAAGTATCTTTGCACCTATTGCAAGAAGTATGGGCATTTACTTGAGTTCTGTTGGCGTATGTTGAAAAATGTTAGGAAAATCTTGCTAGAATTTCATCTCATCAACCTAGAGCTTTCATGAGACATAGTCATCGAGAAAAGAAGAAACCTGGACTAGGATTTGTTTCACATCCTCATAATCATCATGTTCCTAGACAGGATGCTTCTCATGTTTGTGTAACCAGTCCTCATAATAGAACCTCAAGTAGAATCAAGGCTAGCAATTCTGTTGTCTATACTACTCGCAGACATGTGTCTTAGTACTGGGTTCCCAAGTCATATTTAACTAACCCCAGTATTGAGATACATTGATCTTCTGTGCCTTGATTTTTATGATCGGCGCGGAAGGGGGAAGAACACGTGGTTCATCGACTCCGGTTGTTCATGCCATATGACCGGAGACTCAAGATGGTTCACCTCCTTCATGCGGTCGACTGGTGATGACTTTATCACCTTTGGAGATGATACACAAGGGCGGATTGAAGGAACTAGATCGATCAAGGTGAATGACAAGTTCATCCTTAAGGACGTCGCCCTTGTAGACATGCTAAGGTACAACTTACTTTCTATCTCGTAGCTTCTTGATGATGGCTATGAGACTAGATTTAAGAAAAATGCTTGTCGTGTGCTTGATTCAGCTGATGAGCTTGGTTTTGGGATTTCTAGAGTTGGTAGGATCTTTGGAGCTGACTTTTCTAAATATCTTGCTGGATCTCTCAAGTGTTTGATTGCATCTTCTTTTGAGTTTTGGCTTTGGCACCGTCGTTTGGGACACATTGGTTTTGATCATCTAACGCGAGTTAGTAGCCTTGATCTCATGAGAGGTTTGCCCAAACTCAAAGCCATCAAGGATACTGTATGTGTGCCTTGTAGGCATGGTAAGCAAGTTGCCACCTCACACCCTTCATTGACTATGGTCATGACTGACGGACCAGGGTTGTTGCTTCACATGGATACTGTTGGTCCTACTAGGGTTTGGTCAGCTAGTGGCAAATGGTATATTTTTGTCATAGTCGATGATTTTTTGAGATACTCTTAGGTGTTCTTTTTTTCTTTGAAGGATGAAGCTTTTGATCATTTTCATGATCTTGTTCTTCGCTTGGCTTTTGAACTCCCTAGTGCCTTGAGAGCAATCCGCAGTGATAATGGCACGGAGTTCAAGAATGCCTCATTTTCCTTTTTCTGTGCTGAGCGTGGTATTGAGTATCAGTTCTCTTCTCCACACGTCCCTCAACAAAATAGCGTGGTGGAAAGGAAGAACAGAACCTTAGTCGAGATGGCTAGGATGATGCTAGATGGATATAGCACTTTGAGGAGGTTCTGGGCCGAAACTATTGCTACAGCTTGCCATATTGCCAATCGTGTCTTCTTGAGACCGTCTTTGGGCAAAACATCATATGAGCTTCGGTTTGGTAGAAAACCCTTTGTTTCTCAATTTTGAGTTTTTGGAGCTAAGTGTTTCATTCTCAAGACAGAAAATCTAGATAAATTTGAGTCAAGGACTTTTGATGGTTTATTTCTAGGTTATCCTGCACATTTGAGGGGTTTTTGGGTTTTTAATGTTGAGACTAACGTTGTCCAAGAGACATGAAATGTCATTTTTTATGAGACTAGCCCTGGAGCTAGATCAAATATTTTAGGTGACACACAGGCGACGGAGAGCATCTTTACAGAGGAAGATGATGATAGAGTCGATGATGCTCTTCCACCTGCTACTGATGCTCCTATTCCAGCTCAAAAACCTGCTTCGACTACTTCACCTCTAGTTGAGGCTCCTACTGCATCTTCGTCATCAGCAGTACCTGCGGAAGTCGAAGAGATGCTATCTCCCCCGGGCGCTCCACTTCACATTTAGAGGCGTCATCCTCTGAATCAGATGATTGGTCATCTTCATGAGCGAGTCACTCGCTAAAGGTATCACGATCCGAGTCTCTACTCCCATTCTGCATTTGTTGCTTCTTTTGAACCCCACGATATATCACGTGCTTTATCTGATTCTAGCTGGGTTAATGCCATGCATGAGAAGTTAGAGAAATTTGAGAGGAACAAGGTCTGGAACCTAGTAGAGTCTCCTAGTGATCATAATGTGATAGGAACCCGTTGGGTGTTCAAAAACAAACAAAGTGAGGATGGTTCTATGGTTAAAAACAAAGCTAGATTGGTAGCTCAGGGTTTTAGCCAAGTTGAGGGGTTAGACTTTGATGAAACATTTGCTTCTGTTGCTAGATTAGAAGTCATTCGCATTCTGCTTACATTTTTTGCATCTAAGGGTTTTAGGCTGCATCAGATGGATGTCAAGAGTGCATTTTTAAATGGTTACATAGAGGAGAAAGTGTATGTTAGGCAACCCCCAGGTTTTGAGAATCCCAAGCATTCACATCATGTTTTCAAGCTATCCAAACCTTTGTATGGTCTTAAGCAAGCCCCTAGAGCCTAGTATGATAGTCTTAAGACCTTCTTACTTATGAATAATTTTGAGATGGGTAAGGTGGACAAGACTCTATTTATTCTTAGGCATGGCAATGACTTCTTGCTTGTTCAGATTTATGTAGATGATATTGTCTTTCGTGGTTCTTCTTATGCTCTTGTTTCCAGTTTTTCTAAGATCATGTCCAGGGAATTTGAGATGAGTATGATGGAAGAGCTTAACTACTTTCTAGGGCTTCAAATCAAGCAATGCAAGGAAGAGATCTTCATCCATCAAACGAAGTAGACCAAGGATTTGCTCAAGCGCTTCCAGATGGATGACTGCAAACTGATCGCCACTCCCATGACGACTTCGACTGTTTTGGATCCAGACGAGGATGGAGAAGTCGTGGATCAACACGAGTATCAAGAAGATTGTAATGTTTCAAAGTTCTCATTATTAATTTAATATTTATTTATCATTTATTGGATTTTCTGGAATTTGAAAGAGTTTTATTGCTTTATTTTAAAAAAATTAAAGTTTTAAAAAAATCAAAAGAAAAATTTCTAAAAGTTCTTGAAGTCTTATTTGATTTAAACTGAAAAATAAACATTTAAATAATTTCTAGAATTTTCTAGAATATTTTAAAGCTTTTTCTTAAATATTTTAAAAGATAAAACAATTTATATGCAAAATTAAAAGACAACTATAAGTTGAGACTATTTTATTTAAGTTCAAAATAACCCTAGCATTTTATGTAATATTTTTCTATAAATTTTGGATTTATTTTGCTATATTTTAAAACCTAAATGAATTACTAGAATTAAATCAATTAGGAAAACAATTAAAAAACCCCTAACTCCTTTTGGGCCGAATCTCAAAAGACCCTACCATCTCTCCTTCTCACCACAAGACTGCCCAAACCACCCGAGCGCCAAACCCATCTCTCTCTCTCTCTCTCTCTTCCTCCCTGTCCCCACCACCACCCACTCCCCACTGCCACGTGGCCGCCACCTTCTTCTCCCTCCCACCTTCTTCCCCACGCAAAGACGCCCGCCCGCCATGACCGCCGAGCCGAGCTCAGAATCCCAAGCCAGCTAATCGCCTCATGAGCCGCAAGATGAGCAAGACGACTCAGACGCACGCCGCAAGCCCACCCCACCTCCTCTCCTCCTTCTTCGCGGCCGTTATCGCCGGTTCACCCACGTACCGCAACCGCCGCCTCGCGCGATCTCCGCTCCTCCCCACCCCTATAAAGAGCGCCCACGAGCGCCTCTTCCTCCTCATCCCGCCCCCCCACCTCTCTCTCGCCTCGTTTACGGAATTTGCGGCACCGCCACGCCCACCGTGGTTCGCCGCTTAGCGCCGCCGTCGCTTCCTCCGCGTCCTCGCCGCCACCATCGGATCGCCATCTTCGCGCACACGGTGCTCGCCTCCTTCGCCAGAGCTCCACCGAACGCTGCCACCGTTGGACCGACCGCGCGCGCCATCACCTCGCCACCGCCATCGCTACGTCTTCAGTGACCAAAACATGCCCCGACTTCGCGTTCCCTCTCCCTGGTACACTCGCCGGAGTCTAACTCGCCGCCAACGCCGGCGAAGTCATACCGCCGAGCCGCCGGCTCGGTCGACGTGGCACGACCATGTGGTCGCCACCTTGGCGCCACAATGGTGCCACCTCACCCTAGCGCCGACGTGGCTTCGCTCAAGATGGCTACCCACCAAGACGGTCTCTCTTGGCTCGGTGAACTGGTTCATCGTGAGCCGTGTCTATGACACGTGGGGCCCACACATCGAAAAATATTTTAAATCCTTAATTCCGAAAATATCAGGGCTGACGTCATGCGTGCACAATAAATGGAATTTCCTTTAGAAAATAATTCAGTAAATTCCAATAAATCCAATTTATGGTTTAATTTAGAATTAAATTTGTATAATTCATAACTTTTACATCTTAGCTCCAAATTGGGTGATTCCAATTGCTAAAACCTTAGAAAATTATTGTCTAACTAAATAAAGTATAAGTATTCAATTTGGAGTTCAGTTTAGTCTTGTTTTAGAATTTAAAATTCATTTAAATTCCAAACTTAGATCAAAATTTGTAAAATTCATATCTTTTAAATCCCAACTCCAATTTGAGTGTTTCAAATTTCTAAAATTTTATAAAACTATTATCTAACTAATTAAAATAGAATTATTTAGTTTTGAGTTAATTTGAACTGCCTTTTGATTTGTTATTTGAATTTCGCTTTGAATTTGGATCGCCACAGATAGACTTGACGATTAGGAGAGTTAGATCCTTCTGAGAATTTAGAGAGTCAAGACTTCAACGAAGGCAAGTTACACCCTTGACCATATTTGCACCCATTATTTTACATTATTTAAATTCTGTTTTAAGTTATTATTGCATGCGTATTTATATTCAAGTAATTTAAATCCTGCTTTTAAGCTTTATAGTTATTCCTATTCCATTATATAGCCATTATTGTCAGATATAGACCGTATGGAGAACCATTCTAATGTGATATATATATTGGAAGTAGAAAGTTAAAATATTGGATTATAAGATAACATGATCGTTGGTTATTAGATTAAAGAAATTGATTTGTTGTTGAGATTAGATTATAGAAATATATTTTTGGGTATTAGAATATTGGAGATGGAAGTATATGATTACACAATTTATGGACATGGGATTGTAGATATACATTATGGATGGATATTGAATTATAGAACAACATGATCATTGGATATAAGATTATATGAATACATGATTCTTAGATATTGATTACACATCTATACAATTGTTGAATATTGGATTATAGGATAGAATAATGGTTGGAGATTGGATCATAGGAATGCATTAATGACGGATGTAGAAATAAGTGATCAATGAATATTGAATTGTAGAGATAGTTAATTATTGATATTGGACTATTAAGATTGAATTATAGAAGTAGTATTTATGGAATATTGATTTGTTTGGATGTTGGATTATAGGATTAAATCTTGGTGGGATTTTGAGAATAAAACTTGATTAGATATTAGAAGTAGATAATTGTTGATAATGGATTAACGAAGAATGGATTATAGAAATAGCTAAGCATTGGATATCGGATTATCAAAAATTGGATTATAGGATTACATAATCATCGGATTGATGGGTGTTGAATTATTAGAAATAATTCATTAGGGATTAATGGATTGAGGGATATCGATTATAGAACTAGAGCATTATCTTGAATGTTGGATCGATGGAGGTCGATCATAGAAATAGATTGATATGGTGGATATTGGACTAATTGATATTGGAGTATAGAATCACATAATTACTAGAGTTTGGATTATCGGATTATGAACACAGTACGGATGGTTCACTTACCGGTCCGCACGACAATACCTTGACATTGAATCCCTCACCCCTTGTCACCCTAGATAAAACCTAGTTGATACAATAGTATGAACTAGGATCATTTGAAAATGTTGCAAGGACATGCTTAGACCAAAAATGTTTGATTTGGGGAGTTTCAGCCAAAATTCAAATATTGTTTAAATTGTATCTATGACATTGGTGTGTTATGGAAGTTTATAAATGACTTTGAAAAAATAAAATAAAATGATGGTTTGTACTTGGGCTTAAATGGTTGTTTGGTTGGTGCATGTCAATGCACGGCTCAATCTGGTTAGGGTTGAAGCCGGGGGTTATTTGGAAAGTCGCCCAAGTCAATTAAGGACCGCCTTGGCGTTCCTTTGCTATGCCTATAATGGGCTATGCCTCACCGTGCAACCACATGTCCTCGGTATGGGGAGTAGGACTGGTGACTAAATTGCAAAGTGCCATCGCAATCGATCCCGCTGGATTGTGTGGGTCCATCTTGGATGGTCGGTCGTGTTATGACCTCGTTAGTCCCATCGGCGTAAGAGGGGCCCCTACAAACTCATGGATTTCTATCCAAGGAGGGATGCGAAACCTTAACGGGGTGGATCGGGGTGGGATGGCGATTGTAAAGGCCTTGTCATGTGCTCTAGATCGCTACCTAAGGTAGTGGCGGTGGCATAGATATATGCCGAACAAACTAGAGAAGTCATGTCATGTGGGTAAAGCCGCATACAACCTCTGCAGAGTGTAAAACTATTCAATAGCGCGTCATGATCATGGACATGCTAGCAAAGCCACTCAAAGTTATACTTTGGTTTTGGTTTCAAAATGATTTGACATAAATGATTTTGGATTTCTATCCAAATGGGATTTAGGCGGAAGCCATGTGATAGGAGGGTATCCTTCACCATTCATTATGGAGGTTATCCACACTATAAAACTGTTATTGAAAATCTGATTTTAGATATGGTATAAAAATGGCCTTGAAAATTTATACAAGTATTTAAAGAAAATGTCGCTTTATGCAAATTCAACCATATTAAGCTTTCCTTTGAGATATCCATATATGCATGTCATTCATTATTTGATCGTGTAACTTGCGAGCACAGTAGTTGTGCTCATTCTTGCTTAATGCAAATAATTTCAGAGGAGAAGGACTTTGCTACCGGTGTGGATCTCGACGACTAGGCCGCTTCCCCAGTTGATTGCCTGTGGCAGATTAACAGGACCCTACTACTTCTTTGTCTTCCGCTGTGTTTATTTTATTGTTGGCATATAAGCCTCCTTTGTAATCAACTCTGTTGTTATTTATTAATAAAGTTGTGATATGATTTTGTTACCATATTTGTTTACTGTGTGAACTAGCTACTGATCATGGGACTAGTTCAGAAATGCACAGAGGATTCAGGAGTGTTAATCCCGGGTCTTACAAGCATGATCGGCTCCCTCCTTTATCTGACGGCCTCAAGACCAGACATCCACTTCGCGGTCTACCTCTGTGCAAGGTTTCAGTCGTCTTCGAGAACTTCTCATCGCCATGCTGTCAAGCGCATCTACAGGTACCTCCACTCTACCCTCCAGTATGGCATTTGGTATTCCTGCTCTTCTTCCTTATCTATTCAGGGGTTTTCTAATTCTAATTTTGTGGGCTGTCGGTTAGATAGGAAGAGTACCTCAAGCACTTGTCACTTCTTAGGTACTTCTCTTGTCTCTTGGTCCTTTAGGAAGCAATCCTCTGTTGCACAATCCACTGCAGAATCTGAATATGTAGCTACTGCTAGTTGCTGTAGTCAGATTCTGTGGATGGTGTCCACCCTTAAGAACTATGGGTTAGCTTTTGATAGTGTTCCTCTTCTCTATGATAATACTTCTACCATTAATATTGCTAAAAACCATGTGCAACATTCTAGAACCAAGCAGTGTTCCTCTTCTCTATGATAATACTTCTGCCATTAATATTGCTAAAAACCATGTGCAACATTCTAGAACCAAGCACATAGACATTCGCTATCACTTCCTTAGAGACCATGTAGAGAATGGTGATATTGTGCTAGAATTTGTAGAGTCTGTGGCTTAGTTAGCTGATATCCTCACCAAGCCTTTAGACCCAACTAGGTTTGCCACCTTGAGGAGTGAGTTAGGGTAATTTACCCCTATGGGTTGGTTTGAGGAGGAGTTGTTTCTCTTCTGATCTTTCCTTATTCATCTGATCTTTCCTTGATCTTCTTCTGCACTTGCTGATCTTTTTGATCTTTTTAGGCTTTTTAAGTTTTTCTTGCATCTCATTGTATCATATTGTATTCATATGAAAATCACAAAAAGATGTATTGTAATATAAGCTTTACTGCTTGTCCTTTAAATTGATGAAGCTTTGCTTATTACCCTTTTGAGCTTTAGTATTTCAATTCTTGCTCAATGTCATGTCTAGTTCTTTGATTTGCTAGAATTATCATACTTTCACATGTGTAGCTAAGTCTTTGCTAAATGAGCTAGAACTTTCAGACAACTTGAACTAAAAATTGTAATTTGTGGATCTCTTAGCTAATTGCACAATTAGTGATCTTTTTGTGACACTGGCCCTGTCAAAATTGCTTTGTTAGCTCTTGAATCTAGGATTGAACATTTCTTAAGCTTCTTGTTCCTTTGAGAATCTATAACTGCTCTTGTGCAAAATGAAAAATCAAATTTCAAATTTCTCATGTGGTTAAATTATGCCAAACTATTCTCACGAGACTACATATCAAAGACATGAACTTAGAGATAGTTTGGTGATCCAGATGATCTCATGGGGACTGCTTGTCAAAATTGATATGAACCTCAAGATTTTTCACCTTGGTTGAAGCCTAAGAAGAGTTTGTAGATGACTCCTAGTCCAGGATCTTCTTCACTAAGATAGACCTTTATTCAACATCAATATTCATTGCAAATGAAAACTGTTGTAAAAATTGGGTGATTAAGGTTCTTTGAGCAAAATGATTCGATTTATGACTTTTTGTCTCTAGGATGGTCGTTGTTAGCTTCTTGATCTTACTTTAGGATCTATATGGATGAACTTGCTAATTTTGAAGCTTTGCTTAAATTATTACAATTCATCATTTTATCTTGAGCTTTTTAGCTTAGCTTTGATATATATGTCTCAACATGATCTTGCTAGCACTTTCAAGCCTGATGTGTATTGAGTAATAATAGAAATGCTAGCTTGCTCTTTTGGGTAATCTCCAAAGCCTCTTGTACTAAAAATTGAAAATTAAAAACATAAAGCCATTCCATTGCATTTCATGCATGTTCTTTCTTATGTTTTTTCCTCATTTCTGCATTTATCATCTCTGGATGAGAGGAAGGCGTGATTCCTTGATGGCTCCATTGTCAAAGGGGGAGAAGATGTAACAAAAATGTTAAAAAAGGGAAGGATATATTTGGACAAAAAGGGAGAAAATAAGATTTTCTGAAAAATGATGATCACAGTGAGGGGGAGCATTTAATTTGCATTCTTATGATCTTATTGCCATTTCTGAGCTTGAATTGCAATTCTTAAAACCTCACAATGATCAAAGGTCAAATTAAATAATTGTTCTTTCATATGGACCTTAAGTGAGATTTTTTTACTTTTCTATGGAAATTGAAGCTTTTTTGTCTTCTTTTGCCTTATCTCACTTGCTTATGCTAATCTAAAACCAACTTGGTCATTTTCATTGCGTTCTTCTGTTTTTGGACCAAGTAGCGCCTTTGTGCGAAAACGTGAGTATTTTCTTTTTCAAACCTCAAACTTATATTTTTGAGAAATTGTCAATGTATTCATCTAGGGAGAGATTATGGATATCATGGGGATATGCTCACGATCTTAGGATGATGATACAACTGGCAATGGTGTTGAAGGTTTGTCAAAACACGCGTTTTCGGCGAAATTCATATTCTGTCGGGTAGTAGGCGGTCAGACTGGCCAGGGCGGCGGTTAGACCGGCCTGTGTGGTGGCCAAACCGGCCACCTCTGGCGGTGAGTCCGACCAAGGTTTTGGTCTAATGGCTGGCGGTCAAACCGACCAATGGGCGGCGGTCTGACCAGCCATAAAGGGTTTTTCGAGTTTCGAGTCGGACCAAAAATAGTGGGTGTAGGCAAGAGAGAGCATTCTTCTACACTTGGTCTCATAATTTTTGGAGCTTCAAGTCAAAAGTTCTATTCGTTTGAAATTTCTAGAGAGGTGTCGGATTTCTAGAAAAGAATTTTAGCTAAGTCACTTTGTCAAGCGGTCGACCGTTAGGATGGTCGACCGCCAGGTGGCATCGACTAGTTTTGACTTTTTCACGGATGACTTACTTGGCGATGTTGGTTGGTTAGGTCATGTTTATGGGTTTTAGTGCATATTTGTTGCATGATGCATGTTTTGACTAATATGGGTCAAGTTGCGAAGAACTTGTTCCCAGAATCGATTTCTTGGTCTATTGTTGGGCAGGAAGCTTGGAGGTCAACGACGGTCAACAGCGAGGATGATCAGGGCTAGGCTTAGAGAGCTGAGGTTCAGAACGATCGAGGATGCCGGGTGAAGTCAATGGACTCAAGCATGGCACAAAATGGATAAGGATGACCAAATGGGAAGTTCGGTGCGACGGGTTGCATCAAGCGGTGCGGGGATCGGTGCAAGTACCATGGTGGTTTCGGTGGGAGCCGGATGGGAGAGACTTGCCGACATGAAGATAGCCGTTGATCAACCTACATGTGGCGAAGCATACGATTGCTTCATGAAGTTTGGACTCGATCTTTGGAGAAGGATCGAGAAGGGGTATTTTGGTAACCTCACCAAAATACCGCCTTGGTGGATTTTGGCTAAACCGCGGCACAAGACGTCACAAGGAGAAGTGGTTTAGGTCAAGAGAAGATGAAGACGACGCTTTGAAATACGTGCTTGAGTGAAACCTGTTTGTGTATGGGGCTTAACGGGTGTCCATTGGGTATGTCCTTTTAGAAGCTAGCCTCCATTATAAATAGGGGAGGGTGCTGTTTGTGCACCCCAACTCTTGTATTTGAAGAAACTCTAGTTTGTGTTTAGGGAGAGGAAAGTGGAGAGGTTAGGGTTCTAGAGAGTTGAATTGATTGTGTACTCAAGTGTTGAGCTTTTGTCCTCCTGGATGGAGTGGCTGTAAACCAACATCAATCTCAAATCAATCCAAGCAAGATTTCTCAAGATGAGTCTCTTCTTGTTCTTGCTGTCTCTTTTGTGATTTTGGGATTTTCTTTGATCCTTTGGTTTCTGACCTGGTTCTTGCTTGCTGTGACATGTGGGAATGCATCCAGAATCATCTTCTACCCACGAGCAAGTTTTTGGATTATATTTTGATTTTGACTCGATTTTGGAGCAACCTTCACTCAAACAGAAAAAGGTCGGAACTTTGGCAATGATCTTCACGATCGTTGATTGGAATAGGTTCCTGACATCCTAGAGGAAGTATATTTCAAGTTTCGTGAAGTTTGGAGTTGTGGATGAAAAGTTAGACCAATTTTGATTTTGAGTTCGGGTTGATTTTACTGTTCATCGGGCTGGAGGTTAGACCGCCCCTTTGAGATCTCAGACCGCCCCTTGGAGAGGTCAGACCGCTAGGTTGAGAGGTCTGACCGCCCAACTCTTTATGAATTGAGTTTTTGGTGATTTTGATTGTTTTGCTTTAGGGTTTTGATTGGATTCAATACAAGTCTTCTGCTATGCTTGTACATTGATCTTCATAGCTCTCGTAGCTATTAGAGTGAAAAACGTGTTGAATCCGATCAAGGTGAAAAAGAGACAGTGCTTCTATTCAACTCCCTCCCTCTCTAGTCGCCTTTTCGGTCCAACACTCTCTCCATTCGGTGTAATCCTTTGGTGCTTGGCACTCCGCCACTCTGCAGTGAGATGAATTCCACTTTCTTCCAAGTTTTGTTGACTTCCCCCGTACAGGTATAGTTTTTATTTGGGCATTTGGTAACCCCATGACAGACAACAGATGCATTACTCTGGATTTCGGATGCTCATCCTCATGGCACTGTGCAATGTCAGAGGTGCTACGGTACCATCACATTGCTTCGCAACTGTCGGATCAGAAAATGAAGGTGAAGACGTGTTTGTCACTGCAGCAACACTTAGCACAGTGTTGTAGCAAAAAACTGTTGTTGTCGTACTGTTCCAAACACTGTAGCAATATTGTAGTAGCTGGTGCATGCCGTCCTTCCCAAATCGGACGGCTTAGATCGTCACAATATCATAGCACTATGCTCCTCTGCCGTTGCCAGGCAATGGCAGAGGATATGCAAATACCTGAATTTCACACTCTTCGTCTTCGTTGCACCTCCTGCACATTTCATCATCTGCGGGTTGGATTTGTTCCTCGGATGAGCTGTGTGTGAGCCATCGATTCCTCCTTGCTTCAGTGAAACAATTGCATTTGTACCTAGTTGTGTTTAGTGATCCTACTAGTATGTGTATTCATACTCAAATATCGCTCTATCATAATCCGATGTATTTCAGAAAAAAGGAGTAATTAGCCTCGCATCTGTATGGCAAATAAGGATCATATAATCCAACAGACCAGCAACCAGTTGCGAAGCCAAAATGAAAATGGCGGGTGGACTCAAATGTCTAAGCTAATTTGAGACAAACATAGTCTTGTATTCTTGTATAATCAAATTCATACATGAATAAAAGAAAATCAAAGCAAAAAAAGGAGAAACATATGATGGTACATCACTAATGGAAAGTGCATCCCCAAAACATATAAATATGGTTCCAGTGGGTAACGACATGTACATCAAAATTAGCCAAATTAGTGATACAATATTAAATTGTACTTAAATGATCATGAACATTCAAAACAAACGAACCATACCACTAAGACGCTAGCTCAAATCACAAATTTCATGAGATTTTAATTTGCAAAAAGAAATTCCTAATAGGGGCTTGAAAATTGCTTATTTGCGCACCATAGAGAGATTTTACCGTAAACTATCTAGATTTATTTAGATTCTACCTGAATACATCCTGTTGAGAACTTAAATGTAAATTAGAAATTCTCAAAATTAACTCATTCCAAGCTTGTAACTTAGTCCCTATAATAGGTCTCCGAAAAGAAACATTTAAATGAATCGATCTCAGAACATTTGCCACTGTATCGTCCTTTCTCCTTACCACATTATAAAGAAGTGGATATTGGCCTTTCAGCGAAGAATCTCCTAACCAAATATCTTCCCAAAACCTAGTATGCATTCTATTTTGAACTTGGAATGACCCAAAGCGAAGAAAATGATCTTTAATTTTCATAAGGCCCGACCAAAAATGGGATGTCTCAGGTTTATTAACCACCTGCGAAAGGCTCTTGTCACCCAATTATTTCCTTGTGAGCAACTATTGCCAAACACCTTCTTCATTAAGAAATTTGAATAACCATTTCACGAGTAAGCTTTTATTTCTTTGTGTCCAAATTCTGAAAGCCCTAGACCGCCATGCTCTTTGGGCCAACAAACTAAACTCCATTTAGTAAGCATATACTTTCGTTTGTGACTGTCGCTCTACCAGTAAAAATCTAGATCAATAATAGTCAAGTCTTTTGAGAACCTCTATAGGAACCTCAAAAAAAAATAAAACATAAACATGGCAGGCTGCTGAGTACTGAGTTAATAAGTACTAGCCGTCCCCCCCACAGACATATTTTTTCCTTTCCAACCGCTAAGTTTTTTCTCAAATCTATCATCAACCCATTTCCAATCACTATTCCTTAACTTTTTAAAGTGAATTGGGATACCTAAGTGCTTGAAAGGAAAAACACCCACTTCACAACCAAATAATTGTATAAAATATGGTTCAACATCTTTGGCAAAACCAAAACAAAAATTCTCGCTCTTATGGAAATTAATATTTAAACCCGATAATTGTTCAAAGACACAAAGAATAAGCTTGAGATTTTTTGCTTGTTCCAAATCATTATTCAAAAAGAGTATCGTGTCATCAACATACTGTAAAATTGACAACTCATCATCAATTAAGTGAGGAACTACTCCTAATAAAAGGCCTGCTTCTTTAGCTCTTGAAATAAAGATTGCAAGCATGTCCGCTACAAGGTTAAAAAGAATAGGAGACATAGGATCACCTTGCCTAAGACCTTTCTGAGTTTGGAAAAAAGAACCAAGATCAACATTAACTTTTATTCCAACACTTCCTCCCTTAACTAAACTTTCCACCCTGGAACACCATTTGGCAGAAAAGCCTTTCATCTTCAAAGTTTGAAGTAAAAACGGCCATTTTAATTTGTCATAAGCTTTCTCAAAATCTACCTTGAAACAATTCCATCCAAATTCTTTTTATGTAATTTGTGGATGGTTTCATGAAGGATAACAACGCCATTAAGAATAAATCTCCCATGCATGAATGCTGACTAGGATGTTCTAACAATCTTTTGAGCTACACCCATAAGTCTGTTACTAACAACTTTAGTAAAAATTTTAAAACTAACATTTAAAAGACAAATAGGCTTATACTGCAACAACTTTAGTAAAAATTTTAAAACTAACATTTAAAAGACAAATAGGTTTATACTGCTTTATTTGCTTAGCATCTGCTTTTTTTAAAGTAGTGTAATGATCCCAAAATTCAAGCGAAAGAGGGGTAGAGAGCAGTTATGAAAATCATGGAACATGGCCATCAAGTCATATTTAATGACATCCCAAAATACCTGATAGAACTCGGCTAAGAAGCCATCTGGCCCAGGTGCTTTGTTATGGTCCATTTGAAAAATTGCTTCCTTTACCTCTTTTTCAAAGGAAAGATTCTCAGAAGGAAATTATTTTCCGCATCCGAAACTTGGGGTATATCATTCGTAATAGTATCAATCATAGATAAATGATTGACTTCTGATGGTCCAAATAAACCTTTATAATAATTGGTGATATACTTTTTTAGTTGTACATCACTCCGAATTATTCTTTCCTCTTATTCGAGCTGAAAAATTCTTTGACGTCTATGCTTCCCATTCGCAATCAAATGATAATAATGTGTATTTCTATCCCCCTCCAAAAGAAATTTCGCTTTGGACCTCTGGTACCACTTAATTTCTTCTTCTCTCAAAAGATGTGACAATCTCTCATTAGCGCCTTTTTTAAGATTAAGATCGTGATCAGACAACCTCACAACCTCAGCTTTTTTATCTAATTCATCAATTAAAAAGTTAAGCTCTATCTTTTCCTTTTTATGCGTCCCAGTGATATTTTTAGCCCACCCACGAAGAAAACGTCTAAGAGCTCGAACCATACTTTACCAAATTTGTAAGGCAGAATGTCCACTAATTTCTTTTTTTCCACACATCCATCACCAACTCTCTAAACCCCTCCCTACACAACTAACCTAATTCAAATTTAAATAAAGGCTGACGTCCTCTAAAAGAAGCCGCTCTCATATTTAAAAGTAACGACGTGTGATCAGACAAAGACCTTTCAAGGGCATTAACTGCAACCAAAGGAAATTTATGCTCCCAATCTGTATTCATTAAGACTCTATCCAGCTTTTCAAAGGTTGGATTATCTAACGAATTGGCCCAAGTATATTGTCTACCAGATAAAATGATATCTCTTAAATCCAAGTTATTAATCACATTATTAAACAAGAAATGCCACCTATACTCGAAATTATCATTATTTTTTTCACCTGAATGCCTGGTGATATTAAAATCACCCCCCAATTAAAATAAGAAGTGATTCTTTCCTACAGACTTGAACAAGTCTTATTTCTTTCCTACAGGCTTGAACAAGTTCATTAAGAAATTTCTCCTTGAATTGAGTTTGAGTTGCACCGTAAACAGCCACAAGAACCCATTGAAAATCATCTTCTCTATTTTTTAAATGAAACTTTATATAAAAATCACCAGCATCAATAGATCCAATATCGAAAACACGAGGATCCACCCCTAATAGGATACCCCCTGACCTACCTTGTGGCGGAGAAAAATACCACAAAAAAATCCCGTCCACCACAAAGATGGTTAAGACTAGCCACTGAAAAATCCTTTTACCAGTTTCAAGAGTAGCCACAAAATCTAAATGCTGTTCCTTAACCAAATCACAAATGTAACGATGTTTCGCCAAGTCTCCCAGACCTCTACTAATCCAAAAAAGACCTTTCATTTTAACTTTAATTTGATTGGCCTATTCTGAAATTTGATCTACTAGTACTTAATTAGTTCGGAGATTGATCAAAATTAATGTCTCCAAGTCCAAGATCAGATTAACATTTCATATAGGAGTAGTATTGTTCTTACTTTAACAAGGTAGAGGGCTGACCGGTCGCTTGTTTGTGTGGACAGAAAATCCCAGATGTAATTAACATTTCATATAGGGGTATATGTTAACGGGTGGCGACCCGAATTTCTTACAGGTGCAAGTAAAAGGGAAATAACGAGCCGGGTAAACAAATGGACTACTAAGACTGCTCCCAGTGCTCCACCCTGACTGGTATCATAAGCCTGCCATGTAGGCAAAATGATGATGTGGCACCATAGTTAATGAAGAGAGAGGGTACTCTAGTATCTAATCTGGATACCAGTTCGGTTTCGAAATCCAACGCATAAAATTTATTGTGATCGATCCCGTGCATTGGGAAGATCATGCATGTATTGCTTTAGTACATGCCACAAATAGGCCACTATGCTCAAATACTAGTAAAGATCATGCATGTAATTAAATGAAACAGCCTAAGATACTACACCAAAAGAAACCATGCATTGGGAAGATAGTATCCTAACACTCCTCATGCACTAAAGAAACTATACTAAGATATTGCCCATTGAGAGCAGCCTAATGCTACTGCCTCTCACCAAGGCTTCCAGAGTAATTAGACTTCTCACCAAGGCTTCCAGAGTAATTAGATTCATCTGTCTCCTCCATGTAGATACATCTTTGATGCATGGCGGCTATACAAGAGGTCTAGTCAAGGGTGCTACGTGGCTCGCATCCCTGTCGAGAAAGCTACTCACCCAGGTTCGAAAATCAACTCGCATGCCTGACCAATAATTTTACATGAGAGTGGTCACCGAGTAAGGACAGAAGGTAGCTAGGGCAGGAGTACCTCCTTCCGTTGGTCGGATCCTAGGTTTCTCATGGCACCGTCGTGCAGATGCACACCAGCGATGCACGGTCGATCGTGTTTTGCATGCATGATCGATCGGTGTTTCATTGATTCACCTGGCTAGGGTAGGTGAAGGGCGAAATTAATGCGTTGTACGTCTTGTCTTAGCTTGACCATATACTCCACATGCCACACTGATCCTGTCCTATGTGGCATGTGCATTGCTCTCCATGAGGGACCTGGGTCTGTTTGGTTTACGACCTCAGGTAGTTATATCAAAATTTTAGTAATATCAAAACTCAGGTAATACCAAAATCTAAGCAAAAAAATGTTATTTGGATCGTAGCCATACCAATTCACGGGTAATGCTGAAATTGATGTATTTGGATTGTAACCATACCAAATTTTGCTTTATTGCCCCGCATGACACGTGGGTCCCGCATGACATATATTATTTTTTGTACCAAAATATGCCAACGGTGATCTTGTTTTGTTGATAAAATGACAAGGAATACAACGGTTGAAACGGATCACAAATTGGATACTCAGTTTAGGAAATATGATCATTTGAAACTTACTAATCAAACTTATCTTGCAGTTAATGCACCACTGTGCTGCCAAGCCAAATATTTGGCGCCGGATTTTGGAACCAAAATTCTGCCAAAGAAATGGCTAGGCAAAGCTTGGCAATACCAAATTTTTTAGAGCAAAGCCAAATTTTGGCATTAAACCAAATGATGACCAAATTTTATAGGTATTACCAAAATTTGATTTGGTTTATTTGGGATGCAATCTAAACAGCCTCCTAGTTTGTCCGGTCTCCCGTGTGCACATGGAAGAACATGCATATGCCACATCATGAGCTTGATCGGTCGGGTTTAGAGCTTCAGGATTGTATTACATGTTTTACTACCAGCTAATACCAGATTAAAATCGGAAGCCTGGTCTCTTAATGTATGAATCGACATAGCATGACGTTCATGTAAGGTCATGTGCAATGAGCTTACATCAGCTATTAGCTGTCTATAGTCTTCGCCATGTAGAATTTAAGCTAATGTGGATGAAAGAGAATAAAGATACAGAAATGTGTTATCTACAATTCTGTAGCCAACTGTAGCACCAGAACTAAGAAAAGCATTAAAAGATTGTGTGTTGTCTACAATCCTATAGCCGACTGTATCACCACAATTTATTATATAAGCTGTTTTTAGTGTTATCTACAGGTAATATGAAGAGTTACTATAGACAACAGCTGTCTATACCATTGTACATGCCCTAACGCAGCTCAATTTGGCAAGCATCGCTAGCTAGCTCATAAATAACAGCACCCAATGTGATTAATTTACTTTAGTTACAACACCTTAAAAAATTGGAGTTAAACATAGACAGTTTTTCTAGGGATCCGGATCCTTCGCATTTGCATTTGTGT
This sequence comes from Phyllostachys edulis, assembly GCA_036346405.1. Lineage (NCBI taxonomy): Eukaryota > Viridiplantae > Streptophyta > Magnoliopsida > Poales > Poaceae > Phyllostachys > Phyllostachys edulis. The sequence goes on along the minus strand of CM070546.1, from coordinate 41,509,178 downwards.
GAACAGTATGTTCAGGAGATGTGAATAGTGTTCTAACATAGCACTACTACAACGGAGGAAAAGTGCGGAGTGATTTCATCACAACGAAAACACCGTGGCGAAAACTTGCTGCATGAATTGATCTCGTTCTTCAATTTTTTTGATGGGACAGTGGAAATAGCTCCAAATACCTATGCACTGTAGCACCTCTACATTAAGTGGTTTACGGCATATGATCCCTCTCCTTTTTCTAGACTTAATCAACAAAAACAATGGATTGCACACTTAGGTACTGTATATACAAATGGATGTTACCGTTGACATACACACAGTGCAATGTTCAAACGCGAATATGTTATACAAATTAATACTAATGTAATACCAGCAAAATATTATGGAATTTTCCAAACCCTTACGTGACAAACCGAGTAAGCAAGAGACCACATGTACTTGTGTGTTAGTTATTTGTATGATCTTTACCTAATCACAAGGTTGTTCAATTCAGTTACCCTTGCCATGACACAATAAATTTTATCAACAGTGGCTCCACCACAATTCCATAATTCATTAAGTCGTGTTTTATTCATAAGAGCATGTGATCATAGATTCCATCGCATTGCTAAAGCATAGCTAAGCATAAACGATACCCAAGTCGGTAGTACAATAATGTCCAACTAATAATTAACCATCCTAATGGTGACCACATATTTATGTCATTCAAGGGTACATGTCAATAGCAACTATACAAGGAGGCATAATAACAATTAGGCATTTAACTATTCCCGAAAGCATTTATTATAAACTTAGCAATGCATGTTGATATAAAATAATATAATTTTATAAAATGAGTTCAATATGATCAAAGGTCTATGACTTGCCTTTATTGAAGAGTATAGATGCTTTTGTTGTCGGGTCCACAAATTCTTCCGACACGCCCGAATCTATACGTGTGAATAAAGGCAAATAAATAAAATAATTCTAAATAAAATCCAAAAATTACCAAATAAGCACCAATAGAAAGATAATGAATTTAGATGAATTTAGAAATTTGAATCACTCGAATCGGAGTTCGGACGGAGGAGATATGGCCTTTGGAAGATTGAAAAATACATAAAATGAGGAAAACGGGATTTTTGGGAATTTCGGATTTATTTTTCTAAAGAAAAACCGGTTTAATGCGTCAGCAGCCATGCGGGCTGGAGGGCTAACGTGGCGTTGACTAGGCGCCACGTGAGGCTGCCACGTCGGCACCCGAGTGGTGGCACTCGGGCCAACAGCTCGACGGTGTTTGGCTGCGCTCCGATGGCCGGCGAGGGCACCTAGAGGGAGAGGGCCTTACGGCGAACACGGTGCGCTAGGTCTTGTCGATGAAGAGCAACGGAAGGCCGGCGACGAGGTAGAAGAGCGGTGGCGGTGGCGCTCCGAGGGGGCTTCTGTCGAAGGGGAGGCGCGCACGGGGACGACGGCGAGCTTGCGATGTCGTTGGTGAAGACGCGGGCGATGGAGGAGGCTCGTCGGCGGCGCAAGATGCGGCGGCGAGGAGCTCGACCGGCGGCAGGGTTTCGAGAAATATGGTCGGGCTAGAGCGAGAGAGAGAAGGGGAAGCGAGGGGAAAGAGAGAGGCGGTTACGGGCCGGGGCTCCTGGTGCTCGCCTTAAATAGGCTCGGGGAAGGCCGAGAGAGGAGGACAGGTTCAGCAGATTTTTCGGCGATGAGGTCCAAAGCAGCATGGGCTGACAACCGTCAGGGAGGCAGGGCTTAGCAGGGCGTGGGGGAGGGAGTGGGTGGCGGCAGCGGGCGCGATGGAGACAGGGCGATGGGACGGCATAGGTGTGAGAGGATGGCGGCAGGTGAAGCCGATGCAAAACGCAGCGCGGGCGTTGACGTCATGTGCACGGCATGGACAGCCAACGGGCAGGAGGAAGACAATGACCGAGAGGGCTAACAAAGCGGGCCCTCCTCATTAATGAGCGAAGCGGCGGAGTGGGCTAGCACAGGTGAAGCGGGCTAGGAGGAGCTGGGCCGCGTGGATGAACAGGGGTGGGCCGAGGGAAATTCGGCCCAAAAAGCTAAAGAGGGATTTAAATGGGATTTTGATTTAAGAAAATACCAGAAAATGAAAAGCCTTTTTAGAAAATAGTAATTAAAGTCCAAAAATTCAAGAAAAATACACATAAATTACTTAAATTAATTGGAAGTTAGTAAAATTATTTTCAACTTAACTTTAGCTTTTAATTTTCTGCAAACAAATTATTTTTAGCTTAGGAAAAAGGAAAACCCTTTTAAAATTCGTAAAATCCAAGAAATGACTTAAAATAATACTTTTGACTTTAAATCCAAATAAAATCTAGAAAACTTAAATAAACCAACTTTTGAATTAATTGAAGTTTGATTAATTCAAATTAAACTATTTTGATTGATTTTTAAAAAAAATTTCAAGTTAAACTTTAGCAAATTAATAAAAAACAAATTGTCATTTTAAATTTTCAAAATTTTCAAAAATCCCAAAAAATAGGGATGTGACAAATGCTATTCTCATACTCAAATAAACAAGCCATATTTCATATAGGTTAATTTGCACAATTTAATAATTTATTCATATATGTGAATGCACCATCTTGCACATGCTCATATGCATCTCACCTGCTGATACCGGTATAGCGGAGTGTTCACCCATCGATAACACACTCTTCCCAATCTTTGTTAGGATGGGATCCCTACATTGTAGGAGTTAGGACTTTAACTAGTTCCAACAAATGTAAAACTTTATCTAGAGCACTCTAGACTAGTCATGTGTCTTTCTCACCAACCTAACTGGAATAGTTACATCACTTTCTCACCGACCTGCCTCGTGTACTCTTATCATGATAAATGTAAATGATGCAATATCATAATTAATCATTTGCACAGCTCATCTCATTAATTCAATATCTCATTCTTATTATCTCAATATCATAAGTTCATTAAAACAATGTCATCAATATCATGTATATGAATAAGCTTAATGAAAACACAATAAGTAACAAGATAAGTAATATTAATGGGAATGGTGAACAACCTATTATTCACCACTCTACCATGTACTTGCCTCTTAGCCTTTAGAAGTTAGGTGACAAAATTGTGGCACGACGTATGAGGCCACAATCCACCAACAAGCAAGTAATATCACACACTCAAAAACATACCACCACAGTACCAAAACATTGAACAAATCATCATTGAATTTATACGAAAAATCTCCAAACATAGCAAAACATATACTTTATGGAATCCCCACAACATTATCGACAACTTTCTAGTTATGACAAACTTCTGAATTCACTGTTTACTTTTTCGTTTCCAACCCCGAATACTACCCTAGAATATGTGAGGGCAGACCAATTCACAATTCCGTATCTTTTTTATATAACTCGAAAAGTGATGAACAATAACAGTTCTGGATTCTACACAGAATTCTCTAGATTATTCAAGTTATCACTAAAATTAAATTACTTCATTTATTAGGCATAAACAACACATCTTCACGATAGCTGCTAATGACATCCGTTTTTTGGACAGCGATGTTTTTGAGGCCGTAACTTTTTGCTCACAACTCCAAATCTAGTATTATAGACCTTCCTAGAAAGCTAATAAAATTATCTACATCTTTTATAATTTACCAAAACCCTACATATGAACTTAAACACCTCTAACTGTCCCCACAAGGCTTTGCGTCGCAACTCGACTAACTAGGGCTTATAGAAAACTACACTTCTCATGGAGCAATCGATCTACGAATTGAACAACGATTAATATATGGTAAATCTAGGGATTATTAGACATTACCCACAAGAAAAATGTTGCCGGTCTCGAACCATTGATTTTTTTTCCCTCTTCTTTCTCCCCATCCCTTACCTTCCTTCCTTCTCCCCTTGCTCTTGATCTCCCGACAACTACACCCACCAGCGGCAGGCAGCAGCAGGGCGCCGACCAGAGGTTGTAGGAGGGGCACTGAGAGAGGAGGCCCAGCAGGAGGCGCCCGACCAAGGAGGGGCTCTCGGCGAGGAGGAGGAGGCGTTGGGGTGGCGGCTGAAGGGTTAGGAGCCCCCCCCCCTCGCTCTCTTAAGGCCAACTGGCCCCCCATGGGCCAAGGGGTCATGGGCCCAAAGCATTTTCCCCCTCTTTGAATTTCTAAATTACATTTTTATTCCTATTTAATTTATTTCTTTAATTCATTTAGTTCTCTAAAGTGAAATGGTATATTACAAAGGGTGCCACATTTTATATATTGTTTTTCCTAATATTTTGATCCAATTAAGTATGCCACCAAACACTAATTACATGCATTTCATCTAAAAAAGATTACAAACAATGCTCTATCCATTCAGAAATTAAATTGATAATTTATTGTGATAAATTGAAGTCATATACAGTTTTGAACCACTATACTAACTATATGGTATATCTTGCATATGCAATGAGCTATTTCTTGTCAAGCGTTGATATCTCTTTATAGGGTTAGAAGTACTTGATTTGACCAAAGTGTATAGAACTAGAAAATTGGAGAATATAATGCCAAGTGGGTGAAAGAGATGGATGGGCACTAGCGCTTAGTTTTCCACAGTTCACCTAACCGCACAGGTTGACACATGTTGTTGTCCTATCTCTGCAAATTCCATCACTAAATTAATCCATTGTCAAAACGAATATTATCCAGTCAGAAAAAACCAAAGTCTTTGTATAAAATCTCACTTACGAATCCAATTTGTCGAAGTAGGGAAAAGTCAACAAAACGATCATTCATGTTAGCCATCGATGAACTCGAATACTCGATCCTGGACAGGAATGATCAAAGTTGAAAATTAATTTTGAGGTTGCTGAGAGTTTCAAAATTCACAGCATGGAATTTATTGCAAAGGATTTGGGACATTATCCATCACAGTCAGTAGTAGAGAACAACTGGAGCAGTAGTAGCAGTCAGCAAGCAAGTCAAACATTGAGGGCTCATTTAATTTGTCACGTGTAGTGTCTAAAAAAACGTGTGTGCACTATGTACATACTAGATAGTTAGTAGAGAGGTTCCTGTGCATGCATCTTGCTGTGATATGTGGGAATACATTTCAGATCATCTTGACCATCTTTTACCCACGAGCAAGTTTTAGAACCAAAGTTTGCTTTTCCAATGTTCTTGTGCCCCTCTTCCCTCATCTATGAAATTCATGGAACCTTGTCATTGATCTTCCTGATCGTCGATTGGAATAGGTTCCTGATCATCTTGATGAGCTATGGTTGAAATTTGAAATTTGGACCACTGGATCAAAAGTTGAGTCGATTTGTTATTTTGATTTTGTGCTGATTGCACTGTTCATCGGGCTGAAGGTCAGACCGCCCCTGGTGAGAGGTATGATCACCAGGCCATCAGTCAAACAACCTAACCTGAGAGGTCTGACCGCCCAACTCACTTTGATTTGAGTTTTCGGTGTTTTTGATTGTTGTGTTTCGGGGTTTCGATTGGATTCAATACAAGACTTCCGATGTACTTGTACCCCCATTTCGGTCATCCTGTATGGTTTGAAACCTAAGTTTGACAACAACAACAAACAAAAAATTGGTAGCATCGACCAGATTCGACTTTAATATTTGCTTTGTTGCCAATGCTTTGGCAAAACTCCATTCACCAAGCTTGGGATTCCTTAGTTCATTTCCTTCCCACTTGTAGCCAAATTATGGGGCCACTAATTAATTTGGTGACAAAATTCAAATAATGTCAAATTGTGGCACAAACGAAACCAAGTCACATTGATGTGTGTTCTCTGGCCAAGACAATTGTACCCATGCAGTTGGTAGGCATGCATGTGTTCAGGGGTAGAGATGGGCCTTGGGCCGGTTGGGCAATGGCCTGAGGCCTGGCGGGAATAGTAGTAGTGGATATCTGCTATACATAAATGCTATATCCAGTTGACAGTGGCCCGACCCGAGGCATATAGCCCGGCTCGAGACATACAGACCTCGAGCCTAGGCATGCCATACCAATGGCCACCGTCCCGATTGAGCGGCCCAAATAAATCTCAAGCGACCAAGCACGCAAAGATATCGCAACAAAGATCGCTCTGCCTCCCTCACGGACTCGATGGCAAATTACAATCGCAAGCGTACGCTAGCAAGGGAGCAAGCCCTAGCTACCTTCGGCCCTTCACCTAGCTCTCCTCCTCGTCGCGCTGGCGCCATCGCCTAGCGCTCTCAAGCCTCCTCTCTGGCGCCAACAGACCCCTACTCCTTAGCTCCTCTCTCTCTTGGCACGGGGCGCCGCCCGCCTCCTCTCTCATGCCATGGCGCCACCCGGTGCCTCGCTCAGAGGGTCGATTCTGCGTCACCGCCTCAAAGACCTCCTCTGCGAGATTGCGCCGCCCGGCACCCAGAATCCGCCTCGGCGCCTCCTTTGCTCGACTCGACTGAGTTTGCTCCGCCTCCTGGTGAGTAATGAGATTGAGATGAGTTCGAAATTTGAATGGAATGTTAGAACTTAGATGTGTTTTGTATCACAGTATGCCTTATTATCTTATTGACTTATGTGACGTCTAGAATTCAATTATAATGATTATTGTGAGTATGCCTGGTGACTGCAAGTCTACAATTCAATTATTATGACTTAGAGTATGATTGTCGACTGGAGATTGGATTCTAGTATGACTGCCGACATATTGTGATTTACTGATTTAGTGATTTGTGAAACCATGTCAACTAGTTTTTCTAATTGATGCATTTCAGTATTTGTATTATTGTATATTTGTATGAGTAATTGAGTATGACTATTAACTTTCTATTTTAATATTTGATGTACTAGAATTAGAAAGACATGATGAAGAGGACCAAGACGTTGGCATCTTATTTTCCATCATAGTCCAATCAAACCCCTCCGGAAACAATAGGGACTGGAGGTAGTAACACCCCACAAAACAATCCATGTATTGTGCTTAATCGGGATGGCATTTTTATTTCGTAATTTGCATTAAAAGTAACGTTGTGGTCTTGTGTCCCTGATTTACATATACAATTTTATCTTTGCAGGTTCAGATTCTCGTACTATTGTTGATGAAGATATGATAGGCTCAAATGAACCAAATCTTTGTTAATTAAGCAAAAATTACCTCGTACTAGTGGTGTGTTACATTCTTATTTTTTTGCTATGTTTTATCTATTTTGTCATATCGTTAAACATGGAATTTAAATTTTATTTGGATTGTGTATTTGTGTTGTACTTTTGTTGTGCCCCAGTATTGATAGTATTTGATGTTAGTTATAGACTTATAACCTTTTAGTTTTGGATCCGATGCCCAATAAAATTCTAGCTCCGCTACTGCATGTGTTCTGAAGAGTCTCTGCTTGCCGAGTCACAACTCTCAACTGTCGCATCAACCCTTCGGACGGTGTTCTTCCAGGCCAGGTGAGGCAACATGTCCATCGCATGCTACGATGTTCTGATCCGTGTGGCCAGCACGCATGCCTGCAAATGTGTGTGTGGAAGTCTAACAATTAACATGCACTCGCACTGCTATTGTTTTGTTTGTTGTGTGCACTGCGTAGACAAGTACGATCGAGAAGCTGCAGAAAGTTGCATGCATGAAGTTGGACAGGTGGTAGGTGAGGAGGTTCAGGGTCCAGGTCCATGCGTTCTGAAGTCTGAACTCTTGTTTTTTTCCCTGAGTAATCTCATGTGTTGCGTCACACAGTTATGGTGAGTTAGTTTAGCGTACCGTGCTATGGAAACAGGGGAACAAAAGCGTTTACAAACCAGTAGTCAAATATATATTTTTGCCTTGTCTTTACATGTGTATACTAGATTAATTGTTGCTGAGTCGAACGTTCCAAGTTCTTCACCTAATTAACCGACCGGGCACAAGTCGTGTAATGTCACACAGAATTTCTTGCTAGCTAGAATTTGCAGGCTTTGAACTGATCAATGGATATTATTTTTTGATCAATGGACATCATCAACCTCCAATTATCCATGCATGGGCCAGAAATTTCTCACGTACAGACTAGAGGCTGGGGAAGTCTTTGGTTTATTCACAGGAAAATTCCTTCCAGGCTTCCATACTAATAAAAGCTACTACCTCTATTCTTTTATAAATGACGTTCTAGAGAGCAAAACAATGAAAAGGACGTAATGTATTTTAATACGGAGGGAGTACTCTGTCTTCCTCTGTGCCACTAAAAAATTATGGTTCTTTTGTGCCGTCGTCCTTCCATCCCTTTGTTGTTAAGTGGCACGTGAAAGGACAATCTTGCCCTTCTTCCTCCGCTTCCACATGCTTGTAGGAGGGCGGTGCGGACGTAGCTCAGCGAAGGGCAATGGCGAGCATGGTGGAGGCTGCGGATCTGGAAGAGGACTCCAAAGGGAAGCTCAATCCCGACCGAATCCGTCCAGATCTGAGTGGAGGAAAAGCTAATGGCGGTGGCTGGGTGGTGCAATGTCGAGAGAGGCCAGATCCAAGCCAGCACGAGAAGGTGGCTAGCGGCGCTTGATCCTCCTCTCTTCCCCTGCTCGAGACACCACCGTCATCCTCATCTTAAACTACCACCGCCGCTCGTCGATAAGAGCTTTACTGGCCACTGTTAATTGGATAATGACCGTCTCTTTCGGCAACTTTCAGTGCTGCGATGTTAGGATAAATCCACGACAATTTTGCAATGTTGTAGTGCATTATCAACTACATATTGCTACATTTTTCTCTGTAACTAACGCAACATTTCATTCGAGCTGTTGAAACACGCTCCAATGATGCCGCCACGTGTTGCAGGTGCTAGAAAATGACATGCTTCTCAAGTCAAAACCAAAGTGAACGTATTGATGAGCATCGATATTCCAATGCACTGCCCTTTCAAGAGAGAGATTTCAGTGGCCTAATTTAACTTTTGTGTTGCAAAGTCAGCAGTTTGCAAATGATGACCATTTGGTAAAATTCCAGAGAGTTCAATACTCCATGACAGTAGCACATCCCAGTAGACAGCAACGGGAGCTGCAAGTCAAACCTCTGCGAGCACCGTCTTGTCAATCACCTTGATCTAGTGGGATATATTCACCAAACTTGTAGCCTTTTTAGCAGCATAAACTAACAATTAGGAGCTATCTTTCGTTGTTACAAAAGATACATATACTGCTTGTACTTCATGGTCAATTCTTCAGATGATGTACGGTCCAATTAACACACACGCACAAACAGAGTTTCTTTCCTCTCTCTCTCTCTCTCTCTCTCTCTCTCTCTCTCTCTTTTGAAGGGACGCAACAAAGAGAGTTGAATCGCTCAAGCTCTAACATAGAACGCGAGCAATTGTACTGATCAAGATCCAAGGCGTTGCAAGTCAAATGTAACCATTGAATTGAAAGTTGGCATTGTTAATTGTGAGAACAGAACATGCAAGCAGAAGGGCCCAGCTGGTAGGTGAGCATTAGGAAATGCCAGGAATTGATCACTGGTCTAACATCCGTGTTCGTTCATGGCGTTGAATTGAAAGTTCATAGTAGCAGCACGATTAGATTTTGATAAAGTGCTGTGCCGTCGCAGAGAATGTCTGAGTCTATGGATCTTGAATTGATCAATGGTCACCTGGCTGCAGAACGACCAACTTTTTTTATTTTATTTCTGCCATGAAAAAACCAACCTTGCGCCACAATAACTCTGTCGTTAATGGAGTATAATTAACACACTCGTGTTCTTAAGCTCTTAATCTGAGCTCATTTTATTTCCAAACAATAAATCTTACATTATATTAGATAATTGCATCAGCTTAGTTGTGTTGATTCCAAAAATATATATTTCTTATTACGTTGGATAATTGCATCAGCTTAGTTCATAGTAGTATACTAACGTTGCATGTCTCCCATCTTTTCTTCAGACGAAAAAGGTTGGGCTAGTCGGATTTGGGAAAGAGCCGGAAAAGCCCAAAATATTTGTGTCGGTTCTGGGTACGTGAAGAAGAAAACGTTTGCTGAGAGAGGTCAGGACGGGCTAACTATGATTTCTACGAGATTTTATGCGTTGGAAGCATCTTATGATTCTATCATCATTAATAGTTCTAGAGAAAATTGCACTGTAGGTCTCTGAACTTGCGAGATTATGTCACTTAGCTCTCTGAACTTGCATTTTACTTTCTCAGCTCTCTGAACTTACGAGGTTGTGCCACTTAGCTCTCTGAACTTGTATTTTACTTTCTCAGCCCCCCTGACCTTGCGAGGTTGTATGACTTAGCTCTCTGAACTTGCGTTGAAACGAAGTTTGTCAGATGCGATGCCGGCGATTTCATCCCCTCCGAGTCCGGTGGACTCGTCGCCGCCCCGTTCCGGTCGTATTCATCGTCCTCATCACCTCACGCCGACAAAAATGAATTCTTCGGGCCTGGAAACACACCGTGCTCGCGTCTTCGCCGGAGCTCTACCGTCGTAGCTTGCCGCCACCCTCTCTCTTGCCTCCTCTGAGTCAGTCGTGAGAGAGTGAGAAGTACACTCCCAGTGCCAGAGAAGAAGCTACTCACCTGGCACGAAGTCTATTTGGCCATTTGCTAACAGAAAAAGGCTAAGTTGGCAAATCACCATTAGAGAAAGAGAAGTATTATGCCCCTGGTCTGGCAGTGGGAATGTATTTCTCCCTCTCTCACGACCAACTCAGATGAGGCAAGGGCGAGGGTGATGGCAAGAAGCGACGATGGAGCTCCGACGAAGACACGAGCACGGTGCGTTCCTGGGCCCAAGAATCCGATTTTGTTGGCGTGAGGTACGGGAACGATGAACACGGCCGGAATAGCGCGGCGACAAGTCCATCGGACTCGAAGGAGACGAAGTGGCCGGCATCGCATCCAACGAACTTCGCTTCAATGCAAATTCAGAAAGCTAAATGGCACAACCTCGCAAGTTCAGAGGGCTAAGAAAGTAAAATACAAGTTCAGGGAGCTATGTGACACAACCTCACAAGTTCAGGGGTTGAGAAAGTAAAATATAAGTTCAAGGAGCTAAGTGGCACGACCTCACAAGTTCAAGGACCTACAATACAATTTTCTCATGGTTATAAATATATCTCGTTCGATGTAGCACACCATCAAGTCATTTAGCCACCCATCCGCTACCTTGCTGCGCAAATCTATTTTGATAATATTCATTGCCAAAAATCTTCTATTGGTATGTGATGCGCCAGATCGATAATAATTTCATCCATATTAAATTATAGTCGAGACTTCTTTGGTTGAGTTGTGCTCTTATTGGTCGGGGAAGTATTACTTGAATTGCTTGTGAAATAGTTACGCAAAATTCATTTCTCCATTGTTGAAAACCTACAAACAAATACAATACAAGTGTATACAACTATATTACTAACTATACAATATACATGCGAATTGCTATATGCTAAATTGCTAACTATACAGTTAAGACTTAAATTGCTAATTGCTAAAGAATTAAGACTTAAGAGTTAAGAGCTTAAGAGTATATAACAGGCTACCAGCAGGAGCAAGCCTCTTTGGTCACCTCGCCGCCTCCACTTCAGGTGCCAGCGATCCCTCTCCCCTCGCGCGTGTCTCCCCTCCTCGTCGCGCTACGCCTACTCTACTCCTCGCGCCGGCGCTGCCACCCCTCCCTGGCCGGCCGGTGGCACCTCACCGCCTCCCCCTCCTCGTCGCCTTCCAGCAACCAAAAGTGTGACAGCCATTCGTTGGCTCCTACCGCTTAACTCTCCATCCATTCTCAACTCGACACAGTATTTGCCTTAAGAAAGAGAAGCCTGGAGCAGAGTACGACCATGCGACACACAACATGTGAAAATCTTTGGGCCTACTAACAGTTTCAGTCCAAAAAAAATGTTGACTGGGACTACGATGCGGACGCACATGATTGCGAGACATCTGTCGGACTCTACACTGGTGTGCAAAGGGGGGTGTGCGAGGTACGGCGAGCTAGTGTCTAGCCGTTTCTCTGCAGTTTTGCTCCTTTTAGCCAAGGACCAAGGTTGAGTACAAGGCAGGCAAGGAATATGTCGCCGTACTGAACTACCACTTCCAGTTTGAACCGTCCATGGCTGCCTACGAGACAGCCAACACCAGCGACGCACGACTTTCTTAGCTGCCTAGGCTTTGATTAGGCTTCAGGATTGCTATTTATACTGACGTGACGGCTGATTAGATCGCAGACTACGATTACTTTAGTAGTAGTTCCATTACAAAACTGTTGAACAACCGGCACCGGATCTCGCCCCCCGATTTGTCTTGGTATTCTTGCACACCATGCTTAACCATGGAAGAAACTCTACCCCTCGTGGTTAACTCTCCTACGAAATCTACCGGACTATTCAATTTCCATTCCCAGGACTTCCTGCTCCGACATATGCCGGGCACGAAACCCACATGGGCGAAGCCAATTTGGCGTTGGTTGCAGAGTACGCTCAAGCTGTCGAGCACAAGTTGATATAAAGGTGCGTAACTAGAATAAATTTGATCTGTAATACATCTGGCTATTTTTAATATCAATAATTCGATATAACCAACAGCAATGTATAATAATAAAGAAGTAGCAATCAATGTGCTTACTAAAATGAAATAATTAAGGAACAAAAGATGGTCGTATTGGCAAACTACATCATCCAACCTCAATGACCCAAAAAAGAAAAGAACAAAATGTTTTAGAATTCTCAAGTAAAAAAATAGTAGAATGATCAAATAAAAGTAGTTAGGTAAATACATTACCTTTTAGTACTTACGTTCTTTCAAGATCATTAAGCGATGAACCACAATATCATTAGCGATGAACCATATCAACATTAGCATCATTAGCAATGAATTTGGCTCGCAAGCTCGCGTCGCCGCGTCACTGCATGGGCCGCGTGCTCGCGTGGCTGCGTGGGCTGACTCCAGGGTGCATAGTTTTTCAGCTAGGGGGTGCACATGTGATATATATATAAGCAGATCCCCACTAAATGTTTTTTTGGACCCGGTGTCTTGTGACACCAGGTGGGATTCTTTGGTTCCGCCCCTGCACGTAACCATTAGAAAGCAACCATTAGAAAGCAACCAGTTTGTGTTAGAGTACGTGTATGACAAGATTATAAGAGATAGAATAGAATCAATTAGGATGATTTGTATCTAATATGGTTCCTTCCATATCTCTAGTAGATTGACTTGATCTCTAAGTCACCATGTACTCTATATATATATGCCTGCAAGGTTCAAGCAATGCAACAACAATTATACCGGCTATTCTATCTTCCTACATGGTATTAGAGCAGGTTCGCGTTTGAGCCTATTCCTAGCCACCACTAAATTCTGTTGCACGCCGCTCCCGGGAGAGACGATGTAATCTCCAAGGGGTTGTGCATTTTTTTTCTCGAATCAATAGATCGGTTCCTTCGTCTCTCTCTGATCAATAGATCGGTTCTTCCTACCGATCTATAGATCAGATCTCTCATCAGTAGATAAGCTGTTTGTACACTTTCTATCTTGCTCTCGGTTCTTTGCCGTGTTCTTCGGCACAACCCTGCCTCGCATCGAGCACCATTGTCGTCCTGGTTGCTCTTGCTTTTCCTTTGCATACCCGCATGCATGCGTGCTATTGCCTAGAGGTGGGAGTCGGGCTGGGCCGTGCCAGCATGGCACGAGCACGACAAGCCGCGGGCCACGGTGGCTGACACGGCGAGCTCCCTGGGCCATACCATGTCGACACGGACAACCACCAGCGAGGCCCAACATGACACGTTGGCCAGCCATGCCGGCACGGGAACGACACACGGCCGCTGTAGCACGGGCGCGGAGGATGCAGCGCGCGAGCCGAGGGTGCCTCGGGCGAGGGGGGTGGTGAGGTGGCGGCGGCAGAGGGGCAGCGAGGCAGAGGACGAGGGGCATTGCGTCGCCCAGGAAGACAATGTCTGCCACCGCCTAGGAAGACTAAGACAACGGCGGGGACCGGATCCAGCCAGATCGGTGTCACGGATGGGGAGGCAGCCACAGCCGTCCTTCTTCTTGTCTCCCCCATTGCCAGCCCAGGAAGACGAAGGGTTGTATCGCCTCCGGGGCGGCCTCCTCCTTCTCGTCATCAGGGATTGGGGATTGGACATGGCTAGAGCCGATTGGGGTTAGGGAGGGTGGAAGGCGGCGACATGTGGAGGGTTGCGTTGGAGCGGGCGGCGGCGGCTTGGCCTGAGGAGGGGATGATAGGTTGGTGAAGGGGCCAATGGGGGATTGCTAGATTGGGGAAGAGAAGACCGGAAGAAGAAGAAGAAGGCAAAGAAAGAGAGAGATAACTAGAGTGGGATTTTTTTAAAATAATATTATTTCAAAAAAGAAATCGCCAGAGTGGCTCTAAAGGCATTAGGCATGTAACACTGCAAACTTAGAATTTCAATAACATAGTTAGGGACTTAGGATAGGGCGGCCTCTCTGCAGTCTTGACTCTTGACTAAAGTATCAACTGCTGACACTGCATCAACTTAGCTAAGGAATATTATGGTAGGTTGTTTCTGAACTGCCATTCTTAGCCGCACCACTAATGGTTCCTCTAATCCTTCATTTTTCAAGATGACAAACCACATATACATAAGAGGTCACTAAAATTTATGGCCATTGTTAGACAGGAGAGGAAAAGTGTGGTGCGGGGAAGAAGAAAAGAAAGAAAAGAAAGGGAAAAGAAGAAAACTGGAAGAAAGAAAAGAAAGAAAGGGGAAAATAAGAAAGGAAAGAAAATAAAGAAAGGTAAAAAATAAAATAAAATGCTACAGTATGTACAATTTTGATATATTAATTCCCCCTTGAACATTACCAAGATCACAATTGAATTCTACAAGTAGTTGTTTACTAGAGAAAAAAAGAATGAAAATTTTGTAAGCAGCATGTACAATTTTGATATATTAATTCTTTCTTTTTGTGAAACCACAATTATGTAAAATTATGGACACTTAAAAATTAGGGGGAAAAGTGAAATTTCATTGATATTTTACACACACATTGTTACTGCCTCGTTGAAAACCTTACGCCCCAATGTGTGGTTCCCCCGGTAAGGAAAAGAGTACAATAACTACATTCATGCATATATATCGGCTACTCGACATTGAGTTCAGCTAACATCTCTATGATCTTGGGATCCTCTAGTTGTGATGTCGCTCTTTTGCTAATTCTCAATCTTTGAGGCAAGTGATTGCCTCCACCATCTTGGGTGTGAGGGATGACCTCCTTTCTTCAATTATTCTTTCTACCATGTTGAACGTCACTTCCGAAGAGACGGAGGACACTGGAACCAATAAAACATCTCATGTGAAATGTCACAGCACAGGGAATATCCGCTTGTTGTTCTTCCACCACTCGAGCAAGTCTAACTTGCCTCCGCTTGAAAGATCAGGATCGATGTTTGCAAAATCATCCTCCGGGTAGTGGTTCAGCTCTGAGGCAGAATTTCACTTAGGGGGCTCCTGAGACTGAGAGGGTGAAGAACTAGACTTACCCTTTAGCTTCTTCCACACAAGTGTGTTGTCAAGCTAGTCTTGGCTAGATGCGTCTACTGTGAAGCCTCTAATCTCATGCTGCTGCCAAGCTTGTCGTGGTACAAGTGGAAAACACGAACAAACTCTCTTTTGACATGTTCGAAAGCTTCGGAGAAATCAAGACTGAGACACTCACCTATTCCCTCCATAGCCATCTGCAAACCTGCTAACTTTTTTTGTAGGATTTAAAATGATAGCAAAGTAATATAAGTGTGAAATAGACCCAAAATATTTAACAAATACTTCCTCCATTGCTGCAACAACTTGACCTAAAAGGGGATGCCCTATAGATTTAGCAAACTTGTCTACAATCAGCCAAATAAAATCTATAACTAAGTAAGAGGTAGGGTAGTAAATACCGGATAGAGCCTTAGTTGCTATTTAAAAGGTCTCAAAAACACTAAAAAATAACTAACAATTTCCCAATCTAAGTTTGCAACTATCAACTTATCTGAGTTAGCATTGACAAAGACAGATATAATATGTTCATACTCTTGCACCTTCTTTAGCATGATGTATGTCGAGTTCCACCTCACCTAATGTTAAGACCAAATTTTCTTGGGGCCTTGTCGTTGGCTACGCAATACTCTGCGAACCAGACTACCACCACCGTTGAACTTGAGAGGAAATGAAGGGCATCGTAGATATTGTTCAAATAAACGCCAATCACCTCCATACTGTCTTGCACAACAAGGTTGAGGATATGACATATGCATCTCTAGTGGAGAACATATCCACCGATATATGTCTGCAACCTTGGGGTAAGGATGTTCATAGTCGTCATATTCGCCGATGCATTATCAAGAGTTATAGAAACAATCTTATTTCCTATTTGAAAATCATCACTTACATCTAGTATGAGCTCAGCAATGGCATCTTCCATGTGTGATTCAGTAATTAACTTAAACCATATGACTCTTTTGTTTAGCTTATACTCATCATCTAAATAATGGGCTACAACACTAAGGTATGCAGTTCTCTGGTGTGATGATGTCCAAATATCCGAAGTTAAAGCAAAAGAGTACTGAACTTTTAGGAAAATTTCTTTTAGTGCTACTAGCTCTCTACTATACATCTCTAAAATATCAGACGATGTCATTGTCCTACTAACATGTTGGTACTGTGGACAAAAGCCATATTGGATCATTCTTTCGAACGAGCGACTTTCACCCATCCTAATCAGTTGATCCTCGGAAACAATGTATCTAGTAATTTCCTTACGGGCATAATGAGGGTTGTATGTCCAAGTACTTACAGAGCCACCAGCCTCGAAGTTGAGCTGCGTCTGAACTCCTCCACTTCACGTGTGCGCCCCTATCCCCATCTTTTTTAAGCATGCTTTGTAGTGCCGGTTTAAGTGCCACGTCCCTCCACCTGTATGAGCAGTTAATTGGGCTTTGCAATAATTACAAGTTGTGATCTCTATCGTTTGACCATCTTGAATTTCCTCGCTCCAGGTCATGTGCTTCCAACACTCCGTCCTTCGCCCGACGTTGTTGCTGTCGGGCGCGGACCCACCAATATTGCCATCCGTGGACGGGGTACCGAAGTCTGGCATCTCCATCGAGTCCGAACCGCGTTGGTACTCCTCGTATCCCTCCGTACCATCCATATAACGGCCATCCATGTTGTAGTCTCCCATGCCTGGGGAGAGCTGACAAACATTGATGGGAGAGGCGGCGGGAGGAGGACTAGGGGAGCGGTGGGAGATTGAATCGCGTGAGATTGAGCGTCTCCCTCTTCTTGCTGCTACTTTCGTGCTACGACTCCTAGATAGCATAGCACTATCATTTCTGTCGCTCCTTCCACTGGCTTCATGCTTCGACTCCTTGGTAGAATGCTTTGTATTATACAGAGCACTAGAGCAAAGAGAGAATCAAAGAATGGAATATGTGCTTCGCTCGGTGGTGAATAAATGAGGAAAATACAATCACTAGAGCAAAGGACCAACTGAGCTTCGGTGGTGAAGAAATGAGCTTCAGACATTCGTTTTTATAGGCACGGAGAGTCGGAGTGAAAGAATCTCGCGTAGAGCCGTTGTCTTGCCCGTTGCCTTCTCTATCTCTGCTCCATCTTGTCACCAAAAAGAATCTTGCGTAGAGCTATTGTCTTACGTGTTGCCTCTCTTCCACCCACCTGTTGTTCTCTAATCCCTACTAAAAGTACTGACCATGTCTTATCACCTGTCATAAAAAACTATTCCACGATTCCATGTCTCCCCCATCGTCACTTCGCTTTGCGTAGCTGTGTCTATGTGCCTTTTGTGTGATGGAGTGATGCACTGATTCCCCGATTTCCTGTTGGCCTACCCCAAACTCCCAACAGTCCCACTCTCCCTCATTCCCCCTCCCCCCACCCAACAGCCTGCCAGCAACTCCCAAGGCACCAGCCGCCAAGCCCCCAGATCCCCATCGCCTAACGGTGGCTCACCAAAGACCTTCCCAGCTTCACCACCCCGATGCCTCCCCATTCCCCTCTCCTCCACCCCAGCGCCTCCCCTTCTCCCCGTGCCCTGCCTCCCCAGCGACCCGGCCTCCACCTTCCCAATGCGCCTCCCCCTTCTCCCCCAGCGACACGAACCCCCTTAACGCCGCCACGGCTCCACCTTCTCTCCCACCGCCCCTGGCCTCCACCTTCTCTCCCACCGCGCTCGGCCTCCCTAGGTGATCTAAAGGATTCGATCGTGCTCAAACCGCTACCAAATGTTAGTGGCGGTAGTATCGATGGATGCTAAACAAACTAAAAAATTTGTATGTTTTTGGTAAAGTTGTACTCCTCTGCAGAGTGTAAATCTATTTAAATAGCCGTGCTCATGGTAATGAGTGTGTTTAGTGCAGTCTTAATGGGTATAGTCTTGGTTTTTACAAAACTGGTTCTTGTTGGAAAATGAGGGAATGGTTTTTGTTGTGTTATTTAAGTTGAATGCCATGTCCATGGCTAAGAACAAGATGTTGATCGCAACCGAAGAGGGTTATGATTTATTATTTATCAAAGTACTTACTTGTTTTCCTTTATCTATTTAACTGTTCTTTAAATTTTTCGTTGCAAAGTACTACGTATTGATATTGCAAATAAAACTTGCTTAATGCTGAAAATAACTTGTAGCATATAATCTCATCCTTTGTTAGCCATGCATATATATAAACTTTGCGATACACTATAAGTCTTGCTAAGTACGCAATGTACTCAATCTTGCTTAAATTTTTGTTCAGACTTAGAAGATGAGCCTACACCGGACGACATTTTCTTGGCACCTGGTACCAGAGGGTTCGGTGACGGGTCTTTCTATGACTTGTTTCTTGTCAGTTGCCTGTGGGTTTTGATGTGCATATTGCTAGACCATTTTAGTTTATTTACTATGTTTCCTGCTGCATTCTATTGTTACTTGAGTTTTATTTGGCCGGTCTGCCCTTGTAATGTAAAGTTTGTAATTGCTTAAGATATGTACCATAATTTTTTTTGTATGTATGTACATATGGATGTGATTATCAACGTTGTAGATGTGTGTACTAACCATTGATCATAGGACTAGTACGATACACACACGAGGGCTTCGGGTATTCAAAGCCCGGGGTTCGACAATTATGGAGATATAATAGAATCAATTAAGATAATTTGTATCCAATATGGTTCCTTTCACATCTCTAGCAACCGTCCATATCTCTAGTAGAGTGATTTAATGCCTAAGCCACCTTCTACTCTTATGCCTACATGGCTCAAGCAATACAACAACTATTATTCCGGCTATCGCAGTCAATTTTTTGTGGCTGCTAAAATTTTTAAGATGGCTTTATGTGACTGATCTAGTACTCCCTCGTGTACCATCCTTTTCAATGGCTAGATCGTTGTTTTCCCCGGGACACTGCACATTTATTTACGAAAGAAACTTCCCTCCAGAAAATGATGCCAGAATTGCCAAAACACTTCTATATGACAGTCTTAACTATGATTGCATAGTTGCACTCTGCAATATCCAATCAGGAACAGATTTTAGGTGTGATTGCATTTTTTGCAATATCTAATCAAGAACAGGTTAGATGTGCACCATTGCTTTATTCCGTGGACAACTAACTACCTTCAGCTCAGCCCCACCAAGAAAAGTTCATAAAGTGACCGACCATTGATGTGTGTTTGAGGCTTGCGAGGAAGAACAACCAATGTGCATGATTGGATGATCAGCAGTGACCACACACAAGGTCTCACTGTGCGTGCAGCAGCAGCAGCTCCATTATTCTAGCCATTATCCTCATGATCATGAGCTGTAGAGTGTATTTCCTGCAAACAACGACGTAAGACCTACAGCAAGAGACGGGGAAGGAGAAGCAGCACATTACTTCCAAGACAAATATACGTGTCATATACGAATCCAGTTGTTTACTTTTTGGCATCATTAGAAGGATTTTTTATTTTAATGTTTTCTCATAACACACACAATAACAGAGGAATACTAATCACTCTGAATAAGTGGGTCCCAGCTCTCAGTGTCCAATCACCCAATCGCCCAGCGCCATGTGGAATCAATAGCTCACCCAACTGCACGAGATTTTTTTCCCCCTTCTCATCTTGTTCTTAACTTTTTTTATGAACATTATCTCACCTCCTACTCTCCCCAGTGCCCACGACCGCGAGGGTCCAGAGGCGCCATCACGCATCGGACGGCCTGTAGTTGTACACGTGGAAGCTCGCCTGCGGCGCCACGGCGGCAAGGAAGATCCTGGCCGTCGCCTCGTGCGCCACCACCGCCCCGTCCTTCTCCACGAGCGCCGCCGCCACCACGTCCCCGGCGGGGCCGCCTCCGGCGGCCACCATCGCCACGATGGCCGCCTGGACGGGGCCTAGTGTCGGGTTGTAGGCCGCGGACTCAAGGCAGCCCCCGGCGTACACCATCCCTTCGCCGTCCGCCACTGCGAACCCCGCCGGGCACCCGCTGTACGGCGCGTGCGCAGCCCGCGCGGCCGCCTCCGCCGCCTCCCTCAGGCGCACCTCCAGGTCGCCGCCGGTGAAGCCATTGGCGACGGCGGCGACGGGGTCGCCGAGGGGGTTGTCGTGCGGCTCGAGGACGAGGGGGACGTGCGTGGGGAGGAGGTCGTGGGGGCCGAAGGGGCGGAGGAGGAGCAACGCCACCGTGCGCCATCCCGGCGCGCAGCCGTCGTCGGCGTCGGCGTCGGAGGTGACCAGGATGCGGATCCCGGGGGCGCCGCGGATCTCCTGCAGGAACTGGCGGCAGTGGCCGCAGGGCATGTGGGAGACGGCAACGGCGCGCAGTGCGGGCTCCCCCGCGGCAGCCGCGTTGGCGACAAGGAACTGCTCCGCGTGGACAGAATGGGACAGCGGGAGGCCCCGGAACTCGAGGTTGACGCCGACGTAGACGCGGCCGCTCACGCCCAGCCCTACGGCGCCCACGGGGAACCGCGAGATCGGGGCGCGCGCGCGCTTCATCGCCGACGGCACCAGCAGAGGCAGCAGGTCCTCCACGGTCTCCACCCCGGCCGCCGCGGCCGCGCGCTCCACCTCCTCTGCGCTCATCACGAATCCCGGCAGCTCGACCGCCGTGCCGTCCTCCGGCTTCGGCGCCACCCTCTCCTTCCCCATTGCTCAGATCTAACTCTAAACTACGTTATTGGTATATGATTTGCGACCTACTAATCGTGTTTAGTACCTTAAGGAGGAGGGCTTATATGTTTCCTCAAAGTGTGGAGGAGAGGAGAGGAGAGCAGGGGAGCAGGTGGGGCTTATTAGTTGCGGTGCGTGGGTATTTATAAAGGACGTAGCTAGAGCTGGCCAAAGGCACTGGGCCTGTCGGATCGGTCTGAGGCACGATACTGTTGGTTCGGTCCACACTATTGGTTCGGTTTAGGTATGGTATGATTCGTACTATTCACGGGCTAGACCGGCACGGCACGATAGCCAAGGTCGTATCTGCGCCGCCACCCTAGCATGACACGAATAATGTTGGGTCCGACCCGGCACG
Source organism: Phyllostachys edulis (assembly GCA_036346405.1). NCBI lineage: Eukaryota > Viridiplantae > Streptophyta > Magnoliopsida > Poales > Poaceae > Phyllostachys > Phyllostachys edulis. Next base: position 41,487,737 of record CM070546.1, on the reverse strand, counting down.
ACCCAATCACGGCATGGCACGACCCGTTAGGTATGATACTGTTTTAATATACATATATAATTTTATTTTTCATTTATTAATACTTATATGATTTTCTTTCCATTTTTAATACTTATATGGTTTTATTTTGTAGTTTTTAAATTTTATATAGTTCATTGTATAAGTATATATAATTTTTCATGTCTACTTCTGAATTCTACACATTTTTCTAATTTTTTTTGGAATTTTTGGAATTTTTTCATTCTATTGGGCCAAACGGGCTAAACGGGCCACACTTGGCCCGATAGGCTAAACAGGCTCGTGCATGCCTGGCACGAACGGCCGACGGGTTGTACCTGGGCCGCCACCCTAGCGATGGTAGGCGGCCTACCGTATGAATAGTAGTTGGGCCAGAATGGGTCAGGTGTCGACATGGGCCGTGCGGTAGCCAACACCGTTTAACCGACTCGGACGAGCGATCGAACTTCAAGTGCTTTATTTATTTTCTTTTTCTTTTCATGTTTTTATTTCTGCACTAGCTTTGGAAAGAAAACGATGGACACCGATAATTATTGCTTGATAATCGATGTCATAGTCGGACACAACCAATCGAATCACACAATAAATATCAAAGATGGACACAATATATAGAGGAGATCTAATATATTTATTCATCTCTTTGTCTCTTGTACATGGAGAGTACTCATATTTATAACTCGAAGGGTGAAAGCCCTCCAGAAGCGATTTAGTCTTTTTGCTTATAATTAGGTTTCATAGCACTCCCCCTTGGACAATAGACAACAATATGCAAATATCTCATAAAAAAACTCTTTCAAAAAAGCTCATTGGGAAAAAGGAATGGAGAAAAGAGTACATTATATTCGTAACTTGTCTTATACTTGTTGTTTCATTAAAAACCTTCAAGTGAGAAAACTTGAAGAAAACTCACGAAGTAAAAGAGTACAACATTTAATCTTCGGGATCTAATTTTCAAGATTTGGATAAATCCTCAGGATTTGATAAGGGTTATGATTTAGGGATTTACTCTCCTAGAACTCTGCAACTTTTTAAAACCATCCTATTCCAATGCCATGAATGCATCTTTGGAAACTGGATACAGGCTGAGACTTAGTGAATAAATCAACTGGGTATTCACAAGACTTTGTTTGCAGGATCTTTACCTCACTATTCTTCTGGATTTCATCAGGATAGAAAAATTTAGGAGCAATGTGTTTCGTGATGTTGCTCTTAACATGACTCGTTTGTATTTGTGTAATACAAGCAACATTATCTTTATAGATAATTGAGGGGGTATTGACAGTATTAATGCCGCGATACTTTTGGATGTGATTAATCACAAGTCTGAGCTAAACACATTTAAGTGAGGCTTTATATAATGCTATAATCTCTAAGTGGTTGTTACAAGTAACTACCAAGGTTTGCTTAGATAACCGCCAAGAGATGGCTACACTACCACAAAGTAATATAAATCCATTCTGGGATTTTGCACTATAGGGATTTGATAGATATTTTCAGGATTTAGTAATGATCATCAGGATCTATGCATGATTTTTGCATTGTCGACTAACTAGATCTAAATTGTTAAGTGGTCAAACCTTCAATATGAATTTAAGCAGTAATCATCGTATCAACACCTTCTAGGTTTGACTAAGATTTTCAAAATTTCAAGTATGATGATCAGTGTTTAGCATATGTTCCCTAGAAGTCAACTTCCGTTGAAATCTTGTTGCTCTAATGTCTTTCATACATTTTTTGAAATTGAATATAGACAAGGATATTGTGATCAAATCTACTGGATTATCACAATGCAGAGTCTTAATACAAATATCGTATTAACTCATCTGGAGATTTTAGGATAAAGACTATTCAGGAGTAATATGCTGAACTTATCAAATATCACTATTTGATTGTCAAACACAAGTAGATTGTCCTTGCAGAGGATACGGGGGTAATACTAGTTGCAAAGCTGTATGCCTTTCGGATACGATTTATCAAATCCTTTCAAAGTCTTAATATTTTATAACTATTTCTAGGTGGTTAATGTTACAACCAATAGTCTGTTCAGCAAAACTATAAAGTATGGTTGTACTACTTTAGAGTAAAATATAACTAGTCTTAATTTTGGTGTTTAGGTGACTAATTGCAAATATCATCAATGTATGTTGTACCTTTATGGTACTAGAGGAAACCACCATTCCACTAACTTTTGGCGGAAGATGCACTTTATAAGTGTTTGTGTGGCACACTTCTGGCATTTAAGTTCCTCGTTACATTCTTTTGGGTCTTGATAGGTCCTTGTCCACTTGTAGATCGAGATCATATGATCATTGATGCGATTAAGAGATTGACTGGTAAGATAATTTTCTATTAGGGAGATGCTCTCTCTTCCAGGAGATGTTCTTACTACAGGTAAGAGACTATTGGGTATGAGTTATATATATATATATATATATATATATATATATATATATATATATATATATATATATATATATATATATATATATATATATAAAATGGTATGGTACTCACAGAGTACGTACTCCCACGTCTCATATGCCACTTAAATCGTGATGCGATGATACCTCTTTATCTATATGAGCATACTCTAATAATGATTATAAGATACACCAAAGTGAGTTCCACGAAAAATTTCATTAAATTCCACTTTCTATAGCAAAATTTGTGTATATACTTCTTTTATATATGAAAAATGGTATATAGCAAAAAAAACAAAGGGCTCAAATGAAAATTTTTCAATCAAGTCGCATTGGAGTATCTTATAATTGGTATTTAAGTATCTTGAAAATGATAAAGAAGTATAATATGTGCGTTTAAGTGGTATATTGAAGTGAGTACATACTCCTGTGAGTACTGAAACGGTGTCATATATATATATATATATATATATATATATATATATATATATATATATATATATATATATATATATATATATATATATATATATGTATTTTGTTTCCTTTCTTACTATGAATTTTGAGTCATTCGAGGATCGCGTTAAGGATTTTCAGAACCCATTGACTACATATTCTATTTGTTTGTTCACGCCATTTGCCAAAATTATTATGCAACGGAACATCATTTCATTCATAATAGGAGAGTAACGGTCTTTACGGGGACCTCTGAACCATAGCTTTCACCACTTTATTATATTCATAATGGCCCATCAAATCTGAACTATCTGGTTCCAAGACTTTTATTTAGTATGGTTCATCCTCATATGCTTTCATTATGTGACCCGATAAGAACGCTTCAATCGCTTGGTTATGGACTTTGGTTCCAGATCCGTGTTCTCGTAAGAGAAATTTTAGCAATCGTAGAGGCAAAGTGGTTGTCAACAACTTTTCTCCTATATCCTCCAAATTGAGGGTATCTCAGTGTTAACCAGATATTTGTCATTTCCTAAACAAAAGATTCTTGGCCATTCCGCATTCCTAGCATTATAATATGTGCGCATCATGTTGCTAGGGTTTTCATCTTCATGATAAACCTATTCGTGAGATATTTAACCTTCAATGCGAGTTCTCTTCAAGGGAGTTAAAGGAGTGATTAATAATTGTTTTGACTAGTATCATTAGATCTTAGACCTGCATGCGTCCTCATAGATTTTAGATTAAGGACCAATAAATCAAATTCGCATAGGTGGATATACTATTCAACCCGGGGTATTCCACTCTTAGCGACGTATTTACTGCAAGTAAACAATGTGGTAACTCCTCCATAATTGGAAAGTATTTGGCAGACTCCCTGCTTCTAGCGTACATGAATATAAATTAAACCTTAAGTTTAGCTTGACTATTGCGTGTATCTTAGTACTAAAGATCTTAGTAATATTCCCCCTAATACCAAAATTTGATCTCTATTAAATAGCATACTACAAAATTCCACTATCATGGGCATATGATTCATTGAATTTCATATCCAACCTGATCCTCAACAACTAGTGGGGGCCCAAAGGTGTATACTATAGTGGTAATAACATGTGGAAAAATATTTGATTTCTCCAACATGCATTAATTTCAATAAGGGGTTTGATAATTATATGGAGTGAAATGGACTTTTATCGGTCTTGTTGTAAGAAAACTGCATGATCCTAACATTCTGAAGGATATTCCAACTTCTAGTTGGTTCTTAATCTGCAACGAATGTGCCATACAAGGGGTCCGAGAGTTAACAAACTTATTCTATAGACTAGCTTCTTTATTATTTGCTCAAGTTTTGATCCAATTCCTCATACCATATTTTAAATAATTTGGATCATTAAAGTTCAAGTTTATAATTACGTAACATATTTTCTTATGGTCATAAGTAGTATGTTCTAACAGCATTAAACTATAGGATGCTCTTTGGGAACATAAATATAATGCTGGAATATAAAATATTTGACCATAGTTAATCTACATGGAAATACTAAATTTTCTTCTAGACTACAAATCTAGTTGAATCACCCAACAAGTATAATTATTCGACCGGAATATTTATTGTTCAACAGGAATACCATATTTAATTAAGGGTGATAAATTGTATGCTTGATTTTAATTTGTAATGCCAGAATCAACATGGCCAAATTTATATCATTCAGGATCAACAAAATCCAATAGGTCATTATATTTTTATGTCGGGTGTTATATTTGCTTTAAGCAAGTAGTATGGCTTCTGGTGGTGATGCAGTTGCAAACCACATTTACCAATTATGCATGTGTCATTTTTGATGATTGTGCATTCCCGCGTGCTGGCAGTTAACATATTACTGGAGGTACAAATTAATTGCCCTTAATGGGCTACAATGATTGTGGTTGTCAACAACATAAGTATCGGCAATGGCGTAAATGCCTTTACCCATATCAACTGGATAAGGATAATAATCATGCAATTTACTTTTATTATCTCCTAAAATAAACTAGATTAATTTTTGCTTCTGGCTTTGACCTAGGATATGCCACTACGCCTAACATGACTCTTGTTTTGAACACTTTTCTATGCCTCTTAGGTTCCAATATCGCATAAGCCCAACTTCCTCCCCATTTTCACGCAAACTATAAAAATCCCGAGTGATAGTGTGTGCATCAGGCATTTGTCTAAATCAACTCGGAGTTTTAGCAAAGACTTGCAATCATACTTCAACAGGACTGCAATTTTATTGGCGTGAAACCAATATGCACTTTGTAACATTCTGCGTACAAAGTTCTTCAATGTGGAGGAGGATAGTGTTAAATAGACTCCAAGTCTTAGGGCGTAAGTTCTTTTGTACTTATTTGAGGAATATGGTATTTTTCTAGTCAAAGTGATCCATCAGAGATAAACATATGACTAGGATTGTTCTGGTACCATCAAGAAAAATAGTTTCTCTTTTACCATCTGGGTATCCATGCACTACAAGCTAGTGAATTGAGGCTTATTAGATATCAAGAGTACATGTCCAATATTTTGTTAGCAAGGCGTGGCAACGTATTTTCAATTTTCAGGCATACTGTTTACGAAATTTATTCCATGCAAGATCAATTATTTTACTACAGGGAAAATATGCTACTGGCATTATGTTATATCAAGCAGATTTATTTAACTATTCAGTAGAAGATAAGGCTTTAATAGAACAACTTAGACCATTATTTTATTTATGACATCTGAGAAATAATAATCTAATACATAAGGTTTCAGTGTAAAGCAAAAGATAAGAGATACACATCATGAGCAGGACTAAGCTCGATAGGAACTGAATCTATACTACTAATGCGACTCATGTAGGAAAGTGACTTCTTTACAAAGCTAATGGATAACTAGGAGATTTCAACGGGTCTCCATAGAACATACTATGGGCTTATCGTTGCCTTTGATTGTACCTACTTATCAATCAAACCAATATTTCGTAACTTCTGCTTACATAGCCTTAGTCGAGAGATAACATGGTGTAGGGTAGAGTTACAACAATTTACAGACTTCTAGTCCTAGGTATGTGTGCCATGCATGGGCACAATTTGGCTTTTACAAGTGTTCTTTTAGAGAAAATCATAGAGCCAACGGATCACACTTAGTCACCACGTAGTCATTTTGAATGGCAGAGTAGAGGTGGTATCTCATAAATTACAAAAACCTTTGCCTTTTCAGCGGCAGTAGGTTTAGGTGTGCCAGCGGTAGGCTCGACAATTGTATGACATGGAGATAAACCAAGGTGATAAAGTTACTGCCATCTAGGGCAAGCAAATTTCCATTTAGTGATGTCTAACATATCCCACATAATTCATGCAATTTTCTTATGTTTACAGCGCGACAGTGCGACGCCACAAGACGGGCAAGGCGACTTGAGGGCGATCGTGGTGAAAGTCTTGGCAACGTGGGGCGACCTTGCATGGCGATTTGCCGACGGCAGCGGCAATCTAACGCGGAGGCGGCGGCGGCGGCGCGCGCAAGCGGCTTCGAGCTAGCGACCTGCGGCACACGCAGCGGCAGGCTAGCACTAGCGGCCGGGCACTCACGATCGTGTGATGCAGAGGTGACTGGGCGAGTGGCTTGAGGCGACCTCGGGCGTGTGGCATGGAGGCGACTTCGTGGCGCGTCGTCACCGGGCATGGCTCGTGGTGTGGTGTCATCGGCACGGCTCATGGCAGCATCATCGAGCACGGCTCATGGCGGCATCGAGTGCACAACACGACCGGGCAGCGCAACGCGTTACACGGTCCAAAGACGCTACTAGGCGACGCGCGGCCGCCTCGGCGGCGTGCTACCGGTAGCACATTGCGCAGCTTCGGGCCGTGCGTGTGCAACCAATAGATGTAATCGAGATGAATAGATCTAGAACCCTAATGAGCAAGAGATTAGAGATCGGAAATGAGGGAATTCTTACGACATACCAATTCGACCATGTAGGGCGATTCGTACTGATAACATATTAGATAATCGATGCCGTAGTCGGAAGACAACAAATCCAATCACACAATGAACACATGATATATAGAGGAGATCCAATATCTTTATTTATTTCTCTGTCGCTTGTACATGGAGGGACCTCATATGTATAGCCCAAAGAGGTGAAAGCAATCTAGAGACGGTTTAGTCATTTTTTGGCCATAATTAGCTTTCGTAGCAATTATCACGAAAAAAAATTCTATAGGGAGGCCCCTCCTCCATCTCCATCCATTTCTCCCCCTCTGAATGAACGGTTCGGGGGAGGGCCTTCACGGTGAGGACTGAGGCCCATTCGACGTGTCACAGTGCAATTTGACCACTTTGCCACGTTGGCAGCGGATGTGATATGGTTGCCAGGTAATCATACAAGTGGCGCTAGGAGTTGGGAAATATGAGACGAAACATGTCATCAAATGGTTTAGATCAACTCAAGTTCGATGTAGAGTCATCCATTTCTATAAAATGAATATTGTAGCAAAATATTGGTCAATTTTGGTCCGTGATATTTAATCAGACGGTTCAAATGCTCGTCCATTTGCTACCCTGTACCAAACGAGAAATGCATGGTGCTACCCAGAAGTTTCTTAAGCTGTCGCTTTCGTGGTCCTTTCCTTCATTGCTTGCGAACGTGCGGCTCTCGGGAGCATGGATGGTGATGGAGGTGAGGTCCCTGTTATAATTGAAACAGCCCTTCATCTTAGAATTGTTCAATTTTGAGTTTTTTTTGGGGAGGATTTTCAACCACATAGAATTCGCGTGTGGATTTTTGACAAAAATAATTTAGCCAAAAAAAGAAAAAAATCATGCACTTGGTTGCCTGCCTCGTATGATTAACGTTCGCGTGAAAATATTGATGCCGCAGGGCAGGTTGTTACGAGAGGGGGCTAGGCCGTTCAGACTCCATGCAGATCTGATCGTGCCGTTTCGCGTCGAATCCGGTCATTTTCTTCGTGCGAAAACGATGCCGCGAGATGAAGGAATCACCGCACGCTTTGCACGGCCGGTGCCCGGGACTTGCTGTTGGAATGATTACCGGTTAACTACACGCCTACACAACATCACGAGGACTAATGCTGTTCGACTGATGAGAAGGAAAACGTGCTTAATTGGTTAGTTAAGCGAGTGACGAGATGGATTTCATTTGGGTGAAAATAAATTAATAAACTAACTTCTAGACAAGGGAAATCTGAAGAAATTCAAGTAAGGGAAAAGGGTTGCTGAGGAATTAACCATGGTTATTCATCCCATGGCCGGATGGATGCAACGTCGGTGCAGTTAATTAGCTGGTCATCATGATTGGGATCTAAGATGGGAGTATGCGGTTTCGAGAAAAGGCGTCCTGGACAGGGACGCCTCCCTCTGCACGCATAGAAAAGCCAGTGAGGCGTGCATCGGACTCGCACTAAGCTGATGCAACAAAAGGCCCGTGCAGAGCAGGCAAAGCACACTGAGAGATGTGAATTTGTGGCATGTGACTTGCGAGATTGCTTAGCGCGGTGCGCAAAGGGGAGCAAAAAAGAACGGCCCTCTTTGGAAACGTTGTGCCGTGCTGCACAACGTGTTCCACGGTGAAGTAGCTCAAGGAAGTAATTGCATGTGTACAAATAGCTTGCTGGCTTTTGAGACTTGAAAGACACTGCAGTACCTAAGAAGCCTAGATGATTCTTTCTTCCTTCTGTGAAATTCCTTAATTGTCTTCAGTAATGGAAGCGGTGATTGGGTTGGTGGTATGCGCCATGGCTACTTCCATGCTTCTGAGTTGTAACCTGTGCGGGATCAAGACAGCCCATGTTTGCCTCCATGAGTGTTCATGTAAACTTTAATTTGGTTCCTGTTGTAATTGTTGAGGAAATGTCGCTGGCGTGTCCAGTCCGAGCGATTACCTCGTAGACAAACTCAGAATCGTAAAATCAATGTAAGAACACAAGAACAGTAGATTGAACATAGAGATATGAGGGGACTTCTGGCTTCTCTTTATTACTTTTCTGTAAATGGTAGTACAATGGTTAGGGTCCCCCCTCCTATATATAGGCTATTAGATAGATGAGGAGCCTATCTGTAACACCTTGATTTTTAGAGCCTTTTTGATTTTTTCAAAATAAAAAGAACAATTTTGTTTTAATGAGAATTCAAAGCTTAACTTGAAATTTCAAAATGGATTTCAATTAACTAACTCAAACTTCAACTAAAACTCTTGAATGGTTTGTTGGGTTTGTTGAAGCTTTGGTGATCTCTCCCTTTCTTTGCTTGATTTGTTCCTCGTTGGTCCAGACCTCCTTAGGACTAGACCTCATTCTTTGATTCTTCTTTAGCTTAGACCTTCCCAGGCCTAAACCTCCCTCAAGTTCATTTTGAACTTATTCTCTGTTCTGTTGGAACCTCTCTATGCCCTTTGGACCTCCCTTGTGACTGTTCAGACCTCTCCTTTTGTTAGATCTGACCGTTAAGACCTCCCCTCTGAAGATCTTAACCGTTCAGACCTCCCCTTTGTTAGATCTGACTATTAAAACCTCCCCTCTGGAAATCTTAACCGTTTAGACCTCCCCTTTGTTAGATCTGACCATTAAAACCTCCTCTCTGGAGATCTTAACCGTTCAGACCTCCTTTTTGTTAGATCTGACCGTTAAGACCTCCCCTCTGGAGATCTTAACCGTTCAGACCTCCACTTTTGTAAGATCCGACCGTTAAGACCTCCCCTCTGGAGATCTTAACCGTTCAGACCTCCCCTTTGTTAGATCTGACCGTTAAGACCTCCCCTCTGGAGATCTTAACCGTTTAGACCTCCTCTTGATTTGATCTTACCGTCAGGACCTTCCCCTTGAGAGATCTGACTGTCAGGACCTCCCTGTTGTTGTGTCTTTTAGACCTCCTGTCCGTAGGACCTCCCCTTGATCTCTCCCTTTCTTTGCTTGATTTGTTCCTCGTTGGTCCAGACCTCGTTAGGACTAGACCTCCTTCTTTGATTCTTCTTTGGCTTAGACCTTCCCAGGCCTAAACCTCCATCAAGTTCATTTTGAACTCATTCTCTGTTCTGTTGGAACCTCTCTATGCTCTTTGGACCTCCCTTGTGACCGTTCAGACCTTCTCTTTTGTTAGATCGGACTTAAGACCTCCCTTCCGAGATCTTAACCGTTCGCACCTCTCCTTTGTTAGGTCTCGACGTTAAGACCTCCCTCCGAGATCTTAACCATTCGCACCTCCCTTTGTTAGATCTCGACTGTTAAGACCTCCTCCGGAGATCTTAACCGCTCGGACCTCCCTTTGTTAGATCTCGACTGCTAAGACCTCCCCTCTGGAGATCTTAACCGTTCGGACCTCCCCTTTTGTTGACCGTTAAGACCTCCCCTCTGACGATCTTAACCGTTCAGACCTCCTCTTGATTTGATCTGACCGTCAGGACCTTCCCCTCAGCTGGGGTGACTTCCAATAAGTGCCCAAAGAAGTAGCAAGTTTCTGCCCCAGCCCGATCCAATCAGGGAGCTCCATCTCGGGGCAGTGCAGCAAGTGTGAAGCCAGCAGTGCAATTCACGAAGGGCCGTGTCACACCTGTCAAGGCTGAGGAGGCACAAGCAGCACATGATGTGGTCCTTGGTACGTTTCTTATTAATTCAGTACCAGCCTTGGTTTTATTTGACTCTGGAACTTCCCATTCTTTTGTGTCAAGTAAGTTTGTGGGGAAATGTGGGTTACCTATATCTCCTTTAGTTAACCCTATGCTAATTCATGCCCCGGACTCAGAAATGAGGACTAGTTCCCAATGCCCAAATCTTACCTTAGAGATCTCTCGAGTTCTCTTTTAGAGACTTGATAGTCTTGCATTCCCAAGGTTTAGATGTGATTCTTGGAATGGATTGGCTAGCCAAGAATCATGGATGATAGATGTGCCAGACAAGTCCATCACAGTCACTAATGATCAAGGGATACAAGTGGAGTTCAGATCTAAGACCTCCCCTAAGTCAAGACCTTTTTTGACCAGCTTGCAGGAGTTGAAGTTAGAAGACCTCCCAGTGGTCAGAGAATACTTAGATGTGTTCCCTGAGGAACTGCCTGGTATGCCACCAGATAGAGGCATATCCTTCCTAATTGATCTTGTCCCTAGGACTGCTCCTATATCAAAGAGACCTTACAGGATGCCAGCCAATGAGTTGGTAGAGTTGAAGAAGCAAATCAAAGAGCTGAAAGATAAAGGATTCATTCAACCAAACTCTTCACCTTGGGGAGCACCAGTTCTGTTTGTCAAGAAGAAAGATGGCAGCTTAAGGATGTGTGTAGACTATAGGTCACTTGATGAGGTCACCATTAAGAACAAGTATCCATTGCCTAGGATATATGACCTTTTTGACCAATTAAAAGGAGCAAGTGTGTTCTCCAAAATTGACTTAAGGTCTGGTTACCACCAATTAAAGATTAGACTTGAGGACATTCCCAAAACTGCTTTTACCACAAGGTATGCGCTATATGAGTTCACTGTAATGTCATTTGGGTTGACAAATGCACCAGCTTATTTCATGAATATGATGAACAAAGTATTCATGGACTTCCTGGATAAGTTTGTAGTTGTATTTATTGATGATATCCTTGTTTACTCCAAGAACAAGAAAGAATATGAAGACCACCTTAGAGCTGTTTTAGAAAGGCTTAGAGAGCAACAGCTCTATGCCAAGTTTGGTAAGTGTGAGTTCTAGTTAAGACAAGTAGCCTTCCTTGGTCATATTGTGTCGGCCAAGGGAGTAGCTGTGGACCCCTCAAAAGTGGAAGCTGTGTTGGAGTGGAGATCACCCAAGACAGTAACTGAAGTGAGAAGCTTTCTTGGTCTAGCTGGCTATTATAGAAGATTTATTGAAGGCTTCTCCAAGATTGCTAGACCTCTCACTCAGCTTTTGAAAAAGGAGAAGAAATTTGAATGGACAGAAACCTGTGAGCAAACCTTTCAAGAATTGAAGAAAAGGCTTGTCACAGCTCCTGTCCTAGTCCTGCCAAACATACATAAAGATTTTGAGGTATTTTGTAATGCCTCTCATCAAGGGCTGGGATGTGTGTTAATGCAAGAAGGAAAGGTAGTGGCTTATGCATCGAGGCAGTTGAGACCTCATGAGGAAAACTACCCAGCACATGATCTAGAATTGGCAGCAATTGTGCATGCCTTAAAGATTTGGCAGCATTACCTCATCGGTAATCGCTGTGAGATATACACAGACCACAAGAGCCTGAAGTATATTTTCACTCAATCAGAGCTTAACCTCAGGCAAAGGAGATGGCTAGAATTGATTAAGGACTATGACCTTGGAATCCATTATCACCCAGGCAAAGCCAATGTGGTGGCAGATGCCCTAAGTCGAAAAGGGTATTGTAATACTATGATGGTGCAAGAGCAGCAGCCACAATTGTATGAAGAGCTAAGACATCTTAACATGGAAATTGTGAACCAAGGTTGTGTGAACACTCTGGAGGTTCACCCAACAATTCAAGATCAGATTAGAGAACTTCAAGGAGAAGATGAAGACATTCAAGAGATCAAGAAGAACATGAGAAGCGGTAAAGCCCCAGGTTTCTCCGAAGATGAGCATGGGATAGTGTGGTTTGACAGCCATATTTGTGTGCCAGATCATCAAGAGATCAAGCAACTAATCTTGAAAGAGGCTCATGGATCACCTTATTCTATTCACCCGGGCAGCACCAAGATATATCAAGACCTCAAAGAGAAGTTCTGGTGGGTCAGCATGAAGCAAGAGATTGCTAAATTTGTTGCTCAGTGTGATGTATGCCAGAGAGTTAAAACTGAACACCAAAGACCAGCTGGCTTATTGCAACCTTTGCCCATACCCGAATGGAAATGGGAGCAAGTGGGCATGGACTTTATCACTAGACTGCCTAGGACCCAATCGGGATATGACTCAATATGGGTGGTGGTTGACCACTTAACTAAGGTAGCACACTTTATACCAGTCAAGACCACCTATTCAAGCAATATATTGGCTGACTTATACATGGCCAAAATTGTTTGTTTGCATGGGGTGCCCAAAAGGATAGTGTCAGACAGAGGATCTCAGTTCACTTCAAGGTTTTGGAAAAGCTTACATGAAGCTTTAGGGACTAAGCTCAACTTTAGCATAGCTTATCACCCTCAGACAGATGGACAGGCAGAGAGAGTAAACCAAATCCTTGAAGACATGCTCAGGGCTTGTGCCCTAGATTTTGGAAAGAGCTGGGACACGAATTTACCCTATGCTGAGTTCTCATATAATAATAGTTATCAAGTTAGTTTGCAAATGTCCCCTTTTGAAGCACTATATGGTAGACCTTGTAGAACACCCCTTCTCTGGGATCAAGTTGGAGAGCATCAACTTTATGGCCCTGACTTGATCAAGGATGCTGAAGACAATGTAAAGATAATAAAAGAACGATTGAGAGTAGCTCAATCCCGACAAAAGAGCTATGCAGACAACCGTAGCAGGGACTTATCCTTTGAAGTTGGAGACTTCGTCTACCTCAGAGTGACGCCACTTCGGGGAGTTAAAAGATTTCGGACTAAAGGGAAGCTAGCACCAAGGTTTGTTGGACCATACAAGATTGTGGACAGGATGGGTTAAGTGGCCTATCAACTAGAGCTACTAAAATCTTTATCGGTTGTCCACAATGTTTTCCATGTTTCACAGCTAAGGAAGTGTCTGTCTTCGAGTGGCAGAGGATCATACCCTCTTGGAGAGCATTGATCTTCAGGAAGACCTCACTTATGTGGAGCAACCAATCAAGATCCTGGACATTGCAGAGCGTGTCACTAGGAGCAGGGCCATCCGATCCTACAAAGTCCAGTGGAGCCATCATCCAGAAAGTGAAGCCACATGGGAGAAGGAAAAAGATCTCAAGACTAACTATCCCTACCTCTTTGCTGACCAAGCTTGAATCTCGGGGTCGAGATTCCCTTAAGGGGGGTAGGTTTGTAACATCTTGATTTTTGGAGCCTTTTTGAATTTTCCAAAATAAAACGAACCATTTTGTTTTGATGAGAATTCAAAGCTTAATTTGAAATTTCAGAATGGATTTCAATTGACTAACTCAAATTTCAACTAAAACTCTTGAATGGTTTGTTGGGTTTGTTAGAGCTTTGGTGATCTCTCCCTTTCTTTGCTTGATTTGTTCCTCGTTGGTCCAGACCTCCTTAGGACTAAACCTCCTTCTTTGATTCTTCTTTGGCTTAGACCTTCCCAGGCCTAAACCTCCCTCAAGTTCATTTTGAACTCATTCTCTGTTTTGTTGGAACCTCTCTATGCTCTTTGGACCTCCCTTGTGAAAGTTCAGACCTCCTCTTTTGTTAGATCTGACCGTTAAGACCTCCCCTCAGGAGATCTTAACCGTTCAGACCTCCCCTTTGTTAGGTCTGACCGTTAAGACCTCCCCTCTAGAGATCTTAACCGCTCGCACCTCCTTTTGTTAGATCTCGATTAAGACTCTCCTCCGAGATCTTAACCGCTCGAGACTCCTTTTGTTAGATCTGACCGTTAAGACCTCTCCTATGGAGATCTTAACCGCTCGCACCTCCCTTTATTAGATCTCGACTGCTAAGACCTCCTCTCGAGATCTTAACCGCTCGCATTCTCCCTTTGTTAAATCGACTGCTAAGACCTTCCCTCTGGAGATCTTAACCGTTCAAACCTCCCCTTTTTTAGATTTGACCTTTAAGACCTCCCCTCTGGAGATCTTAACCATTCAGACCTCCTCTTGATTTGATCTGACCGTCAGGACCTTCCCCTTGAGAGATCTGACCGTCAGGACCTCCCCATTGTTGTGTCTTTTGGACCTCCTGTCCGTAGGACCTCCCCTTGAGCTTTGATTGGCCTTATTTGTCAGTCACGACATCTTTCTTTATCCTTTGACTGTGTCCCTTGCGTTTGGAAGTCCCCAAAGCATTTAATGCATGTTGTGTCGCATTAAATGCTACCACCTTTTGGCAGCACCAGGTTATCTTTGGTCTCATCTGTTACCTACTCATTTCTTCACCAACTCGTGGACATGTGTACCCATGAAAGTCTGGGCGACTCTGGCTATATAAGCTTGGACAGCCCTTCCTATTCACCCTTTACTCATTTCCACTTCCTAGCTAAACCGACAAGCTCTTTGGACCTCCTCTCCTTAGCTTCGGACCTCCCCAGCAAGCTCCTTGGACCTTCCCCTGATCACCCAGCCTCTCTATTGGTTTTATTTCGGTGCTTTATTGGAGTTTCTTTGGATCTTATTTGAGCCATATTTGATTTGTTTTGTTTCCACCGTGTAGAGTGCGAAGGCACCGAAGAGCAGGAGTTCATGGAGGAAGAAGAAGACACTCAGACCTTTGAGCAAGGCAAGTTACACCCTTGACCATGTTGCACCCATTACTTCAAATTACTATGTTCTGTTTCAAGGTTTATGCATGCTTACTTTACTAAGTTACTTCAATACCTGTCTTAAAATTCATAGCTATACCTAAATCCTTTGTACGGCCACTGTTGACCTTGAACCGAACATTTTGTCACCATAGGGAAAATTGGTTGGTACATTAGTATGAACCAGGATCATTTGAAAAACTTATGCTTAGTCTCGCTTAGACCAAAAGTATTTGATTTGGGGAAATTTTACCAACATGACCAACTGCTGTTTAAAGGTTTTAAGCCATGGCATTGGGTTGTCATGGAAGCTCCTAAATGATTTTGAAAAGTAAATGAAAGGCAAAATTGGTTTGGACTGGGGCGAATTGGTTGCTTGGTTGGTGCATGTCCATGCACGAGCTCAACTTGGGTAGAGTTGAGGCTCAGGGGTTCTGTGGTTGTCGCCCTAGTCATTTGAGGACCGGCCTTTGAGCATCCCTTTGCTATGCCTGTAATGGGCTATGCCTCACCGTACAACCACATGTCTCCAGAATGGGGCGCGGGACCTGGCCAATTAATTTGCAAAGTTCCACCGCGGTTGTTCCACTTTGATGTATGGGAGGTCTTTTATAACCTATGTTTCCCACAAGCGCAAGAGGGGGCTTTTCCGGCGGGTTTCTATCCAATGGAAGCGAAACCTTAGCGAGGAGGGACTATGGTGGAATGATGCATTGTAAAGGCCTTGTCATGAACTCTAGACCTCTTACCTTTGGCAGTGAGAGGTGGCATTGACGAATGCCGGACAAACTAGAGGAATCATGTCATGTGGGTAAAGTGTACAACCTCTACAGAGTGAAAACTGTTCGAATAGCCGTGTCCACGGTCATGAACGTGCTGGCAAAGACCACTCAAAGTCAGATGTTGGTTTTGTTTTCAAAAGGTTTTGGATAAACTGTTTTTGGGATTTCTATCCCATGGTTGGGCGGGGAGCCTTGTGACAGGACGGTATCCTTCACCATTTGATGATGAATGTTATCCAACTGAAAAATGGAATGTGGAAAATGAATTTTAGTTATTGTATAACTGCCTTGGAACTTAGTATATGTATTTGAAAGAAACTTGGCTTTACGCAAATCAACCATATTATGCCTTCCCTTGCGATATCCATTTATGCATGTCATTCTGTTGATTGACGGGTGTAACTTGCGAGTACGGTGGTTGTGCTCATTCTTGCTTGATTGATTTAATTGAGCAGAGAAGACTTCTTTGATGATGATGAGGACCAGATCAATTAGGTAGCGCCTCCACCCAATTACCCGTGGTGTATTGATGGACTTGGTTTTGTTTCCATTGTGTATTTTGCTTTGTTGTCTTGGCTTATAAGCAACCTTGTAATCAACTCTTTTCTTTGTTAATAAAGTCTCTCGTGGATGTATGTTACCACTGTGTTTCTTTGTGTGAACCACCATTGATCCTTGGGACCGGTTCGGATCACGAGGGGTTAGGACTTCTCCAAGTCCCATGACCTCCTGTTGGTCTCTGACCTCCCTGTGTCCTGGTCGTGGCTCTTGGGAGGTCCCGAGCCTCAAGATCTCCTCGGGTCGGGCCTCGACCTCTAGGAGGCCTAGCCGACCTCTTGGGAAGCATGGGAGGACTGCCCGAGAGGTCCTTGGGACCTCTTGGGAGGTCCTGGTGGACTCCCAAGGAGGTCTTGGAGGACCTCTCGGGTGAGGCCCCTGGCCGGGTTGCCACACTATCGTGGGCCAGGACTGCTGGCCTAGGCTGGTTTCTTAACACTCCCCTTGGGCACTCATCCGTTATGTTCATGCCTCATCAAAACTTCATAAAAACCCTATGAAAATTTTTTAGAGAAAGAGTACAAGAAACACGTTCTGCTGTACTACACGAATTACCTCATTAAAAACCTTAGGCGACAAACTTCAGGAAAATCCGTCAAGGGAAAAGAGTACAATCCATCCATTTCAATTTAATCTCTAGGATTTATTCTTTGGGTACTCGATCTTCATGACCAAGTTTCAATAATGAGTTCGTGGAGATTCTCCCTCTCAGTTCTGACCCTCTCTAAGTCTCATCATTCCAATTCCACGTATACAACTTTCAAAACTAGATACTGGAAGTGACTTAGTGAATAAATATGCTAGATTTTCACATGACTTAGTATGCAGTACTTTAATTTCGTTCATCTCATGCAATTCATAAGCATAGAAGAACTTGGGGTTGATATGCTTTGTGAGATGACTCTTCACATAACCCATCTGCACTTGTGCAACACAAGCTGCATTATCTTCATAGATAATAGTGGGGGTTTGCGCGGTATTCAATCCACACAACTGTTGGATATGGTGAATCATCCGCCGAAGCCAAGCACATTCTCGTGAGGCCTCGTACAGTGCTATGATTTCCGAGTGGTTTGTCGAAGTTGATACAAGACTCTGTTTAAAATATTTCCATAAAATTGCAGTTCCACCACATAGGAGTTCATAGCCTGCTTATGATTTGGTCAGATATTGGTCCGACAGTACACTGCATCTGCATGTCCATTCATAATTAGGTCTTGGTTCTTTCTGTAGAACAGACCAAGTTCTTTGCTTCCTTGAAGGTATCGGAAGATGTCCTTTATTCCCTGCCAATGCATTTTGGTAAGTTCTACACTATACCTTGATAATAAGTTCACTGCAAAACTAATGTCCGGTCTACTACAGTTTGCTAAATACATGAGTGCTCCTACTGTGCTCAAGTATGGGAATTCCGATCCCAGGACTTCCTCCCCCTCTTCTTTAGGTATGAACGGGTCCTTGTCTTGCTGCAAAGATCTCCCGACCATTGGCACTTTCGAAGGATATGTCTTTTCAAAATCAAACCTTTCTAACACCTTCTGAGTGTATGTTAACTGATGCACTAATATCTCTTCAGGGGCATGCTCAAGCTACATGCCTAGGCAATATTTGGTTCTACCCAAATCTTTCATTTCGAACTCCGACTCCAGGTAAGAGCTTGCTGTCTTAATATCTTCTAGGGTTCCAATGATATTCAGATTATCTTCATACACTGACATTACACAAAATCCATCCTACGTTCGTCGTATAAATACACAGGGATTATTCTCATTGTTCGTGTAGCCTTTCTTGCATAAAAAGTCGATTCAAGCGATTATACCACATCCTGCCTGATTGCTTAAGTCCGTATAATAACTTTCTGAGTTTCACACTGTACATATTTCTATTTGCTCTGTCTTGGTTAAGGACATGGATACATTCAGGTATCTTCATATAAATGTCCGAATTCAAATTTCCATAAAGGTATGAAGTTACCATATCCATTAATTTTATTTCTATATTCAAGTTCATTGCCATTGAGGTTAAATATCTAAAGGGTGGTTTCGTCCATGACCGGGGAATAGGTTTCTTCATAATCATCTTCTGGACGTTAAGTGAAACCTTGTGCAACGAGTCTTGCTTATTTTTATTTCTCTTTCGAACAAATACCCACTTATGCCTTACGGGGTGCACATGGGGAGGCGTACGGCTTACAGTCCAAACACCTCTCTTTTATTCAGAGAAAATAATTTTGTTTCGATTGCCTTCTTCCAATCTTCTCAATTTGATCTTTTCTTACATTCAGCGAGCGATGCAGGCTCTGGATCAAGATTGATGATTGTGGCAATTTTCTTTGAAAAATCAACGTCGACATTGATTGTTGTCTTATTCATAGATTCTCCCGAGGTCACAAAGTTTATAGCTATTTCTTCAAGGAGTGATTCTTCTAATACTTCTACTTGCTCACCGCTGCTTCCAATTACGGGGGCAAGTCCCTTTAGTTTTTCAATTCCGATGTGTGCGCACACATCCATGCTGATGTCTCCCTTCATGGGATGTTCAATTATGGTGTGCCTCTTTCTGAAGGTTCCATACTAGTGCTAGGTCTTAACTGGCTCCCTTTTTGGTTCTAGGGGAAGTTCGGTGATCGGCTGTGTCAAGTTCTTCTTATCCTTTTTCACCAGGCATCCCCAGTTACTTCGGATTCGAGGGGCTAGATTTCTCGTCCTTTCTGAGGCCTTAGGATGGGATTAGGGATACCTTCATCAGTATTTCAACCCTCTCTGGTGCATTGCATACAGGCATATGCGACTTAGTCACACTCTTCAAAACACTAAAGTGGGTAAGCAGTTGATTCGCTAATGCTTGCAAATCAATTATCTTCTGGACTACAATTGTCTTCTAGACTTCAATTATCTTTTGGACTTCTCTATTTGCTTCACTAGTGCGTGGGTCATGTGCATGGATTTCAATTATCTTTTGGACTTTAATTATCTTCTAGACTTCTCTATTTCCCGACATTTTCATCAAGGGGTTGATTTCCTCCCCCTAATGACGGGAAATTATCCCCATCAATTATACTATCAGCAAAGCGGGCTGCATGCAAATCTCCAGTCATCGGGTCCAAATACCTAATTATGGATGTTGTCTTATAACCAATGTATATCCCAGACTTTCGGAGAAGGCCCATTGCAGTTCGCTGTAGTGTTGGTATAGGTACATAAACCTTGCAACCAAATCTTCAAAGATGAGAAATTTTCGGTGCTGGCCCTTGCACTAGTTGCATAGGTGAATGGATGTTATATGCCGGTGGTCTAAAATTGATGAGAGTTGCTGCGTGCAGGACTGCGTATCCCCAACATGTAGTTGATAAATTACAATTCTGCTAGTCCATTTTGGGTGTGGACATATGGTACAAAATGCTCAACTTTAATTCTCATTGCCATACAATAAATCATCAAATGCCTTTGAAGTAAATTCTCCAGCGTTGTCCATTCTAGTGGATTTCACATGATGATCGAAGAAATTATTCTTAATTTTAATTATCTACGAGATTAGCTCTGCACTGCGTAGACAAACTCAGAATCATAAGAACAATGTAAGAACACAAGAACAGAATAGTAGATTAAACACAGAGATATGAGGGGACTTCTGGATTCTCTTTATTGCTCTTCTGTAAATGGTAGTACATTGGTTGTGGTCCTCCCTCCTTTATATAGGCTACTGGATGGATGATGAGCCCATCGTAGGACAGGACTGTTGGTCTGGACTCAGTTTCTTAATAGTAATGTTTGGATATTATTAGTTGGACCTCAACAATGTATGAAAATCTTAGTTTGATAACCCTAGCTACCAAAAGTTGTTCGGGTCCAGCATTGATCATTTTGGCAAGGAGTAGCCACTGAATTCAATTCTGGTCGATTTCTATTATACCATCTTAGATTATTAGTTTTAATATTCTAAGGAAGTTTTCGTTAAGAAACCGAGCCCAGAACCAGAGAGTCCTGGCCCAAGTGGACACCTCATCCATCCATAGCCTATATAAAGGAGAGGGGACCCCTCATTGTAAACACGATATTGGAAGAGCAATAAAGAGAAGCCTGAAATCCCCTAATATCTCTGTGTTCAATATATTATTTTGTTCTTACATTCTTGCATCATTCTTACGATTCTGAGTTTGTCTACGAGGTAATCGCTCAGACTGGACTCGCCAGCGATGGTTCCTCAACATGTTATCAGCACAATCGACTCTCCTCGGATCGAAAGGTAACCATCGAAGAACGACACTCGTAGATTGAATCGTTTTTCTTTCTAGATCACTTTCAATTCTACAAATTCACTTTCTAGATTGATTTTCTACCGTGCAAATCAGTTCTAATCTACAGCGAGCTGACTTGAAGTCGCCAGCACAATGCCGATCGGTGGGTTGCATGAAAGATTGGATATCGATTGTACCGTAGATTGAAAGTTGCAAATCTGTTCTAACCTACCGTGAGCTGACTTGAAGTCGTCGGCCAAGCCGATCGGTGGTTGCATGAAAAAACTGATGTTGATTGCACTGCATTGCATCCCATGAATAGTATGCATGTATGAACAGTAACTCGAAAAGAAAACTATCCCACGGCGACCGCATGCACCGTGAGCTCCAACCTAAAGCCATGCATGGCTCGAGTCGCTTTGTACAACTGACAACTGAAGTGGAGCCGCACCATCACGCTGCGCCATTTCACATCAAGACGGCGTCGCCTTGAACCGCCCGCATGCAGACGGCCCTGTA
This sequence comes from Phyllostachys edulis, assembly GCA_036346405.1. Lineage (NCBI taxonomy): Eukaryota > Viridiplantae > Streptophyta > Magnoliopsida > Poales > Poaceae > Phyllostachys > Phyllostachys edulis. The sequence continues at coordinate 41,466,354 of CM070546.1, read as the reverse complement.
TAGCCTAGCGCCGCCGCCCACGACCGCCTCCTCGTGGCCTCGCCACACGCCAGCGCATGGAATGACTATCGCCCGCGACCGAGCCACTCGCCAACAGGTCTTGCCGCCGGCCAGAGCCGGTTGCCGCTTGAAGCCGAGAAGCTAGCCACCTCAGCGTCGCCGCCAACAGCCTCGTGATCACCGCCGCTGCGACGTGGCTTTCTTCGCTGGCCGCCGCTGATGCGGCTCCACCACCCCGCCCATTGCGCTCACATGCGGCCGCCACCCGCCACGCCGAGTCCCATGCATGCCGCCGCGCGTTTCGCCCATGCTGCCGTCACGGCCGCCCACTTGCCGCCGCCTAAAGCGCCCTATAATAAGCGCTTAGCGCCGCCACTCGCTGAGCCGGTAGGGTTTCCCCCCGGCGATTTTGAAGCCGACCAAGGGCCTTTTAATAGAGGCGACATGGGCCATGGAAGGCCAGCCAAAGGGCCTTTGGGCCGGTTTTGGGCTTGGAAGTCATGGAAGCGTGAGAAATCGGAAAAAGAGGGTGAAAACCCGAAAAAGGTGTTTTTGCAAAAAGGCCCTCTGAAAATCTGGAAATTACGTGTATAACTTTCTTAGAACTGAAATTTCGCGTTTTAAGCCCTGGAAATTGCAGAATTCGCCGAAAATTCTTTTTCTAGTAGAAAAGGGCCTCGGGAATTCAAAATTTGAACCAATTTTTGCATTTGAAGCATGTTTAACTTTGTTATTGTCATTTCTATGCAATTTATTTATTGTTTTTGATTATCTGTGATTGTTTATATTGATTTTAATCACTGAAAATAGCAGTAAATCATGAAAAATGTATAGAAAAATATGGGATCACAAACTGGGAGTTCGAAGAGCATTATGAGAATTTTAAACCATTTTATGTAAATTATTTGCATGAATATGGACTATTCGCATGAATATGGAAATGACTAGCATCACGAACCAGGAGTTCGAAGAACTGACCCAGCATGGCCAGAATTTGTACATAATTTATACAAGTCTTCAACTCTGTGATAATGTAATCACAGATGAGCAGAAGATTCAGAAGACTCTCTCTACCTTTCACCCATATGCGGTGCAATCTGCACGCAACTATCGTCAAGACGGCTACAAGGAGTATGCCGCATTAATTGACACCATGCAAGTTGTGGAAGCTCAAAGATGATGTTCTAAGGAAGAACTACATCTCACAACCACCTAGTAGCAATGTTGGCCATGAAGCCAATGCTAGCAGCTACAAGGTAATGAAGCCTCTCATGAAAGAGATGGGCCAGAAGGGTAAGGTTGTGAGTCGCAGCACGTTATTGATGCTTTCCAGTCTAAGAAGAAGGGCATAGGACAACATGAGACACACCTCGCCATTGCAGGCACGGAGGATTCACATCCGTTAGTTGCACTCATAGATGTGGACAGCATAGTAGCAGCCCTATCATCCCTCCTTTGGACATAGCAGCGGACGCAGCCGTAGTTGCCCAAAAGGAGAAGATCTCCATGGAGCATATTGAGACAGAAGTTTCTGAATACTTCGCTGATTCGATCTAGTGCACGCATTGCACTTGGATCTTTTATAGTAACTTGCAGTTCGTAATTGAAGCAGAACATTGAATTATTTTTGAATAATGGTTATAAGCTCCAGGAGAGCAAAGCATTAAATTCTTATTATGAGTCCTGCAAGCCTTATTTTCCCGTATTTATAATAGCAAGTTATGTTTTGATATCTGAAGTATTTTATTTATGTGTTGCTTGCTTTCTACTACATATTAATAAAGTACATTATATTAGAATGCGTGTGGTGCCCTATGGAGGGAGTGTGCTTAGCAGGTAACAGCACAATGAATACCATCTTGAGAGAGATAAAACTTTTTCAGTCGATCAACAAGAATGCTGGTAGTCTTACGACAATCGCAGGCAATGATACTTGTATAATAGGCTCAGGAAGGGCCATAATTATACTCTCAGTAGGCACAACTTTGGTCATTGAAGAAGCCTTGTTGTACCCAGAATCGACTAGAACTCTCAAGAATATTCGCGCAAACGATTTCCATGTAGAGACTGAAGAAGAGTATGGTAAGGAATACCTGCTCATTACAAAGCATGAAGAAAGTAGAAAAATGGTATCAGAACTACTTCCTTCATTTGAAACTGGGATATACTACACTAATATTAAGGCACATGCAGCCTATACTACCCAAAAAACCGTATTTAGAAGCTCTGAACATTTTCTATCTTTGGCATGATAGATTATGCCGCCTAGGTCTTATGATGATGAGAAATATAATTAACAATTCATAGGGACATAATGTCAATGTAAAGAATTTTCTGAATCAAGAAGATTTTGTATGCCCTACATGTGCTACCGGGAATTTAATTACTAAACCTTCTGCTCTGAAAACGAAGGATGAAGTCCCCACATTCCTGGACCGTATCCAGAGAGACTTTTTGCGGTCCTCTACAGCCCCTGTAAGGGCCATTTAGGTATTTTATGGTGCTCATCGATGCTTCCCCGAAATGGTCGCATGTATGTTTATTGTCTACGAGAAGCTACACTTTTGCAAAGCTAAATCTCGCAGATAATTAAAATTAGAAATAATTTCCCTGATCATCATGTGAAGTCCATTAGAATGGACAATGCCGGAGAATTTACTTCAAAGGCATTTGATGATTATTGTATGGCAATGGAAATTAAAGTTGATCATTCCGTACCGCATGTCCACACCCAGAATGGACTAGCAGAAGCATTAATTACAAGGATTAAATTTATTGCCCAACCACCTTTGAAGAATTGTAATTTATCAACTGCATGTTGGGGACACGCAGTCCTGCTCGTAGCAACTCTCATCAATTTTAGACCACCGGTATATAACATCCATTCACCTATGCAACTAGCACAAGGGTCAGCACAGAAATTTTCTCATCTTTGAATGTTTGGTTGCCAGGTTTATGTACCTATACCATCACCGTAGCGAACTGCAATGGGCCTCCTTCGAAAGTCTGGGATATATGCTGGTTATGTGACAGCATCTATAATCAGGTATTTGGACCCTATGATGAGAGATTTGCATACTGCCCAATTCGCTGAAAGTATATTAGATGATGCTAGTTTCCCGTCATTAGGGGGAGAAAATCAACCCCTTGATGAAATTGTCGGGAAATAGAGAAGTCCAGAAGATAATTGAAATTCATGCACATGACCCGCACACTAGTGAAGCAAATAGAGAAGTCCAGAAGATAATTGAAGTCTAGAAGACAATTGCAGTCTAGAAGATAATTGATTTGGAAGCATTAGCGAATCAACTGCCTAACCACTTTAGTGATTTGAAGAGCGTGACCAAGTCGCATATGCCTGTACGCAATGCACCGGAGAGGGTTGAAATACCAATGAAGGTATCCCTAATCCCGTCCTAAGGCCTCTGAAAGGATGAGAACTCCGGCCCCTCGAATGCGAAGTAACCGGGGACGCCTGGTGAAAAAGGATAAGAAGGACTTGACACAGCCGATCACCGAAGTGCCCCAGAACCAGAAGGGGAGCCAGTTGAGACATGGCACCAGTATGGAACCTTCAGAACAAGGCATACTAGAATTGAACATCTCCATGAAGGGAGACATCTGCATAGATGTGTGCGCACACATCGGAGCTAAAAAACTAAAGGGATTTGCCCCCGTAATTGAAAGCAGCGGTGAGCAAGTAGAAGTATTAGAAGAATCGCCCCTTGAAGAAATAGCTATAAATCTATGAATAAGACAACAGCCGATGTCGACATTGATTTTGCAAAGAAAATTGCCACAATCATCAATCTTGATCCAGAATCATCAATCTTGATCCAGAGCCTGTATCACTCGCTGAATGAAAGAAAAGATCATATTGGGAAGATTAGAAGAATGCAATAGAAGTAGAATTATTATCTCTGAATAAAAATAAAGGTGTTTGGGCATGTAAGCCGTTCGCCTCCCCATGTGTACCCCGTAGGGCATAAGTGGGTATTTGTTCGAAAGAGAAATAAAAATAATGTAGTAAAGAAAGGCTTGTTGCACAAGGTTTCACTCAACATCTAGGAATTGTCTATGAAGAAACCTTTTCCCTGGTCATGGGCGGGATCACCCTTTAGATATTTAATCTCAATGGCAGTAAACTTGAAGTTAAAAGTGAAATTGATGGATATGGTAACAGCATACCTTTATGGAATATTGAATTCGGACATTTATATGAAGATACCTGAACGTATCTTTGTCCCGAACCAAAACAGAGCAAATAGAATTCTGTATAGTGTAAAACTCAAAAAGTCACTATACGGACTTAAGCAATCAGGCATGATGTGGTATAATCACTTGAAGCGACTTTCTATGCATGAAAGGCTACACGAACAATAATAATTACCCCTGTGTATTAATACGATGATCACAGGATGGATTTTGTATAATCTCAGTGTATAAAGATGATCTGAATATCATTGGAACCCTGAAAGGTATTAAGAAAGCAAGCTCTTACTTGGAGTCAGAGTTCGAAATGAAAGATTTGGGTAAAACCAAATATTGCCTAGGCTTGCAACTTGAGCATGCCCTTCAAGGTATTTTAGAGCATCAGTCAACCTACACTCAGAAGGTGTTAAAAAGGTTTGATTTTGAAAGGCATACCCTTTGAAATTGCCAATGGTCGGGAGATCTTTGCAGCAAGACAAAGACTCGTACAAACCTAAAGAAGAGGGGGAGGAAGTCCTAGGACCGGAATTCTTATACTTAAGTGCAATAGAAACACTCATGTATTTAAAAAATTGTACTAGATCGGCCATTGCATTTGCCGTCAACCTATTAGCAAGGTATAGTGCAGAACCTACCAAAGGCATTGGTAGGGAATGAAGGACATCTTCCGATACCTCCAAGGAAGCAAAGAACTTGGTCTGTTCTACAAAAAGAACCAAGACCTAACTATGAATGGCTATGCAAATGCCAGGTACTTGTAGAACCCGCATATAGCCAAATCGCAAACAAGTTATGTATTCCAATGTGGTGGAACTGCAATGCTATAGAAATCGTCTAAGCAGAGTCTTGTATCTACTTTGACTAACCACTCGAAAATCATAGCACTGTACGAGGCCTTACGAGAATGTGATTGGTTTCAGCGGATGATTCACCACATCCAGCAGTCGTGTGGATTGAATGCCGCACAAACCTCCCACTATTATCTATAAAGATAATGCAGTTTGTGTTGTACAAGTGCAGATGGGTTATGTGAAGAGTCCTCTCACTAAGCATATCAACCTAAAGTTCTTCTATGCTCATGAATTGCAAAAGATGGATGAAATTAAAGTACTGCATACTAAGTCATATGAAAATCTAGCAGATTTATTCACTAAGTCACTTCCAGCGTCTAGCTTTGAAAGATGCATACGTGGAATTGGAATGATGAGACTTAGAGAAGTGCAGAATTCAGGAGTAGAACCTTCACAAACTCTTTATTAAAGCTTGATCATGAAGATCGAGTACCCAAAGTATAAATCCTGGAGATTAAATGAAATTAGGTGGATTGTACTCTTTTTCCCTTGACGAGTTTTCTTGAAGTTTCTCGGCTAAGGTTTTTAATGAGGCAATTCGTGCAACGCAACGGAACGAATGACATGTACCATTTCTCCAAATTTTTCCCACTGGATTTTTATGGAGTTTTAACGAGATATGAACATGTCGGATGAATGTCCAATGGGAAGTGTTAAGAAATCGGGCCTAGGACCAGAGAGTCCTGGCCCAGGTGGACACCTCATCCATCCATAGCCTATATAAAGGAGATGGGACCCTCATTGTAAACACGATATTGAAAGAGCAATAAAGAGAAGCCTAAAGTCCCCTAATATATCTGTATTCAATCTATTATTCCGTTCTTACGTTCTTGCATCGTTCTTACGATTCTGAGTTTGTCTACGAGGTAATCGCTCGGACTGGACTTGCCAGCGATGGTTCCTCAACAGTTTTAAGCAATGGATACACAGTCAAAAGGCACTTTCAGATGGGAATATTCACATCATCTGTTTAAGGTTCTAGCTGTGATACACAATGGTAACATCACCATTTTAACTACTCCCTCCAGCCACAAAAGGAAATCATTTTTTACTTTTCAAAGTCAAGGAGATGTCTTTTGATCACTAAATTTTATTTTTATATTTTTGAAAAAAGTTATAAAAGTGTAATCTTATAAATATATTCAAACTATATATTATAAATAATATATTTGGTCAAAATTTATACGATTTGCATATTTTTTTGGGCAGCTTCCTTTTGTGACATGAGAGAGTAATAAGGAAGAGGGGAGAAGTTGTTTGCCTTTGACCATTCTCAATCAGCAAATAAAAATGCGCAAAACATGCATCTTTTTTAGCCCGTATTTCATGAGAGCTGGCGAAACCACAGGTAGAAAAAAGTTTGTACGCAACGTTGGACTAATGGTTGACACCGTCACTGCAGATTGGAACATGCATGCTACTCTTCAAGCTAGAGTTCTACTTGGATAATTTACTACCACGCGCTTAGATTTGACACATCCATTATTAATTTCCAATCGACATATATGACAATATACTAGTTTTCCTGCCAGATTATCCAACGAGATTAAAGAAAAAGAGCTACACATAAGGTGCAAAAACATTATTGTAAAAAAGGTGGGTTCTCAAGGCTTATCTTCACGGAGCAATTGATGTCCAATCAGATTATTGATCCGACCCCAAAGGCATGTGGTCTTTCAGTTGGCTCACCTATCAGAATAACTTGCGAGCTTCTGCTAAATTATAGAATCTTCCTTGACAACTTGATTGCCACATGATTTCTCTGCTTTGCTTAATACTTTTCCCCCGTACGTGAACATTGGATTCTGAAGTAGCACGGACCGGGAAGCGGTACTACTTGGCAACATATCTGGCAGTGGACATGTGCAAATTGCCGATCAGGGATCGGACCTTCAATTCCGAAATCCATGGCAGAGATCGCTCCCACCGCTGTTTTGCGAAAACCCCCGCACTCTCATCCTTCGGCCCCGGTTTGGCCCTTCCATGCATCCCCGTCCCCGGTGCTAGGGTTCTATCAGACCTGGATTCCGAGAATCCAAATCCTCTGTGAAAGCACTGTGCTATTCCCTGGATCAATAGATATCACTCACAGATACATTACTGAATCAATTCATACATAGCGTAGATTAAACCATACCATTCATTAATTAACACCACACAGTTTACATAGACCACATCAGGTCAGGTTTTATAATAAGGGCCGAACAGGCCAAAGGTTACATTACAAAAGTGGAAGCGACAACGGAAGTAAAAAGGGGTAGAGCATATCACTCCACGCATGTTTAATTAGGAAATTGTAAAGGTCCGATATTACCCAAAGACTCAGATAATATAGGATGCGTGCAAGCACCAACGGAGTCAACTAGACTGAGGCGAGACTAGAACAACTAAGACTAACTACGTTTCATCATCTCCTGGGCCTCCAGCTTCTGGATCCTCGTAGTACGCGTAGTCTTCAGGGTTTTCTGCTTCTGTGGGTTTGAGGAAAAGAGCAAGAATGAGCAAGCCAACACACAATGCAATTATATACATGCAAGGCTTAACAGATGGCTCGGGTTCTTTTATTTGCTAAAGCAACATTTTCAATTATCATAATTATAAAGTCCTATCACTTAGCATTTTAACAAATTGTGTTTTATTAAAGAGAGTAATTGTGCAATATTTATTTCAATAGAGGTTCCCTCCATCTGAAACTCTACACTATGCATCTTTTGATTGGAGCTACCTCCATTTTTACCACCGCTGAGCTCGAAGGCTCAGGTAAAATCCAATCCCAGGGCTAGGTGAGCCCTCCATATTTTTCATACCACCCACAAAGGTTTTTGAAATAGAACTAACTCTAGTTAAGTTCCCATGTCCGCCTTTGACCGTAGGTGCGATTGTTTAAATAGTTTAATACTCTGTAGAGATTGTACACTTTACCCAAAAGAGATAATCGTCCTGATATGTACACATGCTTCCTTAGACATGTGAACAAGGGGAGATCACCACAAGGCCTTTACAATGCATCCAATAGTATTAGTTACACCTGCTAAGGTTTCGCCCGATAAAGGTTACGCTCTTGAAGACCTGTTGACCCTTACCCAGACCCTCCCTCTTGCGCCCTCTTAACGACTTATGTCGTGCTCCCCGACCCCCTTCGCCGCAAAGGCTTACGGCGTCGTGGAACATCTACCTGGTGCAACTCGTACTAATAGATACAGATTATTTAGCTAGGTTGTATTTTACAGACTTATGGTTGTACTTGTTTTACATAGGAGGTCATGACAAGATTAAGTTCGTAGAGTTATCTAGGCGGTTTATTCCACATACTAGTATTCCTTGGGCTGCATTAGCACCCACCAACATACCAGTATTCCTTGGGTTACATTAGTACCCACCATCAAATCATCCATCCTACCATCCACCTAGATGGGAAAAGCAGGTTATTAGGGATTTGAGAAGTAAAACCAAATTATCTCCTTCATTTCAGTCATGGACCACCAATGACTGCCCAAAATCATTTCATGTTTGAAGAGATGATGATTGGAGTATTTAATACCCCGGTACTTAAGGAAGACTAGCATGTAGCTTAAGTACAACCTATAACTAGTATTACCATATAGATTACTAGGGTGACATGGAATAATGGATTCAATTATCAAGGGATGGCATATTAATTAATTAATCATCAGATGGGTACTTAACTACCTTAAGATGTAACATACATTTGATTAAAGAATTAAAGCATGCAATTTTTGGTAATTTAAATGAATATAATTTACATAAAATGTAGGATCAATATGTTCAAAGTATTGACTCACCTTGGATATAGGTAAGAGGGTCTTGATAATCTCGTGCTTGATCGAAGTGGAGATCATCCTCGTCTTCAAATCCTAATCGGACGATCGTACCAGAAAATGGCACAAACAAGCAAAGAGAGAAAATAAACAATAAAGAACAATAAATTAACTCCAAATTAAACAAGACCTAAGCCATTATCAAGATCTTGAATTAACAAATTTTTAGAAACAATTTTCATAATTTTTGGAGCTATAACGGAGGAGAACGAGATTTTCGAACTTGGAATTGGAATTAAGAGAGAGAGAGAGAGAGAGAGAGAGAGAGAGAGAGAATGGGTGCACTACATAGTGCGTGGACTGGGTTCACGCGCATTGGGGTGCCGATCCACGGGTACAGGAAAAAGAGGGGCCCACTTGGCAGCCGGAGAGGGAGGGGGTCAAGCCAATGACGGGTGGGGCCCTACCCGGTTCATTCCCCATTCGTTTTTGCCGTCGGCCATAGAGAAAGGGAGCAGAGGCCGGCACTTGGGGGCACGCAGCGGCGGCGGCGCCAGCGGGAGGAGGTAGGAGGCGGCCGGCGAAAGAGAGGAATGGGACCCCATGGGGTTGGGGTCCACATGAGCGGAGGCGGCGGAGAGGACCTGGTGCGACGGCGGTGGGGCAAGGAGGCGGCGGCGAAGCGCCAAATCTGACAACAAGGAGGAGGTGGTCGTCGAAGGAGGTGGGGCGTGCACAAGTTGCGCGCCGCCAAGGGGGTGACGCGGAGCCGAGCAGGGCGGCTCGGGGTAGCCCGAAGCGGTTCGGCGGCGGCGGTCGGGAGCGGTGGAGGAGGAGCCATGGTGGTGGCGCATCTCGGCAGCGGGGAAGAAGAATAGAGGTGGGGGACGACTTCCTCATGTCGCAAGGCACCCGGTGATGGGGTTGCTGGAGGCAGAGGCTCACCGGAGCGACTGAATGGCGGTGAGGCACAGCAGCCAAAGAAGGGAGCGCGGTAGTGCTTTTCTCTAGTGGAGCTTACCGGTGATGAGGGGGGACGAGGGGAGGAACCAGAGGGGGCTGCGGCTACTTATAGGCGCTCAAGAGGAGGAAAGGGGCAAGGAGCTGTTGGCTCGATGGCCGCGCGTGGCGCTCGTGCGGCATGGGTGGCAGAGCTACGTAGGCACGCGCGTGCGCGAAGTGCAGTGCGCTCATGGGATAGCTCGTCGATGGCGTGCGCGGCGCGTTGAGAGGACAAGATGAAGGCAGCTCCGAAAGTCATCGATGCCCAGGAGAGGTGGCGTGCGAGCTCACGGTGGCGTGTGGCTGAGGGAGCTGGTGGGTGGCGGTGTCAGGGAGCAGGCAGTCATGAGGAGGCAGAGGAGCTCGTGGCGTCGCAGGCGATGGCGTGCGCAGTGAAGAGAGGCGCAGGCGACTTGACCAGCTCAACCATGGGAGAAGAAGGCAGGGGGAAGTAGCTCGGGCGTGGGGAAGCCAAGGGAGGAGCTGGGCCTGGTGGGGGAAAGTGGGCCGGCCAAGGGAGGCAAGAAACGGGCTGGGCCCACAGAGGAGAGGATGGGTTGAGTCCAAGAAGAGAGGAAGGCAAAAAGAAAAGGGGCCCAAACTGCAAACATGAAATTCAAACTCGAATTTGAATTCAAGAAGTTCTGAAAAGGTTTGAAACACAAACCCGAGCTAGAAGGAGAAAGGAGGTTTTCGAAAATAGTTTGCTAATTTGAAATACGAACAAAAGACAAAAACAAAAAATAATTACTATTCCTGTTTTCGAAAATGGGACATTACAGGTTTGGGCCCTCTTGCGCCGCACCCGTTGTAGTAGCATCCAAAAAAAATCCTAATTTTGGGAAAGTATAATGAAGATAAATGGGAGGATAATTTTGAGAATATTTATGAATAGAAAAACTATTTTATCATGCTTTTGAACCTTTGCATAAATTAAATAGTAAATTCACATGCAAACAGCAACTTGGAAGAATTTTTGAGAAAATTAAAGGGCCGATAAAATCCTTAAATTTTACACAAGAATATATATACTGTTACAAGAGTCTCCACAAAAAATTTCATAAATTTTAGAGCCTGTTTGATAGGTTTAAAAATTTGGTGAAGTCTCAGCCTTTTTCTAGAAAGTCTGAATTCGATTTGAATTTCCTACTCGCCCATTAGGTCAAATCCAAGTCGGCCCATTTCTACGCGCCCGCTCCAGCCCACGCCAGTGCCCCTGCTCTTGCACTCGTTGACACACCAGGCCCGCTTGTCAGGAGGCGTCGTCCACCTCTCGCGCCTGCCAGTGGTTTGCGATGTCACGCAGACAGTTTCGCATCTCACCTGCTCCTGTCGCCTCCACTCGCCCATGCTCGCTGCCCCGTCGACGTGCCGTTATCCCATGTGGGCGACGAGACCAAAGCTCGGCACGACAAAAGCCGTAAGCCATGCCGTTTCCTCGTCGTTTCTCTCGTGCCATTCTCAGCCGCATTTAATCACCGCATCACGAGCTCCTCAGCTCGCCATTCTCGCTTCTCGCACCGAATCAGAGCATCTCGTGCTTTGCTTTGCCAGAAACAAGAGCATCGTTCTCAACGCCGGTGAGCAAGCCTCACACCGCCATTTCCTCTGGTGAGCTTCCTTGCCCTCGTCACCTGCGTTACCACGTTTCCCTTAACTCACTAGTACTCCTTCTTTGCTTGATGTAGCTCCTGAAACCCCGTAGCGTGATTGTGTCATCATCTTCTTTGCCTCTGGAGCACACCCCATTTCGAACCTCTGCATTCCTGATGCTCTGGTGAGCTTGAACATTATCTAACCGCGTCATATCGCGTTCCATACTCCACTAATGCTCCTTCCTTACTCGATGTGGACCCAAGCTCAAGGAATCACCAGAATCGAGCTTTTCCACGAATCCGGCCACTGCGGCCATTTTCATCGATTGCCGTCACCGCGGTGAGTCACTAGTCAATTCCTTCTATCCTTACCATCCAAAGTGTGCATACAAGCTAATGCACACATCCTTGTAGCATCTCCATCACCGTAGCATGCCGTCGCTGTGAGCCTCCTCTACGTCGCCGCTATTCAACGTCACCAAGCTACTTCGGTCATCCCCCGACACCATCAAGGACCCTGGTGAGCTTCTAGTAGTCCCCTAGATCGATTGCGCACGTTAGATTGGAATGTTAGCAAGCGTAGCATAGAATTCACCATAGCCATCCATGGCGTCGCCGCGAAAACCACCGTCGCCTCGCCTCCGATGACCCTAGGTCCTCGCGCCTAGCCCGTTAGCATCACCTGGACTCATTGAGTCCAGTGCACCTCTCGTTTAGCCGGAGGAAGCCTCTTTCGCCAAAACTGTCGTGGAACCGAAGCTCCTCGCCGCTTCTCGCCGGCGTAGTGCCACCTCCGTCCATCTCTCCGGCCTCCACCACCACCCGATGAGATCACCGTCGAGAGGGGAACCCATTTTGCCCATCCCCAAGCCAAGTCGCTGCGTCGTTCGCCGTCGGTTGCTCGCCATAGCGCTCAACTTCGTGCTGCTCTGCTGCTTCTCTTCTCTTCTCTCTCTCTCTCTCTCTCTCTCTCTCTCTCTCTCTCTCTCTCTCTCTCTGCTAGTGGGCCCATGAGATTAAGAGTTTATTAGTGCTAAGTAACAGAGGTTAAGGTTAATAAGTGTATGACATGTGGGACCAGCTGAAAGATTAACAGAAATCTAATTTCAAACTTTTTTAGTAAATGTGTCACTGACATATGGGACCACGCTTTATTCTCAGTTTTAAAATACGTTTTAAAGCCGAGAGAATAACATGTGGACCCAGTAGTTAGATAATTAAAATAAAAATAGGTTTAATCATTTAGTCAATAAATAATGCGTCTATGACATGTGAGACCGCCTCTGTTTTATAAATAAAAATCCAAAAAATAAAACTATGAGAGACTGACAAGTAGATCCTACATATAAGTTAATAAAATTTGAAAAAATGAGAAAAACCACTTTCAATTCAGAGGAAAATACATTGTCTCTGTTGGAGAGCGTAAACCTCAGTAGAACTCAGAGGAACCCAGCCAAATTGATTTCGTATTGATCTTTCCACATGAAAGTGTCGCAACCTCTAGAATATTTCTGTACCAAAATGAAGCACCACTTTTTGGAAATCAAATTGACAATTCTGTAACCACCGGCCAATAAAAAAATCACCATTAAATGAAGGAAAGTTTTATTACACCATCGTTGTTAAGGTATTTGTAGTACTCTTTTTCGCAATTCTTTGAGCTCCCAAATACCGCCTAAATCATCTTTGCATTACATTTTAGATATGGCCCAAGCGATAGACCCCACTAGGCCTCTTCTCCATGGGCGGCAACCGGCAACGCGTGGCTCTTTGGTAGACTCAGTTGATAGGCTGATCAAGATCATTTAGTGCACAAAATCTGATGACAGTACATTATTATAACAAGCAGCCGTTTTTGACTCGCAAAAATTGGCACGTATACAATAGATCACGTACTGTCAACTGTCAAGCCGCAGAATCAGTTTGTGACTTTAAATTCACATCAACTGTTCGGTACTAAACATTTCAAAAGACCATAGAATTAGGAAGGAAATTCTAAGTGTAAATAAGACATTAAATTCATATGCTCCATAATATCAACATGAACACATAGAGGTGGGGGTGATCTCGGCCATGGTTTTTGGAATCAAAGGTCCAGATCAACTATATGCACATGTTCAGATATGTTACATACTACTTGGGACACAATAACAATGGATAGAAGACATGTGAACCAGATATGTTGCCCTACTACTTAGGGCACAATGACAATGGTCGGGTGATGCATGCATGAGTCACGATCGCACAAAGATTCCTACTTATCTGCTTTGCGATTTGCGAAGACTCCCTCGCTGGATAAGTTCTTATTCTCTCCGTCCTGAGCATGATTCTATCTCATTCCTTTTTTTCCCTCCATCAATTCTTGAATTTTCTGCATCCAAGAAGGATAAGAAGATTCGCCGATCGAGCACGCTGCGTCCGTCCGTCCTTCGACGTGCCGTCCTCTAGCTCTAACCCAAGCCAAGTTGCACAAAAAAATAGCCGGATTTGCGGTGCGAGGTGCTTGCTGGTTTTTGTCGAGGTGGAAACGTGCTCAGGTGTCACACGTAAGTGTGCATACATGTAAGCAGCAACAGCAAGCCAACCGTCAGACGCAGTCGCGCAGAGGTGCTTGACGGCTGCGCAATCTCTAAAACTCGGGGTGGCGACGGCATCCCGGATCAAACGCCCGCACACTTACCCATCAAAGCGACTGGTGCAAATCGTATTTTATCCACTGGGAAATCGTATTCTGATAAACTGATACGGCTTCTTTTGAGCCATAAAATCTGCGCCGACCGGCTGCGGTCAGTCTGCGGGAGGGAGATGGAGCCTGCCAGGGGCGGACCGTGGGGCGTGGCAAGGTCGGGTGGCCGCTCTAGCTCCCCTGCGGACAGACCCCTTGGCATCCATCGGTCCCTGATAAGCATGCTGAGCTGAGGTAGATGAAGAACAGGACGATACCGTCCCTTTGTTGATTTTGGCCTGATCTGTCGGCCTAGTAGAAACATTGACTAAAAGAAGCAATCATCGCACCACCGATCGAGACATCGAATCTGACTCCCATTCCTCTTACGGCCTGACGCCTCCTCCTCTACCTCCTAACCCTAGAGCAAGCTGCGACGGGCTAGGGTGTGCGCGGCGGCCGACAGGCGACGACCGTAGCGGCAAGTCGGCGAAGTGAGGCGTCGAAGCTGCGGCAGCAAAGGCTGGTAGGGGGCATAGGACGACAGGAGGCAGCCGATAGTAGAAGGCGTAGGCCATAGCAGCGACTAGCAAAAGAGCCGAGCATGTGTGGCTTATGTTCAGTAGAATCTCTCTTGGTGTGGTTCGTGTCTTATTTACCTGCTTCATTGACTTGTCCTTGATTTATGTGCTATAGTCTTAAAATATAGGTAATGCAGGCTATCGGTCGATAATATGCTAAATTGTCATTGCGCCAAGTATGCACGTGTGATAATTGGTCATAAAATAATCAAATAAATACTAATAAATAGTCACTATAAGTAGAAATTAACTATTTGTATATGACTTAGAAGATGCTAACCACCTAGTGAATAGTTGTGGGCGGCGGAGCTGAGATGCGGAACAATTGCGGTGTGGAGATGCGAAATTAGGGGCACGGCGTCCAACGAGATGGTGGCAAATCTTACAGTGCGAAGGCAGCTTGGGGTTTGGTCTATGCCGCCCTAACTAAGATTTAATCCTAGGTGGTTCAGCACGCATGCTACCTATCCGGAGTTTTGGCTTATTTGGCCTCTTTTTTAAAAAAGAATAGTAAATCTACTTTACGTGAACGAAATAGCAAAAATAACACCGCACACACCGCACGGTAACTGAAAAAACTGACATTGGGACCAAATAACGGTGCACCATAGCTACAATAGGAGGCACTGTTTAAATAGTGACCGAATTAAAAACACTGTCTATGGCTGTTTTTTAGGCTTCTGCGTATGGAGGCATGGTGATTGTCTGCCATGACGTTTTCATGTGGTAAGGATGTTTGTTTTTACCATTTTATTCGTGGTGATCTAGATTTGCTGTTCTGTTTAAAAAAAAAAGAGAGACCAAAACAGCCGACGACTCTCCCGTCCGTTGGATCACACATAGACACAGTACGTTCTGCTATCATAACAGAGCATCGATCGAGCAGCTGATTCAATAGGGGGGTGTGTGTGTTTCGCGTGTCATGTGTAACGTGTTTGGTGCATCCAGGTCAGTGCAACATTGCCCAATCAAGTAGCCGTGCAACTGACATGTCCTTGTCCCCTTGTCTCACTGTCCGCCTGCCTCATTGCTGGGCACTGCACTAGCAGGGTGCTAGTTGGTGAGGAAACGTCTGACGAGTTTAGTTCAAACAATCACTTCGTAGGCAAATATAGAATCATTTAGAATAATACAGAAACACAGATACAAAATAGTAGATTGAACACAGAGATATAGAGGACTTCTTTCTCAATAATTAGCACTTCCTATTTATAGGCTACAGACCCTGCTAGGGTTTTGAATGGGACGCCCACCTATGGGCCGGCTGCTAGGCTGAGCTCAAGGTTTCCCAACACTCACTTCGGCACACATTCTCATATATTCATGTCTCGTCAAAACTTCATATAAAAACCTAGTGGGAAAATTTTGAAAAAAGAGTACATGACACACGTTTTGCTGCGTTACACGAATTGCTTTATTAAAAACCGTAGCCGAAAACTTCATGAAAACTCGTTAAGGGAAAAGAGTACAATCTACCCAATTTCATTTAATCTCTATGATTTACTCTTTGGGTACTCGATCTTCGTGATTAAGTTTCAATAATGAGTTCGTGAAGATCCACCCCCCCTGAATTCTACACTTCTCTAAGTCTCATCATTCCAATTCCACGAATGCACCTTTTAAAGCTAGATGCTGGAAGTGACTTAGTGAATAAATCTGTAAGATTTTCACATGACTTAGTATGCAGTACTTCGATTTCGTCCATCTTTTGCAATTCATGAGCATAGAAGAACTTGAGGATTGATATGCTTTGTGAGATGACTCTTCACATAACCCATCTGTACTTGTGCAACACAAGCTGCATTATCTTTATATATAATAGTGGGGTTTGCGTGGTATTCAATCCACACGACTACTGGATGTGGTGAATGATCCGCCGAAGCCAATAACATTCTCGCGAGACCTCGTACAGTGCTATGATTTCCGAGTGGTTCGTCGAAGTCGATACAAGACTTTGCTTAGACGATTTCCATAGAATTGCAGTTCCATCACATAGAAATATATAGCATGTTTGCGACTTGGCTATATGCGGGTCCGACAGGTGCCCAACCATAGACAGGTCTTGGTTCTATCTGTAAAACAGACCAAGGTCTTTACTTCGTTTGAGGTGTCGGAAGATGTCCTTCATTCCCTGCTAATGTCTTTGGTAGGTTCTGCACTATATCTTGCTAATAGGTTTACGGCAAATGCAATGTCCGGTCTAGTACAGTTTGCTAAGTACATGAGTGCTTCTATTACACTTAAGTATGGGAATTCCGGTCCCAGAACTTCCTCCCCCTCTTCTCTAGGTCTGTACTGGTCCTTGTCTTGTTGTAAGGATCTCTTAACCATCAGTACTTTCGAAGGATATGCCTTTTCAAAGCCGAACCTTTCTAACACCTTTTGAGTGTAGGTTGATTGATGCACTAATATCCCTTCATGGGTATGCTCAAGCTGCAAGCCTAGGTAATATTTGGTTTTACCCAAATCTTTCATTTCGAACTCCGACTCCGGGTAAGAGCTTGCTTTCTTAATACCTTCCAGGGTTCCGGTGATATTCATATCATCTTCATAATCTGAGATTATACAAAATCCATCCTAGGATCGTCGTATAAATACGCAGAGACAATTCTCATTGTTCGTATAGCCTTTATTGCATAGAAAGTCGCTTCAAGCTATTATACCACATTCTGCCTGATTGCTTAAGTTCATACAGTGACTTTCTAAGTTCCACACTGTACATATTTCTGTTTGCTCTTTCTTGGTTCGGGATAGGGCTACATTCAGGTACCTTCACATAAATATGTCCGAATCCAAAATTCCATAAAGGTATGTAGTTACCACATCTATCAATTTCATTTCTAAATTCAAATTTACTGCCATTGAGATTAAATATCTAAAGGTAGTTTCGCCCATGACTAGGGAATAGGTTTCTTCATAATCAATTCCTAGACGTTGAGTGAAACCTTGTGCAACGAGCCTTACTTATTTTTATTTCTCTTTCGAACAAATACCCAATTATGCCATACAAGTTGCACAAGGGGAGGTGTGCGGCTTACAGACCCAAACATATCTCTTTTATTCAGAGACAATAATTCTGTTTCTATTGCCTTCTTCTAATCTTCTCAATCTGATCTTTTCTTACATTCAGCAAGCGATGCAGGCTCTGGATCAAGATTGATGATTGTGACAATTTTCTTTGCAAAACAAATATCATCATTGGCTGTTGTTCTAATCATAGATTTTCCTGTGGTCACATAATTTATAGCTATTTCTTCATGGGGTGATTCTTCTAATGCTTCTACTTGCTCACCACTGCTTCTAATTGAGGGGGCAAGTCCCTTTAGTTTTTCAGCTCCGATGTGTGCGCACACATCCATGATGATGTCCCCCTTCGTGGGAATGTTCAAATCCGGTATGTCTTTTCCTGAAGGTTCCATACTGGTACCAGGTATGACTTTTCCTGAAGGTTTCATACTGGTGCTAGGTCTCAATGGGCTCCCCTTCTGGTTCTGGGGAACTTCGGTAATTGGCTGTGTCAAGTTCTTCTTATCATTTTTCACCAAGCATCCCCGGTTACTTCGAATTCGAGGAACCAGAGTTATCGTCCTTTCTGAGGCATCAGGACAGGATTAGGGATACCTTTTTCTTTCTTCGGTATTTCAACCCTCTCCGGTGCATTGCATACAGGCACATGCAACTTGGTCACGCTCTTCAAATCACTAAAGTTGTCAGATAGTGGATTCGCTAATGCTTGCAAATCAATTATCTTCTGGACTTCTCTATTTGCTTCACTATTGCACGAGTCATGTGCATGAATTCCCGTGGTTTGCTATGTTATTTCTCGATATTTTTCATCAAGGGGTGTATTTCCTCTCCCTAATGTCGGGAAACAATCCTCATCAAATATGCGATCAGCGAAGCGGGCTGCATGCAAATCTCCGGTCATGGGGTTCAAATACCTGATTATGGATGTTATCTCATAACCAACATATATCCCAGACTTTCGAAGAGAGACCATTGCAGTTCGCTGCGATGGTGGTATAGGTACATAAACCTTGCAACTAAATCTGCGAAGATAAGGAATTTTCGGTGCTGACCCTTGCGTTAGTTGCATAGTTGAATGGATGTTATATGCCGGTGGTCTAAAATTGATGACAGTTGCTGCGTGCAGGACTGTGTGTGCCCAACATGTAGTTGATAAATTACAATTCTGCAAAATCTGCTAGTCCATTCTGGGTGTGGACATGCGGTACGGAATGCTCAACTTTAATTCTCATTTCTATGCAATAGTCATCAAATGCCTTTGAAGTAAATTCTTCGGCGTTGTCCATTTTGATGGACTTCGCATGATGATCTGGAAATTATTTTTCAATTTTAATTATCTGCGAGAATAACTTTGCAAAAGCATAGTTTCTCGTAGACAATAAACATGCGCGCGACCATTTCGAGGAAGCATCAATGAGTACCATAAAATATCTAAATGGCCCTGGCTGTGGCTGTATAGGACCGCAAATGTCTCCTTGTATACGGTTCAGGAATGTACTGACTTCATCCTTTGCTTTCAGAGCAGAATGTCTAGTAATTAATTTTCCGGTAGCACATGCGAGGCACACAAAATATTTTTGATTCAGAAAATTCTTTACATCGATATTATGTGCCTGTGAATTGTTAATTATATTTCTCATCATTCTAAGACCTGGATGGCTTAATCTATTATGCTAGAGACAGAAAAGTTCAGAGCTTCTAAATATAGTTTTTTTTTTACAGTAGAGGCTGCATGTGCCTTAATATTAGTATAGTATAGCCCAGTTTCATATGAAGGAAGTCGTTCTAATACCCATTTCCACTTTCTTCATGCTTTGTAATGAGCAAGTATTCCTTACCATACTCTTCTTCAGTCTCTACGTGGAAACCGTTTGCGCGAATATCCTTGAGAGTTCTAGTTGATTCTGGGTACAACAAGGCATCTTTAATGACCAAAGTTGTGCCCATCGAGAGTATAATTGTGGCCCTTCCTGAGCCAATTATACAAGTATCGATGTCCGCGATTATCGTAAGACTGCCAGCATTCTGGCTGATCGACTAAAAGAATTTCGTCTCTCTCAAGGTGGTATTCGTTGTGCCGCTGTCCGCTAAGCACACTTTCTCCATAGGGCACCACACATGTTTTAATACTTCAAATATCAGAACATAACTTGCTATTATAAATACAGGAAAATTAAGCCTTGCAGGGCTTATCATAAGAATTCAATGCTTTGCCCTCCTAGAGCTTACAACTATTATTCAAAGAATAAAATAATTCAAAGTTCTATGACAACCACAAACTGCAAGTGATGGTAAAAAGATCTAAGTGCAATGCGTGCACTAGATCGAATCAGCAAAGTACGTAGAAACTTCTACCTGAATCTGCTCCATGGTGATCTTCTCCTCTTGGACAACTACGGCGCGGCCACTGCTATAATACCCCGTTCAATCTTTAGAATTATAATTGAATTTCAAACCTTTTTATCGGGATTTAAAATGGAATTTCAGAATTTCTCTAGAAGATGGATTAAATCTTGGGCCAAAGGCCCATAGCCTTGGCCCATTAGGGGTAGCCAAAAACCCTAGGGGTTACTGTAGCACGCGTGTGCTACAGTAACGCCACCGCTACAGTGCCCTCCCTCCGCCCTTGCTGCTGTCCAAGAAGAAGGAGGGAGGGAGAAGAACCCTTCGGGTTCCGCCGACCATTGGGGAAAAAGAAGGAGCGGAAGGAAGAGAGGAAGAGGAAGTGGTAGAAGAAGGGAGTACTTTGCAAGGACTTTAGCGACGTCCAGCGTTGGTTTCGTGGGTAATTTCATATTCCCTATTAGAATTAGTAGACCTTTCTTATGCGATTCGTCGTCAATAGTTATTTTGTAACTGCTGTTGTAGATCGATTGTTTCGTTGTTCTGTTGATGTGCGAAATTGAGTTAGTTCCAAGCAGATCTAGTGTTTAGTGTCTCCTAGACTTATATGGGGTTTCGCTTGGTATTTTTAGAAAGCATTAATTCATAATTTTTGGATGGATAATGAATAACTTATAATTTTTGCAAGTCAGGGTGCTTATTCAGTCTTAGGATTCGGGTAGCGAACGTAGTTCTGTGAATTAAGATTTGTAGATAGACGAATTTGGTCAGTTGGTCTTCATGAGTTATGTAGATATCTTTATGATGATTCTAGGAAGATAAAGTGCATAATTTTTGGACATTTAGAAATAAAGATATGAATTTTTGAAGTTAATGTTGTAGTCTGTCCTTCTGTTGTGGACAGTTAGAAAGACTTGGTTGTTTGCAACCTTTGTTGCACAGTAGGAATAATTGTGATAAATTTATTAAGAAATCTAGTTTTCTGTAGTTTCCATAGAGTCTTAGAACAGTGGGTTTGGATGTACCAAATAAAAGCTACGAAATTCCCAAGTTAGTAGTACCGAAGATGACAAAACGGTCTTCTGGAGTAAAAACAAAGGCTTAGATGAGATAATTCGAACTCTCGGTTACCTGATAAGTTGTATCTATGCTTGTGAAGATTCCAGAAAATTTGGATTCATGACCTCTGGAGTTTTGACTCAAAGTTATGGATTTTCCTTTGATAGTTGTCCGTTTGGATAGATTGGGATTTGGGAGTGTATCGGTTAAGTTTCGGGTTGCGGTTAAGAGCGATTGATTTCAGTTTGTTCCATTGCTATGCTATGCACTTTTGAATGGTATACTTAGTATAATTTACGGTTGCCAGGTGGTGGTGAGCACCGGGGCTAGAGCCTCCCTGTCGTTGTCATCCGTCTCACGGTTGAGGCAAGTACAATCTGAATTGTTTTGATTATTTTATCGTTCAAAGTGATTGTTGCTTATGATATGGCTAAAATTCTACGAATTTTGAATAATTGCAGTATTATGTGAATCCTTTCATTGTGGATATTCCATGCTTCGTTGAGAGTATGTTTTCAATTTAATGTATTCATTCATCCATTCATTCATTCATGTTTTACCCACGGGAGTGGGTAGTGAAGTCCCATCATTCCAATATGGGCAAATAAGATCCGTCATTCCAATACAGGCAAATTGGATCCCTATTTGAAATATTCTTCATACGGGCCTTGGATCCCCACATTTTAGATAATGCGGGCTTGGGTGAACACCGACGAGTGTTCACTAGCTATACTAGTATAAGCAGAAGAGAAGAGCATGTATTTTTATTTTTGCATAAGATTTCTGCCATGTTACTTATGTATTCAAATATTGTGAATGACATATTCTTGTTCCAGTATTTTTCGTATTATTCTGTTGTACTTACTGAGTCGTGGACTCACTCTTGCTAGTGTTTGTTTGTTTTAGGTAAACACTGAAGACGCATGTTTTGGGAGGGAGTAGTCACATGGATAACTTCACTCATTTCACATATTTCATTTTTAGTTAATGAACCTGCTATTATCATTCAGTTGAGAATTTTGGAATTGTAATAATTGGCGTCCTGGTGGTTGCTATTGTCCGTCGTTATGTTTTGGATGATCTAGTTAATGCTTTATGCTCATTAGATGTATTCTTGATAGTAATGCTCTTGAATGGATTATTATGATCATACAATTAGAGCTTTGTTATGTTGCTAAAATTTAGAACAAATTTTATAATCGTCCTCTTATGTGTTGGACTTTAACTGTCAGTAGTTGATAGAATGTTGAAATTAAATTGTATTGTTGCTTTGTGTTAGAGTTTTAGGTAACATTTTGGCTTTTGCATAGCCAGGGTGTTACAACTACGATGTCCAAGGGAGGGGCGATGAGGGCTGCTAGTGGGCTGCCACATCCATGAGTGCAACTAATGGGTCTGGATCCTTCGTGCCTGCAATGGTGAGGTGTGTCTCATGCTGTCCTTTGCCCTTCTTAGACTGAGAAGTATTAATAACGTGTGACCCACGATCTTACACTTCTTGCCCCTCTCCTTTGTGAGAGGCTTCCTCACCTTATAGCTGCTAGCATTGGCTTCATGTCCAATATTGTCACTAGGTGGTTGTGAGATGTAGTTCTTCGTTAGAACATCATCTTGAGCTTTCGCAACTTGCATGATGTCAATCAATTCGGCATACTCCTTGTAGCCGTCTTGACGATAGTTGCGTGCGGATGGCACCGCATTCGGGTCAAAGGTAGAGAGGGTCTTCTCAATTTTCTGCTCATCCGTGATTACTTTACCACAGAATTGAAGACTGGTACAAATTCTGTACAACTTCTGGCCATGCTGAGCCAGCTCTTCGAACTCTCGGTTCGTGATGCTAGTCATCTACATATTTCATACAAAGAGTTTATAATTACTGCTGGTAATTGGCATAAAATGGTTGCAAAATTCTCATAATACTATTCGAACTCCCGGCTTGTGATCCTGTATTTTTCATGATTTACTGCTATTTTCAGTGATTAAAAGCAATATAAACAATCACAGATAATCAAAATAGTAAATACAATATATAAATTGCATAGAAATAATAATAACAAAGTTAAACATGCTTCAAATGCTAAAACCGATTCAAAATTTGAATTCTCGAGGCCCTTTTCTGCTGGAATATGAATTTTTGGCGAATTCCGCAATTTCCAGAGGCTAAATCGCTAATTTTCTGTTCCGAGAAAATTTCCTGCGCAATTTTCAGAATTTTTGAGGCCTTTCTTGCAAAAATGGGATTTTTCTTTTTTTTTTCTTTCCTGGCCAGACCATCCTTTACAACGCGTTTCTTGGCCATGCCCTCACGGACTAGTTGGCCTTTTTTCGGTTTCTTTTCTTTCTAAAAAGTCTTGGGCCGACCTTCTTGGTCTATCACGGCCGAAGCTAAAAGGGAGGCCGGGGTAGGGTTTCCCTGTCCCTCTGGCGGTGCTGTGATGCACGGAGGCGCACGCGCGGGGCTACGGGCGAGGCGGTAGGTAGTGTGGGCGACCGATGGCGGGGGACGGGAGATCTGGCCGCCATTGTGCGAGGCGACCGCTTCGGGCATGCATAGCGGTGCTCACTGGAGGTGGAGCCGGGTCATCTTGGCAACCCTGACCACACGGAGGTGTGGCCATGCGAAGTGACAGCGTGCTCGTTCGTCTTGCAGAGCCAATCGGGCGGCCACGGCCGGTGGGGAGGCCGGCGGGTGTGCAGTGAGTGGCCGGCGGCGCAAGGGGCGCCCACAAGGAGGCAGTTGGCTGGTGCGGGGCAGCGCGCCCATGTGGCTTCTGGCCGTGCGAGGCTCGTGCGGTGGCGTCTTCATAGGATGGCCAAGCAGCGGCGCCTCTGCGGGAGGGGCCAAGCGGAACCACATGGCGCGAAGGTCCTGCAGCGGCGCCTCTGCGGGAGGGGGCACGCGGCGCGAAGGTTTGGCAGAGGAGCCTCTGCGGGAGGGGCCGAGCGGGGGCATGCGGCACGAAGGGCCAGCAGCAGTCCAGCGCTTGGGTCTAGAATATTGATTTTGCCTAACGTCATTCCATCTTGCAGCCTTCAGTTGAGCGTGAGGGTAGCGACGTATCAACCGATAAGGAGGCGGCCATCCCAACTACTGTCAGGGAGGAGTACACGGCGCTAGGATTTGGAGCGTACCACTCAGGACACCACCCCTGGTCTACGCTCAGCAGAACCTTGACCAGTACGGAGTACCATACCAAAGCCAAAGCTCCTCCAAGGTCACTGGTACATCGTACGGTCAAGGCCAAAGCTCCTCCGCCCTGAGGGTCATTCAGACATCGTACCTAGGGGGTCATCGCTCCGGGGGTGGATTTCTTGATTCGTTCATTACGGATATGATGGTAGGTGGTAGCCAATTTGGTATGACTTAGCTGGACAACATCGATGTTGGATAGAGCCAGCTTGCTGAAGCATGTCCACCCACTCAACGGTCTTCATAGGCCCTCTGAAATGATACACACTCTTCGGACCGGTTCATGTATCCCATTGGACATGCTGAACGCAAAATTAGGACACGCATGCAGACGCAGACGCAGCAAACAGAGAGTGACTCAGACGAGTGAGCCATATTGTATCTCGTGTGTACAATAGATTTTTTGCATAACATATTTGTATACATCATATGCGTATTGTCGGAATATATCGGTTCCAAAGACGATTGCAATGCCAGAGATTCACATGCAATCCTAAAACACCCGAGATTCACATGAAATCATAAAACTATTCTTGGTCACTGTAATTATTCTCGAAAGTTGTTCATCACATCATTCAAAATCTAACGTATACTTTGAGCAAAACAAAGACAAAAAAATATATATACATGATAAAACCAAGCCTCTGGGCCACAACAGAGGCGAATTCGACCCCAAGGCTCCGGACGAAGAGTAAACCATGCCTCTGGGCCATGACAGAGGAACACCCCCCCCCCCTCGGCCCCGGACGCGCCACGAGGGGAAAACCGTACCCCTAGGGCACGACAGAGGCGAATCCACCCCCCGGGACTAATCCTACTCTCGATTTTCTTTAGGGCTCTAACAAGGTTCTTTTAATATATTTTTTATATAGAAGTTCTTTTAATCTGAGAGAGCTAATTGGCATATTTCTTCTTCTCACAGTTATTTCCAACATCATGTTTTTCCTCCATAAGCTGAACCCATTGTCTCAAGATGCTTGACGTCTCAATCGCACGTCTTTCGTCTCTGTAAGGCCAATTGGAACACAAGTGGATTTTCTATCCTACGAAATTCCCACATTCAGATGGGTCCAACTGGCTACATGCACACCCCACAGTCCTCAGAGGTAATCACATTTCTTGCCCCTGCTCGAATACCCTTTCTTCACGCTTTTTCAATGCTGCTGGTTAGTTCCATGGTGCCATGGAAGTGGTAACTAAAGTATGATCTAACATTGTTGCATTATTACAAGAAAATATCTTGGGTTCTTTTACGCAAGAACTGGGCGTCCACATTGATTCGATTGGCCACCTCCTCCATTCTCCAGTCTGCATGCGTTCATAAAAAAAGATTATACGGCATACCTTCATATTGAAACTTGCGAATCAGTAAAGTATCCTTCTGGCACTTGAGGGAGGCATCAACTGCCCAGTCGCAACAATTAGTTTGTTTTTAGTACTACCAAGAAGGCAAGGACCAGCATTTTCGCATGGCCCTGCTACGCACACTTCAGTACTTCACTGCGCCACACCCCACACTATACATACAGCAAATAAAGTAAAAAATCTATGGAACTCTTGATGCCTAGGCCCGACTTCGCTTGTATGGGCTTAGTCGCTTAGACCATTCTGCTCTTTTCCTTTCCCTTCTCTGCTTTCTTTTTCTAATTTACGTAACCGTTGTAGAATTGACATAATATAAAAGTACACACCAGCGAGGTGGTTCGGTACTCCGAGAGTCAGTGGTGCAACTGGAGCGGATATGGTCTCATATCTCTCATTATGTATTTATTTCGTTTTTTTCCTTAGAGTCGGACACGGATAATGTCGGAAACCTATTTCTCCATCCCGTATTCGCTCCGTGAGCCTTCGGTCAGTCGAACGGATATTATCCACTTCTTTTGCACCCTTATGAAGATATTAGACAGTATGGATGCAATCAGATCAAATACAGGGAGACTAATCCCTAAGATGTCGAATGACAAACACTCAGTAACCCCTACCTGCTCAGATACGGTAACTCATATATCTGTTATCTTGCCCTTAAGTAAAGTCACAACAGGTTTTCCTCGTACCACTTGATATACATGTACATACAGATGGATATCGCTCATCCTGTATTCTATTCCGCATTTTTTCCTTAGAGTTGGAGTCATGCATGGATAGTATCGGATAATCATTTATCTTTTCCGTATTTACTCCGCAAAATTTCGACCGATCAATTGGTCGAAAATTATAGCTTCGTTTGCACCTACTCCGAGTGCACAGATGCACGAAATGTAACAGAGGTAAGCGCCGATGGAAAGCGAGCATACCAAGGTAATCCGCTTTCGGGGCATGATTTCGCTCAGGTAGAGGTGCACTTCCCGTCTTCCCCTAAGCCTTAACGCCGGAAGGCCCCGCAAAGGCAGGATATTTCCCGCCCCGTTTTAAAATCCTCGACTTGGCACCTTCACTTCCCACACCTCAAACCCGGACACCAACGTCGAAACGAGAACAGAGGAAGCGATGCTACGACCTCCGGCGTGGGGAGCGATCTGCTTGTCTTTTGCCGTGTCGGTACTCCTGTGCACGGTCAATCTCCGTACGGACGCCAGCAGGTCGGCCTCCTACGCGCTCCTGCTTGACGACGACGAGGACGGCGGCGAGAGCTCGCCGTCGTCCTTCTCCTTCTCCTTTCCGCAGACGCGGCCGCGCGGGCTGGCGTTCGGATTCTACGACGGGACGTGCCCCGACGCCGAGGGGATCGTCAAGTCCACCGTGCGGGAGCTCTACCTCGCCGACTCCAACGTCGCCGCCGCGCTCGTCCGCCTCTTCTTTCACGACTGCTTCATCCACGTACGTACGATACAAACCCCGTGTCCCGCATCTCAAGTTCTCGTGGTGTCTATTTTACCTGCGCGCGCCGCGCGCGCTCACGCACACGCCGAGACGCTGTTGTTTTTCTTCCTGGACGCGTGTGCAGGGCTGCGACGCCTCGGTGCTCCTGGACCGCGTCAACGGCGGCAAGTCGGAGAGGGACGCCGCCCCTAACCGATCGCTGCGAGGCTTCGGCGCCATCGAGAATATCAAGGCGAGGCTGGAGGCGGAGTGCCCGGAGACCGTCTCCTGCGCCGACATCCTGGCCCTCGCCGCGCGGGACAGCCTCGTCCTGGTGGGCGGTCCGAGCTACCCGGTGCTCACCGGCCGCCGCGACAGCACCCGGAGCTTTCACGACGAGGTGAACGCCCATTTCCCGGCCCCGAACTCCACCTACGCCATGACGCTCGATGCGTTCGCACGCCGCGGCTTCACCGAGCGCGAGACCGTCGCGCTCTTAGGTCCGTCCGTCCGTTGGAGCTCCCTGTAAAAGTTGCATATTTATGCGTTTGATTGATTCTTCTTGGTGCGCTCGTAGGAGCGCATAGCATGGGGAAGGTGCATTGCAGGTTCTTCAAGGACAGGATCTACAACTTCGCCGGGACCGGCGAGCCGGACGACTCCATCGACCCGGACATGGTCGGCGAGATGCGCGCGGTGTGCGGCGGCCACGGCGCGGCGCCGATGGAGATGGGGTACTACCGGCAGGGGCGTGAGGTGGGGTTCGGCGCGCACTACTACGCGAAGCTGCTCGAGGGCCGGGGCATCCTGCGGTCGGACCAGCAGCTCACTGCGGGGAGCACCGTGCGGTGGGTGCGTGTGTACGCGTCCGGGGAGCGCGGCGAGGAGGCGTTCCGCGAGGACTTCGCGCACGCCATGGTTAAGCTTTCCGCGCTTGCGCCGCTCACCGGGTCGCCTGGCCAGGTCCGGATCACCTGCTCCAAGCCCGTCGAGGAGTACGAGTAGTAGTGTCTTATGCCAGTAACTTCTGCATGTATGCTGCTAATTAAAGAACTAAGGATGAACGCGCAATTTATGAGCCACCAATGATTGTTTGGCACAACCACTGCGAAAGTGTGAATCGCTCTTCGTGAAGCAAATGGGTCCTCTGCTATACATCAAGGAAAACACTCTTGCCTTCATCACTCAAATCCATGTCTTCTCCAGAACCAAAAATATTTCCCGGCTTTTGATGATTGTCTAGAGTAGACTTGAAGAATTTCTTGGGCTGAGAAAAAGCCCAATTACATACGGTCTAGACCTTCTCCAAGTGTAGAGTCAGGCCTACCACGCCTACTTAAATTTGCGGGTTGGGCCAAGACATTTCGGATCGTCCTTGTCAGTGCTCCAAATGTAAGCTTCATGCGTCTCAAAAGAAATTGTAAGTTTCATACGACAGATTTCACGCATAGACCATTTGTGCTTGGAACATAACAAAGAAAAACTTTATGCCCCGGCGTGAATTCAGGAAGTGTCTTTGAAGCCATTGCTTGATGTACCCCATGGGGATCGATTCTAGTGGTTCCATCATGTGCCCCGTCTAGTAAAACTACGCATTAGAGCATTTCGAACTAAAGCAATGTAGCTTGGTCACCTTCTTAATTTGGGGGATGGAATGGCTTTTGATTCTACGCATAAATAAATCCTCCATAAAAAATGAATCGTTCCATGAAATCTAGGGGTGTCAATGGGATACGAATTATCCATTTTATTTGACTATCGTATTCGATAGTATACGAATATCATTTAGATTTTTTTCCATCTGATTAGCAATTTCTCTCCTATTCGTATTCGTATTCGTATTTGTATTCACATTTGCATTAAAAAATATGGATACAAATATGGTATAGACTTTTGCCATCCAAAATATTATTTTATCTCGCACTATTCATATTCGTATTCAAAATTGATAAAACAATATGCATATTTTATTGTAGTATGGCTAATTAGTTGGATGAGTATTTTTAGTTTATTGTGAATTCATGTTTTTAGATGAAATAGATAAACTAGAATGATTAAATGTGCGATGTACGTACGAGGATAAAATATCATAAATATCTTGTCATTGACACCGTAATGAAATACATGCTTTACGCATAACGAGATTCAGGTGCATCTCAGAGCTTAGAGGTGAAACAATGGTTCGGCTTTGAGGTTACCAGAAGATCACCCACGCAAAACGGCGCGGGCCGCCTTGCCGGGCCGACGTAGGCCGTTCTGCCGAAGGCGTGGCCCACGGGATGCTCACCTGGGCGTTTTGCTGACGCCGTGGATAGGAGGTGCGCAGGAAACGGCCAGATGAACGGACACGGAGGGCCGCACGCACGATCGGGCGGGCTGCGTTCTCTCGACGACGTGGACGTTTCCCAACAAAGCATAGACGAATGGCAACGGACGCCCCCACGCGAGATCAGGCGGCCCGTGCTGTCCCGACGACGTGGATCACTCCCCACCAAGCGCTCTGGCGCAGATCGAGCGGGCTCGAGCGGAGGCTGGCACGATCGGACGGTGGCCGATCTCCCACGCCCGACGAGTCCTCCCTCCACGCGATCCCAGCCGTTCTGTGCTCATTTGACGGGCGAAATTTTTCGGTCAACATGGCCTCGCCGGTGGAGACCCTTTCCACCAAGAATTAATATAGGTAATAGCCGGATAAGTCCGTGCAGGGGTGCGGTACCCAATTGGTTGTATATATGAATATTTGTAGCACACAAAAATACGACAAACATTTCAAAAATTCATATTCTCAACCCTTCTTTCCACAATTTAACCGGACAGGCCGCTAACAAACACGACATATAAAGTAGCATGACTTTTACATTTTGTTGAAAGCAGTCGATCTAGTCGACGACAATTGTCAAATGACGATGAATCAGCCACCTAATGTTTTATCCACGTGTATGGACGAATGTCTATTGTTATCCGCTGGTGTGACGGACGGATGAAGCCAATTTCCCCTTCATAGCGAAGAAATCCTAGTGTGCACGATCTATAAATCTAGCATTGCGGTGCTCCATGCCCTTAAATCTATCTTCCATCTCTTCCCAAGCCGGCAAGGTAATGCATATCACTGCACTGACTTAGCTCTTTTTCTACCTATTTTCAAGCTCCCTCTCTAGATTTGATTATCTTGCCAGGAGCTATGCTAGGGTAGTACGCTAGATGGGTTGATGTCTAAATGCATGATCTAAACTTTACAACCTTTTTGTTGCTACTAACGGCTTATTTGAAACACAGAGTTGCAAATGAATTTGGACGAAAGAAGGGTAAATTTAGAGGATGTGCGGTAACAACTCTCAGCCATTGTATCATCGCTGACGACTCTTATAGTGGAAGCTGATCCTTGTTGGACACAAGGATTGCCCAGCAACGGAAACGACCAGGAGTCCACCTCGTTTACGCTGGCGCCTATGGTTTCCGATACGTATATGTCTCCTAGTTTTGTACGATAGCATTACTTCTTGTATGTCAAGTAATTTTATGTACATGCGATCTATAAATACTCAAGCAATACAATATGTAGGGGGTGTGCGACCCAATTCAATTTGTCTTCATGGTATCAGAGCCTTGCCTCTAGCGCAGCGCTCGATCTAGTTTTTCTTTCAACGAGTTGCCTCTCTGGTCCACTTAGGGATGGCAATGGGGCCCCATTCCCTATTCCCCGATGGAGAATTCATCTATTAGGGGGGCGGGTTTGGGACTACTTCATTCCCCACGGGGATACTAATATGAAAAAAACATTCCCCATCGGGTTTAGCGGGGACGGGGCTGTTCCCCTGCTCCCCATCCCCGTTACCCGATGGGGCCCCGATAAGGTGATAACACAGTGCATAGCATAGCCCAGCCCACCAACCGAGTGCATCATTCCTGTGCTGCACGCTGCATAGCATTAGTCATAATCCTAAGTCCCTAACCCCATTTCCCATTCACTCCCACCCAGCCGCCGCCCCACATCCATAGCTTGAGAAATTTTCCTTTCTTTGCGGTAAAATTCGAAATGGCGATCCGATGGCGGGGATGGGGGCGGGGATGGGGCCCCGATAACCGGCGGGGGCGGGGATGGGGAAGAATAGTACCGACAGCGGGGATGGGGACGGGGATAGGGATTTTTTCTTGTCACGGGGATGGGGATGGTCCACCACTCCCCGACGGGGAATGGCCCCGTTGCCATCCCTAGGTCCACCCCATCTCGACTAGTCATCCCGCACTACCTTCTGTTGTCCCTCCTGTTGTACGCCCTATTGAGGCCACTGACTAGGCTGCCGCACCTGCTGAACAGCCTGCCGCACCAGTTGTTCCGCCTGCTGCGATGGTGCCTAGCTAGTTCTCCCGCCGTTTCTTCTTCTATTCCTCTCGCAGTTGCACCATCTGTGCCCCTCGCGCCCCCTGCTCCACTAGCCGTATCGCTCCCTCATCCGATGACCAGTCGTCAATCCGGGCTGCGTATTGGCCCTCGCGAGAAGCAGAATCTTTCTGTTATTGCTACCTCTATTTCTCCTCTACCAAAGGGCTATCGTGCTGCTCTTAAAGACCCTAATTGGTACCAGGCTATGTCTGCGGGATATTAGGCTCTTATTCGCAACAACACTTGGCATCTAGTTCCCACAACGCCAACATCATCACTGGCAAATGGGTTTTTCTCCATAAGTTCCATCCAGATGGATCTCTCGTTCGTTATAAAGCTCGTTCGGTTGTTTGTGGTTTTCATCAACAACCTGGCATTGATTTTGGCAAGACCTTTAGTCCGGTCATCAAGCCGGCTACCATCCGCCTCGTTCTTAGTCTTGCTATCACTTTATCTTGGCCAATCCATCAACTTGACATTAAAAACGTTTTTCTTCGTGGACATCTTTCTGAGACCGTTTCTGCTAACAACCACTTGGTTTTGTTGGTTTTGTTGATATAGCTCGACCTGACCATGTTTGTCGTCTCTCTCGATCTCTGTACGGCCTAAAATAGGCTCTCGCGCCTGGTATCAGTGATTTTCTTGTTTTCTTTCTTCCATTGGCTTATGTGCTTCTAGTTCTGACACATCCTTGTTCATCTACAAGTCTGGTTCCCATGTTGCTTATCTTCTTTTATACTTTGACATTATCTTAATAGTTTCGAGTACTCCTCTTCTTCGCCGTATTGTGAAGTCTTTGGCCTCTAAATTTTCTATGACCGATCTTGGTCCACTACAGCTCTTTTTGGGTATCTCCGTTACTCGTTTTGAGGATGGTCTTTTTCTTTCTCAGCGTGGCTACATATGTGAGCTCCTAGAACGAGCTGATATGTCGATCTGTAATCCCTGTGCCACACCAGCAGACACTCGACCAAAGGCATCCTCCTCATTTGGCGTTCCCGTTTCTGATCCAACCTTGTACCGTAGCCTCACTAAAGCTCTTCAATACCTCACAATTACTCATCCTAACATTGCATATGCCGTTCAGCAAGTATGCTTACACATGCATGACCCTCGGGAGCCTCACATGCATCTTGTCAAGCGTATATTGCGGTATCTGAAGGGCACCATGGATTACGGCCTGCAGCTTCGATCTTCTCAGTCCATGGTGCTTGTTGTTTACTCCAATGCAAATTGGGTCGATTGTCCGGATTCCCGCCGCTCCGCTCCACTTTCGGCTACTGTGTTTTTCTCAGTGATAATTTGGTCTCTTGGTCATCCAAGCGGCAATCTATTGTCTCTCATTCGAGTGCGGAAGCTGAGTATCGTGTTGTGGCTAATGTTGTCGTCGAATCATGTTGGGTTTGACAGCTTCTTGTTGAGCTCCATCGACCAATGCGACACGCCACCATTGTCTATTATGACAATATTAGTGTTGTCTACATGGCCGCCAACCAGTCCAGCATCGGCATACGAAGCATATTGAGATAGATATCCACTTTGTGCGTGAGAAGGTTCAGCTAGGTGAGGTCTGGGTTCTACACATTCTGTCGCCTTCCCATTTCGCAGATATCTTCACCAAGGGCTTGCCGTCATCCTTGTTCATTGATTTTCGGACCAGATTGAGTGTCTTACCCGCTCGAACTGCGGGGGAATATTGGACACAAGGATTGCCCGACAATGGAAACAACCAGGAGTCTACCTTGTGTACGTTGGCGCCTATGGTTTCCAATCAGGGAAACAAATTTCGTTTTTTAAAAAATTTCGTTTGGGGCTGAATTAACCGAAATTTTGGAATTTCGGTGGGTTTTTAAACTGGTTTGAATCAAATTTGAATTTAAAATTTAAAATTAATTGCAAAAAATATTGTGTCAAGTGGGATTTGATCCCTAGTGGCTTTGATAGCAGCAAGAGGGCTTTGCCACCAAGCTAGCTGCGGTTTATTGTCTTACACTAGTGTTTACTCCCTTTAACCCTCTAAATTCTATCAAATTCCATCCAAATTCAACCAAAACGAAAAAAATTGAACAAATTGAGTTTCTTTCATTACCCAACGAAAGGAACGAAATTTCGGGAATTTCAGCGAAATTTTACTGAAATTGTGAACCCTGTTTCCGATACGTATACGTCTCCTAGTCTTGTA
The DNA here is from genome assembly GCA_036346405.1 of Phyllostachys edulis. Lineage (NCBI taxonomy): Eukaryota > Viridiplantae > Streptophyta > Magnoliopsida > Poales > Poaceae > Phyllostachys > Phyllostachys edulis. The sequence continues at coordinate 41,432,685 of CM070546.1, read as the reverse complement.
TGATAGCATTACTTCGTGTGTGTCATCTCATGTACATGTAATCTATAAATACTCAAGCAATACAATGTGTTGGGGTGTGCGGCTCAATTCAATCTGTCTTCAATCCTTATAAATACAACCGACCGTATCCTGTACAACATATATTATTTCCGTGTCGCCATGGAATTTCTGCATCGACGCTTACTTGCTCGCCCCTCGAATTCGACGGTGCGCTCAAAGATAGTTCCTCGTCCAGCTCACAAATCAACGGTAAAGTTTGTGTTTCCAATTACTTTATTTTGTACTCCCCGTTAATGGAGCATGAGATTTTGTTCTCTACTACTTTTTGTTAATTCTGCATCTAACGTCTATACATCACATTGCATTACACATTTACTCAAGACTAAACAGCAGCACAGGTGCTATTGTCCTCACTTAGAGCGACCATTGTGGTCTTCTGATTTAGCTGTACCGACAAAATTCTAGGCCTAAACGTGGGCCACGGCCCTTCAGGTATGAGAATATGTGGAAAAGAGATAAATCTTATGAGCAATTTGTGGCTGACATGTGGCAAGGCAATGAAGGAGTTGAGGATCTACAGCAGCTCAGTAGCTCCTTACATCTTGTCGGTAATTCTCTACAACATTGGAGCACGAACACCTCTGGTTCGGTCCGCAAAAAGCTAAAGAAGCTAGGAGGGAACCGGAGGAAGTGCGAGGTGTTTCTATTCGCATGGGGTCGTCGCACAGGGAGAGAAGCTTGATTCGCCAAATCTCAGAGCTGTTGGCCCGAGAGGAAATGTTAAAAGTCCGCACGGTAGTTTGCCGGAGTTAGAAAGACACGCTGGGATTTGAGAAGAGGAGATTGGGGAATAGAGTTATGTCATCTAGTGTTTTCTCATTCGATAATCCCTCCAGCCGAATGGCTACATCTATTTAACCCCCCTCGACACCACAGCCTGACAGGTGGGCCTCTTACACACAAAGCCCACGCTGGCGCCAACGCAACGCACCCAATCCTCCTTTGGAAATCTGCTGGGCCACCTGTTTCTTTTGCCGTCCTTTCATCATCATGACAATGCTTCCCGCCCGGTACTGTATCTGGTGTTGTAACATTCCCCTCTTCTTTAGATCTGGCTTGCCCCCAAGCCGGTACATTTGGAAAACGAGATGTCAGTTCAGCAAAGTCTTCCCACGCCGCATTCTCTGGTGATTCGCCAGACCACTGCACTCATACCGGAGTGCCTAATGACGATCCTGATCGTTTCAATCGACGCCCCAGGATCTTGTACGGCACTCTATTGCCCTCCAGATCAGGTAATCCCAGCTACGCCACTTCTTTTGGAAATAGCGCTTTCTTCAACTGCGACACATGCACCATCAGATGTATACTGCAAGACGGAGGCAGTATCAATTTGTACGCGACAGCACCCACCGCACTCTCCACCTAAAAAGGACCAAAGTATTTGAAAGCAAGCTTGTGGTTAGCTTTGTTTGCCACCGACGATTGCACGTAGGGTTATAATTTCAGACACACCCGATCACCCACAGCAAAGCTCCTCTCTGATCGCTTTGTGCCAACTTGCATTTTCATACGCTACTGTGCTCGATTCAGGTGTTGACGCAATAAATTGGTCATCAACTCTCTATCCTTCAACCAAGTAGCTAGTTAAGAGGAAGCACAAGAAGAAGAATCATGTATTCCAAAATGTTTTGGACCATGATTGTATAAAACCTCAAAAGGTGATTTTCCCAGCATCCAGTGATAAGAAGTGTTGTACCAGAATTCATCCAAGGCTATCCAATCTGACCATTTGCTTGGACAAGAGTGGATGAAACAGCGAAGATACGCTTCGAGGCACTGGTTCACCCTCTCAGTCCGACCACCGGTTGGAGGATGATAGGACGAACTCATTGTCAATTGAGTGTGAACCATTCGAAATAATTCTTTCCATAAGGTATTAGTGAAAATCCGATCCTGGTCAGAAACCAAAGACTGGGGAAGTCCATGAAGCTTGAATATATTATTGAGGTACGCTTGCGCCACCTGAAATGCAGTGAACGGATGCGACAAAGGAACAAAATGGGTGTAGCGAGAAAACTTGTCCACTACCACCATAATGTTGTTGTATGATGAAGACCTTGGTAGGCCCTCGATGAAATCCAACGACACCATGTGCCAAGCATGCTCCGGAACTGGCAAAGGTTGTAATATGCTCCACCTTAGCCTATTTGCAAACTGAGCAAGACGACACAAAATTCTGAACGTCCTTCTTCATCTCAGACCAAGCAAACAACTTACGCATTCGACTATATGTAACTTGAAAACCAGAATGCCCTCCAATTGCACTAGCATGCATTGAGTTGATAATTTTTTGCTGCATTGAAGTATTAGCACCTACCCAAATTCGTCCATTCACCCGTAATATACCATCCAGTAACTAACTTGGGATGTGTAGCCCCTTCAATACTCAATTCCGACAATAGGCGCTTGGCATGAGGGTCTCCTTCGTAACCTTCGGCTACTTCTGACAACCAGGTCTGCACACAAGTTGAAATTGCTGCTAACTCCCCTACTGAATTGGTTGTTCGGCGTGACAACGCATCTATTGCCCTATTGTTGATTCCCTTCTTGTATACCAGACGGTATTGCAAACCCAATAACTTTGTCATTGCCTTTTGCTGCCAATGGGGTAGTCATCCGCTAGTCTTCAAGATGCACCAAACTTCTCTGATATGTTCTAATTACGAAAACTGCATGCTGCAAGTATGGCCTCCAATGATCAATTGCCAAACTCTCCTTCTCATAAGTGGACAGACCTTGAGTGCGAGGGCCTAAGGATTTGCTGAGGTATGCTAGAGGATGACCTTCTTGCATCAGTATCGCGCCTATTCATTTGTCCGATGCATCTATTTCTATCTCAAAAGTCTTTTTGAAATCAAGGAGAGCTAACATAGGAGCAGTGACTAAGGCCTCCTTCAGAGCTTGGGAAGTTGCCTCCTTATCTGCGGTCCAGACGAATACTGCTTGCTTCTTGAGAATGTCAGTTAGTGGTCGACCAACCCCAAGAATCTCAGAATTTCTTTGACATTTGTGGGAACTGGCCAATTGCGCACTGCCTCGATGTTTTTGGTGTTTGTCGCCACCCCTTCCTTATTGACAATATGCCCTAAGTAAGTTAGTTGCTGTTGTGCAAAAGAACACTTTGATCTCTTGATTCTTAGTTGATGCTTCTCCAAAATTTCCAGTACATTCCTCAATGTGGCAACATGTTCTTGCAGAGAACGACTGTATACTAGTATATCATCTATGAACACAAGCACTGTATACTAGTATATCATCTATGAACACAAGCACCCCTTTTCTCAGCATGGTAGAGATAATAGTGTTCATCAATCCCTGGAACGTAGTCGGAGCATTCGTTAACCCATAATGCATGACCCAGAATTCAAAGTGTCCATGATGAGTCTTGAAAGCTATTTTGTGTTCATCTTCCGGCATCATTCTGATCTGGTGATAACCAGCCCTCAAATCCAAACTAGTAAACCATTGCGATCTCGCAAGTTCATCCAATAGTTCATCTATAATGGGAAATGGATAACGATTCTTTACTGTGGCCACATTTAGATATCGATAATCCACACAAAAACACCATGTGTGATCCTTTTTTTTGGACTAACAGCACCAAAGAAAAGAAAGGGCTCGAACTAGGCTGAATAATCCCCTGAGACAGCATTTCTAACACTTGCCTTTCAATCTCATCCTTCTAAGCTGGATTATAATGATAAGGCCTAAGGTTAACTAGCTTGGTTCCCAGCAATAGAGGTATAGAATGATCAAACTCCCTGCGTAGTGGTAATCCTTTGTGTTCATCGAATAACTGCTCAAACTCCACTAACAGCAAATTGACCAGCTAAGGCATATTTGATTCAGTCTTCTTCATGGCATGCAAAACAGCAAAAGGGTCAGCATCCACATTTTCATATTGCTTCGACCGGACCATACAACACTAGGGAGTTTTGTCTTTAATACCTTGCAAATAGACTTTCTTCCCTCGATTCTAGAATACTGAATTCTTTTTGAGCCAATGAATGTACATAGGGTCGTTCAGCTCCAACCAATCCATTCCCAATATGATGTCATAACAACCCAAGGGCGGAATCTTCAAATTAGTATAGAAAGTATTACCCTGAATGCTCCATTGACAGCAGGGAAATTCTCTAGTACACCTCAACAACCCACCATTAGCACTAGTCTTAGTGAAAGATGATCGCCTACCAGCCAGCTAGAAAATCCTTCACTGACAAAACAATGAGAGCTCCCAGAATCCACTAATAGAATCACTTCATGACCCTGCACCATTCCTTGTAATCTCATACTTCAAGTTGATTCTGCACCTTTCATTGCTTCCGATGATATGGCCGTCAAATCAGCTTCTATTTGAGAATCTTCCTCATCTGCTCAATGTGATTCAGTATCAGAATTCTTCAACATCTCCCACAATTCTTCCACCACATCAAGTTGCACAGTAGGACCACATCTGTGCTCCCCGAGACCAACACTCCCCGCAAGTAAGGCATAGTCCTTTCGCACGCCGATAAGCACGGAGGGCCACCAGTTTTTCATCGAATGGAGTAGATCTAGCCCCTTCGGTACCTTTTCAATCATCCACTCTAATTCCACTCATCGGTGTCTCCTTCCCTAGTGGAGGTCATAGTGGTAATGCCGTGCAAAGCATCGAACATGCCCCTGACAATCCATCCATATGGTGAACATCCCGTCGCATTGATTCCAGCCCTTCTTCCTACAAACATGTTAAAGCCACGATAGTATCCAGATCTTGTGGTTGATGCAAAATGACAGCAGATCTCACATCACTATACAAACCATCCACAAATTGAGTAACCAAAAACACTAGGTTCTGGGAAGAATGATGTGCTAGCAAATTATGTGTAAGTTTATTGAATTTCTCTACATATTCCGACAACGAGTTGGTCTGACGTAATCGATTAAACTGCCTAACTAGTTGTTGAAACTCTTCCCTACCGAAACGAACGCACACTACCTCCACAAAAGAATCCCAAATATCAAAACACATGTGAGCTTTGGACGCTTGTAACCACAGCAAGGAACCCCCAACAAAATACATGGTTGCTATGCAAATCATGAATTCTGGCTGCACTAAACATATTCTAAAATAAATTTCACATTTTAATTGAAATGCCTTTGGATGCTCTCCGTCAAACTGAGGAAAATCCAATCTAGGAGGTGACGGATGATGATAATATGGTCCTTGTGGTCATCCAGACAATGCAGCAGAATCATGCAGAAAAAGGTCAAATCAGGGCGATCATGCGCACCATTGTCTAGAGGTGGCATCGGAGAAAATTTTTCTCCACTTGCCTTCCCCTGGTAAGTGTGTTCATCACGGTGGCCATACGGCCTGGCGCCATGTTCTCCAGCAACGCGCCGTGGTCCCTCTTTTCCAAGCAACACCGAGTCCATCACGGGCACGAACTCTGGCTTGATCTCCAGTGTAGGCAGGATAGGAGGCAAATCCATCGGTCAAACGGTGAGGATAGGGTTGTGGGATATCTACACCACTTGTGTCCTTGGTTATTTGACCTCTGATCGTAATTCGTCCACCGCTCACTCCATCTCCGGTTTCCATTTCTGCAACTCGAGCACCGCTGGCTTGATTTCTTCCATTGAGGCTTGAATCACTTCGTTCTGCGCCTAGAGCTCCTGAATCGTCTCGCCCTGGGCACAAATCGCCTTGGTCAGCTCGGCCATTTGTTGGTCCATCTCCCTCGAACGAACTTGCGCTCAGGTCTGATAGCGTGGGATCTCCAGGGTCTCAAAACCAAGCACTGATACCAATTGTTACAATCCACACGGTAGTTCGCCGGAGTTAGCAAAGACACGCCGGGATTTGAGAAGAGGATCGGAGACAGGAAGGAGAACTAGACAGGGAAAAGAGTAACTAGATTGGGGAATAGAGTTCTGTCATCTAGTGTTTTCCCATTTGATAATCCCTCCAACCAAATGGCTACATCTATTTAACCTCCCTCGACACCACAGCCTGACAGGTGGGCCTCTTACACACAAAACCTAGGCTGGCGCCAACTCAACACACCCAATCCTCCTTTGGAAATCTGCTGCTGGGCTTCCTGTTCCTTTTGCCATCCTGTTCATCGTCATTACAATGCTTCCCGCTCGGTACTGTATCTGGTGTTGTAATAGGAAATTATGGAGAAACAGAGATCACGCGTCCAATGGTTGAAGGAGGGCGATCGTAACATGGCCTTTTTCCAAGCCAAGGCACGAGCCCGTGTAAGCAAAACAATATTTCTTCGTTGCATGAACCAGTGGACCAGGTGGTATTGTGTATACTAAACAAGAGGATATAGATGTTAGATGTATAATTATCTGTGTATTTCCCCTATTGTATAAGGGGTTATCTACATATATGTCATACTTGTACATGTATATATAATGGCTCATTGGCCTCATGATGAATACAAGAACTATTCATAATATGGTATTAGAGTCAAGCTAGGGTTAGGGTTTTCTCACGTGTTTTCTCACGTGACCGACGCCGGCCTCCTCAGCCACTGGTTGCCACTGCTCCCGTTGCCTCTGCTCTGCTTCTATTCTCTTCGCGCTCATCGCCTTGCTCATCGCATCATAGCCGTCGATGCTGCCGTCTCGTGTCGCCTGGATCCGTCCAGGCGTCGCCTTGTCTTCTGCCGACGCTGCTCGGGACTGTGAGGTCGCCTCCTGTTTCGCAGTCAATTCACGTTGCACCTCCCGATCCTCATCGTAACTAGGTGCCGCTCATCGCTGGTCGCCCGAGCTCGACGCCTCCAACCTCGCCGCTCATCGGCGTCGCCCCAATCGGCGTCATGCCTCCCGATCTTTGTCGTAGCTGCGCGCCGCCGTCTTGATAGCAAGCGCCTCCGCCCGCCGCCCGTCGGTGGCCTTGTCGCTGCCAATCGAGTTCTTCGCTCGGGGCCGCCCAAGCTTCTCTTCGCCCGAGAGCCGCATGGGGCCGCCTTCAGGGAGCTGCTGCTGTTGCCGTCGGGGGCCGCTGCTATCACTGCCATGGAGCCGCCTTAATCATCTTTGAGCTTTGGTTCTGAAGGTTTGGTTTACTGATATGCCTATAGTCTTTGGTCAAAAAAAGGAAAAAATGTCACCCTTTTCGGGCACTGTTTCTGTTCCTCATTGCCCATCGATCTTCAATGGTCTCAATTATCGGGACTAGTTTCAGCACATGCGCTTCCACATGCATCGTCAATGTCTTTGGGACTTTCTCATCGGCAAGCTGCCTTGTCTGCCTCGCCCTGTTCCACCTGTTGAGCTCGTGCTCCCCAAGGATGCTTTCGAAGACACTCTTAAAGAGGTATCTGATGCTTTTGAGGCTGTCATGGAGACATTTCAGACTCGGTATGCTGCCTACAAGACATGGATTGATGAGGATGTCCATGCCTCTGCGATTATGGTTGCTAGTATGGAAATGCATCTCACTGGGGGTGTGGTTGGCTTGACTTCAGCACAGTTGATGTGGGATCATCTGCGCAACCGCTACAAGCCGTCTAGTGATTCCTTGTATCTTTCTGTTGTGTGTTAGAAGCAGTTGCTGCAGCAGAAAGATACCACTGTGGATGAGTTCTATGCTAAGTTGTCTGCGGTATGGCGTCAGATTGAACCTTTGGGACCAGATGTTTGCCACACTTGTCAATCTTTGTCGATGCAATGACCTCACTGGAGCTTCGTCGCATCTATGGCTTCTTGACCCATCTTCGGGCTGAGTATGAGCAGACTCGTACTCAGTCGTTAGCGTGCCACCCTCGTGTGACTCTATTGGAGGCCCTTGTAGCTATTCGTACTGAGGAGATTCTCTTTCGTGCTACTGGTCTGCTGCCGTCACCGTCGTTTCCTTCGATTATGGCAGCTCCTCCAGTTTCAACACCCGCTATGTCTCCAGCTCCTCCTTCGCTAGTGGTGCCTTCACCAGTGATAGCTGCTGATAGTAGGAGACTACACTGCACCTATTGCAATAAGGATGGACATGTGACGCAGTTTTGCTACAAGAAGAAGAAGGATTTACGTCATGGTGGCCATCCTCTAAAGGTTGGTGCTTCTAATTCTTAGCAGTTTCTTACACTGCTATGTCGCATGGCTGCTTTTGCACCGTCTGGTTCTGCTGGTTCTACTGCACAGTCTTCTAGTGAGAGACCACCTTCTACTCCTTCCTCAGGTATATCATCTTGGATTCTTGACTCTAGTGCTTCTTTTCATATGACATCTGATTCCAATGGTCTCACTTCTATTGGTCCTTTAGCTGATCCTATCACTATTCAGACAACATATGGTACCTCTCTCTCTGTTGCAGGACGAGACGCTCTTTCGAATTTCTCTTTTCGTGTTCCTGCTGTTTCTTATGTTCCCAAACTAACCATACAGCTCATATCTACTGGTCAGCTCACCGATCATGGATGTCGTGTTATTCTCGATTCTCATTCTTGTTCAGTTCAGGATCGATGCACGGGGACTCTAGTTGGTACTAACCGTCGCCGCTGTGACTCACGGCGTCTCTGAGAGCTTGACTGGCTTCATCTTCCTTTCGCTGCCCTGCTAGTCTTGTCGCCTCCACCACCACCTCAGCTTCTGCTACATCCTCCATTTCATCTTTTGCTCAGTGGCATCATCGTTTGGGACATCTTTGTGGGTCGCATCTATCTTATTTACTTCATCGTGGTCTTTTAGGGTCTATGTCTGGTGATGCTTCTCTAAATTGTCAGGTTTGTAAGCTTAGTAAACAGCTTCAACTTCTCTATCCTTCTAGTGAGTCAGTGTCACAACGTCCTTTTGATCTTGTTCATTCTGATGTATGGGGTCTGGCTCTTTTCGTTTCGAAAGGAGGTCATCGATATTATATAATTTTTATTGATGATTTTTCTCGACACACATGGATATACTTTATGTCATCTCGTAGTAAGGTTCTATCCATCCATAAGACTTTTGCCACCATGATCCATACTCAGTTTGACTCTCCTATTCGTATTTTTCGTGTTGATTCTGCCGGGGAATACTTGTTAGGAGCCCTTTATGGTTTTCTTGCTGAGCAGGGTACTCTCTCTCAGTTTTCTTGCCCTGGTACTCATGCCCAGAACGGTGTGGCTGAACGGAAGCATCGTCATCTTCTTAAGACAGCCCATGCTCTTATGCTTGCTTCTGCTGTCCCACCACACTTCTGGGCTAAGGCTGTTTCTACTGCCACTTTCCAGATTAATATTCAGCCTTCTTCTGCTTTTCAGGGTGGGATCCTAGTTGAGTGTCTCTGTGGCAAGACTCATGGTTATTCTAGTCTTCGTCTCTTTGGGTGTGTGTGTGTGTGTTATGTTCTTCTTGCACCTCATGAGCGCACCAAGCTGACCGCTCAGTCCATGGGATGTGTTTTTCTGGGCTATAGCGCTAAGTATAAGGGATATCGCTGTTGGGATCTTGTTGGCCAACGGATGCGGGTTTCTCGGGATGTCACTTTTGATGAGTCTCGTCCTTTCTACCCTCGGCCTTCTCCTTCCACACTCCAGCATCTCTTGTCGAGCCACTTTCTTTCCTGACTTTTCCTGCCACCCCTATAGTCACCACACCTCCATCACAGCCTTTGGCCTCTCTGGTGCCTCCTTCATCGTCTCCTTCGCCACCGCCACCCTATACAGAAGCTCCTCCTAGTCTTGTTCCTTCTTATCATCTCTACTACACTCATCGTCCGCGAGTTGAGGATTCTTATAATGTGACATCTTCTTCTGATGGGTCATCTTCTTCAGCCTCTCCTTCTTGATATGCTATTCGTGATCGCCAGTCTATTTGGCCTCCTGCGCACTTTTGTTTAGCAGCTCTTACCGAACCAACTTCTTATCATGATGCTGCTATTCATCAAGAGTGGCAGCATGCGATGACAAAGGAGATTGCTGCACTTGAGCGTACTAGCACGTGGGATCTTATTCCTCTTCCCGCGCTTGTTACTCCTATCACATGCAAGTGGGTCTACAAGGTTAAGACCCGCTCTGATGGTTCTCTTGAGCACTACAAGGCTCGTCTCGTGGTAATTATGATGAGACTTTTGCTCTTGTGGCTCATATGACTACCATTCACACTCTTCTTGCTGTGACGTCTGTTCGGGCATGGTCCATCTCTCAGCTTGATATCAAGAATGCATTTCTCAATAGTGAGCTACGTGAGGAGGTTTATATGCAGCCACCAACGGGGTATTCTATTCCTAATGGTATGGTTTGTCGCCTTCGCCGATCTCTTTACGGCCTCAAGCAAACTCCTCGTGCTTGGTTTGATTGTTTCTCTTCTGTTGTCACCGCGGCTGATTTCTCTACCAGTGCTCATGATCCTACTCTTTTTATTCACAATTTGCCTCGTGATCGGACGCTTCTCTTTTTATACATTGATGATATGATCATTACTAAAGATGATTCTCAGTACACCACTTTTGTCAAGGAGCGTCTTAATGAACAGTTTCTCATATCTGATCTGGGTCCTCTTCGCTACTTTCTTGGGGTTGAGGTTATTTCTATGCTTGAGGGCTTCTATCTGATGCCACTTGGGCTAGTGATCACTCTGATCGTCGGTCTCTCTCTGCTTATTATATTTTTCTTGGTGATTCTCTCATTGCTTGGAAGACTAAGAAGCAGACAACAGTTTCTCGTTAAGTCTTGAGGATGAATTGCGAGCTATGGCTTTGTCAGTGGCGTACGCATGACAAAAATAGAGGGGGTGCTTATGGGAGAAAACTAATATGATAAAATCATACCAAACATACATAATACGTCTAATGCAATCCAGATTCATATATAAATAAAGAAAAGATAAAGCGAGAATATAAAATAAAGTTAAGGTAGTACCTGACTAAGGAACATAACAATCCGGACATCTATAAATATATGCGAGTAGCAATCTGTGGAACAAAAGTAGCTAAATTAGTAAGACAATCAGAAAATTGTGACTAATTAGAAACATTGAAATGAAATAGAAGTATGTAACATACCGCACAACCGCTAGCTATGACTAGGAGCAGGAGGCAAGTCCATTCTATGAGATTTCATATGTTGAAAACGATCCATGATTGTTTTATCATCAATGCTTTTGAATATCTCTCGCTCAGTGTAGCACACCATCAAGTCATTGAGCCATTCATCGGAGCCTTTGTTGCGCAAGTCTGTCTTGATAATTTTCATTGCCGAAAAGATTATTTCAACTGATGTCGTTGCCACAGGAAGAATCAATGTTAGCTCAATGAGACGATAGACTAATGGGAAGGTTTTATCTTTTCCTGTTTCAACCATCTTTTCGACGAGCCTTGCTCTCATTGGTTCGAGAAGTACATGTATTTGGATTGTTGGAGAAATAACTACGCAAAGTTTATTTGTCCATCTTTTATAAATATACAATAAATTGTATATAATCCATGAGTACTAAGTACATTTCACTTTTAAGTTTCTAAGTATTTAAATGAGTGAGCCAAAGTACCAAACCACTGTCGAGTGTCAATAATTATTACTTTACCAATTGTCAACAATTATTACTTTACCAATTACCGGTTTACAAAATTAGTTATTACTGTTACTGATTACCTCAGCTTACCAATTGTCATCAATTATTACTTTACCAATTACCAATTACTGATTTACAAAATTAGTGATTCTTTATTCTTGATTACCTCATTTCATGAAGTGGCGGCTCGGCCGTTTCTAAGGACCAAACTTTGCTCCAAAGTCCTATCTTCATATATCTCCATTCTCCACTCTCTCCAGATCTCCTCAGTCCTCACCAAATCTCCTCAACCCCCTCTATTTCTCTTCCTCACACCAATCACTTGAGATCTTTGAGCCTAACTAGCTCTCACTCTTCGCCTCTTCCGCCGGCGCCCAGTCTTCGGTCTTCCTCACGCGCCCGCGTGGCCGCGCCTCCAGGCTCCGTCGGACGCCTCCGCCATCCAACCTCAAGCGCCCGCCCGCTCCACCATCAGTGCCTCGCTCGCGCTTCGCCCAGCCGGCCCGGCCTGGTCACCCCGCCACGCTTGTGGCTCGCCCCTAGGCCCAAAGACCCCCACACCGCTTCGCCACCTCGCGGCCTCGCCCGTCGCCCGCCATCGACCGCGCGCCCAGGTGAGGTTTTGGGGAGTGGGGATGGGGAATAGAATTAGGGATTTCTGGATTTGGGGAGTGGGGATGGCCGGTGTGGATTTGGGGAGTGGGGATGTCCGGATGTGGATTTAGGGAGTGCAAAAATGGACCATATGCTATTGAATTATGGAATGATTGAATGAATGTGGCCCAAACGACCCAAATAATTGCTTGCTGTCTTCAATCTACGAAGTTCTTTCTTCTTCACCTTCGCAGCTCCCTTCTTCACCTTCGCAGATCCCTTCCTTCCTTCATAGCGGCAGCCGGTGCTTTGTGCAAATGGGGACTCCGGCGAACAGTGCAGGTGCAGAGGGGGTTCCAGGGGCGCGGCAGCTAGAGCCAGTGTGTGCGCCCTGCGTGCACCGGTGGTGCGTCCGCCACTGGGCTTTGTTGACTGCAGAGGTTACTTGGCTACGATGGCTAATTGAGGATTTTGATGTTTCTGTTTCAGTACGCACTCCCCTTTTATTTGACAGTACAAGTGCTATTAGTATTGCTAAAGATCCGGTGAAGCATGAGCTTACAAAACATATTGGTGTTTACGCTTTCTACATGTGGACACAAGTGCAGGAACAAGTTGTTGTTCTTCAGTATATGTCTTTAGAGCTTCAATTGGCAGACTTCTTCATAAAGACACAGACTAGAGCCCAGTGCAGCTTTTATCTCTCCAAACTTCATGTGGTTAATCCACCATAAGTTTGAAGGGGGCTGTTGGATGTATTATTATCTATGTATTTTCCATGTTGTATAAGGGGTTATCTGCATATATGTCATACCTGTATATGTATATATATTGACTCATTGACCTCACGATGAATACAAGCGCTATTCATAACAATAGAATCCCTTGCTACTAATTTCTACACTTCTCTATTTACAGCACAGGAAGAAACTGATCCCGAGGCGGTGCTTTGTCATGTGCCGGTGAGGGTATCTGAGGAGATGAATGATGCCTTTTGTAAGCCATACTCTGAAGAAGTTAAAAAAGCTTTCTTTTTTTTATGGGTACGAATAATCTCCGGGCCGGATGGTTTTACCCTGGCTTTTACCAAACCCACTGGGATTTATTGGGACCAATTGTCTCCAGTGCTGTTTTGAATTTCTTGAACGGGGGATCAATGCCGGAAGAAGTTAATAGCACAGTCCCTGTTTTGATTCCGAAGGTAAAGCACCCTCAAGACATGACACAGTTCAGGCCCATCTCTTTATGTAATGTGCTGTATAAGTTGTGCTCTAAAGTGGTGGCAAACCGGCTGAGATTCTTCCTGGATGATATCATATCAGAAGAGGAGAGTGCCTTTGTTACTGGAAGGTTAATCACTGACAATGTGTTGACGGCTTACGAGTGTACATGTTATTCGAAGAGGAAGAAGGGCAAGCGCGGTGCATGTGCGGTGAAGCTTGGTATGGCCAAAGCATATGACATAGTGGAGTGGAATTATTTGGAACACAGCTTGCTCAAGTTGGGGTTTGCACATCAAGTAGTTTCCTTGATCATGAGATGTGTTTCGTCGGTCTCCTTCTCTGTAAGGGTCAATGGAAAGTTTTCTGAAGTTTTCAAGGCAACTCAGGGGATTCGTCAAGGTGACCCTATATCCCCTTACTCTGTGCGGAAGGCCTTTCTTGCATGTTGAAAAACATGGGTCCAATTTATTTGGCAAGGGGCATTCGAGTGGGCATCCATGCACCGTGTGCTTCCCATCTTCTCTTTGCCGATGATTGCATTGTTTTTTGTGAAGCATCTGGATGTAGGGCAGATCGACTTCAACAGATTCTTGATACTTAAGGCCGAGGCTCTAGGCAAATGGCCAATAAATCGAAATCAGCTATTTTTTCAGCAAGAATTGTACCTCTTCAATTAAGCAAGAAGTCAGTGGAGGGCTTGATGCTGGACCGTAACGGCGACTAGAGGGGGTTGAATAGGAGCACGATCTTTTTTTTCATCTTAATCGGATTCAACACGTTTTTCACTCCGATAGCTATGAGAGCTATGAAGATCAATGTACAAGCATAGCAGAAAACTTGTATTGAATCCAATCGAAACCCCGAAGCAAAACAACCAAAATCACCAAAAAAAACTCAATTCACAGTGAGTTAGGCGGTCAGATCTCTCAACTTAGCGGTCTGACCTCTTCAAGGGGAGGTTTGACCTCCAGCCCAGTGATTAGTAAAGTCAACACGAACTCAAAATTACAAATCGGCTCAACTTTTGATTCGGTGATCCAAATCCCCTCAAATTTCAACCATAGCTCATCAAGAAGGTTAGGAACCTATTCCAATCGATGGTCGGGAAGATCAAGGCTAAGGTTCCACAAATTTCAAAGATGAGGGAAGGAGGGCACAAGAACCGTGCAAAACCTAAGATTGATCCCAAAACTTGCTCGTGGGTAGAAAATGATCACAGATATATTCTCACATGTCACAGCAAGCAAGATCATAGCCAAAAACCAAAGAAAAACCAAAGGATTAACGAAAACACCAAAATCACAAAAAAGAGAGCAACAACAAGAATAGATGCATCTTGAGGAAATCTCGCTTGGATTGATTCGAGATTGATGTTGGTTTACAGCCACTGCAGCATGGAGGATAAAAACTCAACACTTGGACACATAATCAATCCAACTCTCAAAGAACCATAGCTCCTCCACTTTCCTCTCCTAACCCTAAAACACAAATTAGGGTTTCTAGATACAAGGGTTGGGAGGTGCACAACCAACACCCTCCTCTTTTATAGTAGAGGCTAAGCTATGAGAGAGAAACCCTAATGGGCACCCGTTAAACCCACATACAAATGGGTTTTACTCACGCATGCTTATCAAAGCATCGTCTCCATCTTCTCTTGACCTAAACCATCTTTCCTCGCGCCGTCTTGCGCTGCTGTTTAGCCAAAAGCAATCACAGCGGTATTTTAGTGAAGTTACCAAAATATCTCTTCTCGATCCTTCTCCAAAGACCGAGTCCAATCTTCATGATGCAATCACATGCTTCACCACGTGTAAGTTAATAAACAGCTCTCTTCATGTCAGCAAGTCTCTTCCATCTGGCTCCCACCGAAACAACCATGGCACTTTCACTAACCCCTGCGCCGCTTGATGCAACTCGTCACACCAAACTTCCCGTTCGGTCATCCTTATCCATTTTGTGCCACGCTTGAATCCACTGACTTCACCCGGCATAATCGATCATTCTGAACCTCAGCTCACCAAGCCTAGTCCCGATCATCCTTGTCGTTGACCTCCAAGCCTCCTACACAACAATAGACTAAGAAATCGATTTCGGAAATAAGTTCTTTGCAACTTAACCCACGTTAGTCAAAATATGCATCATGCATACACATATGCACTGAAACCCATGAACTTGACCTAACTTACAAACATCGCCACCAAACCGGCCTACGAAACAGGGCAAAACCGGTCAAACCGCCACCCATGACCGATGTGACCGCCCCCTAGACGGTCTAACTGCCTAGCAAGGGGACTTAGTCAAATTTTCTCAATGGAAATCCGAAACCTCTCTGGAAATTTCAAACGAATAGAACTTTTGACTCGAAGCTCCAAAAATATGAGACCAAGTGTAGGAGAATCCTCTCTCTTGCCTATACCCTTTATTTTTTGCCCGGCCTAAAATTCAACAACACCTTTTTCGTCGGTCAGACCACCGCCTCCTAGCCGGTCTGACCGCCAGACTCTTGGCCAAAACCCTGGCCGGTCTGATCGCTAGAGGTGGCCAATCAGACCGCCACAAGGGCCAGTCTGACCGTCGCCCTGGCCGGTTTGACCGCCTACTGCCTGATAGAACATGAATTTCACCGAAAACGAATATTTCGACAAACCTTCAACGCTATTGCCAATTGTATCATCATCCTAAGATCGTGAGCATATCCCCATGATATCCACAATCTCTCCCTTGATGAACACAGTGGCAATTTCTCAAAATGTAAGTTTGAGGTTTGAAAATGAAAATACTCACGTTTTCGCGCAAAGACACAACTTGGTCCCAAAGCAAGAGAATGCAATGGAAATGACCAAGTTGGCTTCAGATTAGCATAGGCAAATAAGATCGGGCAAAAGAAGACAAGAAAGCTTCAACTTCCAGAGAAGAGTCAAAAATCTCACTTAAGGTCCATATGAAAGAACAATTGTTCAATTTGACCTTTGATCATTGTGAGGTTGTAAGAATTACAATTCAAGTTCAGAAATGGCAATAAGATCATAAGAATGCAAATTAAATGTTCCCCTCACTATGATCATCATTTTTCAAAAATTTTATTTTCTCCCTTTTTCTCCAAATAGCTCCCCTTTTTAACATTTTTGTTATATCTTCTCCCCCCATGACAATAGAGTCATCAAGGAATCACACCTTCTTCTCATCTAGAGATGACAAATACATAAATAAGGAAAATGTATAAGAAAGAGCATGCATAAAATACAATGGAGTGGCTTCATTTTTGTATTTTCAATGTTTAGTACAAGAAGCTTTGGAGATTACCGAAAAAAACAAGCTAGCATTTCTACTGTTACTCAATACACATCAGGCTTGAAAGCGCTAGCAAGATCATATTAAGACATATATATCAAAGCTAAGCTAAAAGACTCAAGATAAAACGATGAATTGTAACCATTTAAGCAAACCTTCAAAATTAGCAAGTTCATCAACAGTGATCCTAAAGTGATAAAGGCCATGTCAGAATGTCAATGTGAGATCAAGAAAAAAAACAACGACCATCCTAGAGACAAAAAGTCCTAAATCAAATCATTTTGCTCAAAGAACCTTAATCACCATATTTTTACAACAGTTTTCATTTGCAATGAATATTAAAGTTAATTAAAGGTCTATCTTAGTGAAGAAGATCCTGGACTAGGAGTTATCCACAAACTCTTCCTAAGCTTCAACCAAGGCAACAAATCTTGAGGTTCATGTCAATTTTGACAAGCAATCCCCATGAGATCGTCTGAATCATCAAACTATCTCCAAGTTCATGTCTTTGACATGTAGTCTCGTGAGAATAGTTTAGCACAATTTAACCACATGAGAATTTTGAATTTTGATTTTTCATTTTGCACAAGAGCAGTTTTAGATTCACAAATAAACAAGAAGCTCAAGAAATGTTCAATCCTAGATTCAAGAGCTAACAAAGCAATTTTGACAGGGCCAGTGTCACAAAAAGATCACTAATTGTGCAACTAGCTAAGAGATCCACAAATTGCAATTTTTAGTTCAAGTTGTCTTAAAGTTCTAGCTTATTTCGCAAAGACTTAGCTACACATGTGAAAGCATGATAATTCTAGCAAGTCAAAGAACTAGACATGGAACTGAGCAAAAATTGAAACACTAAAGCTCAAAAGGGTAATAAAGGATAATAAGCAAAGCTTCATCATTTTAAAAGACAGACAGTAAAGCTTATATTACAATGCACCTTTTTATGATTTTCATATGAATGCAATATGATACAATGAGATGCATGAAAAACTTAAAAGACTAAAAAAGATCAAAAAGATCAGCAAGTTCAGAAAAAGATCAAGGAAAGATCAGATGAACAAAGAAAGCTCAGAAGAGAAATAACTCCCCCTTAAACCAACCCATAGGGGCAAATTACCCCTAACTCACTTCTCAAGGTGGCAACCCTAGCTGGGTCTAAAGGCTTGGTGAGGATATCAGCTAACTGAGTCTCGGACTCCACAAATTCTAGCACAACATCACCCTTCTCTACATGGTCTCTAACGAAATGATAACGAATGTCAATGAGATTGGTCCTAGAATGTTGCATAGGGTTCTTAGCAATATTAATGTCAGAAGTGTTATCACATAGAAGAGGAACATTATCAAAAGCTAACCCATAGTCCTTAAGGGTGGACACCATCCACAGAATCTTACTACAGCAACTAGCGGCAGCTACATATTCAGCTTCTGTAGTGGATTGAGCAACAGATGATTGCAGTCATTCCTAGAAGACCAAGAGACGAGAGAAGTGCCTAAGAAGTGACAAGTGCTTGATGTACTCTTCCTATCTAGCCGACAACCCGTAAAATCAGAATCAGAAAACCCTCGAATAGACAAGGAAGATGAGCAGGAATACCAAATGCCATACTGGAGGGTAGAGTGAAGGTACCTGAAGATGCGCTTGACGGCTTGGCGATGGGAAGTCCTCGGAGACGCCTGAAACCTCACACAGAGGCATACCGCGAAGTGGATGTCCAGTCTTGAGGCTGTCAGGTAAAGGTGGAAGCATGGCTTCGACACCGAAAACTAAGAAAAAAGGTGTTGCACCTGTAGCCCGACTAGCAGTCATACGAACTTCCCATAATACCGAGGGTATTTTTTGTACCCAATCCCCTGAGCGCTTGATAAGCTGGTCGAAAACTCAGGTTTTGATGCCCTGCATTATTTGGACATTCGCTCTTTTGACCTCCCCATTGCTTTGAGGGTGGGCAATAGAAGCATAACACAATTTGGTACCCAACTCTTCGCAAAATTCCTAAAATTTTGCGCTGCAAAATTGCTTACCATTATCTGTGATTATTTGACTTGGGACTCCAAACTGAGTAATCATGCTTCTCATCATGAACCTTTTTGTTGCTTCTGTTGTTATCCCAATAACAGGTTCCACTTCAATCCACTTTGTGAACGTATCAATAGCCACAAAAAGGATCTCGAAGCTACCCGAAGCTTTTGGGAACGGTCCTAGGATATCGAGACCCCAGGTCGCAAAAGACCAAGATAGAGGGATTGTTTGTAATGCCTGAGCAGGTTGGTGTATTTACCTGCTATGAAACATGCATTGTACACACTTGTTAACCAGCTCTTTGGAATCATAAAGAATTCATGGCGATAGAAACCTTGTTGAAAGGCCTTCGACCCGGCGTTACTCAGGAAGCATGAGTTCCATAGGTGCCCCCGTGTATGTCATGAAGGAGGTTTAATCCTTCTCTCTGCGATATACATCACATGAGTACTCCTTGAGTGCCTCGTTTATAGAGGACTCTTTCAACCAAAGTATACATTTTAGCCTTTCGGGATAAGCGATCTGCCTCGAGATCATCATCAGGTATTGTACCCGTCTGAAGATACTCGTAGATGGGATTCATCCATGTATCCTCGTATTCTAGAGAGGCTATCTCAATAGGAGTTGTCTCTGGTGTTTCGACCAGAGACGGCTTCTGGAGCTGCTTCAAGAAGACTCCTTTTGGTACTTGTGATCAGGAAGAAGCCATACGAGCAAGCTTGTCTATGAGGAAATTATTCTTTTGAGGGATAAATTGTACATCAAAACCGAAAAAAATGCTTTTCAAGATTTCGAACTTCCTATAAGTACCGAGACATGGTTCGGTTAGAGCACTGGTACTCTTTTTTGACCTGATTCGCGACTAGTTGAGAGCCTCCTCTCACGATTAGTCATCGAATCCCGAGTACTTTCGCAACACGTATGCCAGCCAACAAACATCCGTATTCTGCCATGTTATTAGTAGCAGGAAAGTCGAATTGAATGACATACTTTAAGGTCTCTCTTGCAGGAGATTCTAGGACCACCCTGGCCCTCGAGCCACTTAACGTAAGTGACCCGTCAAAGTACATTGTCCACTGGTCGTGGGTATCGTTTTGGGGATCCTGAACAGGTTCAGGATTTGTCCATTCGGTGACAAAGTATGCCAGTATCTGGGATTTAATGGCCGTTTGGGACACGAAATGGAGGCCAAACTCCCCAAGTTCTACTGACCATTTTGCCATCGTCCATTGTTTCCTTGTTACGGATGACCACTCTAAGAAAACTTCGAGGCGGCACAATTATTTTGTACCAAAATAATGTCGTAGTTTCCTCGAAGACATGAGGAGGGCATACAGAAGTTTTTAAACCTGAGGGTAACATTCTGCGACGATCTTGCACTCCTTTGCTTTGGCGTGGCGACTAGATATATTATGGCGTAAACCGGCGGAGAAATTAAAATAGGAGAACTCGTAAGATACCTCTTGACACCCTCAAAGACAGCGTTTGCCTCTT
The DNA here is from genome assembly GCA_036346405.1 of Phyllostachys edulis. Lineage (NCBI taxonomy): Eukaryota > Viridiplantae > Streptophyta > Magnoliopsida > Poales > Poaceae > Phyllostachys > Phyllostachys edulis. The sequence continues at coordinate 41,412,507 of CM070546.1, read as the reverse complement.
CTGACCACTTGAAACCCTCGTGTTTTCTTGGAAGTTTGAAGAAAGGTAGTCCTTTTTCTCCCAATCGTGCGATGAAACGACTTAGAGCTATCATACATCCTATGAGTTTTTGGACCTCTTTCTTCGTGGTTGGAGGGCGCATTTGTACAATGGCCTTTATCTTTTCGGGATTTGTTTCGATTCCTCGTACAGAGACAATGAATCTGAGCAACTTTCCCGAAGAGACTCCAAACACACACTTCTCAGGATTGAGTTTCAAGCGGTGTTTTCTGATGTTGTCAAATATTTCTTATAAGTTGAAAACATGATTAAGTCGCTCGATGCTTTTTATGACTAGATCATCAACATAGGCTTCCAAATTGCGGCCTAGTTGAGGTGAAAAAGTCAATTGCATCAAGCGTAGAAAAGAAGCGCCAGCATTTTTTAGACCAAAGGGCATTTTGACATTGCAAAATATTCCAAATGGTGTAATAAATACAGTCTTTTTTTCATCTTCTAGACACATACTAATCTGATGGTAACCAGAATATGCATCTAGAAAACTTAATGTTTCTGGCCGGCAGAGAATTAACCAAGCGATCGTCTGAGGTAAAGGAAAATCATCTTTTGGACAAGCTTTATTAAGATCAGTGAAGTCTACACACATACGCCACTTGCCACTAGACTTCCTAACCATTACAGGGTTGGCCAACCACTCTGGGTGGTCGACTTCTCTTATAAAGCTTGTTTTAAGTAGTTTGTCCAATTCTGATCTGATAGCATCTCGTTGATCAGGTGTAAATCTCAGTAATTTTTGTTTTATGGGTTTCTTGTCAGGCCGTAAAGCTAGCATGTGCTCGATCACCTCCCTGGGGACTCCAGGCATGTCGAATACTTGCCACGTGAAGACAGCTACATTAGCTCGGAGGAAAGTGACGAGGGTGTCTTCCTATTTGGGGTCAGAAGTATCCCCGATGCGAATAGTCTTCGAGGGCTCCTCTAGATCCAGAGGAACCTCTTTGACCTGGTCATTTGGCTTTGGTGCAGCTTTAGGCTTCGGTTGCTTGGTCAATGGTTGATCCTTGTTTTCTTCTCGAGTTGGTATCTGGCCAACCATCTCGAGGGATCGACGGTCACACGTATACGTCATCTTTTATCATAGTGAATTGTGATTACTCCTTTGGGACCTGTCATCTTAAGACATTGATACCCATAATGAGCAGCTATAAAGAATTTTTCCAAAGTTGGTCGTCTGAGTATAGCATTATATGCCATATCGAAATCGACCACATCAAAAGAGATTTTCTCTGTCCTGAATTGCTTGGAGAACCAAATGTTAAAGGAAGAGAAACTTGGCTAATAGGTTTGGCCGAAGACCCCGGTATAATCCCTTGAAAAGAGTATCATACTGGTCTTACCTTGGTAATGGTTACTTGTATCTCGTCCAGGGCACTTGTAAACAAGATGTTTAACGGGTTGCCACCATCAACTAACACTCGATTTACTCAACAGTTGTTGATGATGGGCTCGACCACAATCGAAAACCGACCTAGTTGAGTAGAAGGGATTGGACAATCACCCTTCTCGAAAGAGATGGTGACTTCCGACCATTTTGGCAATTTATTGACAAGAGGAGGGTCAATGGAGTTTACCTCATGTTCGATAGGCTTAAACTGTCGTTTTGACTCATATATCGATGATCCCCCATAGATATGCTCGATGGTATGCTCCGGATCTTGGAACGACATCTCCTTGTCGTTGTCTGATTGCTTTTGGCCACTCACTTGGCCTACCTCCTCGAGAATAGGGAGAGGTCCTTTACCAGTGTAATAGTCCTCGAGTTTTCGTTGGAAAACCCGAAAATTGCGAAGGTCGTGTTCTTCCTTGTTATGGAAAGGACACCATGTAGGCTTGTCGTTCTTTTGCTCGAGGCGCTTACCTTTGCCTCTGTTGGGATATGGCTTGGAACTTCGTGGCTCCTTATCGCTTACGGCCAAGACCTCCTTAGAATTGTTGGCTTGAGGTTCTTGGCCCTTCTCCTTGCTCTTGGATTTCTTGCCCTTTTGCCCTTCTTCTTGCTACTTTTGTCTGCTTCCTGAGGATTCTCGTCGTCTCGATCGATGGTTTTGTTCCACTCGACTGCTTCAGCAGTAGTCGCATATCGATCGGCCATCTCAAAGAGTTCAGCGATAGTAGCCGGAGGATTCAAAGCGATGTCTTCTATAATCCTTCTACCGCGGACTCCCTATTTAAAGGCTCTAATAACAGATGACTCAGAAACCTCTGGAATTGAATTTCAAACCTAACTGAAATGCCTGATGAATTAGCGTAAGGTCTCATGGTTGTTTTGCCTTATCCTGTACAGGTCATCCTCCTTTCCAGGGCGATTGTAGGTGCCTTGGAAGTTGGCCAGCAGAAGGTCACAGAGATGTTGCCACGAATAGATCGACTCGAGTGGTTGATTTAGTAACCACGATCGAGCAGACCCTTCGAGTACAGTCGGAAGGTAATTCTCCATGACGTGCTCTCCTCCTCCTGCTACTCAGACAACGGTCGTGTAGATTTGAAGGAATTCGATGGGATTCTAAGACCCATCGAACTTCTCCATGTTCACTAGTCGAAACCGCGGTGGCTAGCGAACTGCTCGGAGATCAGGCGAGAATGCCCTACATCTGGTAATCACATCGTAACGCCTCCTTTGCAGGAAAGAATAGTTGATGTCGCTAGGTGATCGTACACGACAATACCCAGCCGTGGGTGAACTAGACTTATGATAAGTCTCGGCCCTACGAGGGTAGTACTCCTCGTATTTCATCTGCTGCTGCAGATTTCTAGGTCAGAGTGGTGAACGATTGAAAGCATCTAGGCCCCTAAAAATTATTTTAGTAATTAATGATAATATGTGAATATGGGATTAACGTGTTTATTGAGTATTTGCAAGGTTAAGTCCCATTGGTGAGTTTGATGACGTAAAGGTGCATGCTAAAGGACAACATGAAGATCTACATAGCTTAAAGACAAGGTACAAGTAGTCTAGGATCCTTTTTATATTTTACCAGTCTTAGGAGAATTGGTTGGAAGACCGGATTATAGGTTAGATGTCGTACTATTAAGAGGGATCATGACTAGTAGTTTGATCGCATGTTATTGTGCCATTTGGATCAATTTAGGATCATGCATGCATTTGTTTTTGAATTTGAAAGCTCTCAGTGTTTTTGTTAGAAATCAGTAGTACCGGAGGCTAACTGGCGGTAGTACCACTTGAAGTGGTATGACCGCGCTTTACTTGGCGGTATTACCGCATTCTGAACGTCTCAACCAACTAATCGCTAATGTGGTATGACCGGCTCTTGCAGCGGTACTACCGCATTGTGGTCGTTCCGATTTCTATTTGGCAGTACGATAAAAACAGTAGAGGTGTATTTTGGTTCGGTGCCTCTCGTTGACAATCGGTAGTACCGCGCCATGGAAACGATAGTACTGCTCAGTGGTCGTATCGATTCTTATGTGGCGGTAAGTTTTTTCTAGAGGACACCTCTTTTCAGTGATCTTGGAAACCCTACGATCGGCTGTACCGCTTCTCTATGCGGTATGACCGCATCAAGTGGTAGTACCACAATTTAGTTGGCAGTCGTACCGCGCTGGGAGTTTCAACGGCTATGTCATAGTAATTAATGCTACTGTTCTAGCCGTTATTGTGCTCTGACAAGGGTGCAGTTGTACCGCTCCATAGTTGGCGGTCATACCGCATTTCGCTAAAAGTTGGGGATTTCCTCCCCAACGGTCATATTTGTTGGTGGGGGTTATAAATACCCCTCCACCTGCTCAAGGACAGTAAGCTAGAGTTCATTTATCATCTATAGAGCCTTGAGCATTCTCTCAACACCCAAAACTCTCTTGTGCATTCATTGTGAGGTTGTTGAGTTCATTCAAGTGCATACACTCATTCTAGATTGATCCTTTTGCACTTGAGTACCGTCAAGCGAAGGCCATTGATTTGTTACTCTTGAAGTTTTGCTGAACTCCTAGACGGCTTGGCGGTGATTGCTCGGTGATCTCTTCAAGAAGCTTGTGAAGAGGCCTGGAGCCAAGATTGTGAGTGGCTTGGAGTTCGCCATCTCCGGAGCGGAGGAAGAACTACCCATAGTGATCGAGGGAAGGCTTAATTCGTGGAGCCGTCTTGAGATGTCAAGCTTCCTCAACGTGGACTAGCGAAGACCGGCAAGTCTTCGATACCACGGGAAAAACTTCCTTGTCTCACTTGTGATTATTTCTTGTCTTTACTTATTCCGCATTTATATTTCTAGCTCATTTCTTGTGTTGATTTACTTAGCTAAAATTGTATCAGTTTAGACTAAGTTTTAATTGACTTAAATTGTTAAATTATCAAAAAGTTTTAAAAACCTCCTATTCACCCCCCCCACTCTAGTCGGTTATCCTTGATCCTACAAGTGGTATCAAAACTTGGTCTCTCATTGATTTAGACTTAACCGTCTAAGAGAGAAAATGATGGCTAGTGAGGGAATTGCTATAGGAAAGACTCATTTGTTTGATGGCTCTAATTATGCGTATTGGAAAAATTAAAATATCAATTTATTTAAAGGCCATAAGTCCAAGCATTTGAAAAATCGTAAATGAGGATTACGTCATGCCTCTTAATCCACTAATCCCCATGGATCAATAGACGTGTAATGCTCATTTAGATGCCCAAGCTATGAACACTCTTTTTGGCGCTTTGAACGTGGATGAGTTCAATAGAGTGAGCAATTTGGAAACCGCTCATGATATTTGGACCACCCTCTTGGAAATCCATGATGGAACATCCACGGTCAAAGAAGCCAAATTGCATAGGCTTCGGATCAAATATGAGAACTTCATAATGTTGCCTTATGAAAACATCAATGAGATGTATTCAAGACTCAACAACATTGCAAATGAGCTCAAAGGCCTTGAGATTAACCTTCTTGATGTTGACATTGTGCACAAGATTCTTAGGGCTCTTCCAGACAAATATAAGACGTTGGTGACACTATTTATCAACTCTCCTGAGTTGCCAAGAATATCGCCAACGGGACTTTTGGGCAACCTCATCACCAATGAGTTGTTCAAGAAGGACAAGGAAGAGCTCTTAGAGACATCTTCCTCAAAGAAGAAGATTACCGCTTTCAAGGCCAAAGTAGAATCAAGTAATGATGACAATGAAGAATGAGATTCCGAAGAGGAGTTTGCATTTCTTGTGAGAAGAATGAAGAAATTCATGAAGAGACGCCCACACAGAAGCTTCAACTTCGACAAGAACATGAAAGGGCAATCCTCAAATGACAACAACCGTTATAGCAACATTCGGTGCTATAATTGTGAAGAAAAGGGGCACATTGCTTCCCATTGCCCCGCAAAGAAGGATGACAAAGGCAAGTCATTCAAGAAGAAGCAGTATAGTGGCAAGAAGAAGTTTTTCAAGAAGCTTCACAAAGATGGCAAGCATGAAGCCCACATTGGAGAGTGGGATTCCAATGATGAGTCAAGCGACTCCGACTCCGATGAGCATGAGTCCCCCAAGAAGAAGGGACTCATTGGCATCGCCATCAAGGAAGCTCTGTCGCTATTCTCCACTCCTACTTGTCTCATGGCAAAATGACATAAGGTAAAATCCATTAATAATGATGAACCAACTTATGATGAATTAATGGATATGCTTGAAGACTTAAATGAATATCTTGGAAAAGAAATGTCAAAATATAAGGTCTTGAAGAGAGAGCACATTTCTTTAAAAAATTCTTATGAGGAGCTAAAGGAAGCCCATGACTTGCTTATCCAAGAAAATTCAAGTAAGTCTTGCTCTAGTGTAGAAATTACATATGACATTATTGATGATGTGCCTAGTATAGAAATTACTAAAACTAGTGCATCTATTTCATGTAATGATCCTATTGCTATGTCATGTTGCTCTAGTATTAATGCTAATCATGATAATGTTGAGCATAATAATGCAAAGCTTGTTGCTGAGAACAATGAGTTAAAGGAACAAGTGACCAAGCTAAGCAAAAGCTTGGAAAGGTGCTTCAAGGGTAAGGCCACTCTTGGTAAGTTTTTGAGTGAGCAAATATGATCATTCAACAAAGAAGGGCTTGGGTATGTGCCCAAGAAAGGTAAGAAACCGGTAAACAAGCCCACAAGGTTTGTGAAGCAAAATGGTAAGTATTGCCATAAGTGCCGGAAAATAGGACATTTGCAATAAGCTTGTCCTATGGGTAAGATTTCATCTCTTGGTATATATGATTCTTATTATATGCTTAGAAAGACTAAGGATGGTAAAGTAATTGCTAGATTTGTTGGCACTTCAATTTAGGCGCTAAAAAGAATGCTATTTTGGTGCCTAAATGCTTGGTTACTAATCTCCAAGGACCTAAACAAATTTGGGTACCTAAAAGAACTTGATTTTTGTTCTGTAGGTGAACTATAAAACCGGTGGAAAACATTGGGTGCTTGATAGTGGATGCACTCAACACATGACCGGTGATAGAAATATGTTCACCACATTCGAGAATTGAAAAGGAGTAGACAAGATCACATTTGGTGATAATAGCAAAGGAAAGGTAATAGGATTGGGTAAAATTGCTATCTCAAATGACCATTCCATTTCTAATGTATCTTTAGTAGAATCATTAAATTTCAATTTGCTATCCGTTGCTCAAATATGTGATCTTGGACTAATTTACTCATTCTCTAATGAAGGTGCTACAATTTCAAATGCAAAAGATAGCTTTTTAGTTTTCAAAGACTGTAGATTTAGAAATCTTTATTTGGTGGATTTTAGCTTAAATGAATCATGCTTAAAAACTTGTTTGAATGCAAAAACCTCATTGGGTTGGCTTTGGCATAGAAGGCTAGCTCATGTTGGAATGATTCAACTCAAAAGGCATTTCAAACATGATTTAGTTGTTGGCTTAAAAGATGTGAAGTTTGAGAAAAATAGACTTTGTAGTGCTTGTCAACCCGATAAACAAGTCGCTAATTCTCATCCTTCCAAAAGTATCATGTCAACTTCTAGACCATTGGAACTCTTACATATGGATTTGTTTGGGCCAACAACCTATAAGAGTATCGGGGGTAATAGCTATTGTTTAATCATTGTGGATGATTACTCTAGATACACATGGGTATTCTTCCTAGATGACAAAGGTGAAACCTCCGGTATTTTCAAAAGTTTTGCAAAAAGGGCTCAAAATGGATTTGATTTCAAAATAAAGAAAATCCGTAGTGATAATGGTTCCGAGTTCAAGAATACTAAAGTTGAAGACTTTTGTGATGAACTTGGAATAAAGCACGAACTTTCCACAACCTATACTCCGAAGCAAAATGGAGTTGTAGAAAGGAAAAATCCAACATTAATTGAAATGGCTAGGACAATGCTTGATGAGTATAATACTTCTGATAACTTTTGGGTGGAAGCAATTAACACCGCTTGTCATGCTATAAATCGTCTTTATTTGCATCGTCTTCTGAAAAAGACTTCCTATGAGCTTCTTGTAGGAAGAAAACCGAACATCCCGTATTTTCGTGTATTTGGTTGCAAAGGTTATATTTTGAAGAATGATGTTCATCTTTCAAAATTTGAAAGTCATTGTGACATTGGTTTCTTACTTGGTTATTCTTCAAATATTAAAGCTTATCGTGTCTTTAACAAAAACTCTGGTTTAGTTGAAGAAAGGCACGATGTGCAATTTGATGAAACTAATGGCTCTCAAGAAGAGCATGAGAATTTGGATGATGTAGGTGATGAAGGATTAAGAAAAGCAATGGAGTATATGCAAATAGGCGATATCAAGCCTGAAGACAATCCATCATCTTCTATTCAAGTTGAACCTCCTACATCTTCCACAAATCAAGTACAAATTGATGAAGAGGATAACAAGGAAGATGATCAACCATCCAACCTACCACCAAGAATCCACAATGCAATTGCAAAGGATCATCTAATAGACAAAATATTGGGTGACGTAAGTATTGCTTCTTTTTGTGAACATTACTCTTTTGTCTCTTCTATTGAGCCAAAGCATGTAGAAGAATCACTTGAAGATTCAGATTGGGTGAATGCTATGCATGAAGAACTCAATAACTTCATCCGGAATGAAGTTTGGACATTGGTGGATCGGCCCAAAGAACACAACGTTATTGGTACAAAATGGGTCTTTAGGAACAAGCAAGATGAGAACGGTATGGTTGTAAGAAACAAGGCAAGATTGGTTGCTCAAGGTTATTCACAAGTCGAAGGTTTGGATTTTGATGAAACATTTGCTCCCGTAGCTAGGCTTGAGTCAATTCGGATATTACTTGCTTTTGCATCATGCTTTGATATTAAATTATTTCAAATGGATGTTAAAAGTGCTTTCTTAATTGGTAAAATATCCGAACTTGTCTATGTTGAACAACCTCCCGGTTTTGAAGATCCTAAGAATCCAAATCATGTCTATAAACTCTCCAAGGCGCTCTATGGTCTTAAACAAGCTCCTAGAGTATGGTATGAACGCTTTAGAGATTTTCTAGTCTCAAAATGATTCAAAATTGAGAAATTTGATTCAACTTTATTTACTAAAGTCTTAAATGGTGATTTCTTTGTGTGTCAAATTTATGTTGATGATATCATTTTTGGGTTTACTCATCAAGATTTTTGCGAAGAATTTGGTGATATGATGTCTAGGGAATTTGAAATGTCCATGATTGGAGAATTAAGCTATTTCTTTGATATTCAAATCAAGCAACTCAAAGATGGGACTTTCATAAGTCAATCCAAATACGTGATGAATTTACTTAAAAGATTTGGCATGAAAGATGCAAAGCCTATCAAGACTCCCATGGCTACAAACGGTCATCTTGATCTAAATGAGGGAGGTAAACCAGTAGATTTAAAGCTTTATAGATCCATGATTGGTAACTTGCTTTATCTTACCGCATCTAGGCCCGATATCATGTTTAGTGTTTGCATATGTGCACATTTTCAAGTAACTCCAAAAGAGTGTCATTTAATGGCCGTTAAAAGAATACTAAGATATTTAAAGCATTCCTCTAGCATTGGAGCCGTCTGTGATATATAATTATCACAGACGGTTATTAAAAAGAACCGTTTGTGATAATGCATACTTCACAGACGGTTATTTAAATATAACCGTTCGTGATATGCATCACAGACGGTTTGTGATTGGAACCGTCTATGAAATGTTCAAGCCGCTTCGGTTCCCATGCAATGCGTCTCGCGCGTCGACGCTACGATGTGTCTCTTCATCTCGGTTTGTGATACGTTTTAAAAGAATGATCATGTCTTTCGCACCCTCCATCAACAACCAGTAGAGTTAAAAAAAACTCGATCACTACGGTATTGAAAACTCACAGACTGTACGTCGCGTGGCATGGTGAGCACACGGAGCATGACGGCGAGGACCAAGGCGAGGAGGTCGGTGATCGTCGTCGCTCTTCCTCATGATGTCGTCGTCAACATCGTCGGCCTCGTGGCCGCGAGCTCTCCTCAGCCCATGGCTAACCTCTGCAGCCTACGAGTCACGCACGTATTTATATACCTACAAAAATGCGTACTACTGTTTGTTATGTCAACCAATCCATGCATGCATACATGCTAGCCTTTTAATTTAACTAGAGAAACATGTCACTAATGTGACTAGCAACGACACCCTTAATTTGGCCTTAATTTTAATTTTCTCTTATGGAGTAATTCTGACATCTTGAATTGTGTACGTATATTGGGGTTGCAAGGCCATGGCCATGTACAAGGTGTCTAAGGAGCATGCCGCGGGGAGGTGCATGGTGCTAGAGCAGGAGGAGGCGATGAAGTGGCTGGACAACGACCGCTACCTCGCCGTCATCAACCACCTGGCCGGTGCTGGCAACCCGGAGGTCTGCTTCATCATCAGTCTCATGCTCGTCTTCGCGCACTAGGACATGCAGCGCGGCCTCGTGTTCCTCGAACGGGGGGCCATTGCCGACCACAAGGCTATGGCCTACGTGCTCAGCCTCCTCCTCTACAACACCGATGAGGTGTGCAACATTGGAAGCAATACATTAGCCAAGTCGAGGGCGAGCCGACTGACGGGTGCGAGACGGCCAAGAGGACCAACCAAGAGTGCAAGCGGTACCGAAGGCTCACTGTGGACGCGGTCCAGGCGGCGATGTGGAAGATGGCCGGGCCGCTAGGTCGGGTGTGAAATTGTCGAGGATAGCCACGGTGCCTGCACCGTGCACGCGCGTGATGAAGGGTGGGGCGACTCGTCATCTTCAAAGATGGCGACTATAGGATTAGGCATGAGTATGCCAAGTTCTTTGCACAGGTGTTGAACTAGTTGTAAAATTAGTGGTTTTTTAGTGATACTCCTGATGCTAGCAGCCGAAAAATAGAACAATTTTTAGATATGGAAGGAACTATCACAGACGGTTTAGTGGAACAAACTGTCTGTGATTTAATAATTATCACAGACGGTTATTAAAAATAACCGTCTGTGATATGTACTTATCACAGACGATTTGTGGTTGCAACCGTCTGTGATATTCTGCATACTACTACAGGAAACCAGCTACTTCACAAATATGCCATAAATTATAACAATGATATACACACACACAATCTTCTCCAACCACTTGATATGGTCCAGAATGTGCTCCATCTTCAACTCCAGCATGTTTAGCCTCTGCTCCAACACAGCTTCCATTCTCTGCTCCAGCCCAGAATCCATCCTTTGCCATGTATTGTTGCGCTCCCTTGCTCTATCTAGGGCTAGAAAAATAGCTCGAGGCTCGTGAGCTAGCTCAGCTTGAACCAGGCTTGAGCTGGCTCAGCTCGGGCTCGTAAAATTTCAAGACAAGCCAAGCCCAACCTTTGGCTCACAAGACTTTTGAGCCGAGATCGATCCGCTCGTGAGCCAAACGAGCTAAGCAGCCCAGCCCACGCATGCGACCGTGTCCCAGCATCCCAGCCCACTGAGCCCATGTTGCGCACGAAGCGGAAGCCCATTTCCAGATTTCCCTACCCCATGTTAAAACCTTCTGCCCTTCCTGATTTCCCCACCCCATCCACCCGATCCCCATTCCATTCCCCACCCAGCCACCCCATCCACCCGATCTGGCGATCCCCTTCGGCCCTTCCTCTCCCGCCCCGTCGGTCGCCGCCGTCGCCTCCCACCCGAACCCACCAGTACCACCGTCGGGAAGAAGCCAATGGTGGACCTCGCCGCCACCTCTGCCCACGCCGTCACCTCCGGTCCTCTGCCCAATGGTGTAGGGCTGGGCATCTGCCTCCCTGGCTGCATGCCGGCCGGCTTGGCCTCCGGCCGCTTGCACCGCCTTGGCTGTCGTGCGCCACCCTAACTCGGTGGCCTACTCCTCCCCTCGGATTTGTTCCCCACGTCTCCACTTCTTCATGGTCGGATTCGCTCCACTAACCTCGCGGGGCTCACAGCAGTACCGTGCCCTTACTGTACCAGAGCTGACCAAGCAGATGTGGGACTCCAAGAAAATGATGTGTGCTGCTGACCCCCGGCATGGCCGCTACCTTACTGTGGCCGCTACCTTACTGCCTCAGCCATGTTTCGTGGAAAGATGAGCACCAAGGAGGTGGACGAGCAGATGCTGAATGTGCAGAACAAGAACTCGTTTTTTTGTTCATTTGTTTATGCATGTTTGATGTTTGTGCTTTATTCTTTACTGATGTGTTCATTTCCTCCCATCGAACCTATTCCCCACCTCCCCTCTGGATTGCTGGTAGCCTGGTAGATCGTCATGGCTGCTGACCATTAGCGAGCTCGACAAGGCGCTGTTCACGATGCACCGAATGTGCGACGTCGTCATGCTCGAGGAGCAGATCGTGGGCTACGCGGCTACGCCATCGACCACTTCAGTGACGCTCCATGACCATGGTCCATGAGGTTGGCGTGGGCACGGGTTCATCGACGTGGTGACGCCTAGAATCCTGGATGATCCTACAAGCCTGCAACGCCAACTTTCTATAGCGCATCGCCGTCGCTTGGCTCGCGAGCCCGCTCGAGCTTTAGCACTAGCCGAGACAGACGGTTCAAAAATGTCATTACAGGCGGTTTCTGGAGCCGTCTGAGTTTATGGGTCAGTGATGACATGAGGTCATCACAGACGGTTTTGGAACCGTCTGTGATGCATGATATCACAAACGGTTATTAGCTCAGAACCGCCTGTGATATATGACTATCACAGATGGTTAAGTATCTAGAACCGTATGTGATAACTATCTATCACGAGACGGTTCATGTTTAGAAATGCATGATATATATATATATATATATATATATATATATATATATATATATATATATATATATATATATATATATATATATATATATATATATATATATATATATATATATATATATATATATATATATATATATACTCTCATCGAGCCCTGCAAATTCAAGAGACTTATCACAGAGCGGTTCTATTATGAAACCGTGCATGATATATCTCATATCACGACGGTTCCATTATGGGCTATGCGTGAAATGGTTTTTCTCAAGTATATTATCTTGTACTTACATGCATGAAGAAATTACATGTTTATATGTCAATTTTTTCATTTAAATCTTCTGAAAATTTGCTTTAACTATATATATATATATATATAGTAATAATTCAACATATAATTAATATAGTAACTTCACCTCCAAACTAGATTTTTTTTTCATTTTGGAATTTTTCATATGACCAAACAGTGTGGCCAGTCGTTTCTTACACAAAAATTAAAAAAGTAGAAACCTACAAATAAACAAAGTTTTTCTAGAGGCGGAGGTAGGCTGCTATCTCTGTCTTCAATACTTCGTAGGCGGTGGCGTCGGCGTCGGACGGTTCGTAATCGAGCGAAGCCTGAAATGCGTCCACCACTGATGCGCTCGTTCGAGTGCCTCCTGAAGACCCTCGGACTGTTGAACCAAGAAGAATTGAGCCCATAGGCTCTCTTCCCTTGCTTGAGGGGTCTCGGCCTAGTCGACTCGGTCACCCGCCACCTCAATTAAGCAGTCCCAGTGACGGCAAGCCTCCTGGAGACGTGCAATGTCGTTGTGGAGGACCACGTCGATGACGCGGTAAACTCGCCGAAAGTGGGAGATCACCCAGAAGACACGGCAGAGGAGGATGTCAAGACGGCGGAAGGTGGCCGTCACCTGCTCCGGCAAATTCTTGGACAAAGGAGTGAAGACACTGTTGAAACAGTGTTCTTCCGCAGCATCCGCCAACGTACAGCGAGAGAGGTGCTTGTACAGTACGGCCAGGTAGGCCATCAATGCCGGCAACAAGGAAACAAAAGAGGCAGCCATTTCTGTTATATGTGTGGGGATGATCATCTTCGATGGCGGATGATCCTTTTTATAAAATATGGAATAAATTCGAAGTGTGAGACGAAGAGACGCATCGGGGAGCCGAAGCGGCATTGATGCGACGAAGAGATGCATCGGGGAGCCGAAGCGGCATATTGAGGCGACGAAGAGACGACGCATCGGCGACGAAGAAACTCATCGATCGAGCTACAACTGGGAGCTGTAGCAATATTATCACAGACGATTATTGTTAAGAACCATCTGTGAGGTTTCACAGACGGTTATTTATTGAAAACCGTCTGTGATATGTAGAATTATCACAGACGGTTATTAACAATAACCGTCTGTGATATTTCTCAGACGGTTTTAGTTATGAACCGTCTGTGATATTACCTCTTCACAGACGGTTTTTAGCGCAGCCAGTAACATTGACGGTCTCTAAACCAAAACTGTCTGTGATTGAATGTAATATATACGGTTTTGGTCAATCGTCTGTGATGAGGTGTCCAATATTAGCCTTTTTGTAGTAGTGCTCCCTTGTGGCTCGTTTCCAAAATGAGCCGAGCCAAGCCTACTATTCACCTGAGCTCAAACGAGCCTGGCTTGAGCCGGCTCAGCTCGTTTCCACCCCTAGCTCTATCCACGGTGTCTGCCCACTAGAAATATTGACATCCTCCAGCCTACAGAACCGTACAAACGCCAAAACAACACACACATTTCATAACTACTAGAGAAACATCCAAACCGCAAGAAATCAAACTCAAGTTTACTTATTGAGAAATAACGACATTTGTAAAACACCCAACTAGTATTTTCCTCGGTCTTGGCGTAGAACACATTTGCTTGCACACGGCAGTTAGGGCAATCCACCCACATAGCAGTGGCTAGCGCTAGGGCCCTCCAATTATGTGAGCTCAATGCCTCAGACATATGGTCCTCACTCAAAAGGAGGAGATGAGTTGAGGTGAGACCAGAAGGAGAAAGAGCTGAGCTCAACTACTAGAAGAAGATGAGAAAGTTCAAGATTGGGCCTACTTATACTGGCATGCGAACATTTTTTGGCTATAGAACTATCACATGCAGTTTAGTGGAATAAACCGTCTGTGATATGTATCACAGACGGTTATAAACTATAATAGTCTGTGATATATAATTATCATAGATAGTTATTAACAAGAACCGTCTCTAATGTTTATATATCACAGATGGTTTATAATTAGAACCGTCTGTGATGTGTATCATAGATGGTTATTAAAAAGAACCGTCTCTGATAAGCGCGGCTGCTTTGAAGAAAACGGCGAGTACACCTAAGAAAGCAACCAAGCCCATCACGAAGCATGATTTTTTTCGGAGGGGGCATCCACGCAGCATGAGGATGAGACAGCAGCCACAGCCAACCTCATTGAACCTGACACACTCTCCTGGCAGCCATGCTTCTTGAACTCGCAGAGGCTAGTCATACCGACCAGCCAGAGAATGCTAAAGAAGTAAGAGTGTGCCAAGCCAGAATACAATCACGGTATGACTAGCCCCTGCAAGTTCAAGAAGCATGGCTGCTAGGAGAGTGTGTCAGGTTCGATGAAGTAGGCCATGGCTACCGCCTCATCACCTCATGTCGCATGGACGACAATCGAAAAAAAGATCATGCTTCGTGGTGGGCTTGGTTGCTTTCTTAGCCGTACTCGCCATCTTCTTCAAAGCAGCTGCATCAGAGACAAAGGAATACTAACCTTAGATCACCAAGAACAAATACAAATACAAGTACACTTGAAAATCTACGGTATTTCTTTCACCAAACATGCCCCAGAGCCAGCCGCCTCCTTCAAAGCAGCCGCATATATATTAGACACATTTCTCACTACAGATAGATCTAGATCTGATGGGACTACCAGCTATTTAATACCGCATATCACAGACAATTATTGTTAAGAACCGTATGTGATACGTAATATAAACAGTTTTGAATAAATATTGTCTGTGATAATTCACGTATCACAGATAGTTTTTAATAAATACCGTCTGTGATAATTCAGAGACCGTCGGTGAGGTCTTCGAATGTCACAGACGATTCTTGTTAAGAACCGTCTGTGATACGTATCATAGATGTTTCTTAACTAGAACGGTCTGTGAGGGTTCTTAACAAGAACCGTGTGAGGCCTACGATTATCACAGATGGTGGTTATCACAGACGATTCGTAACAAGAACCGTCTATGAGACCTACGATTATCACAAATAGTGGTTATTTAAAACCGTTTGCGATACGTATCGTAGACAGTTTTTTTTAAGAACGGTCTGTGATATGCACAATTAAATATCTTATCATCTCGACTCCAGGCAGATCTGTCTATAGTGAGATTTGTCTCTGATATGCGGCTGCTTTGAAGGAGGTGGTCGCTCTGGGCGTTTGGTGAAATAATTAAATACCGTAGATTTGCAAGTGTGCTTATAGATCTATTTATTCTTGGTGATCTAAGGTTAGTATTTGCTTCCAATTATATGCATTATAATCTAGAGAGATGGATGGTAGCTAGGTTTATCATACAAGGAGGTTATTGGTAGTTAATATTTACAATAGAACAATGAGCAGCATGTATATATACATTCACTTGTCATGTATTGTGTAAAATAATATTGTTTACATCATAGTGAGTCTCAGTTCTGACTATGTCAAATGAAGGAGGAAGGGAGGAGAATGAAAGGATGAAGAAAGAGATGTTGGTCAATAGGAAGAGATCTCGCGGGATATTTGGGATCTTCGTGGTGAGCTCCAAGGGTAATGATCTGTAATCCTTTATATTTGCCCTGGGTTAATTGCTATTCAATTTGTAGTATGTTTGGTCAATAGGAGGAGTAGTTGCATGCATTAATCTAATTTGTTACGTGTGTAGCGCAGATGGACCGAAGATGGATGTATGTTAAGAACCGTGTGAGTGAAAAGTACATTGATGACGTGTCTACTTTTAGAAGAGCTGTCGAGCAGAATATGTTGAAGAAGGGAATAAAATTTATGAATTGTTTATGTATTGATTGCGATAATCTAAAGATATTTACCAACTCAGCGAAGATCGAAGGGCACTTGATTCGAAGGGATTTTAAACGAGTATACACGTTGGACCAGTCACGATGAAGAGCAGATTATACCAGAAGGTAGTAACATCGTCGAGGGAGACAACGATATGCCGGATGTGGACTGTGCTTTCGATGAGGGTAGGTCGCACGATGATAATCTGGATCAGATGCTACGCGATGCAGAAGGGGACTATAGTGAGAGAGAGTTTGGTAGATTCGAGAGCTTAATGGAGGACTTAGGGAAACCTTTGTTCCCAGGCTGTAAGCCGGAATACACAAGATTGTCATCCGTACTTTAACTGCTGAAATTGAAGGCAAGTAATGGTTAGTCAGACAAGAGTTTCACTGTGTTACTAGGTTTCCTAGCGGACATCCTTCCAGAGGGAAACGTGTTGCCCAGAACCACCTACCAATCCAAGAAGGTTCTTTGTCCATTGGGAATGGAAGTAGAAAGAATACATGCATGCCCGAACGATTGTATCCTCTACCATAAAGAGTATGCAGACATGCATGTATGTCCAGTGTGCAAAGCATCCCGATATAAGCGTAAGAATCACTCCGATGACGGCTAGGGCATCGAGGTGAAGTAAGGACCTCCTGCTAAGGTGTTGTGGTATCTGCCTATAATTCCCCATTTGAAGCGTTTATTTGTGAACCGAAAGGAGGCAAGATTGCTGCGTTGGCACTCGGAGGAGCGTAAGAAAGATAGAAAGATAAGACACCCTACTGATTCTGCCCAGTAGAGAAACCTTGATAGGAGCTTCGAAGACTTCGGTGCAGAACCTAGGAATATAAGGTTTGGGTTGAGTACAGATGGAATGAATCCTTTCGATAACATAAGCATCCGACATATCACCTAGCCAGTGAATCTATGTATGTACAACCTTCCTCCTTGGCTGTGTATGAAGCGGAAGTATATTTTGATGTCACTACTTATCCAAGGGCCGAAGCAACCTGGGAACGATATTGATGTGTACCTAGCACCATTGCTGGAAGGTCTTGTGACAATGTGGAATGAAGGGGTACAAGTATGTGATGCATACAAACAAGAGAACTTCACTTTACGCGTCATATTGTTCTGCACCATCAATGATTTTTCTGCCTTTGGAAACCTGTCGGGGTTCAGTGCAAAAGGAGCCAAAGCATGTCTACACTACTTACATGATACCGAGAGTGTGTGGCTGAACAACTCACGTAAAACTGTGTACATACGTCACCGTAGGTTCCTTCACAGGTATCACCCATACCGTAAGATGAAGAAACAATTCGACAGAAATAAGAAGGACTGTTCATCTCTAAGGGCTTTTAGAGATAAAGAGGTTTATGATATGGTTAAGGATATCGATGTTGTGCTTGGAAAGGAACGTAAATTGAGAACCCGTCGAAAGGAATGTAAATTGAGGACACGTCAAAAGAACATCTGGAAGAAGCGATCAATTTTTTGGGACTTACCTTATTGGGAGCACTTAGAAGTTTGCCACTGCATCGACGTCATACACGTGGAGAAGAATGTATGTGATAGCTTGATTGGTCTCTTAATGAATATTCGTGACAAAACAAAGGATGGTGTCAACGCACAGCGTGACTTGGTTGATATGAATATAAGGACCGAGTTAGCACCAAAAGAGACCGATAAAGGACGAACGTATCTTCTCCCAACTTGCTACACTCTATCTAAGGCCGAGAGAAAGAAACTGTGCCAGAGCTTACATAGTGTGAAAGTTCCGTCTAGTTACTCCGTCAGCATGAAAAAACTTGTTTCTATGGAAGATTTGAAATTAAGTGGTATGAAGTCTCGTGATTGTTATGTGCTGATGACACAAATGCTTCTTGTTGCAATTAGAAGTATTTTGCCGAATAAGATCCGAGTGGCAATCATGAGACTGTATTATTTCTTTAACTCAATTGCTTAGAAAGTCATCAATCCCGAAGGACTAGATGCTCTGCACACTGAGGTGGTGACGACTCTATGTCATCTTGAGATGTATTTCTCTCCATCATTTTTCGATATCATGGTACATCTCATTGTTAACCTTGTGAAAGAGATAAAGATATGCGACCCTGTGTTCTGACGTCATATGTACCCGTTCGAGAGGTACATGGGAATTCTCAAGTCCTGTGTGTGGAATCGATCTCGGCCGGAGAGCAGCATCATCAAAGGTTATGCAACCAAAGAGGTCATTGAGTTCTGCGTCGACTACATGGCTCAGGTGGAACCAATAGGTGTGCCTCTGTAACATCCCAATTTTCAGAACCTTAAAAATCATTTGAATAGTTGGTAGAGAGAAAATTCACCATTTGGATTTATTTGAATTTAAATTAAAAGCTTAATATTGGACCTTGTGTAACAAAACAATTTAAAATGAATAATTCCAACATGAACAATAGTCAAAACTATTTTATTTGGATTCTATGAGCTTGGATATATTTTCTAGAATTTTACGGAATTTTTCCAAGGTCTTTTGCTATTTTCCATTGCTTATTTGAATTTACGGTATTTTATTAAAAAGAAAAAGCTATTTAAATCTCCAAATAAATTGGGCAATTCCTTCGCCCATCCTGTTCATCTCATTAAACCCTCCTCCACGTTGGATCGTGTGAAGCGATCGAGATCTCACTTGCAGCCTACTCGCCTCTCTCTCTCTCGGCGGGTGGGCCTCACTGGTCGTCGTCTTCGTCGCTTTCGTCTTGTCGTTAAATCGCAACCGCCATGAGCGGTCAGCGCCGAAACTTCACGCTGGCGCCTCAACCTCCCGTTCCTCATGAGTGCGCCACGACCTCCACGACCACGCCACCCCCAACCCCCTCATCCCATGGCAGGTTGCGCCCACGTTCATAATCGCCGCCGCCCGACCTCCACGTAGCCGCCGCCTCGGGCTCCCGGCCCCTATAAAAGGCACCCGGGATCGCACCGCCCTCCTTTTCTCAAACCCCAACTCACTCCTCCTCCGTGCTCCCCGTCGCGGAATTCGTGTTCTT
Source organism: Phyllostachys edulis (assembly GCA_036346405.1). Classification (NCBI taxonomy): domain Eukaryota; kingdom Viridiplantae; phylum Streptophyta; class Magnoliopsida; order Poales; family Poaceae; genus Phyllostachys; species Phyllostachys edulis. The sequence goes on along the minus strand of CM070546.1, from coordinate 41,393,130 downwards.
CGCCGCCGGCCACCGTAGGCTTAGAGCTTCGATTGCGCCGCCTCCGTTGCCCCCGCGTCGTCGTCGCCGCCACCGTTGGACTCGCCGTGTCGCCGCGAAGCTGGTGCTCGCCTCGCCTTCGTCGGAGGAGCCCTCTAGCGCCGTCGCCGTCGAGCCCGTACCACCTCCTCCGCTCCGACCTCGCCGCCGGCCACCACAGCTACCCTCGACCACCCGGAGGTACCTCATCGTGATCGCTTTAGCGCCCTCTACCCTTGGTACCACCCATCGCCACCAGATCGCCGCCGTTCATGGCGGCTCGCCGAATCGATCTTGCATCGCGCCGTCGACGTCCTCGCCGACGTGGGCGCTTGTCACGAGCCACCTCGACCTCCGTGCTGCGTGTCATCCGGGTGGCGCAGCGTCGGCGCCACCTGTATGAGCGCCACCTCGGCCCTCTCTGGTCCGATGGCTCGGTGGACTTGGTCCATGTGGTGTTGTCAGCGACATGTGGGTCCCACATGTCGAGAATTCTTTAATTCTTTTAAATTCCGAAATCCTTGCACGACGTCACCTTATGCAATAATTAGAATTTCCTTTAGAAAAACAATTCAGAAAATTGTTAAATAACAGATTTAGGTTTAAAATTTGTAAAATTCATAACTTTTGCATCAAACTCCAAATTGGGTGTTTCAAATTTCTAAATTCATATAAAATTAAGATCTAGCTAATCAAACCAAAATTTTTTAAATTTGATTTTGTTTAAAATTAGAAATTCATTTAAATTTCAAGAGTTAGGTTAAAACTTGTAAAATTCATATCTTTTGAATCCTAACTCCAAATCCATCCATTCAAATTCCTAAATTCGTCTAAAATCCAGATCTATCTATTGGAGCTTTTTATTTATTTTATTGGAGTTATTTGCTTCTGGTTTTTATTTAGTTTGTTTGTTTGTGTGGTTTGCGAGTAGACTTGACTATTTCTTTGGAAGAGTTGAAGAAGAAGGAGGACCTTTCCAAGATCAAGATCAATTCCTAGATCCTTTTCAAGGCAAGCTATGCCCTTGACCATTTTGCTTCCCAGTTTATAAAAGTATTTTAATTCAAATTCTGCATCTTAATTCAAGTATTTATTTAAAAGCTTTTGGGTGCGATAGTTAAATCCAAATTGATATGCCTCCCTTGTGTAATTGTTATGCCATGATCCTTGTCACCCTAGTTGATAATTAGTTGGTTAATATTGTAGCACCAACGTGGGTTGGTTAATACGATTAGGCTTAGCCATGCCACGAATCATTTGTCATGTAGATTGCTATATAAATTTGACTAAGTGAATATGCAACTATGTGATAAAAGCTGTGTGTACTATGTGTCTTTGTGGCATGTGTTGCACTTAAAACCAATGGGGTGGTAAAAGGATTTGAGCTGGGGCAAGTGGTGGAAATCTGTGTGAAAGGGTGGACTGTGTGAACTGTGTGGACTTTGTGAACTATAATAATCTGTGTGTCTATGTGGTTTGGTTAGCTTGTGGAAGTCTTGCCTTGGTCAATTAAGGACCTCACCATGTGCTCTAAAGAATGAGCTTCTGTCACGACCACTTATGCTGCTTTTGAGGCAGGCCTAGCATAGTAAGATAAGGTATCTGAAATGCTTTGTTATGATTAGTGTTAGCTACACTAATTGTATCTTGTGGGTAAAGTGTACAAACCTCTGCGAGTGTAACTTAATCTATTGAATAGCGCGTCATGATCATGGACAATGCTCGGGATTTGACACTAGGGGTAGATTTTCATAAAAGCGTGTGGGAAGGGAGCTATGTGAATAAATCATCTAGCTATGTGAATAACTTTGTTAGGTGTGTGTGTCTTTGTGAAATAACTTGTTAAAATTATTATCGTCTATTTGTTTTACTGTCTTTAATCTATTAAATTGTATTCAATTGCAAAAGTTGCATTTATGCAAAAGAGCCCTGAGAATGCCTTTCTCTTGTAATAAGCTTGCATGTATACATTGCATTTACGTGGTGTGGCTTGCGAGTACGGTGTGTACTCACGCTTGTTTTGACGAATCAAGCGAGGAGGAGTCTTCACCGACTTACGAGGACGAGTACATCGAAGGTGCTGATCGCGAGGTCTTGATCGATCGGTTGCTGTGGCGAATCGATGGGGTGCCACTACCGTTTATGTTTCATTGCTTTGTTTATTTCCTATGTTAGCCTGCGTGGCTCAATATTTGTAAACTTCGACCTTAAGGTCAAAACCATTATTTGATTATCAAAGTTAACCGTTTATGTTACTATTAAGCTTGTATGGAGCGATTGCCATCTTTGTTGACCTGTGTGCACTAGCATGATCACAGGCTAGTCGTTAAACCTGAAGGGTCCCGAACCGTAGTTTTGGGTCCCGACAAAAGTGGTATCGAGCCATCTTGTTGTGAGGTCTAGACCTTAGTTAGATTGGCCGTTCAGTGTCCAAATTATTTTCTAAGAGAAAATTAACTTACAAGACTAAATGAATTGCTTAACTCCTCTTACATCTTTCTTGACTCATCTATTGCTGGAATTTCTTTCCTCTCCCATTGTTTTAACGTGGTTCTTACCTCTTATGCTGTCTTGACAGATGCCTTACCTTCGACCTTTGGAGATTGCAGCGGAGGACTTGCCGCAGAGTGTGGAAGCTGCTGCCGCAGACACTTGGAGGCTTCGACGCCCAATGTATCGTGGCGGCAAGTACATAGTCAGCAGACGAGATCGTGGTGTGATCTGCCGCCTGACGGTTTACGCCAGGAGGAACACTAGAGGCAGCCAGCCTTTGGACATCTCAGTCAGGAGGATCACCTTCACGCAAGGAATCCAGGAGTCATCACGCTTGGCCATACTCCGAGTCTGCCACATCTCTGCGGAAGAACTGCGAACACCGTCTTCGCTACCATCCTAGAGCCGCCAGGAGCTATCCGCGCACTTTCCGTCTACAAACGGGGAGGGCAATGCCACAGTGGTGCATCTTGCACGATTCACAGCTGCTCAAGAAGGGTCGCTGGAGATGGCTGCCACCGAGCTGAGGTGCGCCTATCAGGCCTGGGAAGAAGCCGAGGAAAGGATCGCCGTACTAGAGCACGCTCTCTACGGTCAACATGAGCTCGAAGATGATCAAGAGGAAGATCCAGAAGAAGTCGAAGAGGATCCAGAGGAGATTCGGAGGATCGGTCGAGCTGCAAGACACCAGAGGAGCTAACAAGCACTGCACCAAAGACACTGCTCTCTTGCACGATTCAGGGCATCGAGAACCGATTCGCGAGATGCCACTCACTTGAGTCTACACCAGGCAGGAGCGCAGCCGTGGTCATGAGGCTTTCTCGAGGAGTAGTTAGTTTAAGTTCGGTCTAGTCGAGGCTTAGCGGTTTCCCTTTTCATAGTCGCCCTTTAGGCGGTAGCTTGTGTGCTTAGGTTCGCTTTATTTTCTGTGTGCAAGTGTGAGTGCAAAAGCCCTTAGGCATTTGTTGCGACCATGCTATTAAGCTATTAATGAAGATTATTTTATTGAAGTTTCTTGAGATGTGTTTGTTGGGTTAATCTACTTCCCGTCTAGTTCTTAACTCACCTTGTGCTCTCTACCTTATCGACCCATGGAACCTCACGGATGGTTCGGACTCGCCATATGCCCGCAAGTGGATCCGGAGCCCAAGGATCGGCGTAACGAGCAAACCCTCACGGGGCAAAGACCACCCCAAGCACCTCCTATTGACTTGCGAACTTGGAGCTTTCATGGCGGACAAACTCGGATGATGTATCGATGATGAACGGATGCGGACCATGAACAACAACAACAACATCAACAACAATCGTCGGGAGGAGCCCCGATCGCTCATGGTCATCGGGGACCATCAAGTTGGTGAATTCATGAGGACCCGTCCGCCAACTTTCTCTGGACATGTCACGCCCGATGAGGTCGATGATTGGCTTCAGCGTGATTGAGAGGAAGCTGCGATCACCCAATGCGGCGATCATGAGAAGGTTTTGTATGCCACCCATCGGATGGAGGTGTAGGCTGGCGAGTGGTGGGAGAACCTGCGCGGCGCATGGAGCACCGCAGAATATCACTTGGGAAGAATTCTCATGACTTTTTCGCCAATATCATGTACTGAAGGCATTATGGATTTGAAGAAGGATGAGTTCAGCGCTCTCAAGCAAGGGGTATGTCGATGTTGACTACGAACAAGTTTTCTCGGCTAGCCGCTATGCTCGAGAGGATGTCGCTCTTGTGAGTCTCGCCAGAGCCGCTTCTGAAGGTCTGAACTCGGGGCGCAAGTCGATCGCTTGCCCACACCTTCCTGCACTTCCGGAGTTGGTTAACAAGGCATTGGTTATGGAAGACAAGCGCAAGGCGGAGGACCACATAGCGTGGGATGATTCAACAAAGGAAGCCATCGGCCACAACAACAGAGGGCAAGAGTAGTGCCACAGCCGGTTTAATCGTTTCGGCCACATAGTGCTTTCAGACACTGCACCGCCTTGACACCTCGTCCTTTCGTTCGAAATTCTCAGAACCCTACACCACCAACCCCACCTCAGGAACAACAACCGGCGAGTGAACCAAGAGTGTGTTACAATTGCCGTCGGCCAGGCATTTTGCTAATCGGTGTCCTCGAAGGAACTATCACCCGATCGCTTCAACCTTGGAGCAACACCGCCAAGACCCCAGCGCAGAACAACCAAGGAGTTTCTCGAGGAACGATCAACCAGAGGAGGCGCCTCGGTCCATTGTCGAGGTCGTGTTAATCCGTCACCTTGGAAGGAGCCGAGAAGCACCGGGCGTCGTCTTGGGTAAGTTCCTAGTGAATTCGATACTGCTTGATTACATTTGATTACGAGCTTCGCGTTCGTTTGTTTCGGAGTTTTTGCAACCAAGAATAAATTGGAAGTTATGCATCTTAAGCGTACTCTGTTAGTCGATGCGCCGGAGGCGAGCTAAGTTCTAATGTGGGTTGTTTAGGGGCTAAGTTACTCATAGTGGAGTTGAGTTTCTAGCTAACCTAATTATTCTAGACACCCAAACCATAGATGTCATCCTTGGCATGGATTGGTTAACCAAGCACAAAGCCGTGCTAGATTGTGGCCGAAGAGCCGTTACAATCGAGGATACCAAAGGAAACAAAGTGGAGTTCTAGCTACCTCGGTCGTAATGGGCATTTGTTAGTCAATAGCACGAAGACCGTCGCGTTGGAAGATGTGCGGTCGTCAAGGAGTATCGGATGTATTCCCGAAGAGTTACGGGGATGCCACCGGATCGTGACATCGAGTTTGTCATCGATCTAGTGCCAGGAACAGCTCCCATCTCAAAGAGACCCTATCGGATGCCAGCCGATGAGTTAGTAGAGATGAAGAAACAGATAGAAGAACTTTTGGAGAAAGGTTTTGTGAGGCCTAGTTAAATGCGCCTTGGGGAGCACCAGTCTTGTTTGTCAAGAAGAAGGATGGAAGCATGAGAATGTGCATCGACTACCGAGCTCTCAATGAAGTCACTATCAAGAATAAGTACCCATTGCCCCGGATAGATGATCTGTTTGATCAAATGAAGGGAGCCGGAGTGTTCTCGAAGATCGACTTGCGATCAGGTTACCATCAGTTGAAGATCTGTCCCAAGGATATACCTAAGACCGCTTTCTCAACGCGGTATGGACATTATGAGTTCCTAGTCATGTCCTTTGGTCTGACCAATGCCCCTGCCTATTTCATGAACATGATGAATAAGGTATTCATGGAGTATTTGGACAAATTTGTAGTTGTATTCATCGATGACATTTTGGTTTACTCCAAGTCAGAAGAAGAACATGCTTGAACACCTGAGATTAATCCTAGAAAGCTCGGGGAGCATCGCTTGTATGCTAAGTTTAGCAAGTGTGATTTACGGAAGAAGGAAGTGGATTTCCTTGGTCATGTAATGGCAATTGCGAGATGTGATTGACCCCAAGAAGGTAAAAGGCAGTATTACATTGGGAACGACCCAAGACCGCTACTCAGTTCGCGATTTCTTAGGATTAGCGAGGATATTATCGCCGCTTCATTGAAGGATTTTCATCAATTGCTAAACCTCTTACGCAATTGTTGAAGAAAGAGAAAAAGTTTACTGGACTGACTTGTGAAGAAAGTTTTCAAGAATTGAAGAAGCGTTTGACTTGACCCATCTTGATTCTCGCGGATATTCGCAAGGATTTTGATATCTATTGTGATGCTTCGCGTCAAGGATTAGGATGTGTCCCGATGCAAGAAGGAAGAGCCGTAAACTACGCGTCAAAGGCGATTAAGACCGCATGAAGAAAATTACCCTACCCATGACACGGAATTAGGCTGCCGTGGTGCATGCTTTGAAGATTTGGCGTCATTACCTCATCGGTGTCGTTGTGAGGTATACATGATCATAAGAGCTTGAAATATATTTTCACTCGATCGATCTGAATATGAGGCAGAGAAGATGGCTAGAGTTGATAAAGGATTATAATCTTGGAATCCATTACCATCTGGTAAAGCCAATGTCGTTGCAGATGCTTTGAGTAGTAAGAGTCACCGCAATGCTCGAAGTGAAAGAGCCTTGTTGAAGCTTCAAGAGGAATTCGAGTCGGGCTAGAAGTAGTGTCTGAAGGATTTGTGGCGATCTGAAGTGCGATCCACTTTGGAGAAGCAGATTCATGGCTTGGTAGAAAGACTCGAGTTCTCCGACATTAAGAAGAAGATGATGAAGGAAGTTCAAGGACTTCACGGTGGATGACCGGGATATCTTGTGGATCAATGAGCGTATCTGCGTTCGAGATATTGATGGATTGAGGCGGTGATTTTGAAGGAGGCCCATGACTCAAAGTATTCGATTCACCTGGTAGTACTAAGATGTATCGGGATGTTAAGAATAGGTTTTGGTGGCGAATCTGAAGCGAGACGTCGCGAGTTAAATGCCCTTGTGCGGCGTGTGTCAAAAGTTAAAGCGAGAACATCGAGGCCGCAGGTGCTGTTGCAACCCTTGAAGATTCGAGAATGGAAGTGGGAAGAAATCGGAATGGATTTCATTACGGTTTACCCAAGACTCACTCGGGTTACGATTCGATTTGGGTAATAGTGGATCGTTTGACTAAAGTTGCCCATTTCTTACCGGTCAAAACCACGTACTCGGAGATCGTCTAGCGAGCAGACATGTCGAAGATTGTCGGTTTGCATGGTGTACCTAAGAAGATAGTGTCGGATCGAGGATCTCGGTTCACCTCCGATTTTGGCGAGTTTACATGAAGCTTTAGGGACTCACCTAAATTTGATCTCGCGTATCATCCCAGACGGATGGACGGTGAAAGGGTTAACGAGATATTGGAAGATATGTTGAGAGCACATGCCTAGCAAATGCTACCCGTTGGGATAAGAGTTTACCATATCACGAAATTCTCGTACAACAACAGCTTATCAAGCCGGTTTACAAATGTCACCATTTGAAGCTTTGTATGGTCGTGCTTGCGAACCCGTTGAACTCGGTCGAAACAAATTGAGCGTCATACTCTTTGGTCGGATATTATTCAAGAAGCGAAGAGCAAGTGTCCATGATCGAGAGAGGCTAAAGATAGCTCGATCGAGGCAAAAGAGTTATCTGGATAATCGTCGTCGTGATCTCGGTTTGAGCGCGAAGATTTTGTGTATCTCCGAGTTCGCCCCTCGGAGGTGTGAAAAGGTTCCATGCCAAAGGGAAGCTTGCCCCTCGGTATGTTAGTCCGTTCAAGATTTTGGATCGCCGTGGAGAAGTAGCTTATCGCTTGAGCTGCATGATGCTAGCGGAGTCCATGATGTCTTTCATGTCTCTCGCTTGAAGAAGTGTCTTCGTGTCTTGGGAAGAACAAGCACCATTAGAGTCAATTGAACTAAAGAAGACCTCACCTACAAAGAACAACCGGTCAAGATTTTGGATGTCGCGAGCGTCGGACGGAAGCAAGGCGATTCGTTTTTGCAAGGTGCGATGGAGCCACCACTCGGAAGGTGAAGCAACGTGGGAGCGTGAAGAAGAGTTGAAAGCCGAGTTCCCAACCTTTTCTCCATTAGCTTTGAATCTCGGGTCGAGATTCCTCTAAGGGGAGGTTTGTAACATCCCAATTTTCGAACCTTAAAAATCATTTGAATAGTTGGTAGAGAAAAATTCACCATTTGGATTTATTTGAATTTAAATTAAAAGCTTAATATTGGACCTTGTGTAACAAAACAATTTAAAATGAATAATTCCAACATGAACAATAGTCAAAACTATTTTATTTGGATTCTATGAGCTTGGATATATTTTCTAGAATTTTACGGAATTTTTCCAAGGTCTTTTGCTATTTTCCATTGCTTATTTGAATTTACGGTATTTTATTAAAAAGAAAAAGCTATTTAAATCTCCAAATAGAATTAGGGCGAATTCCTTGACCCATCCTGTTCATCTCATTAAACCCTCCTCCACCGTTGGATCGGCCGAAGCGGTCGGATCTCACTTGCATCTTCCTCTCTCTCTCGAAAGGGCTCGCCATAGGGCGCTGCTGGTCGTCGTCTTCGTTCGCCTTCGTCTTGTCGTTAAATCGCAACCGCTATGAGCGGTCAGCGCCGAAGCTTCACGCTGGCGCCTCAACCTCCCGTTCCTCATGAGTCGCCGACCTCCACGACCACGCCGCCACCCAAGAACCCCTCATCCCGGGCCGGTTGCGCACGTTCATAGCAATCCCGCCGCCACGACCTCCACGTAGCCGCCGCCTCGAGCTCCCGGCCCCTATAAAAGGCACCCCGGATCGCACCGCCCTCCTTTTCTCAAACCCCAACTCACTCCTCCTCCGTGCTCGCCGTCGGGAATTAGTGTTCTTCGCCGCCGGCCACCGTGAGGCTTAGAGCTTCGATTGCGCCGCCTCCGTTGCCCAGCGTCGTAAATGCCGCCGCCACCGTTGGACTCGCCGTGTCGCCGCTGGCTGGTGCTCGCCTCGCCTTCGTCGGAGGAGCCCTCTAGCGCCGTCGCCGTCGAGCCGTACCACCTCCTCCGCTCCGACCTGCGCCACGGCCAGCCACCAGCTACCCTCGACCACCCGGAGGTACCTCATCGTGATCGCTTTAGCGCCCTCTACCCTTTGGTACCACCCATCGCCACCAGATCGCCGCCGTTCACGGCGACCATCGAATCGATCTTGCCATCCGCCGGCCGACGTCTCCCCGCCGACGTGGGCCTTGTCACGAGCCACCTCGACCTCCGTGCTGCGTGTCATCCGGGTGGCGCCAGCGTCGGCGCCACCATGTGAGTCGCCACCTCGGCCCCCTCTCGGTCGATGGCTCGGTGGACTTGGTCCACTGGTAAGTCACCGACATGTGGGTCCCACATGTCGATAGAATCTTTAATTCTTTTAAATTCCGAAATCCTTCACGACGCCACCTTGCAATAATTAGAATTTCCTTTAGAAAAACAATTCAGGAAAATTGTTAAATAACAGATTTAGGTTTAAAATTTGTAAAATTCATAACTTTTGCATCAAACTCCAAATTGGGTGTTTCAAATTTCTAAATTCATATAAAATTAAGATCTAGCTAATCAAACCAAAATTTTTTAAATTTGATTTTGTTTAAAATTAGAAATTCATTTAAATTTCAAGAGTTAGGTTAAAACTTGTAAAATTCATATCTTTTGAATCCTAACTCCAAATCCATCCATTCAAATTCCTAAATTCGTCTAAAATCCAGATCTATCTATTGGAGCTTTTTATTTATTTTATTGGAGTTATTTGCTTCTGGTTTTATTTAGTTTGTTTGTTTGTGTGGTTTTGCGAGTAGACTTCGATTTCTTTGGAAGAGTTGAAGAAGAAGGAGGACCTTTCCAAGATCAAGATCAATTCCTAGATCCTTTTCAAGGCAAGCTATGCCCTTGACCATTTTGCTTCCCAGTTTTATAAAAGTATTTTAATTCAAATTCTCGCATCTTAATTCAAGTATTTATTTAAAAGCTTTTGGGTGCGATAGTTAAATCCAAATTGATATGCCTCCTTGTGTAATTGTTATGCCATGATCCTTGTCACCCTAGTTGATAATTAGTTGGTTAATATTGTAGCACCAACGTGGGTTGGTTAATCGATTAGATCGCTTAGCCATGCCACGAATCATTTGTCATGTAGATTGCTATATAAATTTGACTAAGTGAATATGCAACTATGTGATAAAAGCTGTGTGTACTATGTGTCTTTGTGGCATGTGTTGCACTTAAAACCAATGGGGTGGTAAAAGGATTTGAACTGGGGCAAGTGGTGGAAACGTGTGAAAGGGTGGACTGTGTGAACTGTGTGGACTTTGTGAACTATAATAATCGTGTGTCTATGTGGTTTGGTTAGCTTGTGGAAGTCTTGCCTTGGTCAATTAAGGACCTCACCATGTGCTCTAAAGAACTGAGCTTCTGTCACGACCACTTATGCATTTTGAGGCAGGCCTAGCATAGTAAGATAAGGTATCTGAAATGCTTTGTTATGATTAGTGTTAGCTACACTAATTGTATCTTGTGGGTAAAGTGTACAAACCTCTGCAGAGTGTAACTTAATCTATTGAATAGCAGCGTCATGATCATGGACAATGCTCGGGATTTGACACTAGGGTAGATTTTCATAAAAGCGTGTGGGAAGGGAGCTATGTGAATAAATCATCTAGCTATGTGAATAACTTTGTTAGGGTCAGTGTGTGTCTTTGTGAAATAACTTGTTAAAATTATTATCGTCTATTTGTTTTACTGTCTTTAATCTATTAAATTGTATTCAATTGCAAAAGTTGCATTTATGCAAAAGAGCCCTGAGAATGCCTTTCTCTTGTAATAAGCTTTGCATGTATACATTGCATTTACGTGGTGTGGCTTATGATGCGGTGTGTACTCACGCTTGTTTTGACGAATCAAGCGAGAGGAGGAGTCTTCACCACTTACGAGGGCGAGTACATCGAAGGTGCTGATCGCGAGGTCTTGATCGATCGGTTGCTGTGGCGAATCGATGGGGTGCCACTACCGTTTATGTTTCATTGCTTGTTTATTTCCTATGTTAGCCTGCGTGGCTCAATATTTGTAAACTTCGACCTTAAGGTCAAAACCATTATTTGATTATCAAAGTTAACCGTTTATGTTACTATTAAGCTTGTATGGAGCGATTGCCATCTTTGTTGACCTGTGTGCACTAGCATGATCTGGGCTAGTCGTTAAACCTGAGGGTCGAGCAACCGTAGTTTTGGGTCCCGGCCTCTATCTCGTCATGAGGGGAGGCTGGAGAGTATCGGGACCATCGGAAGGAAAGCAATCACTCCCGATTTCGACGCATACGCTCAAGCCCATTTCACGGTCTTGCAACATATGACCCAAGTGTCCCCTTACATCGACGAGCACAAAGACATGATACACCAACAGAATCCAGGCCGATCGGAGGTTTGGATCACGAGAGAGAACAACCACCGGTTCAATGAATGGTTAAAGGTGCGATTCACTAGGAGACCGTCATCAAGTGATGATATGCTGCCGTGGTTGGCAAAAGGGCCAAAATTTATAAATGTGACATTGCAAAGATGCGACATAAATGGGTACACATTTTATATGACAACTCAGGATAGGAAGAGCACAGTCTAGAACAGCGGTGTCCGCATAGATGCGTTTCACGAGCAGTTCAATACCGCTGGGTTGAGCTCCTACAATGGGTTCGTAGAGGAGATTTGGGAGCTCGACTACGTACTTTTCAATATTCCCCTGTTTTAGTGTTATTGGGTCAAACTTCCACAGGTGTAAAGGTCGACAAGTATGGTGTCACTACTGTGGACCTCGAATGTGTCGGATACAAGGACAAACCATTCATACACGCTAAGAAAGTTTTTCAAGTTTTTTTATGTAAAGGACCCGGCAAATAAGAACCGCCACGTAGTTCTTCATAGAAAAAGAAGGATTATCGGAGTTGAGAATGTCATAGATGAGGAAGAGTATAATCAATTTGATGAGTTGCCTCCTTTCGGAAACGGCATCAAGCTCGAGGAAGAACCCGGTGAGGAAGCTAGCTATATGCGCATAGATCATCGTGAAGGGCTATTTTTTAAAACGAAATAGCAAGTGAAATGATCACACACGGTGAACACCTATTTGGAAAATTGTTCCATTGTAATTAAGAAACTCGGCATGTAATTAACGGATTATTCCATTCTAATTGATTCACTAATTAATAAATTATTCCATATGTGATTGTATCTGCTTTCTTTTTTTCAGAGTGCATGGCTAGCATTTCCTGAGGCTAGCCAAAAAACAGAATATTTTTTAGCTATAGAAGGAACTATCACAGGCGGTTTAGTGGAATAAATCGTATGTCATATATGTAGCACAGACGATTCCTAAGGCGCCAAAACATTTCGCCTCCCGCGCACGTGTCCAAAAATTCCCCCCACCCACGCTGAGCAACACAGACAGTTCCATGATAAGACTGTCTATCATACTTATCACACACGGTTCTTAAAATATAACCGTCTGTGATATGCTCGCTTATCGCAGATGGTCCTAAAATATAATCGTCCGTGATATGCTCACTTATTACAGATGCTTCTTTAAGAGGACCGTCTGTGATATATAATATCACAGACGATTCTTTACGAGAATTGATTGTGATATGCATTTATAAGTAGGGCCCTGCTAGGGTTTGCATCCTTACTCCTCAAAGGTCACTCTTCGGTCTGCCTCCCTAGCACCCTTACTTCCCGTGTTCCTCCCAATCCTCCCATCTCCTAGCCATCGTCCCCACGCCGTCGTCCTCCCCTACGCCGCTGTCATCCCCGAGCCTCCTCTCTCCGCACTGTCGTCCCCGCGCCGTACTCCTCCCCTACGCTGTCGTCATCCCCGTGCCTCCTCCTTCTCGCGCCGGTGTCCTCCCTCTACGACCCCCGACCTCGACGATGCCTCGCTCCCCTAACCTCGACTCCCTCTTCGTCCATGCCTCCCATCAAGGTACGAGCTCACTGCTTTGGATTGTGCTAGTAGAAGTTCCAAATTGTGTTGATTTGATTGACTCTAGCACTGGGAGATATTGCTTGGTAATGTTGTGGCAGGCACGAGCTCACCACTTTGGATTATCTAATATTGTGTCATGTTATTCATGCTCATCAAATCCCTCTGTTTCATTATGTTGATGTTGTCTGGTGTCATTGTTTATATTCCTGTCAATTGAAATATTGTGTAGTTGGTTCAATTGAAATATTGTGTAGTTGGTTCAATTGAAATATTGACAGTGAAATCTCAGTTGATGATTCATTTTGTTGTGAAGTTCTATCTTTTGAGCATTTTATCCTGATTGATGTAGTACTAATTTGTTGATCTTGTAGTAATATCATTTATTGATGCAGTACTGATTTGTTAATCTTGCGAGATAGCAAGTAAGCGAGATGGCGTCTGCACCGTCTTCGCCGTCATCATCGACGTCACCGAATGTGTCTGGATCTTTGAGGAAAGTGGTACCTAAGTGACATGCCAGAGGAATATCGAAAATGCATAAGGGCTTAATGATCATCACGGCCGTCAATACCGCTGGGGTCCTTCTGCTTCCCCAAAAAGCAGCGGCAGCATTCCGGACCACCTACGGTATACTTGGAAGAGAATGGGTCCCCATCTCCACAGAAATGGAAGGATCTGACAGTCGTAGAAAAGCATAGCTGTAGACTAAAATTACAACGTCGTTCGAGATCCCACCAGAAGTCTCTGAACTCGTGCGGTGGCAGGCGTTCCTTGCGATGGGACACGCTTGGAAGACCTTCAAGAGCAAGATTGTCGCGGAGTACGTGAACAAGGATCGGACGTCCTACACGAAGTATAATTTTGTGTCGTCGGATACATGGGACGCCTTTATGCGGATGAAGACGATGGACGAATTTTTGCAGCAAAATGCGGCGCACAAGGCTATCCAAGCACAAAACATTCACCCCCATAGACTCAGCACCGCTAGGTACGCGGGTAAAATCCAGGGATGGATGAGTGAGGACGATGCGGCAATCCAGTCGGAGGTCTCCCCGCCATTTGTTGGAATCACATACAAGCGCGCCCGAAATTGGTTAAGAGGGAGGGCCACAATCACGTCATCGGGTGTCATCTCTTTCATAAACCCGACGGACGAGGAAGTGTCCCAATGCCTGGTAAGATATGTCGAACTACCTAGTTGTTAATAAGTCCATAACTTCGTAGGGTCTAAAATAACATGATGGCCTCTTGCAGCAAACAGTGAGTACCCAATCTTCCCAAGGCTCCTTCGAAGCAGTCAGGGAGAAGGATATACTATCCACGGCCCTGGATAACAAGGAGCACCCAGGTCGCACGCGAGGCCTTGGGGTTTACGTACCTTAGAAGCAGGGATTCCCACACAACTTCGAGATGTATAGGAGTTGAAAGAGATCCAAGGCTGAGCGCGAGGAGCGGTTGAAAGAGGAGATTAGTGCACAATTTCAAAGACAGATAACATCATTGCAGGAACAAATAAATTAACTCATCAACCAGTCACAAGTCGCCCCCGTGATTTTGGGAGCCAGTCGCCCTCAACATCGGAATAGTGTCGCGTCCACACCTGCACTTTCTGAACTTGGCGACGTTCAATCACCTATCGATGTCATCCAGGTAATGTGCATCTCTGGAATGCTCTGAAGATAGACCTGTAGGACGCCTTAGCTAATTGTGTATCATTTTGTAGGTGCCCACGCCCTACAAGCTCCAAGTGAGACTGGTTGGATCCATTTCTGTTGAGGCTAGGCGAGGGGTGGTGTATCCATGCTAGGAAGTGATAGTGGTGCACGGTGCTTAGCTAGCGTAGGGATACGCCAAGGACCAGGTGGACATGGTACATGATAATTTGATGATCGTCCCGCTGGAAAAGCGCCCGAACAAAGAGATTATAACACTAGGGGATGCCTTGTACACTTATGTCTAGTAGTCCAAGAGGGACATCGCCCTTGACCCTACAGTGCCGCGATCTACACACGACGACCATGCCTCTCCAACTGTACCCTCGATGACTCCACCTCAACCCCCGTTTCAGAAGGCCTCCGTATCGGCTACCGTGGAGACGGCGCCCAAGAAACAAGAAAAGTGTGTCGAGTTGTCTTCGAGGAAGACAAATAGCATGCGAGGCGCTAAGGCCAAATCAAAGAAGATTAAGGTGCCTCACAAGCCCGGGAAGTTCTCCCTCGGGATGTCATTGGTCTCCGACACAATATTACAACAGGCTGGTTTGGCTTGCAGGACTTTGTATGCCTGGTACATACGGCAGACCGACGAGGCGAGGGAAGACCGACCTACTGGATTCACTGTCAGCTACACGGATAACCATTTCCTCCACAAGCTGGGGTACTTCGCCGTGGGCTTCGAAGACTTATTTGATCTATTCAACCTCGATGCCCTCGATGCCTCACTTCTACGATGCTAGATACTGTAAGTGTGTACAATCAAGTTCTACATTCACGCAATACCGATAAATATCATAAATCATTGCTTATGTATAAATACATGATACAAGAAGCCCGGCGATCACGACAATCGGTGGGTTTCCTCGACCCGCAGTTGATCTCTGAGCAATGCATCAACCTAGACGCATCCTACGTCGAGAAATACATAACGAAGGGGTTGCTTGCTCACCGCGATAAGGACTACATACTAGTGTCCTACAACCGGGGGTAAGTGCTTCACTACTTATTATACAAATTTCATTTGTACTTTATATGCAACACGAACTTAGGTTTAATGACTATAGCGACATACATAAGTAGGTGGCACTGGATCCATTTAGTCATTGTACCAAAGTGGAATAATGTAATATACCTTGATTTCCTAGTCGAAAAAACCATGACTTCACCATTGTGCAAAAAAGTACTCGATAGGTATGCTCATTTCCTCCATACGTAACTCTATTGTAGTCTTCCTTCATTTGAAATGGCTGATGATAACCTTTTTGTAAGACCAAGAGGTTTTTGGTTATGATATTTGATGATGAATACATTGCCAATAATGAAGACTTAGTCTTGATGCTTAAAGTTCAATACATTGTCTCGGAACATGCTTTTGATTTTTTTTTGACTTGCTTTTGAGCTCTGTTGAATTACATCGAAAATCGGCTTTTGTCGGGATTATCGGTAGTACCGGCTTGTATTGTGCGGAACTACGGGATTGCGGTATGACCATGGGGTGTCTGTGGTAGTACCGCAAGTCTTTTCCTCGATGCGTTTTGCTCGGTTCGTTAGATCTTGATCTAACGGTGATATTGAGTTGTAACGTTGGACCGTCGGAGCGCTCAAAGACTTTGAGCCGTTGGATTGAAATCTAACGGATGACATCAAGTGGGTCGTTCGGACCATCTCTGATTCTTCTAAATCCAGCGGTGAGACCCATGGTCCGATCGGCCCATGGATCTGGAGCGTCCACGTGGCAAAGGACGCTGATACGAGGACTTTGTGAATTTACAGAGCGGTAGTACTGCAGCTTGAATGGCGGTAGTACCTAAATTTGATAGTACCGTTGTTTTAATAACGGTAGTACCGCTTTATTCCTTTGAGAAAGAGGTTCGACATACCTTTGTTTGCTCTTTTAAGTAGTGCGATAGTACCATTTGATTTTGCGGTAGTACCGCATTAGGTAATACCTGGTTGTGTGTTTGGCGGTATGGAAAAACCGAACACTTTTTTCTTGGACATTGCATTTCTTCTTTGGCGGTATGACCGCGCCATACTGGCGGTAGTACCAAGCTTGGTTTTTCATAAAGAGAATCTCGACATGAGCAGTTAAATGAAAATCGGATGGTGCAGGTCTTGGGCGAACGACCGGTGGCGGTATTTCCGCGACTTGAGCAGCGGTAGTACCGCTGTGATATGACCATGAGGTTGCGGCATGGTTTTTCGAAGCGATGTTTTGGAAGTTTTGAAGTTCTTGAGAATCTGTAGTACCGGTGTGTTTGGGCGATGCGACCGCGTGTCTTGATAATCTGGGACCTACAATGGCGGTAGTCTGGATTGTACTACAGGAAAATGTCGATTACGGGGAATTGATCGGTTTGTTGAATTCGTAAGCTATATCTTGTTGCATGATGCATGATAGTGTTTATGGGTGTGAGTGAGCTAATGGATGGTCAAGTTGGAGAACTTGTGCCAAGATTTGGGGTTTCTTTGATCTTTGCACGTGCAGGTTGAGGCGTGAGGACGAATCACAATCGGTGACGGGATTGACTTGGACTAGGATGGGGAATCTGAGGTCTTGGAAGTCGTGGATGTCAAGAGGTGGTTTGGATCACTTATTTGGAGCACGTGGAGATCAAAGGGATCACATTTAAGCTACGGAGGTGGTGTCTGGAGGCTTCTGACGTGAGAGAATGGAAAGACAGATTTGGAAGGAGTTCCAAATCTGGTTGGTTGAGTTAGAATCCGTATTGGTGTCGTGTTGGACATGGATAGAACTCTAGGCTATAAGAGAAGGCGAGGGTGCGGCACGGAGGTGGATTTTGAGGGTTCGTGCTTTTCTTTGGGTTTTGGTGTAGCTTTCTTGTTGTTTATGCTACGGTTGTAAGGTCCTTTGAATTAGGGTTTTGAGTGGTGCTTGCTAACCTCTCTGTAGACACAAATCAAGTTTGATATATAAAGTTCAGATTCGTTCTACTTTGATTCTTGATTTGATGTTCTTCTGTGCACCTGAGGAGGTCTCGGTTGTGAAGTTTTTCAAGTCAACAGAGAAGTTGCTGGAATTCTTGATAACAAGAAGAAGTTAGAATTTGGGGGTCAATTCGCTGCAATCATTCAACCCCCCCCCCCCTTCTGATTGCCATTACGATCCTACACTTTTGGAATCACGCAGGTCGTTTAGCATCTATGTTGCCGATGGAGGGACACACAAGGAACCAAGCGCCACACCATGACACATGACGCAATTTTCGGTACCCCCTACAGCACAATAATCATGTATCACACTTCATAACCTGCCCTCTCGAACTGAATATACCTATATCCTATATCACACTTCTATTTTTGCAGTGCCACCAGCAACTACTACAAGGCAACGTATGTGCATTCTATATTTGTCGTAATATGCTGAAAATCATGAGTGTTAAGACGAAGGATTCAGATGTTTGTCGATCAATCTTGCAATAACTATTTTCGTAATCATGAATATATATATATATATATATATATATATATATATATATATATTTATTTATTTATTTATTTACACACACACGCTTACTACTTTACTCTTGCCTAGCGATAGGACATGACAATCGAAGAAAATGCCTACCATCTGGACTTACTCGGGGACGTTCAAGGACTGCTCGCCGCCTTCATCACGGGGGAGATCATTCACCAGAATGGAGAGTTTCACCCCCAGTGACACCGATTTATTGTAATTCACTTTGAGCTGTAATTCAAATCGCTTTGTAATTGATATTAAGTTTTTAAATCACTTTGAGTTGTTCTATATCAAATCAATTGTGATATATCTGTTTTTTGCTTGCTTGTTTTCAGAGGGCACGGCTAGTATTACCTGAGACTAGCCGAAAAACCAAAATATTTTTTAGGCATAGAAGGAACATCACAGATGATTTTGTGGAATAAATCATCTATAAATACATACTATCATAGACGACTACCACAAAAAACCGTCTGTGAATGAATATTATCATAGACGGCTACTACAAACAACCGTCTGTGATATACTATATATCACAGACGGTTATTTTTATTAACCGCCTGTGAAATGTATCCAATCATAGACGGGTACCACCAACTACCGTCTATGATATGTTGGAAATCACATAAGGCTATTTTTACTAACTGTCTATGATATATATACAATCACAGACGGCTACCACTAACAACCGTCTATGATATGTATCCAATCATAGACGGCTACTACTAACACCCGTCTGTAATACGTATCCAATCACAGACGGCTACCACCAACAACCGTCTGTAAAATATCGGATATCATAGACAGCTACTACTAAAAACTGTCTGTGATATTTATGATATCACAGACGGTTATTTTTACTAACCGTATGTGTTATGTATCTAATCACAGACGGTTGGTACATATAACTATCTGTGATAGTTGGTCTTCACAGACGGTTTATACCATAAAACTGTCTGTGTTATTTCTTATCACAGATGGCTCAAAAATCGTCTGTGATAACTGTCTGTTATTACAGACATATAAATTCAGACGGTTGAAAAATCGTCTGCGATGACTATTTAGAACCGTTCGTGATAACCTCTCAGTAGTATTGTAGCTACGCAGATTCATGCAGCGACTGTTTCAGCATTGACGAGATGCGGAAGAATCCATCTGGGCACAGATCACATATTTCTCTGATTCTCTCAGAGATTAGGGAGCTTTACAGGAAATGTTTTGGAGTTTGATTTTTGTTTCGTCCTGCGGCTAGGTATTGCTGCTGCCCATCTTGGCAATAAGCAAGTCTCATGTAGTGTAAGCAAGTGTTCGTGGCTCGTTAAGGCACCAGACTTTCTACATGATACTTTGCATTACTAGCTGTATTCCTGCTCAAAGC
The DNA here is from genome assembly GCA_036346405.1 of Phyllostachys edulis. Classification (NCBI taxonomy): domain Eukaryota; kingdom Viridiplantae; phylum Streptophyta; class Magnoliopsida; order Poales; family Poaceae; genus Phyllostachys; species Phyllostachys edulis. The sequence goes on along the minus strand of CM070546.1, from coordinate 41,373,598 downwards.
TAAGGAATGAAGCTCCGTTGGTCTAAAAAAACAATAAATGCAGGGGCTATTTTTAGCAACCCTCCATACTTCAAGCTTCACCGCAGCCTATCACCAGTGAATCACCAGAGCGCGCGCGGACGCGCGGCAGTGAACCAACCACGAAGAGGGCAAGCGAAAGCAAAGCACAGAGCCCAAACCAGGCAGCCCCCGGATTGAAAAGTATACGGCGACCGCAGGGAATACCGAGGCGGGCTGGTGCGCGGGGGGGGGGGGGGGTGGATGCCAGGCGCCGCGCCTCCCACCCGTCGCGTGCGCCTGCGCGCCCTCGGCTTCGCCCCGTCGGGCGTTGGCTGCCCACCTGCACCCATTTCAGAGCCCGCCCGCCACTTGGCACCGCGCACCCCCGTCTCCGCCCGCCCATCCGCCTATAAAAGCACCGCGCGGCCCCAACCCTAGCCGCCGCCGCATCTTCCTCCGTCCTCCTCCCGTTCCACCGACATGGCCGGCATCAGCAGCAAGCGCCGCTCCCGCTCCCCCTCCCCCTCCCCCTCCTCCGGCGAAGGCACCAGTGCCGCCCGGTCGCCGAGGGTGACCTGGAAGCGCAGGCCCGCGGCCGTGGGCCCCGCGGCGCCCCGACCTGTGAGTGCCTCGGAATTCACGGTCTCGTCCTATTGTGCGGTTGTTCGGTTGATTCCTTCGTATATGTGTGTATGTGCGTGGAGGTGGTGGGCCATGGTGGTGTGTAGGAGGCGCGGTGGGCTGGCGGCCCAGAGGAAGGAGGGGAGCTCGTTCGTTCCCCTGGTCCCGATGTTGCCGGTTTTAAAATTTTTGATTGCAAGGAGCTCGCAGGTGTTAACGTTTGTGGGCGATTTGGAGCTCTGATCCGTCCTATTGCTGCTTTGATTAGTGAATTGCTGCGAGTCTAGTAGCTGTCTGTCGGTGTACGGGTGTGTGCTTAACATGGTGGAGGTGTGATCAATTGGCAATGTTCGTTGCGGGTGTGATCGTTATTGCTAGGTTGTTGGTTATGGTGAGGTATGATTGCTGCAGTCATTTGTCGGATTTGCGATAGTGACAGCTCGTTATAGGATAGTTTTGGTCAGTAATAAACTAATTATCCATGTTTTGGGGCCAATCAGAGTATGTTTCGCCGCTCACGTGCCGGAACATGGAACATGGATAGAAGATGTCCTGTAGGCCTCATCTTGCAGTTTCAGGGTAACACGAACACTTTGTATTAGTTACAAGTGCATAATTTAGTGGTTCTCACCGCTTTGTCGTTTTAGTTATGTGCGGTGGTACAGTAACTATGTGGTAACACTTATTATTAGTTGCAAGTGCATGATTTAGCGGTATGCATACCGCACACGCCACTTTGTCAATGTAGTTATATGCAGTGTACAGTTACTATGTGCATAGTCTGGTGTTCTTGTTACTGTAGTTAACAGGAGGCAGTGCAAATTTGGTAGGAATTGTCGGTACATGTGTGTGTTCTCAGTTGCATAGTGCAGCACAAAGTTGGTAGGGATTAGCAGTACATGCCTGATCAACTGATCAAGGTTTTTCATACCAGTGAGTCTTTGATTGGCATTGGCACTTTCTCGCCAGAACATGGGCCATACAAGTAATTATACCAGGCAGCATATACTAGCTGATAAACGACGTGTACCAGTATACTCACTGGCAGGAATGGTACACCATCTGGTATGAATGAAACAGTGATTCATTGGGTCTGGGGTTCTTGACCATTAATGGCTCCAAGTAACCTTCCATTTAAGCTAAATGCAAATAATCTCTTGATTTGCAAGGGTGCTAGTTTTTGTTTCCATGTTTGATTGAACACTTGGTTAGTGTGAGATCTCTCCTCTTTCAAGCAGAAGCTGGGAAAATGTTATGCCTTGTTCTTAAACAGGATTAGGCACACAGAACTTTGTGCAAATCAGCAGAAATTTGTGTGTTTAGTGGCATCATTTCTATTACTATTGATGGATACAACTGGTATAGGAGGGCATGAATAGTAGAATGGTTGATTACTTACTCACATACACTTTTGTGATCAGTTGAAAATGATATTATTCTGGTTATCTACAATGCAAGCAAGAGTGGTGAAATCAATTGCAAAAAGAGAGAACAGTGTTGCAAAATGTCCTTTATTCCTACACAAGAACTGTTGGATTATTGCCTCAGCTTTTTCCGAGACTATATCTGGTCTATGAAACCATACATGCTGTACTTGATGTTTTTGCTGCCTGCTCTCTAAATGAATTTATCTTTTGATGACAGGTGAATTATCTGGATTTAAATAGAGCTGCTCCTGCTCCAGATGTAAGATTTATGCAGAAAATAGATAAATTATTTCATTTTCTTTTGAGAAAAGAAAATAGAGTTAGTCGAACTAGTTCACTTTTCTAGATTAAAAGATTCTCCAATGTTTATGTAGCATCAAGTTGCTGGGTTGAGAGTTATTCTGCAGAAGGAACTCCGAAATAGCGACGTAAGCCAACTTGGGAGAATTGTTCTCCCGAAGGTCAGTTCTTATGCAAATAGCTTTCCAAACTTCCTTTTTCCCGCATATTCCATATACACTATGTTCTCTGTAACTATTGACACTTGTCTCTGATAAATTAATTCCGCAGAAGGAGGCAGAGGCTTACCTGCCAATTCTGACATCAAAGGATGGCAAAAGTTTATGAATGCATGATTTGCTATATGCACAGCTGTGGACCTTCAAGTACAGGTTGGACAAATTTTATTATATTTGGCTTTAATGTTTGTTGCTATGAGTTACCGTGCCAATATGATCCTGGTCATACTTTATTTTTAGTTATCGCTTAGCTATCAAATTGAGTAAGTTCTTGAAAGAAGCAAACTCGCATGATCATGATGGTGATATTTTTTTATATTCTGTCATGTCTAACAAGAAATGAATTGTGTCAGATAAGGAAGGTTTTGCAAAACCGTTTGAACTATAACCTGTGAATATGAATCCTGTTGGGAATGTTCTCAGAAATGGTGTCTCATCCCTGCATTTATCTTTGTTAAGATCTAGCATATCCACTAGAGTGACATTTATCATCTCCCATACAGATACTGGCCTAACAACAAGAGCAGGATGTATGTACTTGAGAATACTGGTGAATACCTTCTTTTCATCCGTTTCCTTTTCTGTTGCATTTTGTATATCGATGTTCTTATATTTCTTCCTCTTTTTAAACATCCCAGGGTATTATGTCAGAACCCATGATCTTCAACTAGGAGACTTCATTGTGATATACAAAGATGACGAGAATAACCGATTTGTACTTAATTTTTCTTCCTAATTATTTAAGCACTTTACTCATTTGTGGCATGCAGTTAGTAGTTGCTCACAATATGTTGTATTTTATATCATACGAAGGTCATCCAAGCAAAGAAGGCGGGAGATGATCAAGCTGCTACCGTGCCACAAGTCGATGAGCATATCTCTGCTACTTTGCCAACACCAGAAGTGGATGACTACATGCCTGCCATTCCACCACAAGCTGATATATCTGGCATTGTGCCACAAGCTGATGATAATTATGAGATATTTGATGGAATACTGAACTCTCTGCCAGAGATACTAGTAGCCAATGTGAGGTACTCTTGACTTTTTCGATCCATTTGATGATTGTATGGACATGGAAAATCCCCTAAATGCCATTGACTCCGTTAACCCAACGACGCATTTCCATGATGAGAAGACTGGGCATTCCTCGTTTCCCAATCCAAAACCTGGGCCTCACATGAGATTCAGCTATGTTAGACAGAAAACCCCCGCATGCATGCATGGCCAGTTACCCAATGCCCTGATGGCTGTTCGGCTGATGCATGCATGGCCAGTTACCCAATGCCTTGGTGGCTGTTCGGCTGACTGTCTAGCTCCTGTGGCCGTCCGGCTCCTGCGGCTGGCCGTTTAGCTCCTATGCCTCTTCATTTGCTTTCATATGTGCATATATATTGTAAATCTTGCAACTCGAATTAATACAACAATTCACTCGATCACATGGTATCAGTGGTGTGTTCGTTCCTTGTGACCACACACTTCCACCTACTTTAACACACGCCACCTGCTTGGAAGACGACGCCATCGCTCGCCAATGTGCTGAGGCTGCGGCCGCCTTTCCTACACGTGAGGGGGAGTGTTGAAGTATAAGTGAATTGCCCGTCTTTCCTCATCAGCTTAAGCTTTTGGGTTAATTGGTTGGTGCATACAACTCAATATGGTATCAGAACTAAGAGGCTGACGCAATTAAGAAAATAATTACAGCACATTTCTATTCCACGTCTTAGTCCTGAGGGAGTCTACACGTGAGGGGGAGTGTTGAAGTATAAGTGAATTGCCCGTCTTTCCTCATCAACTTAAGCTTTTGGGTGAACTGGTTGGTGCATGCAACTTAATAAGCTAGAAAACTGCTGGATCATAAGCTCGGAAACTCCCGCCTTGATGCCATTGTTGTAAATCAAAATAATAGGTGTCCTCATTTTGTATGTTTTGTATGCTTAACTAGTTAACTGCTGCATGTAGTTTGTGTAGAAAGTTTCGTTTTCAACTCGTGGTTTCATCAGATGAAACACTGTAACTGTGTTCAGTTCAGCTCAGAAATGTGATTCTGATGTTTTTCCAGCTCCTGAACGTGCAAATACAAAAATGAAAGATGTCCTGTGCATTTAGCCATTTACCTATGACTGGTAACAGATGGAAGCAAATTTATCGTTGGCATACACTACTGTGTGTTTTTCTATAAAGGGATTCACAGCATGCTGCTGAGAATCTCATGTTGTATTCTTGGATTTTGAGAAACTTCAACACGGTTGGGCTTGATTCCATCCTTTTTTGTGTTTGAAGAAACTTTTCTGGCGTACTGACTTGCTATTTCATCTGTGATATTCCCGGAGCTTTTTTCGTGTGTTAGGTAGAACACTTCTCTAATACGCCAAGTTTCTTGCAGGTTTTTCTTTGGATTGATCAGTTGACTGGTTTTCCTGGCTATCTATTACTGGTAAACCATATGATACTCGTTCGGATTTCTCTCTTATAACTTGGCATGAAGCCTTTGCTCCATGCACGAAAGCACATTTGTTGTATGACGTATCTATGCTTTGAGAAGGCTGATTATATAGGCGAGCTGATACATTATGTTCTGTTCTTAGCGTTCCATGCATGATGCATGCAAATGTAGTAGACTGGTCAATGGTCATTACTGTTTTTAAAAGGACAGGTAATTGCAGTTTATACTTCAAAAAAATCGAATAGAAGCATTATAATAAATCAACTACTTTCAGACTCAAAAGCTGTTAAAATTGATGTTTCCGTTAATAAACCTATGTATTATGGGCAATTACCAAAATACCCTTTGAAGGGTTCTAGGAGTGATGATGAATAAAGAATTCTACCGATTCCCCTCTCACGCTTGTGTCTCCTGTTGTGTTCATGATTCTTATGTGATTGATCTCTTTATCAACACGACGACGACGACTACCGAAATTTTAACAGTTTCATCGCTTCTAAAAAAAGAAATTGTCTCAGTATGTTGTAATCGGAGACACTTGGAAAAATCCGTTTGACGCTTGCAAAAAGACTGGAGTGTAGCCTGTAGGTGGCAACGACAGGTGGACAACCAACTGCCCAAGAAGGCGACTTACAAATCGCCATTTACAAATCGCCATGGTATACACGCCCGGTAGTGCTTCCGGCATGTAAAGAAGACAATAATTCGCGAACAAAGTCAATGTCGTTGCTTGGCTTCCGGGTGAAGATCGATCGAACACGAACGAATGGGACACCTTGACGAAGACGAAATGGATCGCCATGTGTCAAGAGTCCCGACGCTGACTCATCAACACAATACTTAAAATATTGTGACGGTATGCACGCAAGCAAATAGCACTTTGCAAATGATTGGGAATGGGCACAAGATCTACGCAAGCGATTACGCCATCATGGTCTGATCGAGTTATCTCAACAAATTAATACATTTTGGAACTATTTGGCGCAGAAGTTTGAGATATGACTGAATTTTGGACATTCATCATGAGCCGTAAACAGTACATCTCAGGGACAGAAACGTTGAAATGATTGGGGTGTTCAAACAGAATTAGCAGAGTGTGAATGTCCTTTCCCCTAAAAAAAAGAGTGTGAATGTGCTCGATCACGAAAGAGCAAACTAGTCAAATGTAGCAGAGATAGATGTGAGCTGTGCTCCGGTGAATTCCTCGCTTCCTTGGAAACAATAGAATTCAGGATCTACTACTGTTTCGCTCAAACTCAAAGCCATGTGCACGTGAAGGGCTGTAAGTTCGCCCTACCTCCCGCTAATTCTTAGCTGCGTCATTGGGCAAGATGTAACTGCCATGTGCATGTGAAGGTTGTAAGTTCCCCCTGCCTCTCACCAGTTCTGAGCAATGCCATTGGCACTAATTTTGAGCTACGCCATTATGCAAGATGTAATTAATTATTGTCCAGGGCTCAAGGGCAAATAAGTAGTACCAGTAAGAGCATCTACAATAGTTTATATCACTTGTTACTAAAAGATAGACACATCAGCATTTAAGTGATGTAAAGAAGAGACGGTAAAAAGAGAATGTGAGATAGACACATCAGCATTTAAGTGATGTGGAGAAGAGATGGTAAGAAGAGAATGTGGACTTGTTACTAGATAAAGAAACAAGTAAGTTGTTGATATCAAGACATAAGAAACAACAAAATACTCTGTTGGAGACTTGCTTGTTACCTAAAAACTCGTTTTGCTAATATCAAGAATTATGCACACTTGTAGCAACTAAAGTCTTAGATACAAGCTCAAAACAATCCATTGAAATGTTTGTTTCTTTTTATTAGATTGAGTACTCTCTTCTCTTAGTAACAAGCTAAGAAACAAACTATTGTAGATGCTCTGGGTAGGAGTAACTCCCAAGCCCAGATAGTGACACGGCTAACTTGCCCTCTCCTACTACGTTCTAATTTCGTAGGTTGCATCATATGATTTGTGATCAGTGCCCTGTTAGCACAAACCATCACACATCGATCTAAACCAAACATCCAATCGAAAAACGTCCTAATTTCGTAGGGTGCATCATATGATTTGTGATCAGCGCCCTGTTAACACAAACCATCACACGTCGATCTAAACCAAACATCCAATCTAAAAACGCTGATAAAAGAATGTTGAGCATGGCGACTCATATTATAATATACTAAGACTTGGAGAGGTGCGCTACAAGGAAACCCAAATGAATCTTAATAGAATTAGGATTCCTACTTCTTTTTAGAGTAGGATTCCTATTTCACTTTAGAGGAGGACTAGGAGAATTATGTAAAGCCATGAGGTGTTACCATAGAGACCCAAGTAAGCGAGAAGAAGCAAGGCAAGTAAGATAAACTCATCCATAGCAGAGGGCATGAGAGGATAAGATGTCATGTTGTCCTTTAGAACTAGATTCTTGTATAGGACAAGGATCCGATGGTCCTTAGAGGTTCAAGAGGGTTGTGAGAGAGCGACAATCCCTTCTACTCTTTTGCGGTCGTGTTTAAGGAATTTGCGATCAGTTTCGCCAAATCTTTTCTCTCTCATCATGGCTGCTTCATCGTCGTTATTTCGGTTCTCCCTACGAGATTCATCTACTTCGTTCTTGCTATCGTGCACACATGTGGAATATCTCACAAACTTTGATCCGATCCAAGGGCTGCAACGCATAAGGAGGGGTATCAGAATATAACAAGTGGTATCAGAGTCAAGGTCGGATTAATCGTATTTGTGAGAAGGTTGGCAAAGCGTCAGGAAGCATAAGATCAATATCAATGTCGACAATGATGTAGTTGCATATCTATTGGAGGCAGAGTCCTTGAAGAAGCCATCGGAGTCTTCATCCTTGGGTAATCAAGCATTGGTTGACATAAATGTTGCAGGCAAAAAGGGTAAGAGCAGGGACACAAGTGTATGCTATCTATGTGACGAGGGATGTTATATGATAAAGGATTGTCCAAGTCTGAAGAAAATGAATGGTGTATGATCTGTGACGGTAGCAAAAGATGATTGGAACGTACTAGTCGCCAGTCAATCAATTACTTCTCGTGAATGGATGTTACATTCAAGTTGTTGCTTCCATATATGTTCAGCGAGAGAGATGTTTGACGAAGTATCTCAACGGGCAATGGATGGAACTGTTCACATAACAGATTGCAAGGAGTATGCAGTCATTGAGGTGTTACATTGGAGATGTATGATCGAGCACATCGCATACTGACAAGAGTTTGATATGTTCTTGGCTTAAAGAAGAATCTAATATATGTGAGGTTTCTTGAACTCGAAGACTGTGATGTATCATTTCAAGGTGGAGTCATGCGAGTTACTTGTAAAGAGCAAATAATCATGAAAATTATTTGCAGCAGTAGAGGATACCTATTAATAGGTAAATCTAAAGGAAGGGCACCTATGGGAGATCTGATAGAAATCCTGGCCAAGAGAAGGAAACCATGTCGTTAGCGATAGGTACTTATCTGCAAAGATGGTTGCAAACTCTGGCAATAGCAAATTTGAAGGTGCGAGATGTTGGAAGAAGATATGGTGGGACCAACCACGCGGTACCGACGAGCAGGAGGAGCTCAGAGGTGGTACAAACCTATGGCATGGAGCGCGATAGTAATGGGAGGCGTGGTTAACCAAACTACACAAGGAAAAAACTCTCAGGTGGAGTGTCTGAGCGGCTTAATCCAGATACCGACAAACACATTGTGGTGATGTGCATGAGCCCCTATGGTGGGGGTACTCACAAAGGTAGGAGGGAAAATATATAAGGGGAAATTTTTAGCACTAGATTCTTGTATAGGGCAAGGATCCAAGGGTCCTTAGAGGTTCGAGAGGGTTGTGAGAGAGTGACAATCCCTTGTACTCTTTTGAGGTCATGCTTAAAAAAATTGCGGTCGACTTCGTCAAATTTTCTCTCTCGTTTGGTTGCTTCATCGTCGTTATTTCAGTTCTCTCAACTAAATTTATCTACTTCGTTCTTACTATTGTGCACGTATACATCGTATCTTACCAATTCTGATGATTCAAGAATTTTTGCCTGTATTAGCGTGATTTCATTTCGTATTTACAAAAATAGCCACAACAAATTTTTTTGTGCAAAATTAGCACCCCGACCACACACCGCTTCTGCACGGCCGTCGTGCGGTGGCATTGCCGCACGGTTGCCCCGCCCGCCACGAGCCCCCCAGTTAGGGTTTCGCCCCTCCCCGATTAGGGTTTTGCAGATTAGGGTTTCTGCTGTGTTCGTTCTATTTTTAAAATATAGCAAATTGCTTTTAAAAAATATGAAAGTTTATGTGAATACTCCCGACACAGTGTACTTTCTTGTGTAATTTTCTATATAATTTTACTCGTTCTGATTTTACCTCGCAATTTCATTTAAGTGTACTGATTTTATCCCGACACATGTCAACCCCTCCCCCTCCCGCACGGCCCCCCTCCGGTCGTCACCTTTCCAACCGTCTATGATATTACTACCGAAATCTCGCAGTCACTCTTCGCTCATCCCAATTGTGTGTCTCTAACACGGCTCTTTCTTAGATTCTGATACTAACTCATCAACAAATATTCTGTTAGTGTTCGTGAAAGATAATTACTCCTGACTTGTATGTATATCCAGGCTGTATTGTAATGGTGGAGCTCTAACACAATTTGAACTTCCTAGTAAGGCAAGTGTGTATTGGCCCAAGAATTTTCTTTGCAATAGCCTCAAGTCGTATTTATCTATGGAATGTTGGAAGACAACAAAGGTGCTACTGGCTTGAAGATACTACTATATGATGATCTTTGTTTATTTATCGGTTTAATGGTGGATGATGTTCTTTAATAATGTACAATGTGTTACTTTCTGCAGACGTGCAAGGCATATTAGGGTTTGCAATGAATAAGGGTTTGCAATGAAATTGCAATATACATTTTCATACAGATAATTGTCGACATTTCAAGCGTTACAAGCATTGCATGAAACACACGCAGGTTTATTACAATCGAGATGTAGGAGGAGGGGTATTATCACATGTAACCTGATCAAATAAGATACTTTTTGTTTATTTATCGGTTTAATATGGATGATGTTCTTTAATATTGTAGTGTACAACATGCTAGATAAGGTTGTGCATGAACCAATTGAGAGAAATACGTGGCATACGGATCATATAACGATGTACCGTAACCTCCGACTCGTGTGTGTTTCGAAGGCTATGGTACATTGTCATATGATCTGCACGCCACGTATTTCCCTCAGTTGGTTCATGCGCAATGTTATTTAGTATGTGGTGCAGTACAATATTAAAGAATATCATCCACAAAAAACTGATAAATTAACAAAGAGTGTCCTATAGCATAAAAAATAGGTGTGTGCAACTAGTCTCTATGACAATCTCTTTTCTTGCTGAGCTCACCTCATCATATAGCAGCACCTTCGATGCATGTTAAGGGCACAAAACATGATCATTATCCTATAGTATAAAAAATAGGCATATTAGAACATTACAGTAGTGATGAGAAATAGAGAAAAATTGTTGATGTGTTTCTACCGAAGGCTGATCTCGTATTTCCTCCTGAGGCCATCGATCACTCAGATGTCGTGCATCCGGGCCTTCTCCATCTTCTTGTCCATGTGTCTCTACATGTTCTCGGACTACTGCTTGCTTTCCTCCATCTGTCGCTTAGCTGCGGTGGCTCTATTGACAAAATAATCAACAGTGTGAGTCCATGTCTCCTCGACGATCGCGATGATAGGGAGGCACCGCACACCTTTGAGGACGCTGTTGTACACCTCGGACATGTTGGTCGTCATAATCCCATACCTCGCACCGTTTGTGCCATACAGAAGGGACCATTTTTCCAATTTAGGAGCATGCCCATTGATCCACTCCGAGAAACTTATGGCACTATAGGGTTGCTCTCCCTCCAGTTACTAAACTAATCTCGACTAATTGATTAAATAGTTATGGCACATCGGACATGTTGGTCGTCATATGTGGGACTGATAACCACTAGAATAATTTCGATTAATTAATTAATTACCAGCGAACTAACTAATTACCTCTAAACTAATTAATTACCAGTAAACTAATTAATTCATAACTAATTAATAACCAGTACATTAACTAATTACGGTAATAACGACAAAAGCATTCGACAAATTATCTGCCCTTCACAGTAAGCTATCAAAAAAAAACCAAGCGACAAAGCGACGAGCAACAAGCAAATACTTGATCTCCAAAAAAAATAATTATGTTAAGTTCTCAACGACGAGTGAGCGAAGAGCGTCTGTGAGATTTCGGTATTTGGGCCGTGTGGGAGGGGGGAGCAGGGCTGGCGGGAGGGGGGCCATGTGTGTGGGAGTGGGAAAGGGTAACATGTGGCGGGATAAAATGAGTACATTTAAATGGAATTGTGAGGTAAAATCAAAACGAGGAAAAATATAAAAAAAATTACGCAAGAAAGTACACCGTGTTACGAGCATTCACGTAAAATTTCATAATTTTAGGAACTAATTTGCTATATTTTTAAAATGCTACGAAATTCGTGGATTATCGGTCGAAACCCTAACTTAACCCTAATACACCTTAACACGTGACGGGCGGACAGGGCGACCACACGGTGGTCATGAGGAAGTGGCGCGTGGCGGGCTGAGGCGGACCGTGTGGTCGGGATGCTAATTTTATAATATAAAAAAATTAGCTCGGATTATTTTTTAAATACAAAACGAAATCAGCCTTAAAGGCATATACAATGGTATAGACAGCTACTGTCTATAACAACTATCCATGTCACTTATAGACAACACTAAAGACAGTTCATACAATGGTATAGACGGCTGCTGTTTTTTTAGTTGTCTTTATAGAACATACAATCTTTTAATACTTTTCTTGTTTCTTGTGCAATAGTCGACTATAGAATTGTAGACAGCATCTTTCTTTCTCTTTATTTTTTTTCATCCATATCAGCAAAAATCTTACGTGATAATAATTATAGACGGCTGACATAAGTCCATTGTGCGTGCTCTAAAGCAGGCAAAATGTCATGATGCGACTGCTGTCGCGCATGGAAAGGGCTGCAGAGTATAACACTGCTCGTTCCAGCTTCGCAATTTCGCATGTCTTGCAGGTCGCCTCACACTCGTGTACCAAGACAAATTAAATCCCAAAAATAACCCCCATCAAGGAGGGCACAGACGTGACCAACTCAACAAGACGAAATAGAGAGAGGGCGTGTAAAGCGTCCATGATTCGTGACGCGACGTCGGAGCGTCCGCGCGCGCCCGGGCGACACATGGCCGAGAGCGAGACCGAGACGTCCCCAGCGGGACAGTGCATCGACGGCGACGTGCGTGCCGTGCGCGGTGCGCTCGGCGACGCACGGTAGCAGAAGCACCCGTCGTCTCGAAGAAGGCGTACCTTCCCCGGCCGGCCTCCCCCATCGTTCCATCGACCCGACTTGGCCAAGCGTCGCGCCCTGAGTGGCTCGAGCGACAGACAGGGGACCACCGTCGTGGGCTCCGCCGGGAGGGAGGGAGCGACGTCCGTCCCTGCGCGCCGTAACGTGCCAAGTCACGCGTGCGCGAAGTCGTCAGGAAACGATGCGAATACTTCGCGGAGCACCGCTCGGGACGGGACGGGTCAGGTGACTCAACCGCGGCAGTTTTCTCTCGGGGGCGGCACACATGGCCCTCTCAGGTCATTGTTTCTCGGCCAGGTACGGGACAAAAATACAGCACGTCACCGACTCGATACTCCTAAATACCTGTGAGTCACCAAGGCTAGCAAAATATCCCGTGGTTCTTTAGGATTTGTTTGAGTGAGTTGCAGATTTCTAATTGATGATGACAGTGACCAAGTGCACGATATTCTAGAACATTAGCAACCTGCTGCCTTGCCTGGATAGAAGAAAGACGAAACATTACGCGATACTCCTTAGTTGGAACGCTGCTATAGGTTTGGTTTTGCATGAGAAAGTACCTGCCACGAGCACACAAGGAAAGTATTCTTTCTACCGAGGAATATTCATACATTAGTAATGTTTAAGAGAAATAAAAAACAAGGAAAGTATTCTTTCTACAGAGGAATATTCATACATTAGTAATGTTTAAGAGAAATAAGAAACTGTGTAATTATACTCCTAACTCAAAATGTTAAAGACATATTTGGTTTATTACCTCACCTAGTTGTGACAAAAGTGTGAATTACCATACTTTTTGTGGCTAACAAATTGGTGACCACACCTTAGACAAGATATGGCAAAGTTACGAGTCTATAATATAACAGGTGGGCTCTAGGCTAAAAAACTGTGACACGTCTAAATTATAGCAAAGAACTAAATTGCTGTCACAAAAAGTTTGACAAAGTACTGAACCCAAAACAGAATTATTTGTGCCCAACAGCCTTACACCAAAATCTCATTTGAGCGACGGAGCAAACAAGAACTATCAAGTCCACCCCTAGCACCGGCGGGCAGCAGAACATCGAAGCGAGACCTGTTGGAGACGGCACATCCAATCACGTCCTCCCACATCGCGCTTCCTTGTCCCTCCTGCCTTCTCTCTCCCAAGTCCAAAGTCTCGCTCCCCCGCATCCCATTCCCCTCCTCCCCCGAACACACAACGCCCTCACCCTCCACTCACATTCTCCCCCGCATCCCCTCCTCCACCCCCGAACACACAACGCCCTCACCCTCCACTCACATTCTCCCACGCCCTGCGCCCACCTGGTTTGGTACACGTCCTCCCGAACCGAACCGAACGTCCGAACCCCCCCTCTCTCTTTTGCTGTCCCCTTGCTTCGCGCACAGGAGGCCACAGCTCGCGCTTCATTCCAGGCGATGCGGAGACGGCTCGGGCGCGTGGTGGGGCGGGCGTCGGTGTAGCTTCGGGGCCATTGCTGTTGTGATGGCGGCGGCGGCGTTCGCCGGGGACGGGGCCGCGGCATGCTCGTCGGAATGCGCCGGCGGGGCCGAGAGGCCGCCGGATCTTGGCGGCAGGGCGCGCGTCGCAGGGGCCGGGTGCGGCAAGAGGAGCGTGTACCTCATGGAGTGCGTGCCGCTGTGGGGCTGCGCCGCGACGCACGGCCTCGGTGCGGAGATGGAGGACGCGTGCGCCGCCGTGCCGCGCTTCGCCGACTTGCCGGTGCGGATGCTCGCGAGCAGGCGGGAGCTGGACGGGCTCGGGCTCGACTTCGACGCCACAGCGCTCCGGCTGCCGGCGCACCTGTTCGGCGTGTACGACGGACACGGCGGCTCGGAGGTTATCTTCTTGTGTGGTTCTTGCCTCAGATGAACACACTAACCTCGAGGTCTCTTACTCATGCTCCCTATCGTTTGTGCAGGTGGCGAAATACTGCCGGGATAGAATCCATGTCGTGTTAAGAGAGGTGCTGAGAGCTGGCAGGGGGTTGGGGGAAATGGGGGAAATGGGGGAGGTGAACGTGAAGGAGCACTGGGAGAAGGTTTTCGGTGCTTGTTTCCAGACGGTAGATGATGAGGTGTCGGGGAAGGCAAGCAGGTTCTACAATGGTGTCAGGGAGTTCCGATTGGGGCCTGTTGCCGCCGACAACGTGGGCTCCACAGCTGTTGTTGCGGTTGTCTGCTCTTCTCATGTGATAACGGCGAATTGCGGAGATTCGCGCGTTGTGCTCTGCCGCGGGAAGGAGCCGATTGCTCTGTCCATCGATCACAAAGTACAAATCGAACCTAACGATTCAGTTAAAAGAGTCCATTAGTTAAGGTAAATTATATCTGATTATGCTTTGGTGTTCCAGCCTGATAGGAAAGATGAGCGTGCAAGGATTGAGGCCGCAGGTGGGAAGGTCATCGACTGGAATGGTTACCGCGTCTCTGGTATACTCGCTATGTCACGGTCAATCGGTACGTCTTCTGCTTTTTTGCATGCCCAAGCTTAATGGATAGACGAAATTATTGATGATGTCAAGCAAGCTGTATAGCAAAGCTTGGAATGTGTTTAAGGCCTAAGCACCAATTGGTTACCTTTTGACCAATTAAAGACACAAGTTCGCTAGCCCAAATTGTACTGAACATCAGCTCTAGAAGGCACTTTAGTAACTCTAGAAGGCATTTCGTTGTAAGTTGGAATGAACAGACAAAAAATGTTACATAAGTAAGGTCATAGCAGTACAAGGGCCTGTTGTAAAACTGTGCTGCCTATGCAGCATAATACGAGCTTACTTGATTCAGTGCAATAAAACAGCCATAGCAGCAATAGTTCTAAGGCCGCATTGGCATATTGCTGCATGGGTCTGAGATTCAGTAAACGACAGTATTTGAATCAGTTGTAGCCTATTTGAAACCATCAGTCTTTGTGCTGTCAAAAAAGAAGAAGCTATCTTGACCTTAATATTTAGCAAGAATCTTGAGTCTCTGAAAACTGGGCCATTATTGATAATACTTTTGAACTTATAGGGAAACATCCAGGTGAATTGTATGAAAATTGTTTATTGTTCATATTGACCTGTGCACAATTACACTGAATTTGTGCCACAATTTCCATGATAAAGCTTTTAGCTTGGCTGATTTTTTTCTTTACATATTATGTTGTGGTGTGTATGCATTTTTAAAGTCGGATGTTCATTTCAGCTGTTATTTGATTTTTTGAGATTGTCTGCTCTCAGATTAATTCATTTCAGGTCGTAAATTATAACAGTAAAGAAATGCTCAGTTTCATAATATTAGCAACTTGCAACTTCGTTCCACATCTTGTTTTTATCTGAGAGAAATCATGTTTAAGATTAGTTTGTGTTCCTCAAATCATGTTCTGGTTCCTTACCTGGAAATTCAGGGATGGGGATGAAGTTGTCAGTTAACTTAAATATATTCTTGTGAAAACATTCAGATTAGTATGCAGATGTGCTTAAGGTACCTGCCAAAGTAGAAAAGCCTCCCTTATTGAAGGAACAAAGGTACCCTATATAACTTATGTTATGATGCATGCAAGTGGTGCTGGCAGTTGTGACCATGGCTAATACTGGGTATTAGTTGTATTTGTTCACATATCTGGCACCGTCTGAATAGTTCCAGAATTGACATTTGGACAACACTGTTCTTCCAATTCCATATGAAAATTTAGTTGAACTAAGAAATTAGTTCAGCCAATTTCTCTGTGCATTGGATAACGTTTGTCTAGAGTTTCCTATCTCGTGTTAACTTTAAGCGGAAATCGCCGATCTCCTTGCAGGGGACCAATATCTGAAACCATTTCTGATTCCAAGGCCAGAAGTCACTGTTATTCCTCGGGCTAAAGATGATGACTGCCTCATTCTAGCGAGTGATGGGCTGTGGGACGTCATGTCAAATGAGGATGCATGCAAAGTTGCGCGCCGACAGATCCTTCTGTGGTACAAGAACAACGATGGTACATGTTCTGATGAAGGCAGTGAACCTATTATGAACCCTGCTGCACAAGCAGCTGCTGATTGTCTTGTGAGGCTAGCTCTGACCAAAGGGAGCGAGGACGACATTAGCGTCGTTGTGATTGACCTGAAACCACGAAAGAAGCTCAAGGGCAAATCCTAACAGAGCCTAGAATTCATCTGACTAGCTGACCGTGATCTGTGATCAGAGTTTCCTCTGCTAGTCTGCCTTGCAAGACGGCCACATACTATTTTTCTTCAGCTGCTCTTCAAGAATTTTATATGTATATGCTAATAGGTTATGGAGTGTATTGCTATCTATCCCCTTGTGGTTTCAGGCTGTTCACATGTTGTGATTTCTGTCGGGTTCAGAACAGTCATGTAAATGTAATGGTCTCCGCATAATAATTGAGCCTTGTAAAGGACTGAGCTGCTGAGATGATCGCTGGAACATACATATATTACAGAGGATGTGCTTCATACAGGTGTTGCCTTTCTCTGATCATCGGATGAACATTTTTTATTCTTTTGACATTAGAGCATCGAATGAACATATTGAATGTTGATGAAAGGTCTTGACCCCCTGCATGGCTACCCAAGTCAGAAAAGGCTGATCCCTGCTCCTAAAATTGTCTGGTGGAATTGCGTTATTTCCCTATCGAGGTAGTATGCCATCCTTCACAAAAGCACATTAAAACTTAGCACAGACTTGGGTTCCTTTACTGTTTGATTAGATGGTAAGTATCCTCCAAATCAACTGAGGAATGCAGTAGACGCTAACTAGTTACCTACCAAGCAACCGTAATCGACATCAAGTAAAAACAAATCATCAGACGATCCATAACTGAGGCTCACTGAGCAAATCCATCGTCATTAAAGGTTACTCCACCATACAGAGAATCAATAACCAAGTGTAGTAAGGGTGTACTCGTGTGCGCGCGCGTAGTGTGCGTGTGCACGTCAGATCTGTTCATGGGCATCTGGTCCGTGCGACCGTGCCTGGAACGATATTTCTAGGCTTGGGCTTTGATTTTCGGCCGGTAAGCCCAACCCAAAACCGAAAAAGCCGGAAGGCTATAGCAAATAATAAATATTATATCTTATTCCGAAAATGAATTAAATAATATTTTTTATTTCGGAATAATAATTAAAAAATATGTTTTTATTCACAAAAAGGGAGTTCGGGCTTTTCTCGGGCTTCGGGCTTGCCTATGTTGGGCGAGGCCAGGCTTAGGTCTCACCTTTTTAGACTGGGCTTTTTCAAGCCCGGCCCGAAGTCCGGTCCCACCTAGCGTTTCAACAGGCCTAGTTTGGGTCTACCTTGTAATCGCAAAAAAGAAAGGTGGACTTCTAATTGTTGGTACACTACTACAGAACAGACCTTTGGTCCCGGACCTAAAGGGCCTCTAGTCCGATTATAGGCGGGACTAGGAAATCGAGACTAAATGTCTCACCTTTAGTCCGGGTCCCGAGCTTGGGACTAAAGGCCGACCTTAGTCCGGGTTAGTAATACCAACCGGACTAAAAGGTCCATTGAGGTTTGACACGAGTGGCCCTTTTAATCCGGTTGGTATTACCAACCGGACTAAAGGTGTTTTTTTTTTTTTGTTTCCATTTCAATTCATTATTGATTTTGGTTTTACAATTACATTAGGTTTTCAAATCGTATTCTTATTTGCTAATATATGTATCGCCCACATATAATTTAGTTTGGAACATTATTACACACAAATAAAGTATGAAACTATATATATTATGGAGCTATATATATGTATAATATATATATATGCACATAAAATTTACAACATTATTCATGCATCCTTGGTATTTACAACACAAATGTTGTCCTCCACTTAAATGTCATACAAATGTTAAATCTGGTTTGGCTTCAATTGTTCATCTGGGTTAAAGTAGAACTTCGGTGCGGGCTTGAGGACATGCTCATTAAGAAATCTGCCATAGTCTCTTGAATTCCTTTGAGGCGGTCCATATCCAACACTGTTCCTTCAACCATATCTCCTTCAATTTGCATTAAGCGAAAGAAGTATTAATATACATAAGATTTATTTAATAGCAACAAATAAATAAAATGGATTTATTATATATACTTATTACGTTTTACGATCTGTAGATGGGTTCTTTTGCATACACCATGAGGAACTCGCAAGCGTAGTATCCACACAAATTGTTGCTGGTGGTCGCCAGTAGAACCCATCATGCGATATAAAAGATTACTCTCGTCATCCGTGGCGTGTGAAGCATGATAAGGTAAAGATGCGGGAGCTAGTACAACTTACATCCAATGGTGTGGATCGAGAAGTGGCGCTTTCGGATCCGGACGGTGTAGTTGAACGAACCAAGCCCAAACCCCGCCTAATAATTGGATCGTTAATTAACTATTGCGAGTTAAAGAGCGAGAATAAATATTTAAAGATCGAAGTTACCCCGGATAATGTCTATCATATCTTGGTAATCTTCTGCGGTTTTCTCAACGAGTCATAGATTAGCAAATGACCGTCGGAGAGATCGAAGACAATCGAGATCGATGAAAGTCGCATTTGTTTATAGAGTCAACATATATATCTTTATGTTGGATTGAGTAAGTAAAGTAAAATGTGCACACGATAACAACACTCACCCAAAGTTGTAGGGAAGAGTATAAATCTTTTGTTCTTTTGGTTGATCAAGAACCTCCGGAAATTCCTCTCCGTTTGAGGTCTCCATTGATCGTAGGGAGTGTTTGGGTCCTTGAATACGATATATGGATCAACGAAACCAATGTTCTTGTCGTTTCTCGTGTGAGGTCTCTCATCATGTCTCTGCATATGTATAGACATGCTAGCTAGTGTGAGGATAATTACTTATACATATACATATGCTAGAGTGAGATTATTAAAAGAAAGAATCACGTCTGAGACAAAAGCGGTGATGAGAGATTTGTCTAGAGCGTTCATGTGGCATAGCCGGTGTAACTCATTAAACCGAACCATTATAATGTCATCGCCACGGAAGTAATGATGGTTTCTAATTTTGACGCAAATATAGTCATCCGCTTTTATGCGACACGCCGCCATGTACCACTTGTTTAACAAGTACATTTGCGTCATTTAAGTTCCATGAGCTTCTCGGGGTTGTATAGACTCTTGCCATATACATATTCCTTCTTCCAATTATCAACTTCGAGCACTTTTGATGTGTGCTCACGAGTATTTGGGAAATGCTTAGACCGGTTTCATGAAAAATTCATCAAGTTGATCCAAATGCACATTTCCGGATATCTGTTCTAGCACGTTCGTGTTTGAACCATATTCATTCCCAATAACTAGCGGGCACCGATTGTTGTGATTGTTCCCGAGTATGCAACACCCTTCCGTGCTCTCTTCTCTTTCTTCTTCGCCTCCTCAATTGACTTCGTGAGAGTGCGGTCATAGTCCGATAGTGGCGAATCCTTACGAGCATGGCGTAACTTTTTACGGTGGCGTCCACCCTTTGCCTTAGAACTTCGGAGGTGCGAAGAAGCACGGCTTCTCGAGGTTTCGCCCGCTTCACTTTTAGCCTTGACTTTCGCGAAAACCGCCCACATCTGTTTCCTTCAAGCATCTATTTCCTCGGCGATCTTCTCATAGGAAAGTTTAAATGCGTCTTAGAAATAGCCGGTGTTCTCCTGAGGTTTCTTCTTCGGCGGTGGGGCCGACGCCGTTTAATGGTGCGCCTCTTCTTTGGCGAGGGCGGCGGTGTCGGCGTTGGAGCCCGCCGTGGAGGCGATGGAGCGGCCGTGGCGGCGTTGGAGCCGCCGTGGAAGCGATGGAGCGGCGGTGGCGGCGTTGGAGCCCGCCAGGAGGCGATGGGGCGATGGCGGCGTCGGCGTTGGAGCCCGCCGTGGAGGCGATGGGGCGGTGGGGATGCAAATTGTGTCTTCCACTTCATTGTCATCGCCCGCAACACTGTGACGGTGGTGAATGGATAATTGGACTTAGGTTGGGGAGGTTCTGCTGTGAAAACAACGTGGTATGAGTAAACCGTTATTTAAGCCAATACATAATTAGTGAAAAAATGTTTCGTTCACTTTCATCCGCACCTAGGGTTAGGTTGTTGAGGAGGAGGAGGTGGCGCCCGGAATAATGATATAGCGCTTGCGCCAACATATGAATGTCTTCTCCGCTTCTCCTAAAGTCTTCTCCCATCACCTCCTTCAATGTCAAGAGGCACATTGCTATTACCTTTCACAACTCTATCCACCGAGACGCTAGCATATCCGGAGGTATTAATGCCCCATGGCATCTTGGTGTCTTCGTAGGGTCGATCGAGATACAACACCGATAGCCACCATGACCGTGGCATTCCCTCGAATGTGCGGCTCACATGTCGTGAGAGGATCGGTGATGTCATCCACGGGAAGCGCACCTGCGTCATCTTGAATCACTTGGCACCTCCGTGGAAGCGCAAGCCTTTTCAACCGATTAGGGGTGATGTTGACTCCGGCTCGATGCGCTTTGCCTTTGGATGGAACTTCTTGCTATCTGCACTTGCCTTTTGATTTCCTCATTCATTTTGGCTTCAAGTGCTTTTTTTCGCTCTCTTGCTTCACGAGCCACTTCCGTGACTCAAGAACCATTTCTCCATCCTGCGCATCCGCTCTGCCTCCTCGTACTTCTTTCTCTGGCGGCTTCTATAGGTGGCTTTGTCTTTAGGAAGGCATGCTCCCACGACACCTCCCATAGCCTCTTGTTCACCCACCGTGTTCAAGACTCTCCGTATGTATGTCGGCTCATCCTTATCTCTGTTCGGTGCCACACGCCACTCTCACCAAGCCTCGAGCATAAGCAAATCTTTCTGCTGCTCTTTGGAGTTTTCGCCATACACTATCTTTCCGGTCTCTAGGTCGAGCTTCCCCATGACCGAAAAACCAATACTTGGCGCTCGGGCGATTGATTGATTCAGTTCGATCCTTGGCAAGAATCTCCGTTCCATTCTTTCCCACTTAGGAATGGCACTCCTGTAGCCACCTGATCCCAAGTGATGGTGGTATTGCTTTTGTCGGGCATTCTGTTGGTTCCTTCTCACCCGTGCCTCACCCTCTTCCGATGTCTTGAACTGTACAAACTCATCCCAAAACGGCCTCAACTTGACGTAGGCCTTAGTGTTGAAATCTGGCGTCAGGTTCTTCCTGATAAATGTGTTGTACAATTTCTTCTTCCAACACTGGAATTGTGTGGCCATCTTCTTCATAGCCCAGTTCCTAACTCTCTCCTTCAAAGCTTCATCTTACAGACGGCGCGAAATGTTGAAGGACATCTTGCCAAACTAGTGTCTTGTCACGATCGAGACAAAACTAATATGAGGAGCAACTTTCTTTTGCTTCCATTCACGAGCATTGATCGGGATCTGTCCCTTACAAGGTACCCACAGTGGCTGACAAATTTCTGTGCATGTGGTCCAAGTACTTTGCCTGTATCCTCCTCGAATTGCGAGAGAATGAACCGACCCTCCAACGGCTTCTTGGACCTCGTACATTTCTACTCTTCCCGTTGTTGTCGTCGATCCGGAGGGCTACTGAATGTAGAAACACAAAGATTTAAATAAATATATTTATCGACAAATGAAATTATTCTGAATTTCATGTATACATAAGAGATTGTAGATAGACCTCGCCAGCATTGTCTTGCTCATCTTCATAATCGGCAAAGTACTGACTCCCGTCATCTACTTCTTGATTGTTGTCATCACCTTGGGCACCTTGTAAGGCGTCATTGTTGATAATATCCATCATGGCATCGTCCATGTTGTCATTCGGTCGGCCATTTACGTAAATATATGTGTAGGGCGTTAGAGCGGTTCGTGATCGGGTTATGATTTCGCATCAAGTGGCGTGCGGTTCGTGACATGCATCGACAAAAGAAAAACAACATATTGATGGCAACGTGAGCACGTGGTGCGACTCATGCGCCGTGCCAAGCCCGTAGTCAAGAAGGATGCGATGGCACGGGCCTCCCGGCGATCGACGGCGTGTGCGTCTGCGTGCCCTTTCGTGTCGCGTGTTGAGTTCATGGAGATGTTGATGCATGTGGGGTTCGCGGCGACCAAGTCGGAGCGGAACAAACGAATATCGCTCGTCTTGTATTCCAATTTTTTAGGTAAAATCGGTTTGGTACTATCTCGAATCTGACGGTTCACTTTAATACCACCGTATTATCTCGGTTTAGTGTAATACACCGAATTTGTATGCTCGGCCCGTCGGCCGCTCGATCATATGTGTCCCACGACCGTAAAAGTCTCTAGAGTCTAGACTAAACAAGCGGAAAGAAACCTTCGGATCAAAGCGCACCAAAGGCGTTGTCCACGTACACACTGTGATGCCAGGGATGCCATTGATAGTGTAAATACATGGTTGGTGCCTTACTGCCAAGCTTAATTCGGCGAACTTATAACAAACTTGCAAACTTTGGGGGAAATTGACCGTCCGTTTTCATTAACAACGACGACGCGTTAGTGGAGAACGGAAGGTGGTGGTAAAAGTAATTTCAGTGATTTAGTTTCCACGCTCCATAGTACTTCAATGCCTGCTTGATCCAAGGTACGTAGGAGAGGCATGCATG
Organism: Phyllostachys edulis; assembly: GCA_036346405.1. Lineage (NCBI taxonomy): Eukaryota > Viridiplantae > Streptophyta > Magnoliopsida > Poales > Poaceae > Phyllostachys > Phyllostachys edulis. Next base: position 41,350,609 of record CM070546.1, on the reverse strand, counting down.
TGCATTAGACAATTCTTGATTGTCTATAAAATGCACGGTTCACCACTCGTTTTATTACATTTAACTGAGATCAGCAATACATACAAAAGTAGCAACAAATTAAATCACACATACCACATTGTTTGGTAGAACATCACATACAAATAGCCACAAAATTTTGAAACTAATGTCCAAGATTAAGTTTTGCTGAGTCCATATGCTTGCCCCGAGGATGGCCATGCATGCATCATGTGTATAGATTCTAATTCATAGCCCTCGACCGCGAGTGTCTTGGTACATTGGCCAAAATAAAATAGGAGGAGCATAGCATTAGGTTGCTATAAATTCCATATCAATAAAACAAATATATCCCACAAAAATAGAAAGCTGTAAAATATCAAGCAGCACATCTGCGGTTTGATATCCAGCTCCTGCAAAAATGATTTCTCGGCTCGATGGCCGGTCACAAAAAGAGGGCTCCCGCGTGGTAATACGGACCGGGACACAGTCGTGTAGCAACTAGGATCTGCCGATCTAAGAATAACTTCGGTAAATGGCTTTAAATAACATCACAGAAAAATACTACGCATAAATGGGTTGAATCGACAAAGTGAATATCTTATCATAAGTGTGCACTAGCATCATAAAAATAATCGAGAATACATCACGGCTCAAATCCTTATAATGCAGGGCAATCAACGGGGATGAGCGAGCAAGAACGAAGATCGACATCCCAATCACCGCTTGCATTCCTCAAGAAAATTAAGCGGCGGATAGCAATCACAAACAACATAATAAGTGGTTCCCATATTCATCCAGGGCTCTCTTATCGGCTCTTAAGCTATAGGAAATAAATTCAAGCGGCACACATCCATTTCATCGAGATGTCGATGTGACGAACATAGATATTCTAGATAACACATCTAAAATTGGGTTTGGGTTGAGATGAGCCAATTACACTTTGGATCGGATGGGCGCAATGCTAATTTATGCAAAACGTGAAATGCGACTGCGGTGCGGTCGATGAGGATGATGGCGGCCTGGCGAAGATGAGGCAGTTGGGCGAACTTCGGCTCGGGAGCGTTCTTTGGGTGGGCGCCACACGGAGAGGAAGGCGACGCGGCTTCCGTGACGCGGGCGTGGCGATGGAGAACGACGGAGATGGGGCACGCGCCGCCGGAGATGAAGGCGCCGATTCTGGCGCAAGGAGCTGGAGCCGACGAATTAAGCGCGCGCGAGGCAGCGGCGACGAGAAGGGTGGAGAAGAGAAGAAGCCACTTGTTGCTTAAATCGAGGGACCTTTAGTCGGGCGGTATTACCAACGGGACTAAAGACCTTTAGTCCCGCGTGTATCTGGACCGGGACTAAAGGTCGGACCTTTAGTCCCGGTGGTTCCACGACCGGGACTAAAGGTTTCTTGTGAGGACATATTTTCGAGAGAACCTTTAGTCCCGGTGTGTGACCTTTAGTCCCAAGCAGTGTCTGGACCGGGACTAAAGGTCCAAGACTATTCGATTCCCGCCACGCTTTTCACAGTTTGGGTTTTGTATTAAGTTTATTTGTATAAATATGCTAATTCTTGTTAAATGCATAGTAAATTAAATACTAGGCATAAATTTTTTAAAAATAATAGTTGCATTTCCTTTTATCTTATTGACATTTCAAACGACTTTTATAGTGACCACAAGTCGGGAAGTGAAGAGCCAACTATAAACAAAATGAAGGGCTCAAATCACAAGTGGGAATTTCATTTGAAGGCATAAATACTTGCTAAAAAATTTCAAGTCATTTTGACACCGGTGGAGAAGACATGCTTCACAGAGGTACATGTGTCCTTTTATCGAATAGGAATTTCATTTGAAGCGATAAAAAACAAGAAAAATATGATAGAAACATCTGAAGTTACAATTATTACATAAAATCTCTAATACACACTATTTATTAAACATCACTATATATCAAGCGGGCACAAGTGGTGAACTTCTTCTTGACGTATGACCCTTGGTTATGATCATGCCGTAACCATGGAGTGTCCTCGGCATTTAGCGGAGATGCTTGGGTCTTTGGTCACATTGAAGGCGGGATTCGGTCATCCCTTTCATAATCTTGACTTGTCGACTTGTCCTCAATTCCCACGATGTTTCTTTTCCTGAAAAGAACTATGTGGCGTTTTAGCTCATTGGTTGATTTGTCGTCGTTTTTCCCTCTCTTGGGTTTTGTAGACATGTCTTTCACATAGAACACCGATTCACATCGGCAGACAGGACGAATGGTTCGTCTTTGTACCCAATATTGTTGAGGTCCTTGTTGTCATTCCATACTCCTTGTCATTGTTACCCGCCTCCGGTCATCTTCACCCATTGGCACCGGAACAAAGGGACTTTAAAATTAGGTCGTAGTCTAGTTCCCAAATCTCCTCTATGCGGTCATAATATGTTTGCCTCTTTCCATTTGGGTGCATGGCATCTCTGCGGACACCACTTGTTTTGGTTCGTGCTCCTTTTATCTTGGGCTACGATGTAAAATGTATTTCCATTTATCTCGTACCCTTTATGCGTGAGGATGTGCCACGATGGTTGCCTAGTCAACAAATCGATTGCTCATCAATATTGTCATCACGCCGACATTCTTTTCGCAACCAACCGCTGAAAGTTTCCATGTGATGATGCCTAATCCAAGCTTCATTCTTCCTGAGAACTGGGATCGTAGGAACTCCTTGTGTACCTCGACACACGGCTCCACCACGGAGGAGTTTTGAAGAAGCTGTAGTGCGCTTTATTGAAATAATCGTCCCCGTGCATCGATATATGTTTTCTTCCCTAGTGTTCCTTTCCACTAAGTCTCCCCTCGTGTCGCGATTCAGAACACCAATCGGGTCAAGGTCGGGAATGAAGTCAACACAGAACTCAATGACCTCCTCTCGTCCCGTAGCCCTTGGCGATGCTTCCTTCTCGCCGAAACGCTTTGGTGAACATATTTCTTGAGACTCCATGAACCTCTCAAAGGGAACATGTTGTGTAGGAACACAGACCGAGAATATTAATCTCCTTGACCGGGTGAACTAGGAGGTGTGTCATGATATTAAAGAAGGATGGAGGAACACCAACTCAAAGTCGACAAGACATTGAACCACATCATTCTCAGAGTAGCTAGTTCCATTGGATTGATTGCCTTCGAGAAATTGCATTGAGGAATGCACATAGCTTCACGGTGGCTGACGCGTACATGTGGAGGTAGAATTCCTCTTAAAACAACCTAAGCAATTGCGTCATAAGCACGTGGCGATCATGGGACTTTAAGTGTAGGAATTTCTTCTCGGCACATTTATTATCGCTTTATATTGGAGGAGAATCCAGATGGGACCTTGATCTTTGTTTAGGCATTCAAACATGCTTTCCTTCTCTTCTTTGCTAAGAGTGAAGCTAGCGGTCTTAAGTAATGGCGTCCATCGTCATGCTTTCTCTGGATGCGAGTTGTCTCGTTCTTTCATCTTGCCGCAAGTCTGTGCGTGCTTCGAGTGAATCCTTAGACTTTCCATACACATCCATGAATCCTAGCAGTTCACACAAAGATTCTTTGTCGGTGCATCACGTCGATCGCGTTGCGGACCTCTAGGACTTGCCAATAGGGTAGCTCCCAAAATATGGACTTCTTCTTCCACATGGGTGCGTGTCCCTTAGCATCTTCGAACAGGTTTGTTTGCCTTGTCCCTTTCCAAAGACTACTTGCACATCCTTGACCATATCAAGTACATCCTCCCGGTTAGGTTCGCGAGGCTTGGTTCGGTGTTACGCCTTCCGTTAAAATGCTTGCCTTTCTTTCTTAGTTGGTGATTCATAGGAAGAAAACGAGCGATGGCCAAGGTACACGACCTTTCGACATTTTTCAAATATATCTTGTCAATGTCATCAAAACATTGTGTGCATGCATTGTATCCCTTGTTTGTCTGTCCTGAAAGATTACTTAGAGCAGGCCAATCATTGATTGTTACGAACAACAATGCTCGCAGGTCGAAGTGTTCCTGTTTGTACTCATCCCACACACGTACACCGGTTTGCTCCATAAGCGGAGTTCCTCAACTAATGGCCTTAGGTAGACATCGATGTCGTTGCCAGGTTGCCTCGGGCCTTGGATGAGCACCGGCATCATAATGAACTTCCGCTTCATGCATAACCATGGAGGAAGGTTGTAGATACATAGAGTAACAGGCCAAGTGCTATGACTAGTGCTCGGTCCCCAAAAGGATTCATACCATCCGTGCTTAAAGCGAACCTTAGGTTTCTTGCGTCATCTGCAAACTCAGGAATTCTCTCATCTATTGCTCTCCACCGGGACCCATCGCCAGGTGTCTCAACATGTTGTCTACCTTACGGTCTTCTTTGTGCCATCGCGACAACTTTGCATGGTCCTTGTTTATGAGCAGACGTTTGAGCGTGGTATTATAGGAGCATACCACATAACCTTGGCGAGGATTTTCTTCTGGGGCGTTCTTCGCCCTCAACATCGCCAGGTCATCTCGCCGATCTTATACCGCGACGCTTTGCATACGGGGCATTCATCCAAATTCTCGTAGTCCTTGCCACGATCTGAGATGCGATCATTAGGACATGCATGTATCTTACGGATTTCTAATCCCAAAGGGCGATTTACTGTTTTGCTTCGTGCGTAGTGGCGGGCAATTCGTTAGGCTTCTAAGCATCTTTTTGGATCTTGATAATTGCCCAAATGCCTTGTCGGATACACCATTCCGTGCCTTCCATTGTAGCAACTCGATGTTGTACCCAACTTTTTGCCCATCTTGGTACGGACGGGTATAGTAATTTCTTGTGATCCTCTAGCATGCGGTCAAACTTAGCCTTCTCCTTTTCACTTTCGCAATCTCTTTGTGCATCACGAATGACATCACCAAGAGCATCATCTTGGCGAGTGTGTCTTACGCCCTGCCTCTTCTTCAGCTTCGCCCATTGCAGTATCATCGAAGTCACCGTATTGAGCAATAATGTCGTTAGGGTCCAATTGTTCTTCTTCACCTTCTTCCATTATAACCCTGGTTTCTCCGTGCTTGGTCCAACAAATATAGTTTGGCATGAAACCCGACTTCAACAAGTGTGAGTGAAGACTCCTTGAGCTAGAATATTCCTTCAAATTCTTACACAGGGCACATGGACAGCACATGAAACCATCCCGCTTGTTTGCCTCGGCCACTCTTAAGAAATAATGCACGCCATCAATGAACTCTTTGGAGCGGCGATCGACATTGTACATCCAATGGCGTGTCATCGTCTGCATTATATGACATATCACATAATTAAATTTCAAGTTTCAAATTTTTCCCAGATAGTACACATGATAGAGAGGCTACCCAAAAAATTTTAGAATTTTTGAAATTAAGATGAATTTATTTTGAATTTTCAAAAAATCAGCACTATTTGACAGCGTTTGACCCTAGGTCAATAATTAACTAAATTGCCCAAAGTCATTAAGGGTGAATGACCCTAGGTCAACAATCAATCCAAAAGGCAAACAATAACTAAGTGATTAAGCTAATTAAGAGATTAACTAATTACTTAATAATTAAATATTAAACTTATTTATTAAAACAAAATTAATATTTATTATTTTTACCCAAGAGGTTGGATCTGATAAGATAAGACTTATCTCATCAAACACCCTCAAAGCTTAACCTAACTAACACATGTAAAAGTCATTTTTCATTTATTTAAATAATTATTAAATAAGGTGAAAAATAAAAGTCTTCAGATTGATCCCAAAATTTTTATACAGATAGTTCATAGCCTAATTAGATGGCAAAACAATTTTCAGAATTTTTGGATCATTAATTTAGCCTACAAAATTCATGGAATAATAATTAAATAAATAAGCATAAAATAGGTATAAATTCAACTTTGTCCAAATAGTCTTAAAATTTTTATATGGACTGTTCACAGTGTAACTTAGTGGAAAAACAAATTTCATGATTTTTGGAAATTTATTGTGGCCTACAAAAATAATGAAAGTTCCATTTATGAATTAATTAATTGGCAATTTTATAACATATAAAAAATATTCAAATTTCACATTTCATATTTTTCATAATGGACGGCAGGTTAGCATCAGAGCTTACATGAACACGCCGGTGAATACGGTTGAGTGAATGAACAGCTCGGCGGTGGTGACAATGGCGGCAATGGCGTGTCCTGGGCGGCGATGGCGTTCCGGCTCTGTGACGAACGGCAAACAGATTTAAATAGAAGGACATTTAGTCGGTTGGTGTTACTAACCGGACTAAATCCAACCTTAGTCCAGGTTGGTACTACAATCCGGGACTAAAGATTTAGTCCCGGATTGTAGTACCAACCGGGACTAAGGTTAACATTAGTCGGTTGGTAACACCAACCGACTAAAAGTTCTCTGCAAAAAAGCTCGCCACCGAGCCGTTAGGCGAGGACTTTTAGTCGGTTGGTGTTACCAACCGACTAAAGATCTTTTTCGTCCCGGACGCAATTTTGTCCGAGACTATTGCCCATTTGGCAGTTCGACCAAAGGTCTGTTCTGTAGTAGTGGTAAGTCCAGTTGTTAAGGCACCCGCAGTCACAATGTTGAAACTGCAACGCTACTGTAGCATTTTGTGTGGTCATGAAAACGAGTCCACCATCAGTAAAGGTTACTCTAATATCCTTCGGTATAAATGAAGAGAGATTTGAGGAGAGGAGAGGCAGGCCGGCCGTCCGATCATGTTTCGGTTCGTTTCATCGCTGTTTGCTCTGTCGCTGAATTTGCCCTTCGCGCTGGCCGAACACGTAGGCCTCTCCACACGCAGGCCCTACGCACGGCGCAAGTTCGTGCCAGCCTCTCGCCAGCGATATTTTTCGCGCCGCTTGATGGACCGCAGGCCCCAGCGGTCGCGCTTTTTCTCGGCGCGCAGGCCAACTAGTATACTAGAGGCCTGCGCGCCCTGGCGTACAGAGGAAACGTGAGAGCGGACAACTGGATGAAATCATGTGGTAAGTTAGCTGCCGAAGCACAAGATCATTCTGAAGCTATGGATAGCTAATATAGCATTACCTCTCTATGTAAGTAGTACTAACAACACAGAAGTCAGTGAAGGTTGACTGTAAAGGTCGTGCCGAATTGAGTGAAGAATTCTGGGAACAAAGTGTATTGATAGGTGAGTTTGCTCTCCAAACAATTCGTATGAAGAAGCTAAATGTAAAGCGAAAATCTGTATGATGATCTAGCCACACATGAATCACGTTTTTAATCGGACCGAAATTGATGAGCACTAGTCTGTCTATGTAATCGTACAGTGGTAGCACCCTGAATTTGTTCAAGTATATGTCAGTGTAAAGGTATGCATGATAAAACGTATAATAGGAAACCATGAGCTATAACAGTAGGCATCGAAGACAGGAAAGCGGAAGGCATTTTACATCAGCAGATATATCATAAAGAAGAACCACAACCGGTGTTCGATACTGAGCTGACCATGAAGTTGGCAAAAGGAGACACTGCGCGTTAGGGGCGGCATAGAGGAGAGAAAGCTGAACAGCACAGCCACATATAAAGAAGACACAAGTGTACACTACTAATAGAAACCAGATCACATGTTTTTTTAGAGCAGATTAGATAAACCAGAAAGTATTGACGGGGCTCAAAAGGTGCGCAGAGCATGCATGTATAGGACTGGAGCAAAATCAAAGTTATGCTATAGCAGCATACTTCGTTAAAGCTGCTGCAGTAAGAGCAGAACGATTTAAGTTAGCATGCGAGCTATGGGAGGAAAGAAGGAAGTGGACAGGAACGATTGAAGATGGCAGTATAGATAATATACCTTAATCTAGTTGCTTCCTTTTTATCTGAACAACTCTTTTTTGCAGTTGCAGAAGCGGTCATGTCATCGGACAATGCATATTCTGGGCTGGAAAGCATTGCAAAATCTGTGAGGATTGAGTATAGACTGGCCAAAGTACATAGCGAAAAATGCTGCAATAACAGATAAGTGATGCAGAGGAAGAATAGAACTAAATGTTAGAAAAATAGGGATAAAAGAGACATAAATTTTTACGTGAAAAATTCTTGCGAGAAAAAACCACTCGTTAGAAAAATAGGGACAAAAGAGACACGAATTTTTACGTGGAAAACCCTTGCGGAAAAAAAACCACGGACGCCAACCGGCGATGATCACTATATGAGGAGCGATTACAAAACGCAGGGGATTACAATGAGACGTCCCTCTCCCATGCGGCTTACAAGAGTATATAAAGGGGTAAAAGGACTTAGAGTCCAAGTAGGAAACTAATCCTCTAATATGGAAACTAATCCGGATCCTTCCATATTAGAAATTCGGATCAGAATACAACAATCTCCACCTTGAGACGAATTTTCTCTTGTAGCAAAATAAAGAATCATCAATCATGAAATGATTCCCCAATAAGATAAAAATCACAGTGCGCCAACTAGTCACTAGGACTAAACTGTTATACCAACTAAGCTTGAGCAAAGCTCAAACTTAGTAACAGGAACTGGCTTTATCATCATATCAGCAGGATTATCATGAGTACTTATCTTGCACACCTTGACATCACCTTGAGCAATAACACCTCGAATAAAGTGATATCTCACATCAATGTGCTTTGTTCTCTTATGGAACATCTGATCCTTTGTAAGACATATAGCACTTTGACTATCACAAAATATAGTAGTGCAAAAATTATCTCCACAAAGCTCAGTGTACAAACCTCTCAACCAAATAGCTTCTTTACAAGCTTCAGAAATAGCCATATATTACTTGCTAGTTGATAAGGCAACGATGGTTTGCAAACTTGCCTTCCAACTAACAAAGACAACCACCAATGGTAAAGACATAAGCTGTTAGAGACCTCCTTTTGTCCAAATCACCAGCATAATCAGAGTCAACATAACCAACAAGTTCATCTCTAGAATTCCCAAACTGCAAACAAGTATTAGAAGTGCCACACAAATATCTGAAAATCCATCGAATCGCTTTCCAATGCTCTTTTCGAGGATTAGCCATGTATCTCGACAACACTCAATGCATGAGATAAATCAGACGAGAACAAACCATGGCATACATAAGAGAACCAACTGCACTGGAATATGGAACTCTAGACATGTACTCAATATCATAATCTGACTTAGGACATAAGGCTGAAGATAATCTGAAATGTGAAGCTAATGGAGTACTCACTGGTTTTGCATCATGCATATTAAAACGACGAAGAACTTTCTCAATATAACCTTTTTGACTAAGGTATAACTTGCCAGATTATCTCTCTAATAATCTCCATACCAAGAATTTTCTTTCTTTGCACCTAAGTCCTTCATCTCAAATTCATTACTCAATTGTGCTTTCGGTTTTGCTAGTTCGACTTATCTTTTGCAAAGAATCAACATATCATCAACATAGAGAAGTAAATAAATAGTTTAACCATTAACAGGTCTTTAAATAAACACACTATCATAATCAGACCGCTTAAAGTCATGAGAGAGCATAAAGGAGTCAAATCTCTTGTACCATTGCCTAGGAGATTGCTTCAAACCATAAAGAGATTTCTTTAATCTACAAACAAGGTGTTCTTTTCTAGGAGTAACAAAACCCTCAGGTTGGTCCATATAAATGTCTTCTTCTAACTCTCCATGTAAGAATGCAGTTTTAACATCTAATTGCTCAAGTTCATAATCACGCATAGCAACAATACTAAGTAAAGTGTGAATAGAACTATGCTTCACAACTAGAGAAAAGACATCATTAAAATTAATACCTGAAATCTGACTATAACCTTTAGCAACCAATCTTGCTTTATACCTTGCTGTTCAGTAGAAGAAATACCTTCCTTTCTTTTGAAAATCCACTTGCAATGAACAAGCTTCTTCTCCTTTGGCAATTTCACTAATTCCCATGTGCCATTCTTTTCAAGTGACTCCATTTCATCATGCATGGCAGTTATCCACTTATTACAATTAGTGGAGTTAATAGCCTCAGAGTATGATGAAGGTTCTGAATTACCTTCAATTTCTTCTGCCACACTCAAAGCATAAGCAACAATATTAGCTTCTTCAATCAACCTCTTGGGTGGATTAATCTTCCTCCTAGGCCTATCAACTGCAATAGACCGTTGTGGTGGCTGCTCAATAATAGGAGTATCATCAACAATAGGTGCATCATGAACAACAATATTTTCCTTATCTGATGTGTCATTTGAACCAACAAAGTGATCTACCTGAATACTTGAATTCTGCTCACTCTCAACAGGAACATTAGTGGGCAGTTTATCATGAAGCATAAGCAGATTCATTAAAGACAACGTTTCTGCTAATCACAACCTTCCTTGTTTCAGGATTCCACAACTTATATCCTTTAACACCAGATTTATAACCAAGAAAGATGCACTTAATAGCTCTAGGCTCTAATTTTCCATTATCAACATGAGCATAAGCAGTACAACCAAAAACTCTCAATTTCAATAATTTCTTTGGGGAACCGCACCATACCTCAATTGGAGTCTTCTTTTCAATTGCAAGAGAGGGTGACCGATTAATAAGATAGCAAGCGATGGAAGCGGCTTCATTTCAAAAACGTCTATGCAAACATGCATTTGACAACATGCAGCGGCCCTGAAATGATGGTCTGTTCATACGCTCACTACACCGTTTTGTTGAGGAGCACCAGGAACGGTGTAGTGCCTAACAATGCCTTCAGTCTTGCAATATAATTCAAATACATTAGAACAGAATTCCATCCCATTATCAGTGCGAAGTTTCTTTACCTTCTTTTCAGTTTGCCTTTCAACCATAGTCTTCCACTCTTTAAATGCTGAAAATACTTCTGATTTATGCTTCAAGAAATAAGGTCACACTCTTCTAGAGTAATCATCAATAATGGTTAACATATAACGAGCGCCTCCTAGAGATGTCTTCCGAGATGGCCCCCATAAATCAGAATGCACATAATCCAAAATACCTTCTGTGGTATGAACCGAGGTATTGAACCTCACCCTCTTGTGTTTGCCAAACACACAATGCTCACAAAATTTCAGCTTGCCGATACTATGTCCATCAAGGAGTCCTCTCTTGCTCAATTTTGCCAAACCAATTTCACTCATATGCCCAAGGCGCATATGCCAAAGATTAGTAGCATCAGAATCAGATAATGAACTTGAAATTACAGCAACATTACCAGATATTGTAGTACCTCGCAGATGGCACAGATTGACATATTTAATTTCAGCTTTTATCACAACAAGAGAGCATTTTGATATCTTCAAAACTCCACCTTCACCAGAATACTTGTACCCTTTACCATCAAGAGTACTCAAAGAGATGAGGTTTCTTTTCAAATCTGGAATGTGCCTCACATCTGTTAAAGTTCTGACAATGCCATCAAACATCTTGATCTGAATTGAACCAATTCCTGCAACTTTACAAGATGAGTTATCACCCATCAACACAGTACCACCTTCAACAGGTTCATAGGTGGCAAACTAGACCCTATTAGGACACATATGAAAGGTACAGGCAGAATCAAGAATCCATTCATCATTGGTCTTAGCATATCCAGCAAAGACAACAAGAACTCCATTAGAACTATCATCAACAGCAAGGGAGGCATTACCTTCATCATCTGGTTTACCTTTTGGCTTATAATTGCCAGTTCTCTTTTCTTTATTTTGCAGCTTTTAGCATTCAGAGATGTCGTGCCCACTTTTCTTGCAATATTTGCACGACTTGTACTTGCCTCTCGATTTCGACCGGTTCTTGTAGCCGTTCGAACTTTTGCCTTGAGATCCATTGTTTGAGTTCTCCTTTTGCCTGCCACGAACAAACAAGCCTTCTCCTTTTGGATTTGAATTTTCAGAAGGTACCATATGTTTCATCTTCTCCTTAGCATGCAAAGCTTTATAAACTTCATGAAGAGTGAGAGTATCTCTACTATATAATATGGTATCTCTGAAATTTGAAAAAGAACTAGGCAGTGATCACAAAAGAATAAGACCCAAACCCTCATCATCATATTTTACCTCCATCGACTCAAGGTCGGAAATGATCTCCTTAAACAACGAAAGATGATCAAGCACGGATCCTCCTTGCAATTTGTGAGAGTACAACTTCTGCTTGAGATGCATCTTGCTGGTCAGATCCTTTGTCATGCAAATTTGTTCCAGCTTTAGCCATAATATAGCAGCTGTCTTCTCCTTCAAAACCTGCTGCAAAATATTATTTGATAGATGAAGGTGAATCTGAGATAAAGCCTTACGGTCTTTACGCTTCTCATCTGCAGTCCATGTGATAGGTTATTTATCAAACCCTTCCAACGCATCATCCAAATCCATCTGTGCCAACACAGCCCTCATCTTGACCTGCCACAGCGAAAATCTTTTATCTCGATCCAGGAGTGGAAGATCATACTTCAAAGTCACCATGAGGAATAAATCCTGAAAATTGCTGGTACTGATATGTGTAAACCTAGCAAAAATTATGACCTCTTTGGTACACGATCTGTATACGCGAATCAAAGATCTTTAACTCTGGTATGCTTCACGTGTAGACTTAGCAAAGAAATCCAAATCTACCAAAACTAGCAGTAGCACCTCACGACAGGACGTGATCTATTTGCTTGGTGATTAAAGTAAAACCAAATCTTGGGACCTGTGCTGGAGTTTGGTGACTTCTTGCGATTTGGTGCTGCTTCCTTCGTACGCACGCGCAGCGATGCAGGGACGGTCATGGCGATTTTCTCCAGGCACCGAAGCAGGTGACCGAGGACGGCCGGACGCAGCTTCGGATTGCTTGTGCGACGAAGACGCGCGCTGGACCCGTGGAGATGCACGGACCGAGGAGTCGCACGACCGAGACGACCAAAGGCGCAGCTTGGACCCCGACGGACCGACGGCTTCACCAAACCGCGCGCTGGCTGCAGCTGATGACGATGCACGACGCACCGAGGCGACGAAAAAAAACCAGTGCTGGCGCCGAAGGAACGGGCGACGTGGTGACGACGGCGGCGGATGAATCTCGTATCTCTTCAAATCCTAAAACTCCTGTGTTCTAATACCATTTGTTAAAAAAATAGAGACAAAAAGGATACAAATTTTTACGTGAAAAACCCTTGCAGGAAAAAACCACTCGTTAGAAAAATAGAGACAAAAGAGACACGAATTTTTATGTGAAAAACCCTTGCGAGAAAAAACCACGGACGCCAACCGGCGATGATCACTATATGAGGAGCGATTACAAAACGCAGGAGATTACAATGGTACGTCCCTCTCCCATGCGACTTACAAGAGGTATATAAAGGGGTAAAAAGACTTAGAATCCAAGTAGGAAACTAATTCTCTAATATGGAAACTAATCCGGATCCTTCCATATTAGAAATTCGGATCAGAATACAACACTAAAGAATAATTTAGCTTTTTACCTGTTAGGTTCTAAATCGAACTAACGTCTGCGGAGCTAATATCTCTTGAACAATATGACCATAGCTATGCGATAGCATCATATAGGCAGTAGGCACTAAGAATCTATATTTGGACAGTAAGATGCTATCGCATATATGAAGATGGCGAGATACCCTTCACAGATCTAGGTGTACATTGGTTCAAATCTATGTACCATGTTGATCATTCTTGTACCTATGAATGCTGCAAGTTCTGAAAGGAACTTCCATCTACTATTGCAAACATGCATCAATTTGATAAAAAGAGAGTCTAAGAGATCTCTAGATTAACTTCACAATTTCTGGTATCAAGCATGCATAGTATATGTCCTAACTATATGAAGATGACCTCACTAATTAGGCTAACTAATAAGTAGATGAACTGGTTGGCAACTGTAGCATTTGTGGTGAAGTGCAATATACAGTAAGATGATAAAAAAGCACTAATCTATGTAGTAAGTTGTAGTTCAGCGAAGATGCAAGGAAAAGGAGGGAAAGAACATATGCTAATCTAGAGGCTAACAGTAGCAAACACTTACAACATTTGTGCATTTTCTGCATGTCAACCAAAGGACCTAATCAGGCAACACAAAGGGAAAATAATGTCCAATTCGCGGGGAAATGAAGATGAACATATCGATCAGAACACGAAAGTAGACTAAAAGGAAAGACAGAGAAATGAACTTGGAAGAGACGTATGTAAGGCAGAGGAAAGAAAGAAGCACAGACAAGCACCTTATCGCATCGTGTGCCGCTGAGAAATAATCTTCCGACGCTTCTCTCTATTTTTTCTCGCATCATCAGAAGAGACGTGAGCGCAAACAATGTCTCCTAAAGACATAATAGAGAATGAGCAATGTAAGCGTGCATGAAACAAAGGAGATACAAACAAGAGCAGTAAGAAGCCATACTCAGCCTTGCACGGGAAGCGGTAGTGTGCGACAATTCTACATTGGCAAGGTGTGCAAACAAAGTAAGAACGACGCGATGACGAACAAAGACGACCGAAGGAAGCATGTAGAGAGCAGCAACAATGATTGAACATAAAGGTAGGAAAACTAAATCAGAATCATACATACTAATGTACAAAAACACCTAATACCTGAGACAGACGGTGGGCACGGGAGCGAAGGAGGAGGAGGACAATCAGAAGGCATGAGAACGATGAACACACTGAGACTCTACAGGGAAGAAAGAGCTAACTGCACAAGAGAAGAATCAGAATACATGAGGGACACCTGCGGGGAGTTCTTACGGAACTATATACGACGTGGTCTAACACGCAAGCCGGATAAAAACAAGGTCTAGGATGACGAACAACAAACATAGGCCAGTACGGGACATAGCAGCTCTCCTCACCAAACAAGCAGCAACCAGTATAGAAAAGATCAAGCAAGACATACAGATACATAAGCGACCAGCCGCAAACAACAAGCATACTGTAAAGGTAGGCTATAAAGGCAGCAACCACATAACCGACATATGAAGTGCTAAAACAGGGAAGCAACATCTGGATACATAAGCAGAGAAACAACATAAGGATATATAAGCGAAAATGCCCACGACAGACAAGGAAGATGTATGAGACAACAGATACAACAAAATTAAGCCTAATACCATATTACCAAAAAAAAAGATACATGGATCGAAAACAGTAAAGAGCGGAGCAAAAGGGAGCTCACAGTCTCGGAAATGGATAAGACAACACCGAGGAGACACCGATGTCTTGACGAAGCGGAAAGGCAACACAAAAACCTGCATAAACAAGGAGGAGAAAACGCATGAGACAACCGATAGACCCAAACTAAGCGTAATAGCATATCACGGAAAAAGTATACATAGATCAAAGACCCAGGAAAAGGGAGATAGTGGGCACGGGAAGGGAGGCAGCCTCGACACGCGGTCGAAGACAACGGATGCAAGCGTGATGCTGGGTCTCACGCAACGCAACACGTGCAAACACAACGCCTGACGAAATCCAACGGCGGCAATAGCACGAGCAACATCCGACGGCCAACGAAAGCGCATCGACATGGCCACCCTGAGGGGAGCCCAAACCGGCCTTCTTTTTACAGATACTCCAATATTCAAGTGGAACTTCCAATTGTCGGTAAGTCTAATAGTACCACACGTGTTTTTCCAAACAGCTCGGTTTGAGGGCATCCACAACGCTGAAGTTGTAAAATTTGTCCTAAGTTTGCCACATCATATCCAATCGGACAAATGCAATTTTTGCTCCAGCTATTTCTCTCTCCAATGTGGGGTCATCACACAATAAAATAAGGGCAAAATTAAACATATACCACCAGTTTTATGAAATTGGAATTATGCAACTCCAGCTCCTTACTCCTTTGAAATATATCATTTTCTTTAATTTTCCCTATTTTCTATTTTTTCCCATTTTTCGCGAGTCAAGTTCCCTTTTTGCGCATGCACTATTTGGATCGACCGACCCAAATGCATCGAAGTCAGATATGATTGAACTCATCTCACACGAACTAGCTTATGAAACACTCAACAACACGAAGCCTCTTCATCCATTCTTGGCGGCGGCGCATCCCGGCAGCGGTGGCGCAGATCGAGGACGTTAGCCCAGCCATGCGCTGCTCATCGAAGACGTCAGAACTGAATCCAAATGGATCGTTGCATTGCTTGTTTGTTCCTGAAATTTCTCCATGTTGGCTGCAAATTTCAGTTTTGCATATTGGTTTTTTCTAGTCATGTGAGGTTGGATTGTTGGAGCGGGGTAAGAACTGAAGAAATTAACTTGCAGGGCAAGGATGCAGGACAAATAACCAGATGTCGAACATCGATAGGCTGAGAGGTTGACCCCACCCGTCATATGTTGATTTTTATACTGCTTTTAATATTTATTATGGTCATTGTCTTTTAACTCAATGTAAAATTATTTATATTATTAATGTATGTGATGGGAAATAATTTGATACGGAATTTAACTCGAAAAATTAATACTCGAGATGCTGAGGACGGCTGTGTTGGAATATGGTAAACATAGTTATTGAGATCGAGACTACTAGAATTTAATATGCATGTGTATGATTAATCCGGATATAGCACATGGTGGAATAGTTGTTTTTGTTCTACAGGATCAGCTCTGCAGGCTGTTGACCCATATGATCAGATTAGAATTGATCTCGTAAACAATTTGATCATATAGCACACATGACTCACACATGTGTGCGAGAGACTAATATATTTTAAACTCATAAAACTGCTACGATCGTAGTTGGTGACATGGTTTAGGAGTCTCATGGTATACCGGAAACAGATAGATTAATTTATAACACTGAAAGTGAAGTCTATAAATATATCTTTATCCTCTAGTCTTAAATCATAATTATGAGCTGTATCATAAAAAACAGAAGAATAGAGGTTAGACAAAAAAAGACGTCCACAAAATCAATCTAGAGTTCGACGAAAACATCGGAGGCAGCGCGGACGGCGCACAGCAATCGTCCGCCGAAGTGTCCACGCACGAAGCCGACGTCCCTTCGTCATATTCCAGTAGATGTACAAGCCTTCATGATTGGATAACGTCAAGCACTACGAGTACAATTTCATGATGATCACGGCACGTCAAGCACGGCGAGGTGTGTTTTCCTTCGTGACGGATCACGTCCAGCACAGCGTGGAGGAAAAGAAAAAGAAGGGCTTCGTGGATGTGGCATCAAGAGGCAGCCAGCGTTTTTTTTTTGTCCTCGAGCAGCACACGTCCAGCGCGTTGTTTCTTCGCCCTCGGTGACGTCTTCATCTATGCCGTGAAGTCCGGCGCACGTCCGCGTCCGAATCATAGCCATCGTTTCTTCGTCGGACGCCTGGTAACATGGTCCCATCGGCTCACTGAATATCGGATGGCTGGTAACATGGTCTAATCGGCCCACTAAAGATCCAACGACTCAATATCAACGAGTCCTCTGCTAGGCGTTGTCAACTCAGTAAAGGATGAACTCTGAATGTCTACTGTTTCTGTTATTTTCATTTTCACTGAGAATATTTCTTGTAAGGGCTATAAGGCTCAGGATGCGTATTAGGTTTTGGCTACCACGAATATTATCATTCCATTAGCTTCTAAATAGTTTACTTTAGCTCTGTAAGAACACTTTCCCCTCCCTTAATCAGAGTTTGATATCTGGAGCTATTTGTCGTGATTTCATCCGTAGTTCTTGTATGAATCTCTAAAGATCCTGTCAATTGGTATCAGAGCCAGTGACTCCTTGGCGCAACAGAATCTCCAACATCGGATATATAACATCCCTATTTTCTGGGATTTTTGAAAATTTTGAAAACTTTAAAAATTAACCATTTGGTTTTATTAATTCTTCGCCAAAGCTTAATTTGTAATTTAAAATTTTAAAAGCAATTTAATTTGAATTAATTAAAACTTCAACTAATTCAAGTTGGTTAATTGAGTTTTCTCGATCTTAATTGGATTTAAAAATCAAAGTGTTGTTTTAAAGCCTTTTCTTGGTTTTGTTGGTTTTTAAAAGAGGTTTTCCCTTTGTCCCTAAGTTAAAAATAATTAATTGCGAAAATTAAAGCAATAGTTAAGCTAAAAATATTTTTATTAAGTTCTAAATAATTCAAGATATTTCTGTGTATTTTTCTTGAATTTTTGGACAGCTTTAGCTATTTTCTAAAAAGGCTTTTGCCTTTCTGGTATTTTCTAAATTCGAAAATCTTCAAAAATCCTTCCTATTCATCTTGGGCTGAATCCCTTCGGCCCATTTCTCCTGCTTCTCGCCCACAAGACGCCGCCCATTCTCATGTGTGACCACGCCCTTCTCCGCCGTGCCCTCTCTCTCTCGCTGCCTAGTGGGTCCGCCTGTCACCAGAACGATCGCGTCTGCCTCCTCCTCTCGCTTCGCTTGTTGGGCGACATAGCGCGTCGTCGTTTACATCGGCGCCGCCGCTCCATCCGTCACGCCGCTCTTCACACGCGCATTGAAGGCGGCGTGCTCCGCCGCACCCGCTGCCACCGCGTCTCCCCCTCCCTTGCCTCATCCCCTCCGCACGGCATCCGCGGAGCACGCAAGCTCCGTAGACCTCCTCGTGCGCTCCCGCCCGTTGAGCCACCGCTCCGCTCATCCCCGCCACCTATAAAAACGCGCTTCGTGTGCCTCTCCCTCTCCTCTCTCTTTCCCCTCACCTCACTTCCCCTCTCTCCCTCCGAGCTCGTCGTATTTTGAGCTCCAACCGCCACCGCTGAGCTTTGCTCCGCCGCACCCGTCAAGCCTCCTCCGGCGTCGTCGACCTGGCCGCCGACACCGCCTCGTCGCGGCGCACCTGGTGCGCACACTCACTCCGCCCGGAGGCCACCAGAACCCCGTCGCCGCCTTCGAGCCGCCGCCCACCGCTCTTCGTCTTCACCACGGGCCTTGCCGCTGCGTCCTCGAGATCTACGCACCCGCTTCGCCGTGTTCCCCTCTCTCGTTGCCTCCTCGCGCCGGGCTGCGCGCAGCCTTGGCGCCGTGAGCCGCCCGCCGCCGAACGCCGCCGTCGTTGCCGATGTGGCTCCACCTCCTCGTTGACGTGGCGCCACCTCGCTGCCACGTCAAAGCCACCTGGGCGCCACCTCGCCTCCTCGTTGGCGTGGCGTGCGCACGTGTCACGCATGCATGGCACCGGCACAGTGCCACGGGCCCCACCCGTCAACGGCTCATCCATTTTCGGGATTAAAAATAAATCCGAAAATTCCGAAAATCCAATTCTTTTGTCATTTTATGTAAATTCAAACTTCCGAAGACCATAACTTCCTCATTCGAACTCCGATTCGAGTGATTCAAATTTCTAAATTAATCTTAATTCCTTGTTCTCCTACTAGTATTTATTTAGTATTTATTTGGATTTTATTTGGAATTGTTTTATTTGTTTAGCTTTGTTCGCACGTATAGATTCCGGTGTTTCGGACGAATTCGTGGACCCGACGACCGAAGCATCTCTACTCTTCAACGAAGGCAAGTCGTAGACCTTTGATCATATTGAACCCAATTTATAAAAGTAAATTGTTTGATATAAACATGCATTGCTAATTTTATAATAAATGGTTTCGGGATTAGTTAATTACCTAATTGCCATTATACCTCCTTGATAAATTGTAATGACATGTATCCTTGAATGACATAACACCTTGGACACCTTAGGATGGTTAATTATTCAGTTGGACATTATTGTCATACCAACATGGGTACCGTATTATGCTTAGCCAATGCTTTAGTTATACGGTAGATTCACGATCACATACTCAAAGAATGATTGAATTTGACAAAAAGAAATATGGAACTGTGGTGGAGCCACTTTTGATAAAAGATGTTGTGCCATGGCTAGGGTGGTCATTTGGCCGGGTTGAACCCAAATGATTTATACTCGGGCAAGTGATCGTGTAGTAAAGGGGATGATTTTAGGATGAGGTTGTCTCGCTTGAGTAACCACTAAGGACTTAACTTTGTGCGCCATTGATCTGGGCCATACCATACAACTACAAGTTCATTTATGGGGTGGACCTGGCCAATTAATTAGCAATATTTTGAGTCGGTTCTGTTTTGGATGTTGAATTGGCGCAAGAGGGGGCCAGATCGAGGCGAAATCTTAACGAGCAGAACCGAGTCAAAATAGAGCTTTGTAAAAGTCTTATCATGTGCTCTAGACTGCTTACCTAAGGTAGTGAGCAGTGGCATAGATATATGCCAAACAAACTAGAGAATTCGTGTCTTGTGGGTCAAGCTGTACAACCTCTGCAGAGTGTAAAACTATTCGAATAGTCGTGTCCCCGGTTATGGACAATGCCTGGTGATTTCACACGAGGGGTAGACTTTTATCAAAAATGTTGGAATGGGTTGGTCGAATCTCGTAGATGATTGATGGTTGGGAAGTGAACAGGGTGTTCACTAGTTGTTTCAAAGAAAATTGATTACATATGTATTAATCTTTTAAATTGTGCTTTACAATCTACTTACTGTATTTAATGTCAAATATTGCTTTCTGCAAAATAGCCATAAAGCTATTATTGTCAAACCTTGCATGAATATTATTTGCATACATTTCTCTGCGACTTGCTGAGTACATTCAAAGTACTCACGGCTTTATGCCCTCTAGTTGATCAGTCGCTGAAGAAGAACCAGGAAGCACCGAGTTCTACGAAGAAGACTACTATGAAGACTATGTGAATTAGGTCGCGTCCTCCACTCGATTGCCTGTGGGCATATTGGGTGACCTCCTCTAGATGTTTGGTTTCCGCTGTAAACTAACTTTTGTTGTTAAGCCTTGCGTGGCAAGCGTTGTAAGACTTGACCATAAGGTCTTTTTGCTAAATAATATCAATTTGTCTGCTTCATCTTTAGTTTGGTTGTGTGAATATGATTACACCAATGTTGTAACTGTGTGAGCTAGCTACTGATCATGGGACTAGTTCAGAATACATAGAGGGTCCTGATGTTGCGTACTCGGGGTCCCGACAGGATCCCAGATTGGAAAAGAGTAAGGTTGGTGACCAGCTCACTGTAAAATCCCTTATTGAAGATCAGCAGATCGTAGAGATCATGACCCGAGGAATTAGCAGATCGAGAGCGGAACAAAGCGAAAGCTTAGAAGCGGCCGTGCTCAAGCAAAAGATTGTGGAGACTTATCTCAGGATCGATCAAGTGCAAAACCAGATCGCAGCGGTACAAGAGAAGGTTGAAAGACTAGATGAAATTCCAAAGAAGATCGACAACATGGAAGGTATGATGAGATCTTTGATGACGCGATTAGGATTGCTAGCAGTGGATCCTTCGAGTTCATCATCTCGAGTTCAAGTTAGAAATACTGAAACAATCACAGAAGAACATGAAGTGTTTAGAGCCGAAGTGGAACAAGACTCTATGAGAAGATTGCGGGAGACTGGAAGTAACAATGTCAATAGCACTACGGGTATGATTTTAGTGGGATCTCCAGAGGATAGAATGGGAGAACAGACATGGTTGTTTGCTCCTGTTCGGCATGGACAGTACTCACCCCAAGCATCTGAACCTGTTACACCTACATTTCACTGAAATGGAGTGATGGCCAAAAGAGGAGAGTAGGTTAATATGAGGATGGAAAGGGTGAATCAATTCAGGAGATCAATTGCTCGAGGGCCAAAATTAGAGTTTCCAAAGTTCAATGGTGAGAACCCCTTGGGGTGGATCAGGCAAGCGGAGAAATACTTCGAAATGACTGACGTGCCTGATGAGTGTAGAATCAATATGGCTCAGATGTATGTTTTGGGAAGAGTAGATATCTGGCTGTGAAGTTCTGGAATACTAATATGGATAATTTCCATTCCCTCAAGCAAAATTATTCTTCAGTTGCATCTTACATTGATAAATTTGAGGAGAGTATGGCTGTAGTTAAGAAGGAACATCCTTATTTGGGAGAGCAATATTATGTGGTAAGTTTTGTCAATGGCCTCAAGGATGAGATCAAATGTCATCTTAGGCCTCTGAGACCCAACAATCTCACTGATGCTTATTGGTTAGGTAAAGATTATGAGAAGGGATTACAGTACAAGAGGAGTAACAAGTCAAGTGGTTCTAGACATGACGAGGATTAAAACCTCTATGTATTAATTTAAATACATAAAAAGACCATACGTCTTCATGGTCGTAACCCCTAAGGCTAACGACCTCACTGGTCGTAAGGATTCCAGAGGTTACACGATGGGTACCCTGGTCGGACTAGGTTCCGACTAGGTGGCTGCTCGAAAATGCTATGAACAGGTACTATTAACCGTATGTTGAATGGAACACGTGCTAAAACGTTCCATAACTTACGATGAGATACAAGACTCTGACGATAAACCACCTTGCGGTTAAATGTCTCACAAATACTTAACCGCAAGGCAGTTAGCACATTGTTAACTACCTTAAACCTCCGACCAGTTGTAACGCTTCATCAAGGACGTCTTTCCCAGGAGTAACTGCCGTCCCTTCGGGAGTTATTTAATGGTGAAGCGCAGAAGACGAGGAAGAGGAGACACACAACAGCGAACAACAGAAGGCAACACAGAAGCCGAAGCAGTAGTATTCAATACATTCAGTGTAATTGGAGATAGTCCCTAGTCAAGTCTTGTAAACCCGCTCATATAAATAAAGAGCAATTTCTCTTCCAGGATACTCTACGTTATTTTCCTCCTTTTATTTTCATAAGATCGGTGATTCGATCGTCGACAGCTGGCGCTGTCCGTGGGGAAGAAGACGTAAGTTTCTTGAAGAAACTTTTCGCTCACACAAATTCTCACCCAAGTTCCGGCAATCATTAATGCGAATATGCCCGGAGTCTGGGATGAGGAGAATTGGTTCGACTTGACGGACTATGACAACCTCGATATGGAAGGATGCATTCGTGCCATGGAGGAAAATGGCAGATCATCCTCATCTTCCTCCTCCGCCGGCTCGCACATCGCCGACGATAGCGAGATCGACTGGATGGACGAGGATGCGCCACCGTTACCGGTGGCGCAATCAGAGGAACCAACCATTCCGATCAGTTCGGAATGTCAGGGGATCTCTTCAAGCCCGGCCTTTCCGACCAGCAAAGCAGGTGAAGAAATTTCAGCATCTTCACTCGAAAATCGCTATACCCTCGATGAAATCATGGCTGAAAGATATTCTCCTACGGCTTCTGGCAATTTCAGGAGTCAACCGACATCTGGTAACGGTGTCGATGAAGCCTCCACTGGTCATAGACTACGTGGGGATAATCACGCTCAGCATACGATCGGCAGTACGCCGAATCAGGCTGAGGAGACCTCAGGAGGTGCTCATCTCCGACCGCTCTCCGTCGTGGAAACTTCTGGCAGAAGCACTGATAAGCTCTCCATTAGTTACGATGGAAGTTCATCAGAAGATCGCTGTTAAAGGCACGAGGTCAACGCGATCGGAGATGAAAATCAAGATGCCATGCACGGTCCTACACTCTCTGCCACGCCATCACGTGTTGTTAGAGATGATCCGAGCCATCAGGCACCAACTTCCGGAGGCCACGGAACTGATCAACGTCCATCAACTAATTCGCCTGGCACTACCCCACCTAGAATAGTTGATAGGGCAGATCAAATCCGAGGGTCGGGGGAGGGTTTAGGTCTACGTACACCTACGACCAGTCTGAACCGCCCGACACCTTCGGTAACTGTACAAAACTTGCGACGTGTTCAAGATATATTAAATAATTCTGATCCTGCTTTAGCAGGAACTCCAGGTTTTGTACAGCTTGTAGGTCAAGTATCCGAAATTCTCCAACAGACCATGCAGCGCACTGAAGCATATCGGGAACAAAGGGTTTCAGGGAGTCAAACTATGACTTCATCTCACCGTTCCTCCCTCAGCAGGGGACAACATGGTCATACTCGGGAACAGTCGATACCAAGGCCTCCTCGACGATTCCGACCAAGGAGTCATGAGGGGAGAAGGTTATTTCATGAAGCCACTCTCCCATCACGTCGAGAAGAACCATCGCTTGGACCTGACGATCTTAGGCATCGTCTGAATCAAGTAGACGGTCGGAGACATCATACCAATGTCCACGACCGGATCGGCACACCGGAGTTCCAGCATTCCAATCTTAGGAACCGGTCTCCAACCGATTACAATCCGGCACCTTCCGAGAGAAGGCGTCATGAATCAATCATAGGTTGTCGGACCTTCTCTGCAGGGCTCCAAGCTGTGCGTTGGCCTAACCGGTTCCGACCGGCCAATTTGGACAAGTTTAATGGAACTCAAAATCCGTTGGAATTTCTCCAAATCTATACCACCGCCATCAGGGCTGCTGGAGGCGATGAAAATGTGATGGCCAACTATCTACCCACCGTGCTCGAAGGGTCTCGCCTTGGCCGTGGTTATTGAACCAACCTGTCGAACGATCTATACTTGGGAGCAACTCGTGACCTTCGATTGCAAATTTCGAGTACGACGATCGCATACGAAAGGAGGATGATCTCCACCGAATCCGGCAGGGCTCTGATGAGACTCTACGTCAATACATCAACAGGTATAGCTAGGTTCGCAATTCTATTCCCGAGGTCGCGGAATCCTCTGTTATTCAGGCCTTCAAAACAGGTCTGAGGAATCGACGGTTTACAGAGGACATAGCAATGAACCCCCCCAGGAACAACCGTTGAGCTTTTTGATATGGCCGACAAGTATGCCACCGCTAGCGAAGCAATCGAGTGGTGCGAAGCCATTGATCGGAAAGACAAGATTCCTTAGCCCGGCCTGAACAAACCAGAGAAAAAGAACAAGAAGTCTCTCAAGAAGAAGAAGAACCGCAGATCCGACAACAAGGAGGTTCTAGCCATTCCTGATAAATTCATGAAGGGCAAAAAGGACTACACCGGTCGGGGCAAGACAAAAGCTCCGACCGAAGGATTCCAGAAAAAGAAGAAGTGGTGTCCACTTCACCAGCAGGCAGGGCATGGTCTACGCACCTGTCGAGTTTGGCAAAAGAAACTGGAAGATTATTATGCAGGTAGAGGACCATTTCCCGCAATACCAGAACCCAGAGAAACGAGCTCCAAAAGGGATAAGGATGGCGACGAAGAGATGGAGTACCAGGATCCCCAACATACAGTCAACATGATTTTTGGAGGATCTTCTTCATACGAATCCAAACGTCATCTGAAAGCCGTGGAGCGGGAGGTCAACCTCGTCGAATCTCCGAATACTATCAAGCAATCGAAGTGGTCGGACGTTGCAATTTCCTTCAGCAAGGACGATTGCCCCATTCCTTCGACTCGACCAGGTAGGTTCCCTCTTGCTGTCGAACCAACCATTAATAATTGTAGGGTTAATCGAGTCTTGGTAGATGGAGGTAGTTCTTTGAATATACTATTTTCGGGAGCTTTAGAAGAAATGCATGTCCCCATGTCAAAGGTGAAACCAGTGAAATAAGCTTTTCATGGCATAGTTCCTGGCTCCACCGCTAAACCGATAGGACAAGTTTCCTTACCGGTTACGTTCGGAAGGCCTGATAACTTTCGAACGGAAAAATTTCGCTTGATGTGGTAAGCTTTGAATCCGCGCCTACAACGGATTCTTGGTCGACCGGCGTTAGCAAAATTCTTGATAGCCACGCATTACGGTTATCAAAGTTTGAAAATGTCGGGCCGAAAGGAGTCATCACTATTCGGTGATCGTAAAATGGCTTATGCATGTGATCGAAAATCTTAGAACTGGTCGATGAACTCCCGACCGAGAGAGCTAATTCATTTGCCATGCGAGCCAAGCACACAAGACGAAGATGACACCAAAACCCTCCGACCGCACAAAAGAGGTATCCTCGACAAAGGCACTTCTCCGGACAAATACAAGTCGTTACTCGACCAAGATCTGGCCCACCGCCGCAAGGTTACGGTCGGGCAAGGCTCGATCCTAAATAGGAAGAGTCGCTCGTCTCCTTCCTCCGAGCAAATCAGACGATTCACCGGCAAAGCGTCCGATATGCCCGAGTCCCCGAGGTGATCGAGCACGAGCTAGCTCTCCACCGATAAAAACCGATCAAGCAAAAGTCATGGCGTTTTCCACCGATCGGAAGGAGGCAATCCAACGAGATTAACAAGCTTCTCAAAGTCAGTATTCTTCGTGAAGTCAACCACTCTCGGGGCTCGCCAACCCCGTAATGGTTAGGAAGAATAATAGGAAATGGCGAATGTGTATCGACTTTTACAGATCTTAATAAAGCTTGTCCGAAGGGCGATTTTCCCTTCCACGCATTGATCAACCGGTAGATTCTACCTCAGGTGCGAATTGCTAAGTTTTTAGATGCGTATTCGAGGTACCACCAGATTAGTATGTGTAAAGAGGATGAGGAGAAAATTTCCTTCATCACTCCATATGGCACTTACTGTTATGTTAAGATGCCATTTGGTCTCAAAAACGTTGGTGTAACTTTTCAAAGGTTGATGCAAAAAACCTTTAGCCCGCAAATAGGTCGGAATTTAAAAGCTTGCATTGATGATCTGGTCGTAAAGACCACCAACGCTAGCAACCACATCTCGACTTACAAGAAACTTTCAAAGAACTTTGAAGGCATAACCTCAAGTTGAATCCGGAAAAGTGTGTGTTCGAGTTTCATTGAAAATTACTTGGTTTCCTAGTCTCGGCTAGAGGTATCAAAGCGAATCCAGTAAAGATAGCAGCCATTGACCAGATGCAACCTCCGACCACGAAGAAGGAAGTCCAAAACTAACCTACATATATGGCGTCAGCTAAGTCGTTTCATAGCAAGGTTAGGAGAAAAAGGGTTACCTTTCTTTAAACTTCTCCGGAAATATGGGAGTTTTGAATGGACTAAAGAGGCAAACGATGGCTTTGAAGAAATTAAAAAGTACCTTACAAGTGCCCTGGTTTTAGTCTCTCCAAGACTGGGAGAAACACTGCTAATGTACGTGGCAGCAACTCCACAAACAGTGAGCGGTGTACTGGTCGTGGAAAGGGATAACATCCAACGACCAGTTTATTACGTAAGCGATGTCTTACATGGACCAAAGGAAAGATATCCACAGGTACAAAAGTTGCTCTATGGTCTCCTTATGTCTTCAAGGAAGCTAAGACATTACTTTCAGGCCCACAAAGTGGTCGTACCGATGGGATATCCCCTTGGTCAAGTCCTTGGAAACAGGGAATCATCAGGACGAATAGCAAAATGGGCAGTTGAACTAGGGGCGTTCGACCTCCATTTTATTTCACGAACAGCGATAAAGTCCTGAGCGATGGCGTAATTCATTGCCGAATGGACAAACCCTGAACCCACCCAAGGGCCCGTGTATGAACACCACGAGGAGTGGACAATGTACATTGACGGTTCTTTGATGTTAAAAGGGTCGGGGCTGGAGTGATCCTGATATCCCCTATTGGCGAACACATCAAGTACGCCATCCAGTTAAATTTTCCTGCCACAAATAATATGGCAGAATATAAAGGTTTACTGGCAGGACTTCGAGCAGCTCGTTCGCTCGGGATTCGCAGATTACTAGTGAAAGGCGATTCTCAACTGGTAGCGAATCAAGTAGGGAAAGAGTATCAATGCTCAAGTACCAAGATGTCATCTTATCTGGTGGAAGTACGAAAACTCGAAAAACACTTCTTCGGTTTTCAGATCCAATATATTCCTAGAAAGGAAAACTTTCGCGCATCAGCTTGGCACGGATGGCCTCCACGAGGTCAACCGTCCCGCCCGGAGTTTTTCTCGAGCAACTCGATTCACCCTCGGTAGTCGAGCCTTCTGAGAACATACGTGATTCTTTACAGGTCGAACAAACCGATCAAAAGAACATGGATGCTCCACAAGTCGTTGACGGTTGGCGCTGTCACGATCAAGGTAGAGATTGGATGACATCGATCTACCATTATCTTCAGCATGACATAATTCCAGAAGATGATGTAGAGGCTGATCGTATAGCACGAAAAGCCAAATCATACACTCTAATCGAACGTACCTTGTACAAACGAGGATCTCATGGAGTGTTGATGATATGCATATCTCAAACGGATGGCATTAAGTTGCTAACCAAATCCATGAAGGAGTCTCATGGAGCACATCATTCCTACTGTAACTCGGTCAGTAAAGCCTTGAGCAAGGATACTATCGCCAACCGCCTTCATGATGCAAAAGAACTTGTGACGGCGCGTATAATGTTAGTTTCATAGCGGATAAGTACATCACCAAGACAAGCCTTACAAACGATTCTCTTTCTTGGCCTTTTGCAACTTTGGGATCGACATTCGGGACCTTTCCCAAGAGCACCCGTCGCTTCAATTCCTTTTCGTCATGATTGACACGCTTACAAAATGGATCAAGGCCGAGCCGTTGTTAAAATAACAACCGAGGCCGCTAAGAGATTCCTAATGAAAATGTGATCACACGATTTGGTGTACCTAGTCAGATAATCACGTATAATGGCGCCAGCTCTCTAGCAATCAATTTCAAGAATTCGCAATGAACTTAGTGTAAAAGTTCATTTTGCTTCTGTCGCTCATCCGCAGAGCAACGGAGCAGTTGAGCGAGCCAATGGTATCATTATGCAAGGGATCAAACGCCGAGTATTCGACCAGTTAATCAAATGGTCAGGAGCTTGGGTTCAAGAACTCCCGTTTGTATTATGGGCCGTTCGAACCACGACCAGTCATGCGACCGGTAAAACACCATTCTTTTTGGTTTACGGGGCTGAAGCCATGCTTCCTCCAGAACTCAAAATTGGCTCGCTCGAATTGATCGCTTTAACGAAAACGATCGTAATGAACGAAGACTCGACGACGCCAATTTCCTTGAAGAATGACGAAATCAAGCTCTTATACGATCAGTAGTCTACCAACAAGCCATGCGAAGGTACCATAGTCGTAAGGTGCAACCTCGCTGACCTTCTTTGAGGTGATTTGGTTCTCGAGAAAAATTGAGCCGGCAAATCGCAATAAACTTTCCCTCAAGTGGGAAGGTCCTTACATCGTGGTCGGTTACCCGACCCGTGTTCCGTCTGATCGGCTATGTCGATGGGCAAATTTTGTCAAATTCTTGGAACATTGATCAATTGCGTAAGTTCTATGTTTAATTATTGTTTACTTTCTTTCATTTCTTTCAATTTCAATAAAATCATTTACGCCTAAATAATAATAATAATAATAAGTAACATTGCTTATATATATATACCTATAGGTTTGGTCGCTCATGGTTGTTAATTTAAACTGGTTGGAGAAGACAATTTTCTCTCCGACATCCTTTTTAAGGATCTCTATTACTCTCTGGCAACGACTTCTAAGTCATACGCCGTTTTTGTCCTAGTCGTGAGCATTTTACCACGCGCGACAACATTCTTTTCTTAATGAAATATATGAGTAATCAGAGCATCGTACAAATAACTTCCCATACTGAACGAAATGCCTCAGATTATGAAGGTTATATTTCATTATTTCAAGATTGTGCTCTGCTCTTATCTGGCTACTGGTTGGGACACGGAAAGCCTCCTAGTCGAAGTCTCTCCTTTTTCGCACGTGGTCCTGCCCACTGGAAGGAGCTTTCTAGTGACGGTTCTTTTCTTACGATCCTCGCTACCAGTCGGATAGAGAGTTTGAACACGTTTCGCGAAATATGATATGTGAATTCAGATCTAAAGCATTCCTTCCGACCAGACTTTAGGATAATAGATATAAACAAAGTTCACTTATAATTTGCTGCATTCATTTTTGCATTTCTCCTTATGTCACAAAACAAGGTCTCTTATCCAACCATATATAACTTTTTGATTGGTATTTCGATCATGGCAAACAAGGATCTATAACTAAGCGAAGTCATAAGCTGGTTCCGACCACAATGATTTCCTAGTATTGGTACGATCAGTTTTGACTTCATATCGGCACATACCTTCAAAATTATGGTTTCGACTTTTTTATTATTCTCTTTCTTGGCTACCTGCTTGTATAGTAAAGTTCTTTTACTATAAAGCAGTCGGGGGCTAGGAGGTGTGTGAGAATTTAAAAATAGTCAAACAGGATAAAACAACGGCATTGTTAAATGACATAAAAGGTAAGTTTTACACATATTCGATATTCTTACACTTTTTTGCAGGAGTCTACTCTAGAAATGTTCCCAGACTAATTACTGCTTGATGGGGATCCGACCTCCATTTCCTCTACTACTTTATCTCCAAGTGGCTTGAGTTCTTCCATGAACTTAGTTGCCTCCTCAGGTAGGCAGTTGAAGTCATCTTCAACAACTTGGAAATCAATAGAGGGGTCGGAAGCTTTCAGTTTTGCCAAAGCAAAACTAATTCCATTAGCAACGCTTGTTTTCATGGCCTGGGCATAGTTCTTCCGAGTAGCCTTGAGCAGATTGTTAAGATCCTCTAGAAGTTGACCAAAATAGTTCATTTTCTCTACTGGATCTCTTAAGGTAGGCAGGCTTGATCCTGATCTCATGTCAAAGATCATCTTGTTCAAAAATATAGTCTTTTCATCTAAACTTTGAACGAGAGCTGCCTCCTTGTCTTGCTCAAATTTCATAGTTTTCTCTACTCTGTCCAAAACTTGTTTTTGCTCTGCAAGAGTAAAACAGGTGATAAGCAAGAAAATAATTAGAGGAAAACAATAAGTCAAGTTTACGACCTATTACCTTCAATTTTCTTGTTAAGGTCTTCCTTGCTGGTCGTAGCCTCGGCGATCGACCGGTCCTTAGCTTTGATTTCTTCTTCAAGCAGAGCCGTCTTGGCTTTCTCAGCTAGGATCTCTTCTTTTATTTTCTCCAAATCTATCAAATACGATAAAGGAGAATAATTAGCAAAGGGCGAAGCATTGAAGAAAGAAAAACTAAGGGGAAAGTTCTTACTTTCTAATTCGGAGTGTTTCGCTCCAAGTCTTTAATCTATTGGTCGATCCTCCGACCACAAAGAAAGTTCTCGACCATATGCTGTTCAAATAGCATTTTCCTCTTTAAAAATTGTCTTTAAAAGACTTTTTAGGAGATATTATGAAAGTGGTCGTAGATACTTACTCGGATTGCCAAATCATTGTATCCACCAAAAATGGAATCAGGATGCATTTTGATTTGATGGTCCGATATCTTTCCCCATGCCTCGTCAAGCTCCTTATCCTCGATGAATCGGGTGCGAAAAGGGAACTTGTCAGGTTGAGGCGAATTATCAACAATGGTCGGAACCTGTTGAGGGCCTTTAGGGTCATCTACCTCCGCAGAAGAAGTTAGAACCACCAATGGTTCCAACTCAACTGTTGGCCTTGACGCCTGCTCGGGGGCTTCTCCGACCACTCTTTCCTCGGGAACTTTATCCCGGAAGTGGTGCGCTCATGGACCTCTTCGTATTGGGTCCTTAGAAGGAATCAGTCGGAAACGACCTAACGCCAGAGGACCTATGCCAAGCAAATAAGGGAAATTAAAAAGGAGAGAGGCATCAAATCATCAAGAAGTTATTAAAGGTATGCGTTTATCGACCACTTTCATTTGAGCGCACCTAGTTAATTTCCGGATTTGACTTTGAAACGCGAAGAGTAAAATCTGCACCATCTCCTTCCTTTTCTTTTCTTACGCCTTGCTTGCTTTTGATCCCAAGCAGATTGGCCAAATCTGTTGCATTGTCCAATGTAATATCGGATGCGATATTCTCGATCACTCGCCAAAAGTTACGCCCTTGAAGATCTGGTCGGACGGAGTGGTTTCACCACCTCCATACCGCTTGTTCCAAAGAATAAGCTGTCCGGCCGCCAACGACGGCCGTGCAGGGTTGGCAACCTCCGAGTCGCATGTCGGTGGCCTTGACCTTTTCTCCACCTAAACCAACAAATGAATTTGGTTAGGTGATGAAATCTTTTATCTAAACCATATATATATTTCTTTTGAAATGTTCTGTTGCCTTGGGAGATTCATCCTCTTCCAAAGCATCTGGCACGAGTCTGTTGGAACAACGGTGGGATGTTTAGCCTCACCAAAGTGTGTAATTCGCAACCCGACCACCTACAAAAAGAGAGCATGATCAAAAACCTGATCGGAGAATATATATGTATACATGATAAAAGAGATTTTTACCTTAAGCCTTGTTGTTCTCTCTTGGCAGAGGCTATGGCCAAGATCTCAGAAATCCAAAGATTTTCTCCAGTGCTCCCCACAGCAGATCGGCCTAATCCTTTCTCTAACTTCTTCAGGGAAAGAGCTTCAAAGAAGAGAGAAAATAAGACATGAATATGTTTTAAGGTAATACATTAATCAAATGAAAATACTGGTCGGAGTTATCTCAAAGACTTACCACCTCCTGAGATAGCTTCATCACGACCAATGGACCAGATCAGGAGTGAGTCCGGCTTTAATGGGCTAATTTGGCGCTTAGTGAAATCTCTCACCACATGCCAAGAGGTCAAGCCCTTGACTCAGAGGTCGAGATGGCATCCACCCATCGCCCGACCGCCTCCCAGATTCTCCACGGTCTTTCTCCATTTGAGATTTTCTGTTGCTCTCATCCGTGAAATAGAGGCCGCTGTCGTCAGAATCGCCATATAGAACCAGTTCTTCTTCCATGACGACCATGAGGATTTTGAGTACATATGAATGTACTCATCGGCCTTTCCGTCGTGAAGGCGCAATGTACATTCCCCAGGAGTCTCCGTGGTTCTCCCCATCACCATTCGGTAAAAATACCTGAAGAGCCTCAAACTTGGAGGCAATCCTAGGTATGCTTCGCACAAATATGTGAAGATGCCGATGTTGGCGATGGAATTGGGCCAAATTCACTAATTCCACCAGAGAATTCAAGAACACGGAGAAGGAATTTGTGTACTGCAATCTCAAATTTCACATTCGATGTAGGCGAGGAAAACATGAATTTCCTCATCTTCGCGACTTGGGAAATGCTCTCCAAATGCCGATCTCCATCTGATCAAATTCTTGTCCTGAAGCATCCCGATCTTCTCCAAAGCTTCAAGATTTTTCTTGCTCAACTCCGACGGCAACCACTTTGTGATTTGCTCGACATGATGAAAATCCTTGAGGATGAGCGAGAACTCGCAGGAGATTTTTGTGGTCTCAAGAACAAGAAAGGAAGGACGAAGATTTTTGTCTGGATAAAAGAGATCAGAAAAAGGGATCTAGAAGCATAAAGAATCCAAAAGGTCTAGCGATGGGGATTTTATAGCCTCGGGTCTTCGAATTACGATTGGAGGATATCCACAAAAGTCCTAATGGCAAAAGCTTTTTTTCGCCAACGGACAGAGAAACTCTTCGCCCCAAGGCAAGTTCTCAACTTTAAAATGAACACAAACCACCTTGGATGTCACGACATTAAATGGTGGTCCGCCCGATATGAATTATCGGGAGAAGGCATTCACACGACCTGTTCATTTAAAGTTCGGGGGCTAGCTGACGAGGATTAAAACCTCTATGTATTAATTTAAATACATAAAAGACCATACGTCTTCATGGTCGTAACCCCTAAGGCTAACGACCTCACTGGTCGTAAGGATTCCAGAGGTTACACGATGGGTACCACGGTCGACTAGGTTCCACCGTGTGGTCGCTTCGAAATGCTATGAACAGTACCATTAATCAGTATGTTGAATGGAACACGTGCTAAAACGCTCCATAACTTACGATGAGATACAAGACTCGACGATAAACCACCTTATGTTAAATGTCTCACAAATACTTAACCGCAAGGCGCTTAGCACATTGTTAACTACCTTAAACCTCCGACCGCTTGTAACGCTTCATCAAGGACGCTTTTCCCAAGAGTAATCGCCGTTCTTCTGAGTTATTTAATGGTGAAGCGCAAAAGACGAGGAAGAGGAGACACACAACAGTGAACAACATAAGGCAACACAGAAGCCGAAGCAGTAGTATTCAATACATTCAGTGTAATTGGAGATAGTCCCTAGTCAAGTCTTGCAAACCCAGTTCATATAAATAAAGAGCAGCCCCCATTCTCTTCCAGGATACTCTACGTCATTTTCCTCCTTTTATTTTCATAAGATCGGCGATTCGATCATCGACAAGACAGTATAAACCAAACCAGTTCCAACAAGGAAGAAATCAGGCAAAGCAGGAATCAAGAGAAGCATTCCAGAACAGAAACCTTCCAATTGCAAATAAGTTGAGGAGACCTGGAGAGTGATGGAAATGTTTTGAGAAGTGGACAATACAGCATAGGTGCAAACAAGCTCCGGTTGTGAATGCCATGGTCACTGAGCAAGAAGAAGAGACTCACATACCCGAAGAGCAAGAAGTAACAATTGAGGAAGAGCATGTCGATACTGGTAAAGAAGAAGAAGAAGAGGAACAACTAATGCAAATTATTGGACAGGCAGCCAAAGGAATTAGAAATTCATCCACAATGTCAGTGGTGATCACAATTGGGGGAAAAAGAGGTGTAGCACTGTTGGACAGCGGGAGTACGAATACTTTTATAGATCATAAGTTTGCACTCAAAACCAATTGTAAGATCATTAGCAATGAGATGACCATGGTGGTGATAGCAGGTGGTGGAAACCTGCATACAGGTTCTCATATTAGGGAGTGTTCATATAAGATTCAAGGGGAAATATTCTGTGAAAACTTTAGATTGCTAGATCTGAAAAAGTATGAAGTTATTCTAGATGGAGATTGGATTTATCAGCACAGTCCTGTGACTATTAATCTGAAAACTAGAGAATTGACTATTAAGAAGGGAGGTGGTCAGTCCATCACTTTTTCAGATGTCACTCAATCTAGTGAGTCAAGAATGATAGGCTCAAAGAAGACACAAAGATTGATGCGTAAGGGATCTATGGGGTTTATACTGGTGGCTAACCTAGTGCAGTCTGATAAAGGTTCAGAAGGGAGAACAAAATCAGTACCTAGGGAGATCAAACAGATATTAGACCAATATCAGGAGGTCTTCAGAGAGCCTACTGGGCTTCCACCAAAGAGAGACTATGATCATGCTATACCCCTAAAGAAGGATTCTGAACCGCCTAATATCAAACCCTATCGAGTACCACACCAACAGAAGGAAGAGTTGGAAAGACAGGTTAAACAGCTTTTGGATTCTGCAATTATCAAACCAAGTGAGAGCCCATATGCATCACCTGCTATACTAGTTAGAAAAAAAGATGGAACTTGGAGGATGTGTATTGATTATAGAAAGCTTAATGCCCAAATAATCAAAAACAAGTTTCCGATACCTGTAATAGAGGATCTCCTTGATGAGCTGCATGGAGCCACCATTTTTTCAAAGCTAGACCTCAGATCAGGGTGTCATCAGGTGAGAATGAAGGAGGAAGATGTACACAAGACAGCTTTCAGGACATATGTTGGGCACTATGAGTATATGGTAATGCCTTTTGGTCTATCCAATGCCCCTGCTACCTTCCAATCTCTTATGAATTCAATTTTTGCTCAACACTTGAGGAGGTTTATCTTGGTATTTTTTTATGACATATTGGTTTACAGTAAGAACTTGCAAGAACATGTACAACATTTGCTTCTAGTATTGCAGATATTAAAGGAAAATCAAAAAAATTGTATGCCAAGAAGAGTAACTGTGTGTTTGGAGTGAGTCAAGTGGAGTACCTAGGACATATAATTCATGCAGAAGGGGTATCCACTAGTCCAGAGAAAATTGCTGCTGTACAAGAATGGGTGACACCACAAAACATCACCCAATTGAGTAGTTTTTTTGGGTTTGACTGGATATTACAGGAAGTTTATTCAAGGTTATGGTAAAATCTGTCGACCCTTGCATGATATGTTGAAGAAGGATTGTTTCCAGTGAGGTGAACTTCAAGATAGAGCATTTAAACAACTGAAACAGTGTATGGTTACAGCTCCTATACTGACATTACCTGATTTTCAGGAATCATTTGTAATAGAGACCGATGCATGTGGCAATGGTATCGGTGATGTACTCATGCAAAGGGGCAGACCTCTAGCTTACTATAGCAAAGCTTTGGGACAAAGGTCAGCGGCATTATCAACTTATGATAAAGAAGCAATGGCAATCTTGGAGGCAATGAAGAGGTGGAGACATTACTTTTTGGGCAATCAATTGATTATCAAAATAGACCAAAAAAAGTTTAAAATACAATACTGAGCAGAGAATATCAGAGGGCATACAACATAAGCTAATGCTCAAGCTCCTGGAGTTCAATTACACCATTGAGTATAAGAAGGGCAAAGAAAATAAAGCAGCAGATGCTTTATCTAGAAGGGAACATTGCATGGCAATATCAATGGCAATACCAACTTGGATTGAAGAGGTAGAGAGCAGTTATCATAATGATCGGCATTGCAGAGAACTATTGGAACAATTACTAATTGATGGAAATGCAGCACCTCCCTATACTGTGCAAGCTGGAATTTTGAGATATAAAGGGAGATTGTATGTTGGAGCTGATGCTACTATGAGACTCAAGATCATTGAGTCATTGCATGCTTCATCTATTGGTGGACATTCTGGCAGAAGAGCTACTTACCAGCGAGTAAAGAAGATCTTTTATTGGCCGGGGTTGAAGAAATAAGTGGAAACTTATGTCCAGGAGTGTGCAGTTTGCCAAAGATCAAAGGCTGAGCATTGTCACTATCCAGGATTGTTGAATCCTTTACTAATTCTAGATATGGCTTGGACTCATATTTCGATGGATTTTGTAGAGGGATTGCTAAGATCAAATGGTAAAGAGGTTATACTAGTAGTGGTGGATAGATTCACCAAGTACTCCCATTTCATAGCATTATCTCATCCTTACATAGTGCACATTGTGGTACAAGCTTTTATTGACAATGTGTTTAAGTTGCATGGGTTCCCAATGGCGATAATATCAGATAGGGATCGGATCTTTACAAGTAAACTATGGCAAGAGATATTCAAATCCTTGAAAGTGAAATTGAGACTAAGCACTACTTATCATCCACAGATGGACGGATAAACCGAAAGGGTAGGGGTGGGAACGGATTGGTTAGGAGTGAACCGACCCTGATCCATGCAACCCGAGGGGCAGACTTAAGGTTTATGGATGCTCCATGCGGCGTTGTCTCCCCGGCCAATATATCCATTGGCAAATGTGGATCGGCCCAGTAAGAAAGGAGTAAGCTAAAAAAGACTTGGTCCTATCTGAGCTATCGAATCAAAAGACTTGGTCCAACACTCCGACTATGGACTAACCATGCTCAACAAATGTGGATCGGCCCAGTAAGAAAGGATTAGGCTAAAAATATGAAAGAAATGGATAAAAAAATCCTCCTTTTGCTCTCTTCATTCTTGTTGTTCTGAACTTCTTATGTGTGTTAGCTTCCAGCCAAAACAAGACAAATTTACAGTTTATTCCAGAAGTTCCTGATCCCATAAACAAAAGATTTCAAGCTCCCTAAAAGACTTGTCCTCGTTGATTCCTCGTGCTCAAGCTCAGGGTTCTCTTCTCTGCACAACATAAACAGACACAAACTATGACCATGACATCTAGCATTAACATTTTTTTTAAAGAGTAACTCAAATACCCAATATGCTGTATCAAATAAATTGACCAAGGGTGCACTTTAGTAAAAGCATTCCAGCCATTCAGTAAATTGCATCCGTTTAGCTTTTATGTAAGTTGTCTTCCCTAATGCTACAACAGAAGGTTTATAGAACAGACCTTGGCCATTCCAGGAAGAAAACCACGATCTATCAGTGTATCCATTTCATTAAAACCCTCTAGCATTTCCACTTGTTGTTGGTAGTATTCAGCGACAACATCCTCGTGTCCTTGAGTCAGAGATAAACTCATTTCGCTCAAAAAGAAAGAAAGATTCGCGAAGAGGTTCAAAGATTATAACATGGTCTAATCAATTAAAGAACATTATGGTGGGCAAAACTATGAGGAATGCCAAGGAGGCAAGGACATTAATGGAACATGCACACATAGTCATCATTGTTGACATGTTATATCGACTTCACAAAGGCACCCCATAATCTGTTGTAACTGCTTTTCACTCTTTCCTCTATATAGCATCGAGATGAACCAACACCGAGATGAACCATTGAGTAAAATAAATCTCTAGCCAATTTACAAAGAGAATGTACCTGATCCAATAGCTTATAGTTGAAGATCATCTTCCTCAATGAAGTCATAAATCGAATCCATCTTAAGTTGACAGGTACCTATGGTTTAAAAGGAAAGAAGAATTATTATATTTAAATTTATATAGAACAACCATTGTCCAATTAATGGAAATTGCAGAGATATTCTATTTAAAGTTTTACCAGATACTCTCAGCCAATCCTGTAGGCACACAAGTGCTTCAACTGTCTCGGGAGTCATTCGGCTTCGAAAATCAGAGACGATTCTATGACCCATGCTAAAAGCTGACTCGGATGCTACCATTGAAGCAGGCCCAGCCAAAACATCCTTAGCCATTCGAGCAAGAGTGGGATATTCAAGATAATTCATTTTCCACCAGTTCAAGATATCAAAGTGACCATCTCGAGGGAGTGGGGGCTTCGCCAAATACGTCTCGAGTTTTGAGGACACCAAACTCGTCGAGCGGTTCTTAAGTCTAAGTTGATGATCCCAATCTGCCAAACGGTGGCTACCATCTACACCCATCTCCACATCACTACTTCCTTGAGATATGAACTCTAAGTTGTCATTATTCAATTCAACATATGCACTGAAGAGCCATCTGAACACCTTCTTCACTTTTACAAGTTTAGATGTAGCATTACTCCTGAAAGCTTGGATAAAACGGAACTCAAGAAAGACAAACTTGAATTGAGGGTCCAAAATGATTGGAATTGATAATGCCATCCATGACAATTTCCAATATTTATTGAATTTTTTCTGCATGTATGTAATCATGTCGTGAATACAAGAATCCACCATGGAACCTTCTCTCTCTAAGGCAAGCTTGACTTCCCAAATCTCATGAAACCATAAGTTTGAGGTGGGGTACTTCGACCCTGGAATTGCTTCCGTAGCATCATAGAACACTTTCAATAGTCTACACAACACTTCCGCCCTTTCCCAATCCTCAAAAGTTGGTGTGTAGACGTAGTTTGGATCTTGCATCCCCAAAGAATCAAACGCTCTTCTAAATTCCATAGCTGCAGCAATCATCTGATAGGTTGAGTTCCATCTGGCCGAAACATCAAGGAATGGACGTAAGACTCGAGATATGCCCTGTTGTGTAACTATCTCTTTGAATCTTTCTTTTCGAGATTGGGACCCCCGAATGTATTTCACACTCTCCCGAATCTTGTTGACAATGGGGTTGATAAATGACATGCTTGCTTGGCATATCAAATTTAGGATATGTGCTGTGCAACGCTGATGCAAAAACCTACCGTCGCCAAGTAACACACGCTTAGCTAACAAGTTATCCTTCAACAACGTAGCCATTGCACCATTGTTGCTTGCATTGTCCAAAGTGATTGCAAAAAACTTGTTTTCACAGTTCCACTCTTGGATGGCCTTCAGGACTGTGTTGAATATAGCTACACCAGTGTGAGGTGTCTCCATCACAGAGAATTTTATGATTCTCTTCTGTAACTTCCAATCATCATTGATGTAGTGGACGGTGATGCACATATAGCCCAAGTTCTGATTGGACATCCACATGTCCATCGTCAAGGAAACCCTTGAGTTTAAATTATTGAGTACCTCCTTAAGAGATTGTTTCTGCTCCTTAAATGCTTTGAGGCAATCATTCTTCAATGTTCTTCTTGATAGCACCTTGAAGAGTGGATTTAGACTAGAGACAAACTTTCGAAACCCATCATACTCCACAATTGAAAATGGTAACTCGTGCAACACAATCATTCTCACCAATTCTCTTCGTGTTACCTCAGGGTCAAAACTCCATTCTCTCAGAGTCACTCCATCTGGTGACATAACAATGGTATTCAATTGATACACAACTCTAAGTGCCTCTTTCCTTTCTTTGTATCTCCTTAAATGATTGCGCAAAGCACTTGTTCCTGCCCCACGTTTAGCACCAATCTTTGCAATGCAATACTTGCATTGTCCCTTTGTAACTACTCCATTGACACTGACAGGCACATATTCTCTCCAAGCCTTAGACCTGAACTTTCTTCCATCTTCAACAAGTGAGGTCCCAACATCAACATAATCTTCGTCGTCCTCTTCATCACTTTCTTCGTCCTTATGCATTTCGGTATCAATAGCAATAACTACAAAGGAACATTGGGGAAAAAGGCTATTTAAAAGGACTTAATGAAAAAAGATTAGAACTTTGTAAGAAAAATCTAACATTAACATTAACAGTCATACCAAGATGCAATAGGACCAATTATGAATCATGAGCTACAATAGGACCAATTGAACAAGTTTTAAGCTAATACTCCTCGCCATTCAATACAAATCAGCAAACAAGCAGAGGGGGGAAAAGGAACTTTTTTATACAGACAATACCAATCGTTGGAACAACAAGAAAGATTGGGGGCACTATTGGGAACAGTATTGACAAATCACAAAAGCAAATTCTTGAGACAAGGCAGACACTATACTTTCTAGGTAATCAGTCAAGCATGTTTTAGCAGTTGACAAAGGAAACTACAATTCAAGGCACGTCCTTTTTTTTTTCTGACGACCATCGAACATATTTCTGATGATACAATCTTCAGCATGAAAGATGAAATAGCATATGGTTCCATTTCATTATGGCTCTGAATAAATATTACAAGATACATTTAGAATGGATGAATGACTGAACGAATGGCATTGTAATGTAATGTATAACAACTGGAGACATCAATGTACGCTGTGAGCTGCATGCAGCTAATTTTTGCAGGGAGCTCAACAGCCAAAAGAATAAAGAATTACACAACTACTAACAATTGAATCTTTCCTCCTATCACTATAAAACAAAAGAGAAACTACATAACTCTTTTTTCTTCTTCTGAATGTATAAAAAGAATGGTCAGACTATATGAACTAATGAATTTGGGCAAGAACATCAGAATCTCTATACACATCAGCATGATTACTACTCCTGGCCCCTTTCTTGACAACTCAACAACAACCAGAAGACCTCATCGGTGTAGCAACAACTCACCATTAGGGGTACTGACGAGGGCAATCGGTGTAGCTGGAGACCTCATCGCGGCAGAGAGCCTTGCCGCCGGAGACATCACCATCGTAGCCCTTGCTACCGGCGATGACGAAGAACAGCCTTGCCGCCCTTCTTGAATCTAGATCTCACCGCCGCCGCCGCCCTCCACCTCGCTCCCACCTTCAAAATCACCCCCTCCGCCACCCTCCTCCTCGCTCCCACCTTTGATCCGCCTTGATCCTCCACCCCCACCACCGGCCGTCACCCTCTTCCTCTCTCGTTGCTCATGCTCGGCCGCCGCACTATATTGGTTAGGCCGCTTCATGTTCGCTTCTTCTTCCCCTTCTTGTCTACGCAATGGAGGGATGCGACGGATCGAGCGGCGGTGGGGTGGAGGTGGCGGGGCATTAGATGCAGTGGATTGAGCGGCGGCGCATTAGATGCAACGGATTGAGCGGCGGCGGGGATAGAGGGGGAGGAGGCTTAGTCGTAAACTTGTAGTGCGAACTAGCGAAGCTGCGAACGTTAGGGTCGATCCGATGATCCAACAGAGTGTTCGGTTTTTGGGCTGTCGCCTCGATATCTTTTTGGATAGATCTGGTGGCCCATTTGGCCGATATTTTTGGAGCGGATCTGTGGCCCATTGTATCAATCTGCTCCACGCCCACCCCTACGAAAGGGTCAATCAGTGTTTAGAATCATATTTGAGATGCATGGTGTTCAATAAACCTAGAAGGTGGTACCATTGACTATCATTGTCTGAGTGGTGGTACAATACCACATATCATACATCACTATAGATTACACCTTTTCAGGCATTGTATGGGTTTCCTCCTCCCTTAATCAATGAAATGTCTGTTTCTGGTCCTGAGAATGAAGAAGTCAGGGATTTCTTGGCTGAGAAGGAGACAATGCTACAAAATTTGAAAGACAATTTGGCTCAAGCTCATAATAGAATTAAGAAGTATGCTGATAAATATAGGTCTGAAAGGGAATTCCAGATTGGAGATCTGGTATATCTGAGAATGCAACCTTACATATTAAATGCATTTGGGCTGCGACATTCTTTGAAACTGACCACAAAGTATTACAGACCCTTTCGAGTGATGCAAAAAGTGGGCAAAGTAGCTTACAAATTGCAATTGCTAGAGGGTGTGGGAATTCATCCTATTTTTCATGTCAGTCAGTTGAAAAAGCATCTAGGATCTAATGCAATTCCAAGTCCTGGTCTTCCGATGGTAGGCGCAAATGGCAAAGTGAAGACATAACCGATACTGGTAATAGAGACTCGAGCATGTCCCAGAAGTCAGAAACTACTTACTTAGTGGTTGGTCCAATGGGAAGGATTAGCACCCGCAGATGCGACTTGGGAGGATGCTGACTTTATTAAAGGAACTTTCCCAGACTTTTATCAGGCAACCATTCATGGCTGGTATCCTGAATCCGATCCTTGAGGACAAGAATTGTCTAAATCGGGGGATATTGTCAAGAACTGAAGTCAGAGTCTGAAGACTGAACTTATCTCTGTTGTAGGGGGGAGAAAACGCTTCAGCGTTATGAAGATTGGACGGTTGGTAACATGGTCCGATCGGCCCACTAAATATCGGACGACTGGTAACATGGTCCGATCAGCCCACTGAAGATCCAACGGCTCAATATCAACGAGTCCTTTGCTAGGCGTTGTAAACTCAGTAAAGGATGAACTCTGAATGTTTACTGCTTTTGTCATTTTCATTTTCACTGAGAATATTCCTTGGAAGGGCTATAAGGTTCAGGATGCGTATTAGGTTTTGGCTACCACGAATATTATCATTCCATTAGCTTCTAGATAGTTTACTTTAGCTCTGTAAGAACACTTTCCCCTCCCTTAATCAAAGTTCAATATCTGGAGTTATTTGTCGCGATTTCATCCGTAGTTCTTGTATGAATCTCTGAAGATCCTGTCAATCTGCACATCGTGAAGGAATTCCGCTATGTCCCTTCATCCTCGATTAGCATGTGCAGAAAACAGAAGCGGCAAGCGTAGGAGGTGTGCGTCCAGTCGTTTCTTCGTCCTTAATCAGCACGCATCGTGCGTAGCAGTGCAAGTGGGGCGGGTTGTGGACAGCCCGCACCCACCACACGGTGACTACTGAGAAGTGGCGGCTGCGACTAAGCCCGCAAGGCATCACTGCATACTCGCTGGTGGGGTTGGCGGCAGCCTGCAAAAGCATACTCGGCTGGGAATACCCTAAACTCTGTATGTTAGCAGAGGAATTTAAAAATATTGGCTATCCTTTTTTTGAAGAAGTGCAGGTCATAGTTGTTCTAAACTCTTTGCCAAATTCATGGGAACAATTTAAGATATCTTTCTGTCATTCTGAAAGGATACTCAATATACGCACTCTGAGGTAGCATTTGCTTATGAAAAAAGATAGAAACTCTCTCAGGGAAAAGAAAGAAATACTCACAATTCTGAGTTACACCTTGAAGAGGAAAACGATACTAACAAAAGGATTGGCAAAAGAGGAAGTCTAATGGTGATTTGAGAGAAAAGCTTAACAAGAAACGTGATCGAGATGATCATGGAAATTATAACTCAGTTTAGATGAATGATAAGTACAAGAATTTCAAGTGTCACAACTGTGGTCAGTATGGGCATTTTAG
Source organism: Phyllostachys edulis (assembly GCA_036346405.1). NCBI lineage: Eukaryota > Viridiplantae > Streptophyta > Magnoliopsida > Poales > Poaceae > Phyllostachys > Phyllostachys edulis. The sequence goes on along the minus strand of CM070546.1, from coordinate 41,306,991 downwards.
ATCTAATTGCAGGAAAAAGAAGAAGCAGAATGAGCAAAAGAATCAAAACAAGCAACTAGTTGAGCATAAATGCGATTCACCGCCCAACAGTATGTCTAATATTTTTGTATGCACTGAATCTTTATTTACTACTACTTTTCCAAATAGTTCGGTTGTTGATTCTGGTGCTACATCTCATATTACTAAAGATAATAGAGCTTATACTTCTATGCGAACAATTCCAATGGGAAATAGATATATCTTTTTGGGCATTGATGCCAAGACTGATGTACTTGGAATTGGAAATTATGTTCTGGAACTCCCCAATGGAGAAAAATTATTATTACAGGACACTTTATATTCACCTAGCATGAGAAGAAATTTAATCTATGTTGCTCAGTTAGAATCTATTGGTTATGATATACTGATTGGAAAAGGAAGAGTTAAAATATTGCTCAATGAGAAATTAGTGCAGACTGGAACTCGTCATGAAGGTCTTTATTTTCTTGATGAGCTATCAAATGCTGACAATATTGATTGCTTGGTCGGTGAAAATAACTCCATAGTGAGGAATACTAATGATAGGAACGTGTCGGTGTTTTAGAACCGATCTTACGTAAAGATTGTTTGATTCGGGGGGTCTCCTAGAATAGAATCACGCAGAGAGATTGACACGGGTATTTTTATACAGGTTCAGGCCTTCTCCGGAGAGAATAACAACCCTACTCCTGTGTGTGTATGGTATTGAGTGTATTCTGAATAATCAGGAGAAAAACTAAGACTATTACAGATGATAGCACTTTCTTCCTGATAGCCCTCGATAGCGTGTATGTACGCCTCGATTGCCTTCTTCCTTTTCCTCTCTGACCGTTGCCTTTATATAGTCGTGAAGGAATAGCCGTTTTCCCTATTTGAAGAGACGCCATCATCAAATCGATAAAGCGACGCTTGCGGTAATCATCGGTAGGTAACTCCTTCACGCCTTTGCGCGATTACTTGTCGAGATAATGGGGTATTATTTCACATAATAACAAAGTATGTTGATGCTTGGATTCCTTAATCAATTGGACCCACTACTTTGTAGGTTTTATTGATCATAAGGTGGTCGTGGTGACACGGTCGTAGAAGAACTTACGACCATAAGGTAGTCGTAGCAAGACTTACGACTATGAGATAGTCGTAGAATAACTTACAACTGGGTAGTGATCGTAGAAGAACTTACGACCATAAGGTAGTCGTAGCAAGACTTACAACTATGGGGGTGGTCGTAGAAGAACTTACGACCACCTAGTAGGTTTCTCCCTTGTAAATTTAAGGGGTATACCCAGGGACCACATGATGTCATATTTACTTATAATAAGAATTATAGATAAAAGATAAAATGAGGATTATTAGATCCTCGTCAGAACGCATGCTCAGAATCTTATTTATGGCATTTACGACTTGGTCACATATCTAAAAACAAAATTAAAAGGCTTATTAATTATGTAATTATGCACTTTAAGTGGGAGGATTTTGGTATTTGTAAGGCATGTATAATGGGTAATGTAACGTCCCAAGCTTTTTCGTGTTTTTGAGTTTTCAAAAAATAAAAATAACCATTTGGTTTGTTGAGTATGCTCAAGCTTAACTTGGAGATTTCGGAAAATTTGCAGCACTTTAACATGAACTAATCCAACTTCAACTAATTCAAGTTTGGTTCCTTTTAAGTTGCTGGAGTTCTTTGGTGTTAGGAATCTCCTTTCCTTGTTCACTCTAGACCTCCCTCTCGTTTGGACCTCCCCTCAGTCTAGACCTCCATTTGGTTTAAACCTCACTCTCATTTGGACCTCCCTCTCAGTCAAGACCTCCCTTTCGTTTGGACCTTCCCCTTTGTCCAAGACCTTCGGGTGGTCCTGGAGACTTGCCACGACCATCCTCTCGGTCTTTTTTGCAAAGACCACTCTCTGGGCCACGACCACCCTTTGTGCCGCAATCACCCCTTGTGCCGCGACCACCCATTGTGCCGCGACACCCACTTTTGGGCCGCGACCACCCCTTATGCCGCGACCACCCTTTGGGCCGCGACCACCACTTGTACCGCGACCACCCCTTGTGCCACAACCACCCTTTGGGCCACGACCACCCTTTGTGCCGCGACGCCCCCTTTTGGGCCGCGACCACCCTTTGGGCTGCGACCACCCTTTGGGCTGCGACCACCCTTTGTGCCGTGACCCCCTCCTTTTTTGGGCCGCGACCACCCCTTGTGCCGCGACCATCCTCTTGGTCTTTTTGCATAGACCAACCTTTGGGTCACGACCTCCTCCCTGGTCTCAACCTCCCCTTTGGTTGGACCACCTTTTCGAGTTGACTGGTCCCACCTGTCAGCTCTACCCACCTTCTCCTTCCTCCCGTTGCGTCACTGCTGACGTGAAGGTCCTTGAGTATTAAATGCTGCTACTTTTTGCAATACCCATTTCCCCCTCTTGTCTCCTCCCAGACCTGCTCCCATCTCCTCCTTCACCTACCCTTGATCTCGTGTGCTTCTGAGTTTCTCAGGAACTCTTTTCACCTCCCCTAGCTATAAAAGCCTGAGCATCCCCCTTTCACCACCTTTTCCTCACCCAACTCTCCTGCTCTCTTGCTCTCTTGCCCTCACCCCGTGTCTTTGTGCTTGAAGTTTCGCCAAGGAGTCTCTGGCTCAAGCTGCTGCCGCCTCCTCGTCATTGAAGAGTTCACCGAGCGCCCGCGCCGCCACGCCTCCTCCATCTGCTCTCTCTCTCTCTCTCTCTCTCTCTCTCTCTGTCCAGGTGAGCTTCTCCGTGCCTTGTTCTCCTTTTTGCTCTTACAACCACGTTGCGTAGTTGTGTCTCTCTCTCACAACTACGTAGCGTAGATTGTATCCCTTTTCATACAACCATGTGGAGTAGTCGTATCTTTTGTTGGATCCCAGGACCTCCTCCTTTGGACCTTCTTCCGAGAGCCCGTTTCTAGTTCTTCTGTTTCTGTGCCTTTCTTTTGGTTCTAGTTTGGTAGCTTTTGTTTTTATTTGGTTTTGTTGTATTTATTTGGCTCTTTTCGCACGCGTAGATTCCGGCTTCTCAAAGGAGTTCTTGGACCCGACGACCTCTACCGAAACATCTCCACTCTTCATCAAAGGCAAGTCGTAGACTTTTGATCATGTTGTTCCCAGTTTACAAAAAATATATTATTTTTATACCAACCTGCATGGTTATTTGTATAAAAATAGTTTGGGAATTAGTTTAACACCTAATCGACAGTATGACTCCTTGAATATTTGTGATGACATGTTGACATGTACCTTTGGACCACCATAGGTTGGGTAATCCTAGTTGTACCTCTTTGTGATAACCAACTTGGGTGCATATATTGCTTAGACCTGCTGTAGTTATGCGATGTCTTTCGATCACTTGTTTCATCATGATAACTTGACTAAATGAATATGGAATTATGGCACGTGTTGTCTTGGCATGTATTGCCTTGGTATACGTTGCCTTGGCATGTGTTGCCGTTAATAAAATTTGTTGTGCCATGGATAGGGTGGTCATTGGCCGGGTGGAACCCAAAATGTTTTCGCTCGGACGAGTAATCGTGCAGTAAAAGGGGTGCAGGAAGCACATTGGGATGAGGAGGTCTCACCTGAGCAACCACTAATGACTTAACCTTTTAAGCCATTGATCCGGGCCATACCGTGCAACCACAAGACCATTATGGGGTGATCCTAGCCAACTAATTGGCAATGCTTTGATTCGGTTCCTTTTTGATGGAAGTGTGTAAGACATGGGATGGACACACACACTTGGCGCAAGAGGGGGCCGGGAGGGCGAAACCTTAGCGAGCGAAATCGAGTCAAAGCAGAACCTTGTAAAGGCTTTGTCACGTGCTCTAGCCTGCTTACCTAAGATAGTGAGCAGGGACATCGACGGGTGCCAAACAAACTAGAGAACTTGTGTCTTGTGGGTAAAGTTGTGCAACCTCTGCAGAGTGTAAATCTATTTGAATAGCCGTGTCCCCGGTTATGGACCTACTTGGTGATTTCACGCAAGGGGTGGACTTTTTCTCAAAGCTTGAGTGGTCTGTCTCATGACCAGGGTGGTCGTGAGTGGTCTAGGCTATGACCAGGGTGGTCATGAGTGGTCTGGGTCGTGACCAGGGTGGTCACGAGAGGTCTGGGAAGTGACCAGGGTTGTCACGGGCTATTTTCAAAGAACTTGTTTACTTATGTACTACTCTTTCCAACTTGTGCTTTGCAATCTACGTATTGTATTTCATGTCAATTTGGCTTTTTGTAAAGTAACCATAAAGCTATTCCTTGTTGATCCTTGCATGAATAATATTTGCATACAAATTCCCTACGGCTTGCTGAGTACATTCAAAGTACTCATGACTTGTGCCCTCTGGTTGATCAGCAGCTGAAGAAGACCTCCCAGGGTGCTCCGAGCTCTTTGAAGAGGAGGTCTTTGAAGACCTCTCGTGCTAGGACGTCTTCCACTCGATTGCCTGTGGGCATGTTGAACGGCCTCCACGTGTTAATTTTTGCTTTCCGCTGTGAGCTTTTTTGTCATTAGCCCTGTGCAGCAGACCTCTGTAACAACTTTGACCATAAGGTCTTTTGTTGTATCAGTGTTAATTCGTCTGTTTCTTCTTTAGTTTGGTGTATGGTTGTGATGACATCGTTGTTGAGACTGTGCGGACCAACTACTGATCATGGGACTGGTCCAGTGTGCACAGAGGGTCCCGGGTTGCTACCTGGGGTCCCGACAAGGATGGTATTTGTCGGTGTTTTAGAACCGATCTTACGTAAAGATTGTTTGATTCGGGAGGTCTCCTAGAATAGAATCACGCAGAGAGATTGACACGGGTATTTTTATACAGGTTCAGGCCTTCTCCGGAGAGAATAACTACCCTACTCCTGTGTGTGTATGGTATTGAGTGTATTCTGAACAATCAGGAGAAAAACTAAGACTATTACAGATGATAGCACTTGTCTTCCTGATAGCCCTCGATAGCGTGTGTGTACGCCTCGATTGCCCCTCCCTTTCCCTCTCTGACCGTTGCCTTTATATAGTCGTGAAGGAATAGCCGTTTTCCCCTGCTGAAGAGACGCCTCATTCAATTCAGTAACGGACGCACGTTTGCAGTAATTATCGGGATGGTAACTCCTTTATGCCGCCTGGCAGTTACTTGTCAGAGATGATGGGGTATTATTTCGCATAATAACAGCGTATGTTGACTGTTTGGATTCCTTAATCAATTGGACCCACTCGCCTGTAGGTTTTATTGATCATAAGGTGGTCGTAGCTGACCTGGTCATAGAAGAACTTACGATCATAAGGTAGTCGTAGTAAGACTTACGACTATGAGGTAGCCGTAGAATAACTTACGACTGGGTAGTGATCGTAGAAGAACTTACGACCATAAGGTAGTCGTAGCAAGACTTACGACTATGGGGGTGGTCGTAGAAGAACTTACGACCACCTTGTAGGCTTCTCCCTTGTAAATTTAAGGGGTATACCCATTGACCACATGACGTCATATTTACTTATAATAAGAATTATAGATAAAAGATAAAATGAGGATTATTAGATCCTCGTTAGTATTAGAGTCATATCAACTGTAGGACGTAACCTTAGTTAGCATGGTCGTTTTAGTCAAGAATTTCAAAATTTATTTTATTAATCAAACCAACAGAGTAACATGAGTAGCTGTTCTTTTCTCATCTTACTCTATTCCATTCTCATCTATTTCTAGTCCCTCTTCTCCCCTCATTCTTAGATTCTTACCCCTTATCCCCTCTTGAACTTTGATTTCAAACTTAAATTGATCTCTCTTATCTCAGTGATCTCTATAGGACCGAGCTTTGTTTTAATTTGACCACCCAGATAAGTAGGGTTAGATGTGCTTTAGTAGAGTTGCCTCTTCAGTTTAGTACCGTTTAGACCTCCTGTTTGAGTGTTGTTGCCTCTTTTAGCTCTCCGGCTATTTGCTCTTTGGGTTTAACCGACCTCCCTAGTTAGGTTGTTCCATCTTTCTCTCTTGTTCTCGCTTACCTCTGTGCTTTTCCTTCTTATCTAGTGTGTTTTCTTCTTCTCATCTATTAAGCTTAGGAAGGTTTGTGCAGATGGTCCAGACTCACAACTCGGCAAGTTAAGATGAGCCAGTGGACCCCTTTTCTTAGCCATCACCACATCCTCCGGCAGCCCCTTCATATCAAGGTTTGGGTTAGTTCATGGCAGCCCAGACTCAACTGATGAATGCTGTGATGCAGAACATGAATCAAATGATGAATCAACAAAATCAGACCTCTGCCGCTCTTCTTGCAATGTTGAACCAGAGCAACCAAGTAGCTGCCATGCCACCACCGCCACCACCAGTTGCTCCTCAGTCAAGACTGGCAGAGTTTATGAGGACTCGACCACCCACATTCTCCGGCTCCCCTAAGTCGTTGGAGGCAGATGATTGGTTGCGTTCAACCAAAAAGAAGCTTGTCATCACCTAGTGTGACGACCGTGAGAAGGTCTTGTATGCTGCACACCAATTGGAAGGTCCCGTCGCAGAATGGTGGGAGGGCTTTTGTGCTGCCCATGCAGACCGCCGGAGCATCAGTTGGGCTGAGTTTTCCGAAGCTTTCTGTCACTCTCATGTCCCTGATGGAAAGGTGGAAATGAAGAAGAATGATTTATTTTATCACATTCATTGATGATTATTCAATATTTGGTTATATGTATCTTCTTAAACATAAGTCGGAAGGATTTGATGTATTCAAGTTGTAACATCCCAGTTTTTAGGGCTTTTGAAAATTTTTAAATTAAAATTAACCATTTGATTTTATTGGAATTTTAAAGCTTAAACTTGAAATTTTAGAAAAATAAAACAATTTAATATGAGTTAATAAAACTTTAATTAATTCAAATTAGTTTATTCGAATGTTTTTGGGCTTTATTGGATTCGAAGTCAAAGCGAGTATTTTAAGTATTTTCTTGAATTTTTGGACTTGATTTATTATTCTCTAAAAGCCTTTTTGGATTAGTGTATTCTCTGCAAATTGGAACTCATGTTCCCTTCCCGCGCCCATTCCCCGCGCGATCACCCTTTTAGTTTCGACCACCCTCTCGGTTTCGACCTCCTTTCCGGTTTCGACCAGACCCTCTGACCAGGTTTTGACCAACCCCGCCTGTCAGCCTCCCCTTGTTCACCTTCGTCTCCCTTACATTGCTGCGCCCATGCCGCCACCTTCAAGTGCGTCACTTCTTACACAAAGTAAATCGTCGCCCGCCGAATCGACCCTTTTATCCTCGACGACATGCACATTAATTGCCCATCTTTCCCCGCACCTGGTCCCCTTGACTTCGGCGCCCTCTCCTTTCGCCTCGTCCCATCATAGTCGCATCCCCGACACGCTAGCACCGCGTGCCTTCGAGTCTCTCAACGGCTCTCCCCTCCTCTCTCCTCTGGGCTTTAAAAAGCCCGAGCAGCCCCTCTTCATCTCCTTCCCCCACCCAACTCTCCCTCTCTTGCTCTTGTTGTTGTGGTTTGCCCGAAACCCCGAGCTCTGAGTTCAAGCCGCCGCACGCCTGCTCTCGGTCCTTAGTGCAACCCCCTCCTCTTCTACCCACGTCAATATAATATCGCGATTGTCATTAGTGAGTGCAATAAGATTAGAGATGGAATTAAGGGAAAAAAAGAGGAAAATAATTCAGAATTTAAGGTTTTGGAAGGGTTTGTTCACTAAAGTAAGAGAACCTAGTTCATGGGCTTTCGACCCATTGCATTTGGCCCATTAGGGGGCTGGTTTTAGGGAGAGGGGCAGCCAACCCTAGCTCCCTCTCCCCTCCCTTGCGTCCCTCCTTTCCCAACCCTGGCCCCCATCCCTTGTCCAGCATCTCCCCACCTGCGCAGTCTTCATCATGTCATCAATCGGAGTATCAAACGTCATCCAGTCAGGCTCAAAATTGGTTAGTTTGTTCTTCCCTTGTTGCTCTTAAATTTGTATGGTTGGATTGAGGATTAGTTGAGAGGAGTACCTGTTTTGAGAGGGGTTTTGTTAGCCTATACTACTATAGTTTTAGCACAAAGCAGTGTTGACAGGTGATATGTTTGAGTGGTTAAACGATCACGGATTGGACTAAAATTTTTACAGCTTGTAGAGAACTCATGTAACTACATTTGTACCAATTTTCATGCAATACTTAGTAGTGGTTTATGAGATCTGATTTAATAACCAAAGGGGCCAAAGCTGTAGTTTCGGGTAACAGATCTGTTTTCTACTGATTATATTGTTCTGTAGTTTTGGGTATTTTTGGTGCAAAATTAGGGCTTTGTGTCTCCTAGAGAATTGTATATATTTTTCCAAGGTTTCTAGAGAGACCAAGTGGGTAATTTTTGGATTAACCGTTAGAAAGTTATGATTTTTACAATCTATCATCCTGTTTAGTTTCTCGGCTTCGGACAACATGCATGGTTAAATAGGTTAGATTTAGTAAGTAGACGAATTTGGACTTTTGATGTTCAGGAGATAGGTAGATGACTTTATAATGATTCCAGAAAGTCCAAGATCGCTCATTTTGGATAAGTATAACTGTAGTTATGTAATTTTGAGTTGTGCAATTCAGTTCTGACTTTCTGTTGGGGACAGTCGGAGAAAGATGTTTAGTTAGAGAAAAATTTTGCAGAGTACAAAAATTATTATAAATTTATTATGGCAGCTAATGCTCTATGGATTTCAAAATGTCCTGGATCACTATTTTTGGATGAACCAATTAGGAGTTATGAAATTCCTAAGTTGATAGTACCGAAGATGACAAATTTATCTTTGGAATTAAAAACAAGGGTTTAGATTAAATAATCTAAACTTTTGATCACCTGAGGAATTGTGGGTTTATGTGTGTAGTTTCCAGAAAGTATGAGTTCATAATTTTTGGTGCTATAGGCCAAAAGTGATGAATTTGTTTTTCTACGGTGACTATTCTATTTTGGATAGAATAGTATTTGGGAAGGGTTAGTATCGTTTGGGTTGCGAGTAGGAGTGGATATGGCTATCTAGTTTTATTGACAGGTTGTGCGCTTTTGGATGGTATTCTTAAGCATGTTTTACGAATGCTAGGTGGTGGTGTGAAACTAGGGGTAGAGCCCTCATCTCGTCATCCATTCTCCGGTTGAGGCAAGTACAATTTTAGTACGATATTGCGTGTTGGGTAATATTGTTGATTTGATGTGTGCTTAATATGATTAAGCATGATAAAAATGTTTATTTCACATTGTGTGTATGATAATCGATATTTGATAATTCTTATGAGAACATATTGTGGATTGTTCATTTCATTTCATATCAAGCATGCATGTTGGCATGATATACCCACGGGAGTGGGTATTGAGATCCCAATATTTAAGATATGGGCAATAGCTCCCTATATTTAATATATGGGCAATGGGTCCCTATATTTAATATATGGGCAATGGGTCCCCATCTAAAAAGGATGGGCAATGGGTCCCCGCATTTGATAATGTGGGCATGAGTGAACACCGACGGGTGTAACATTCCGCTATACTAGTATATGTAGAAGAGAAGATGTGGTATGAGTATGATTTGCATTGCATTGCACTAATGAGAAATGAATTGTATGTTTTATAATGAGAACATATTGTTGATGAAATGATGCTTGTGTATGGCTATTCTTACTTGTACTTGCTGAGTCTTGGACTCACTCTTGTTATTTATCGTTTTAGGTGATCGTTGAAGACGTCATGTGTCAGGTGGAAATAGATCATGGAATGATAGCAATATTGGGCACTTCACATCACTAGACATTTATTTCCCTGGGCTAAAGTTCAGTTAGCAAATTTAAATGTAATAAATGGTAAACTTGTGGAATTTCTATTTTCACATGGCTCTGCTTATTATGGAGGTTGTATTACCTATTTAACTCTTGGTTACATGCTTAGATGTTAAGCTTATCTATTGACTAGATAGTTTTGCTAGTGTTGATAGTGGTAAGTAGTTATGTGTTAATTATTCTATTCAGCTTATGGAATTTAGGTTGATGAAATTTATGACTTGTCATTTGGTGGAATGATTATTATTTGAGTCTAGCTAATAATGATCCTTGTTTAATGGTTAAAATTAGTAGTGATAGTAGTTGTAGGTGACATTTCGAGCTTTTGTTAAGATGGGTGTTACAGTCAATTCGTGTCCCAGAGCTCCTAGGAGTAATCCTCTCACTCAATTCCATTTTGGTTTCGTAGGAGCCACCGCATTTCCTCTCTTCATTCAGTCCCGGCTGACCCCTTCATTGTCGTCCTCCTTCGCCTTCGACCGCGAGCTTCCCCACTGCCATTCGCCGTCCACCGACCTCCTCTGGCCTTTCTCTCGGTCTTGGTGTGCTCCCCGTACAATATTGCATCTTGGTGAGCAATCGCGTGTTATGGTTGTGTTATCTTTTTTGTTGGACTGTGTACACTAGCTGTTCCTGGACTAGTGTATGAAGCATAGAGACCCTGTGATTTTTCGCTCTCGGGTTCGACACAAGTCATTTAAAACTGAAGTGGAAAATCAATTAAATAGAAAGTTCAAAGTTTTGAGAACTAATCGTGTAAGAGAATATACTTCAAGAATATTAAATGATTTTTGTAAAGAGCATAGAATTATTCATCATTATACCATACCTTGCACCCCACAACAAAATGGTGTGGCTGAGCGGAGGAACAGAACACTTATGGATATGGTTAGATCTATGATGGCTTATTCAGATCTTCCTTTATCTTTTTGGGGTGAAGCTTTGTATACTGCTATTTATTTATTAAATCATTCGCCATCTAAAACTATAACAGTCACTCCTTATGAGTTGTGGACTAGAAGAAAACCATCACTTTGTCACTTAGCTGTTTAGGGTTGTAATGCACAAATTAAAGTACCAAATCAAAGCCGTACAAAATTGCAGCCTAAAAGCACGCGAGGAATTTTTATTGGTTATTCTTTGGAATCAAAAGGGTATATGTTTTATGACTAGGAAAAGGATAAACTTAATTTTTTTAGATCAAAACACACCTCACCGTGCTAAGCGAACGAGGGTGGAATTATTGGCAACTCCACCTGAAACACAGATGGATACATCTAGTATTGATTCTCACACTGGAGAAGGTTTAGCTCCTGAGGAAAATGCAAACCAAACTCCTAGCACTAACATGCTTAGGAGAAGTGGATGGAATTTTAGTACACCCCAATATCTAGATGATTATTACTTGTTCTTGGGGGAAGTTCACTCTAAAATTTTAGATTTAGGGGAAGAACCAAAGACTTATAAAGAAGATATAAGTTGCTCTCAATCAAAACTATAGGTGAAAGCAATGCGGAAGGAATTAAACTCGATGAAAAGAAATACAGTTTGGGAACTTGTTGATCTACCAAACAACCGTAAACCCATAGGTTGCAAATGAATTTTTAAAAGGAAATTGAATGCAACAGGTTTAGTGAAAAAAAATATAAGGCTAGACTTGTCGCTAAGGCTTTACACAAAGGGAAGATATTGACTTTGTGGAAAATTTTTCTCCTGTTGCAAAATTTACTTCAATTCATATTATTAGTGCTTTGACGACTTATTCTGATCCTGAACTCCACCAAATAGATGTTAAAACTTCTTTTCTTAATGGTTTTTTGGAGGAGAAAATATATATGATACAGTTGGAAAGTTTTGGAGAAAAAGGAAATAAAAATAAGGTTTGCAAGTTCAATAGATCAATTTATGGTCTAAAACAAGCTTCACGTCAATGATATATTCTTTTTGATAATGCTATCCATCATATGATTTTTCTCATTGCATATATACAAAAGTTATGGGTAATTATTTTGTCTTACTGTCTTTATATATTGATGATATTCTCATTGCTTCTAATGATAAAAATACATTGATAGAAGTGAAAACTTGGTTGTCTTCTAAATTTGATATAAAAGATATGGGAGAAGCTTCCTGTGTTTTTGGAATTGAAATACATAGAGATCATAATAAAAGGATTCTTGGGTTGTCTCAAAAGACATGCATTTGAAGTGTTTTAAAACGATTTTCTATAGATAACAACAAATTTGTTAATGTACATATTGTGAAGGGAACTAAACTTAGTGAGGAATTATGTCCCAAAACTCCTGAAGAAAAAGCTAGAATGAATGGTATTCCTTATTCTTCAGCTTTGGATGTCTTATGTATGCTATGTTATTTACATGACCTGACCTCAGCCATACCATTGTAATTCTCAGTAGATATCAAAAAAAATCCTAGGGAAGAGCACTGGAAACAAATCAAATATGTACTGCGTTATGTCAAAGGAACTATGGATTATTCATTATATTTTAATGGTCATAATATTCAGTTGTAGGGTTATACTGATATTGATTGGCAAGGGGATCCGGATGACTAAAAATCAACTTCTAGTTATCTATTTACTTTGGTAGGATGTGCTATTTCTTGGTGCAGCAGGAAACATGATCCAGTTGCTCTTTTATCTATGGAAGCTGAATACATTGCTGCATCTGAAGCAGCAAAGGAAGGTGTATGGCTGAGAGAATTTCTTGCATCACTTAAGGTCGTGGAAAGTGCATCACAACCTGTCACTATTTTCTGTGATAATCAGGCAACGATCAAGGTCTCGAAGGATCCTAAATTTCATAGTGAAAATAAACACATTGAAGGAAGGTATCACTATATTTGTGATGTAATAAATAGACTCAAGTCTATTTGTTTGGTTTATTTGCCTAGCATTGATATGATTGCATATCTACTAACTAAGCCAGTTAGTCAGGAATTATTTTCTAAGCATGTTAAAGACATGGGACTTCAGTTTATTGATTGAAATATTTTCAGCCAAGTGGGAGATGTTGGATTTTTATGTGGCTTGCAACATTTATTGTGGTCATTGTCTGTTTTAACTCAATGTGGAATTATTTATATTATTGATGTATGCGACGGGGAATAATTTGATGCGGAATTTAACTCAAGGAATTAATACTCGAGGTGCTAAGGACGGCTGTGCTGGAATATGGTAGACATATTTATCGAGATCGAGTCTACTGGAATTTAATATGCATGCATATAATTAATCCGAATACAACACAGAGCGGAATAGCTGTGTTTGTTTTGCAGGATCAGCTCTGCAGGCTGTTGACCCACATGATCATATTGGAATTGATCTTGTAAATAATCTGATCATGGCACATGACTCATACATGTGTGCTAGGGACTAATATATTTTAGACTCGTAAAACTGGTCTGTCTGATCGTGGTTGGTGACATGGTTCAGGAGTCTCACGGTGTACCGGAAACACGTGAGTTAATTTATAACACCTGGAGGTGGCGTATATAAATAAGTCCATACCCTCTAGTCTCATAATATAATTATGAGCGACACCACAAAAAAGATAGAGGAATAAAAGATAAACCGGAAAACCTAAAAAAAAAAACAATTTAGGGTTTGACAAAAACCCAACATCATGTACTCGTATGAACACCAAGCCCTTCCTCCACAGTATCTCAAAAGTCAAGGGACGTTGGGATAAAACCGCCAAAATATAACAGGCCCCCAAAACACCAGAGGCCTCCCCTCTCCTCTCCCCGTCCCTTCCCCGTCGGCGGCACGCCGGCACACGAACCAACCCTAATCGGTAACCCGAACACCACCGCCTCCTCGTGCTCTTATCTCTCGAAATCTCACTAAACTCTAGCCCCTGCGGCTATCCATGGCGTCGGAGGACGAGGCGATTGCGGCGGCGGCGGAGGCGTCGGAGGGGAAGAAATGGCCGCGGAAGGGGAAGCACGACAAGCCCAAACCGTGGGACGAGGACCCCAACATCGACCACTGGAAGGTGGAGAAGTTCGACACCTCGTGGAACGAGGGTGGCATGCTGGAAGTCAGCTCCTTCTCCACACTCTTCCCCCAATACCGAGGCAAAAATCGCTCCCGCCCCCATCCTCTTCTCCCTCTTTCTCCTGCGATTCGTTGGAAATTAAGTTTACTGAGTGCGAATTGATGAGGCATTGCTTGTTCGGATGCAGAGAAGTATCTTCAGGAGGCGTGGCCGATCGTGAAGGGTGCATTGAAGGAGTTCGGGGTCTCGTGCGAGCTCAATTTGGTACGTGATGGGTGATTAGGCTTGTGTGAACATTGGAGTGCTCTTAAGTAGTGAGACGGTTCTGTGGTAAGCAATAGCTTTGAGAACCGAGACCTCTCTTGATGTGTGCGTAGGTGGAGGGATCCATGACGGTTTCGACCACCCGGAAGACCAGGGACCCCTACATTATTGTTAAGGCCAGGGACCTGATAAAACTCTTGTCGCGGAGTGTCCCTGCACCTCAGGTATACCAATTTTTGTTACCGAGCCTTTCAGCTTTTATGCAAGTTCTGCCCTGTGATCTGTATACTTTGTGGAGATTGTTGTTGAACTTGTGAGAGGTAGTTTACATATCTATTAGGTTATACTATATCTTTGCCTCATTGCAGGATCTACCCCCACATAAAGCTCTTCTTGAGTCACCGACACCTTGGTTAATTTGTCCAGGAGTTGTTTCATCACTAAACTTCCTACTGATTTTTGCAGGCAATTAAAATACTCAATGACGAGATGAACTGTGATGTTATCAAGATTGGTAGCATCATACGAAATAAGGTAGGTTTTTTTTTTCATTGTTCAACTTCAATTCTGTGCATCTTTCCAAGGAATAGCTTTCAATATGTCATGATTACTGCTGCAATTCTTTGCTTGCTATCAAATATTCGACTAGGAAGAAAATGTAAAGACAAGCTTTGTAATTGCCAAAGTAAAATGTTGGAACCAATCGAAGAGGGATATTAGATAACATTTTCCTCCTTTTTCCAGATGCTCAATTGCATTTTCTTGTTTTCAAATTACCTACTACAATGGCATTCTGTTTGGAAGTTCTCCACGATGTTATCAGTGCTGTGCGTAGTATTTGTTGTTTTATTCATTTTATGATGACGGTACTAAATCACTAGTATCAGATAACTGTGCTTCGAACGCAATTAGAAATGGTCACATTATAGTTTATAGTGTTGTCTTTTTCATATTGTTAAGACTTTGTGTTCCTTTGCCCAAGCCTAAGCTGTTTCCATGTTTATAGATTTACGGGTTGCAATTCATATAATAAGTATATATAATTACAAAACCCCTGTGTCACATAGTCGCATGCGCTGTGCTTTGTTGCCTCCATAAGAGTTTCATGAATCCAAATACAAACATTGGTTTGATAAGCTAAAATTTAAGGTTTCTTTTCTTGGTGTGATTAGCTTATTGTGTAATTACTTTTATTAAGTTTGCAGTGAGAATCACTTGTAAATATCATTAGCACCTCTTCGTGCGAATTTAGCTTATCCTTAGTCCACTAATGTGCCATCTACAGGAAAGGTTTGTTAAAAGGAGAGAACGCCTTTTAGGTCCTAATTTGTCTACCCTTAAGGTAAACTTCTTAGATGGTTCCTATGGTTCCTTATCCTTGAGTCCACTAATGTTCACATGCTGTTTTATTTACTACAGGCCATCGAGATTTTGACTGGCTGCTACATCTTAGTTCAGGTTTTCCTTAATTTCTTACCCTATGTACTACATTTAAATTTGCATTATTGATGTACCTCCTTTCTACCCTATCTCTTTGGTGATTCTGTTTCTACTTGTCCTTTTAGTCTTGTTCACTCCGATGTTTGGGGTCCGACTCACTTTGTTTCGAAAGGGGGTCATCGATACTATGCGATTTTTTTATGATTATTCTCGTTATACTTGGATCTACTTTACTTTATGTCCTCTCGCAGTCAGGTTCTTTCTATTTACCAGAGTTTTGCCACCATGGTTCGCACTTAGTTTGATTCGGCCATTCGTATTTTTTGTACTGATTCTGCTGGTGAGTATCTGTCTGCTGCTTTGCGTCGCTTTCTCGCTGAGCAAGATACTCCTCCCCAGTACTCTTGTCCTGGTGCTTACGCTCAGAACGATGTCTTTGAGTGTAAGCATCGTTACTCGTTTGAGACAGCTCGCAGTCTCATGCTTGCCTCTTCTGTTCCACCACACTTCTGGGTTGAGACTATCTCCACTGCTGCTTTCCTCATTAACATGCAACCTTCCACTGCTCTTCAGGGTTCTACTCCTGTTGAACGTCTCTATGGTCGAGCTCCAGAGTACATTCACCTTCGCTGTTTCGGCTGTATCTGTTGTCATTCTTCCACCTCGTGAACGCACCAAGTTGACTGCACAGTCAGTTGATTGTGTGTTTCTTGGCTACAGTCTTGAGCATAAGGGTTATCGCTACTACGACCCTATTGCTCGTCGGATGAGGATCTCTTGAGATGTCTCCTTCGATGAGTCCCGACCATACTATTCCCTTACTGTCAGCTCAAACTCTCTTGTTGACTCGATCTCCGTTCTTATTTTTCCTAACCCTCAGCTTTCCACTTCCATTTCATTTCCGCATCCACTTTCTTCACTTCCCTCTCCTTCGGCTCCACCGGTCCCCTCTTCGCCGAAGTTTCCTTCCAGCTCTTTTGTTGATATTCCACATTTTCCCTTACACTACTCTCACCAGAGGCGGAACCAAGGGGGGTGCCGGGTATGCCCCGGCACCCCCAAAATTTTGAGAATTTACCAGGGATGAGTTCTCATCTACCAAATTTCAACCAGATGAGTTCCTCATCGGCCCACCAGATGAGTAGCGACCGCTCGGCCACCTCAAGACTTCGATTCGGAAAAGACCACAAATAAGAAGAACTCAATCCTCCATCTCCAGATTCCTCCTCCCAAACTCCAACTCTAATCTCTGCTTTCGCATGGAGATCGGCGAGACGGCGGGAGGGAGGTCGAGGGCGCGAGGCCGAGGAGGCGCGGAGGCCGGGAGGCGGCGTGCTACACGGAGGGCAAGGGCAGTGAGTGGCCACAAGCATGAGAGTAGGCTCATGGCGCACATGGAGAGGCAACAATGGCGGTGGCTTGAAGCCGGCCTTGGGAGGAGGCAAGAGCTTCAAGAATCAAGAAAGTGGAGCTGTGGTCTGTGGAGATAAGAAGAAGAAGTCAGGACTCAGGAGAGGAAGTGGGGGTGGAGAAGAAGTTGTTGACCGATTGAATTTGTATTGGTCGGCTATGGTTGGGAGTTGGTTTGGTCAGTTGGGTTTCAATTATAAGCCAGGCCAGGGCTGCCAAGTGCCAGGTCTATAAGGTGATTGAACTGTTGGAGGCTTCACTGTTAAATTGGTTATTGCTTTATTAGTATGTTGTAGTCGATTTTGCTTTATTGGTATGCCGTAGCGCGTAGTCGTATGTTGTTTGCCACTGTTATATTGTTATCATGTTCATGTTATATTGTTATGTTAATCCGTAAATGTGAGCTTAATTGTGAATAGAAATTTGAAAATTGTGTTGCAATATGTCAATGTAGATTATAGAGACATGAAGAGAAATAGAGATATCCTTTCTTTTTTTCGGGATCGAGAAGTGAAGGCAAAGAATATTTCATCTCCTTCATCACCGGTTGAAGGGGTCCAAGGGGTGGAGGAGACTCAAGAAGGTAGAGGAGGAACTCAAGCAAGTGGGAATCAATTGACTTCTCAAACGGAGGATATTGATGCTGTGATTGATGTTGTGGTTGCTGTCAATGACCAACCCCAACCCCAGCTGAGAAGCGCAGGAGCTTCAAATACACTTCCTAGCAGTGAGGAAAACATTTATGATGTTGAGCTTCTTCCACATGATCCAGGGAAAAGGACACCCATCACAAGCTATGATGTCAATGATCAAGATGTCGTTTCGGAGAGGATATATTATGAAAGGGCCATGCCAACCTTATACACATGATTTTCCTATCGTGAAATATCGTAAACGACGCCACTTCAGTCTTAATTGGTTTGATAAGTACCATTGGATCGAATATAGTGTCGAAAAGGATGTTTGATTTTGCTTTGTCTCATTATCTGCTCAAGGAGAAAACCGTGGGGGGTGATAGCTTTGTTAAAGGTGGTTGGAGAAATTGGAATAAATATGATGCACTTGACAAACATGTGGGTGGTATAAGAAGTGTCCATAATCAAGCTCAAGAGAAATTTAACTTCTTTGTGAAACCAAAAACTTTAGTTGCTCATGTTATTGTGAAGCGAACTAAAGAAGGCAAGCGTCTTTACAAGGAAAGGTTCAGTTATTCACTTAGATGCTTGAGGTTTATTTTGCGTCAAGGATTGGCATTCCGTGGACATGATGAAAGTGAACAATCTAGTAATAAGGGAAACTTCCTTGAGCTTTTGAAATGGCTTGCAGAAAGTAATGAAGAAGTTAATAAGGTTGTTTTGAAAAATGCTCCTGGAAATTGCATCTTGACTTCCCATCCCATACAAAAGGAGATTATTAACTGTTGTGCCAAGGAAACTACTAGACAAATAATTGAAGATATTGGAGATGACCACTTTGCAATTCTAGCTGATGAGTCAAGTGATGTATCCCAAAAAGAACAACTAGCTCTTTGCTTGCGTTATGTTGATAAACTAGGAAGGGTATGTGAGCGGTTCCTTGGAGTAGTTCATGTAGCTGATACCACTTCTTTGTCACTTAAGGATGCAATTGAGTCTTTACTTATTGATCACTCTTTGAGTCTTACTCAAATCCGTGGGCAAGAATATGATGGGGCTAGTAACATGAAAGGTGAGATTAAAGGGCTGAAAACTTTGATTATGAACGAGTATCCTTCTGCTTATTACATCCATTGTTTTGCACATCAACTCCAATTAGTTCTTGTGGCTGTTGCTAAGGGCAATGTAGATTGTTTTTGGTTTTTTGACCAACTATCAAATTTGCTAAATGTTATTGGAGTTTCTTGTAAGCGCCATGAAATGCTTCGAAATACTAGAGCTCAGGAAGTTTTGGAAGCGCTAGATTCTGGTGAAATTGAAAGTGGACGAGGGTTGAATCAAGAGATGGGGTTGGCTAGGCCCGGTGACACGCGTTGGAGTTCTCATTACAAAACTGTTTTGCACATTATTGGTTTGTATTCTACAATCCGCAAAGTACTAATAAAGATTGGAAAAGATCCCTCCCTAAAGAATGAATGGGGAAAAGTCCATGCTATGGTGGCAGCCTTTGAGTCATTTGATTTTGTTTTCATGGCGAACTTGATGTTAGTCATACTTGGGTACACAGATGATTTATGTCAATCTTTGCAAAAGAGGGACCAAGATATTATTAATGCTATGACACTTGTTAATTTGGCTAAGGACAGATTGCAACATATGAGAAATCATGGCTGGGAAGATTTTCTTCAAGAAAAAGTTACATCATTTTGTATGAAACATCGTATTAAAGTTCCTGAGCCAAATAAGAAATATGTGCCTTTTGGAAGATCAAAGCGTTTTTTTCCCAAACAAACAAATGATGATCATTTCAGAAGGGAAGTATATCTTGGTATTATTGGTAATATTCTGCAAGAGCTTGACAACCGGTTTGATAAAGTTAATATGGAGTTGCTTGTGTGCATGTTTGCTTTGAATCCTCGCAACTCATTTGAAGCATTTGATAAGGAGAAAATACTTAACCTTGCAAAATTTTATCCCAATGAGTTTTCAAGTACAGATTTGATGAGACTCCCTTTCCAACTTGATAACTTCATTGATGACATGCGAAGTGATGATAGGTTTAAGGACCTTAACAATCTTGGTGACCTTTCTATTAAGCTTGTTGAAACAAAAAAACATGAAGTTTACAAGTTAGTATACTTGCTTCTCAAATTGGTATTACTCCTACCGGTGGCGACAGCAAGCGTTGAAAGAGTATTTTCCGCTATGACTCTTGTGAAGAATAAGTTGAGAAATAGTATGGGCGATCAATTCTTGAATGATTGTTTAGTCACATTTATTGAGAGGAAATTTTTTGAAGGTTAATGAAAATGATGTAATGAAACGCTTTTCAAGGTATGAAAACGCGTAAAAGTAATATTATAATTTCTTTGCATATTTTGTAATTTTCTATTCATGTAAGATTTTATTTGAACTATTTGTATTATGCTTTTGACAAATTTGAAACCTATGTGTTGGATTTATGATGTTATAGAATTATTGTATAAACTATAGAATTGTGAGTACGAAGAACGAAGTGTGCACCCCCATCATCTGATTTCTAGCTCCGCCACTGACTCTCACCGTCCTCAGCCTGCTCCTTCTCCAGTTGAGCCCCTGTCTTTGTTGGGCCCTGTTCCTAGCTCTCCTTCTCCGTCGTTGTTGGGTCTTGTTCCGTCTTCTCCCAGATACGATCTTTGTGATCGTCACACTGTCAGGCCTCCTGAGCACTAAGGTTTTGTAGTCGCTGCTCTTTTTGAGCTTACGACCTACTGTGAGACTACTTCTCACCCTGAGTGGTAGCTCGCGATGAGACCTTCGCTCCTATCGCTCACATGACCATTGTTCGCACTCTCCTTGCTGTGGTTTCTATTCGACGGTGGCTCATCTCTCAGCTGGACGTCAAGAATGCCTTTCTCAATGGCGAGCCGTGTGATGTCTACATGCGGCCACCCCATGGGTATTTTTTTCCTAAAGGTATGGTTTGTCGCATTCGTCGCTCTCTCTATGGGCTCAAACAAGTCCCTCGTGTTTGGTTTAACCGCTTATCCTCTGTTATCGCTGCTGTCGGTTTCTCCGCCAGTGATCACGACCCTGCCCTCTTTGTATACCCCTCTCCTCGGGGTCGGACGCTCCTCCTATATGTGGATGATATGATCATTACTGGAGACAACTCTTAATACATTGCCTTTGTGAAGGAGTGTCTCAGCGAGCAGTTCTTGATGTTTGATTTAGGTCCTCTTCGTTACTTCCTTGGATTGAGGTCACTTCTACGGCTGAGGGTTACTACTTTTCTCAGGAGAAGTACATTCAGGATATACTTGCTCGCGCCTATCTTACTGATCAACGCATGGTGGATACTCCTATGGAGCTTGATGTTCACCTTAGACTTACTGATGGTGAGTCTCTTAAGGACCTCACTCGCTACTGTCATTTTGTCGGGAGCCTCGTCTATCTTGGGATTACTCGACCTGACATTTCTCACCCAGTTCACATCTTGAGTCAGCTCGTCTCTGCTCCCACTCAGCTCCCCTATACTTACCTTCTTCGTGTTCTGCAATATCTTTATGAGACCATCACTCGTCGTCTTTTCTTTCCGCGCTCCAGTTCTCTACAGCTTCAGGCGTACTCCAATGCGACCTGGGCTAGCGATCATTCTGATCGATGGTATATTTCTGCCTATTGTGTTTTCCTTGGATCCTCTCTGATTGACTGGAAGGCCAAGAAGTAGACTGCTGTTTTCTGTTCGAGTGCTGAGGGCCTGAGGCTGAGTTGAGAGCCATAGCGTTGTTGACAGCTGAGATCACTTGGTTTCGGTGGCTACTTGAGGATTTTGGTATTTCAGTTTCTGCACCGACTCCTTTCTTATCAGACAATATTGGTGCGATCAGCATTGCTCGAGATCCAGTGAAGCATGAGCTCACTAAGCACATTGGAGTAAATGCTTCGTACATGAAATCACAGGTGCAAGATCAAGTTATTGCTCTCCAGTATGTGCCTTCGGAGCTTCAATTAGCAGATTTCTTCACCAAGGCACATAGTAGAGTTTAACACAGTTTGTACCTCTCTAAACTCAGTGTTGTTGATCCACCATGAGTTTGAGGAGGGGTGTTAGATATGTATATAGCTTAAGGTGCTCTTTGCATATTGACCTACTCTGTACATGATTGATCCACCATGAGTTTGAGGAGGGGTGTTAGATATGTATATAGCTTAGGGTGCTCTTTGCATATTGACCTATTCTGTACATGATATATTGTCCTTTTGGCCCATTGGAATACATCAAGTGTTTATTCTAGCATTATTGACTACTATTATTACATTTTTTCCATCATGAAAGGGAAATACTGTTGCCACCATGGGTTCTTTTAAGGGACTGAAACAAGTCAGAAGGATTGTGGAGGATTGCATAAAGAACATAAAGCATCCAGTGTACCACATTAAGGTGACTGGTTTTGTTTTTTTGAGATGTATTTTCTGAAGGAATGTACCTAGGATTACTTATCAATGATCGTTAAACTATGTAGGAACTCCTAATTAAACGTGAGCTGGCTAAAAATCCTGCCCTAGCCAATGAAAGTTGGGACAGGTTTCTCCCGAAGTTTAAGAAGTAAGGAACTTGCATCATATTTCTATTAGGGGGGGGGGGGGTTCATACCACTGAAAAGTACATTGTGTATCGTATACCTCATTACTTGCTGTTTTTCAGAAAGAATGTCAAGCAAAAGAAGCCGAAAACCAAGGAGAAGAAACCATACACACCCTTTCCGCCTCCTCAACAGCCTAGCAAGGTGAAGTCAATTGTTCTTTTTGCTGCTTATTGTTACTAGAGTTATTGCCCTGTTTGGTATACTGGTTTTCACCAGATCATGAGCTGTTATGGTGGTTAGCAGTCGTGCCCTGCATCTTTATGTTTTCAATTTTTTCATGCCAGTTGTCCATCCTACACAGTCAGATAATTCATTTCATGTTATTTTCTATACAAGATTATTTGCACTTCATAGCATGCTACTTGATTTCGGAGGAAACAACATCCATTCTGCTGGCTAGTTTTCTTTTGCCTATTGTGGTACTATTTGATTAATTTGTCATTCTGGACGTTGTAGATTGATCTTGAACTTGAGAGTGGTGAGTATTTCATGAGTGACAAAAAGAAGTCAGCAAAGAAATGGCAAGAGAAGCTGGAGATGCAATCAGAGAAAGCCGAAGCAAACAAAAGAAAGAGAGAAGCTGCATTTGTTCCTCCAAAGGTTAGATTTTCTTGTGTATTTATCAGTGTGATTCTCCTCTTATATTAGTTATTAAACACTGGTTATTTATTTCAGGAGAACACTGCAGGTCCATCTGAATCCGGCAAGTCTGCCTATGACAATAATGAGATTGCTGATATGGCGAAGTCCTTAAAGGTACACTGCTGTTGTTGTTTTATGCTTTACTTTTTATCCGGTCTGTTCTTTTTAACTTGTTTGGGAGTATGGGCTGTTATTCCATTAGAGTGGTCATCTCATCATTGTGAATCTGTTATATTTGCAGAAGAAGGCAAAGGAATTTAGAAAGAATGAAGCACAGGAAAATGTGAGAATCGAGTCATATGTTGCAAGCAATGAAGAATCGCACCCAAAAAAGAAGCACAAGTCGTCCAAGTCCAAGTAACTGCAGTTTGAATGCACCGTGTCAGTGATTTGCGTGATAATTTTTATTTTTTAGTTAGTCGAACCATTGCCATTAGGGCAGGCCATACCCTTCTATACAACAAAGTTTGAACCTTTTGGTGGTCTGCTCTTGTTGGAAAAGTAGCTCTGCACGGGCTGTGGTCTGTAACGTCCCGTTTGTCGGTAACTGTCATTGTGCTCCCATCAGGAACAAAAACAGATTTCTTTGTAATGCAACATTAGAACAACGATAATAGTTTGTTTCTTAGCTTGTTACTAAGAGAAGAGAGTACTTAATCTAATAAAAAGAAACAAATCTTCTAATGGTTGTATCTAAGACTTTAATTGCTATCCATAAAAAAGTTTTTAGGTAACAAACAAGTCTTTAATAGCTATTTTGTTTTCTTGTGTCATAGCATCAACAACTTGCTTGTTTCTTTATTTAGAAATAAGCTCACTTTTCAACGGTTTTCAACGGATCACGCGGATCACTTCAAAGATTATCCTTGTCATTCTAGGTAGATAGTTTCACTATCCTACCAAGATCACATCCAGTTCCCCTTCTTATTGCACCAATCATCGAACCTTCTCAAGATTACACTCCTGTTTCTCAAGCTGAATCAAGCTCATCTACTGAAAAAAAAAATACACAAAGCCCTACCTTGCCTCTACCCATTTCATTAAACCCAGAGAACGTTCCACCTTCAGCTACAATGAGCACATGATTCTTGCCGCACATTACATCCCATGAATCTATGCTGTGCACGCCGCCATCACCACGGATCAGCAAGGTCTATCCCTTTCTTCCTAATCATACCTATGCAGTTAGATACACATATGAAAACATTTACTGCATCTCTTATACATATGATCTGTCATTTTGTTTTTCAAAAAAAATAAAGTCTGAAACATCGGTTCTACATGCTGTAAAGCGTCCTGCTCCAGAATCTACACCATTGTCTATGGATGCACATGACGATGCCAGGTACCTATGTCCTATACTATTGTTAAAACTAATATATTACGACTGCTAATTGTCAAACAATTATGATCCTGCTCCTTTTTTAGTTGACAGTGAACTGAAACAAGTGAAAAACGCTCACCATCGTGAAGCTCGACATAGATCCACCAAAAAGATAGACCAAAGAGTAACATGTTGGATTTTTTAAAATAATCTATTTTTATTCAAATATCAAAAATATTCCGGCTAATTTGTTTTTACAAAATATCGTCTGTCGCCCAATGGTTGGGCGATTGAAGGAGTCGCATGATGATTGGGCGATCGCAAGACTGCCGCCCAACTGCTCGCTTTAAAATCGCATGCGAGCGCGTTGGTGAAATTATTACGATCGCCGCCAGACGATTGGCGATAGGTTCGATCCGCCCAACCGTAAAGCGATCAGATGTCCAACGCCTAACGGTGCGGTGGTAGTTTCTACATAAGCACTCATGCGGTCCCCCAAGCGATCTGCTTTGCGAGCCCAAATAGTCATTGCCAAGGGAAGAAAGAAAGAGAGGAGAGGAGAGGAAAAAGAGGAGGAGAGAGAGAGGAAAAGGGGAGGAAAATAGAGAAGGGAGGGATTGGGAGAAGGGAAGAGAAATTTGGATTGCGAGGAGGTAAGTTTGATTTATTTTGTATTGTATTTTTTAAGTAGGTATTTAGTTAGTTAAAATAGTAGGTATAAGTAGCGCCAGAGGAACATGTAGTTAGAAAAAAAAGTAGAAAATCGAAATGTTGTTGATTTATACGTAAGTGTATTTTGTAGTGTATTTTTTGGGTAGGTAAATAGTTTATTTAGTTAAATGAGTAGTATCGTAGCACCGTGAGGAAATTGTGGTTAGAGAAAAAAATAGAAAATCCCGTAAGTTTGTTTTATTTTGTAGTGTATTCTTTTAGTGGGTAAATAGTGGTTTTTTATTTAAATAATCTATTTTTATTCTAAATTACAAATATATTCCACCGACTTTTTTTTTTTACGGAAATATTCCTTTGCCGCCCAATCGTTGGTATCGAGTTTATCGCCCAACGGTTGGGCATCAGAAGCGACGCCCAACCGCTGGGCTTTAAATATGCACGAGCCGAACCGATGGGGCAATAATGATCACCCAACAGTTGGTGATCGGATCTGCCGCTTAATCATTGCGATCAGATGTTCCAGCCGCCTAACGGTGCGGGCGATCGAATTGTTATATAAGCGCCGCTGTCCCCGGCCGATTCCTTTTCCTCCGCTTCAACAAAGGCACTCGCCGTGAAGGAGAAGAGAGGAGAGAAGAGAAAAAAGAGAGGAAGAGGAGAGGAAAAAGAGAAGGAGAGGGAGAAGGGGAGTTTCACTGCGAGGTAAGTTGGTTTTATTTTGTAATGCATTCTTTTAGTAGGTAAATAATTTAGTTAGATCAAATAATAGTGTAGTTTTTGGATAGGTAAATAGTTTATTTAGCTAAATGAGTAGTACAAGAGCACCAGTAGGAAATTGTAGTTAGAGAAAAAAATAGAAAATCGAAATGTTATTGATCTCAGTATGTAAGTAGTAGCCATAAAAACTCTAGTTAGAGGAAAAATAGTTTATTTTGTAGTGTAATTTTTTCCGTAGGTAAATAGTTTATGTAGCTAAATGAGTAGTATAGTAGCACCAGAGGAAATTGTAGTTAGAGAAAAATATTAGAAAATCGAAATGTTGTTGATTTGTATGTAAGTAGTAGCGATAAAAACTTTAGTTATAGGAAAAATAGTCTCGTGAGGGAGTAATATTAATGTTGTTTGTGAGATGTATTGTAGTAGTGTTTCAGATATGCGTGGCGATTATTATTGGGTGAATAATGCGTGACCGAGCGCATAAGGAGGATGAATTATTTGTATAAACCAATTAGTACAAGTAAATTAGTATGAACTAACCGACTTACGTAATTGGTAGAAGACCGAATGCCACTTGGAGCATTTCGATTGCAAGTTAGCGTCCTAATCGGTATTTAGGTTGAATATGAATATCGTACTACACGCTCATTGTGGCCTCTGCTTTTAGGAATGAATGACGCCTTGATTATGCTTGTCGTGTAGTTATCGATTTATAGACGAAGAGCCTTACAAATGTAAATTGCAATGTAGCAAGATTTGCATGTCGTATGCTATGAAATGACTAATTGCAATGTTCAAATATTTGCGTACCATACAAGAAGTCATGCCTGTACCCACTACATTGAAAGCGCATTATGGTGTTGGCACCGTTAGTGAAGGTCCGTGGGGTGTTGACTTGAGTAGTTTTCACCAAGCCACTCTGTACACCTTTAACGGCGAGAATGCACGAATCGAAGATGTGAAGCATCGGTCGACCATGACTTCTCTTTGAACCCCGAGTTGTGCAACGTGGACATATAAGGGCTTTGGAGCCGGTCTCCCACTTAACATCACCGGGAGTTGAGAAGATCAAGCGCACGGCAGCGTGTGGAAGGGCTTTATAGAAGGATGTCGGCGCCGTGGATATGAGTGTGTGATACTTGTGCAACCATGCCCAAAAGAAGTCAGACAGTTCTCGGCGGATATCATCCGGGTGGTGCGCAAGCTCGGTGCCCAAAGATGTTGTCAAACAGAGGTCCCGAGGGTCGTGGTACGTGATGGGCAATATGGAGCATCGCTTCGACGTGCTCTCGGGATAGAGCCGGATTTGGGACGGCTCGCTCTCTTGTCACCCACGAGGTATGCCTTGGAGATCATGTCAACGAGGCTAGTCAGACGTGCAACAAACCGAAGCTCTTTCACAAGCCATGCTCTCATGTGCTCGCGGCATGTGGGGATGTGCGTATGGACCCTTTCAACTTTGTGGCCGAGTACTTCTTGAAGGAGAGGGTGGTGCGGCGTGGATCGGCGAGCTTAGGGGCTTGTGGTTGTGGGTAACTTCGCCACCTCCGATATTGCAAATAGGATCTCGATTCGAATATTGACATGTTTGAAGGGGCAAGGGTCGCTCGGCAGAGTCGTCAGATTCGAATGATATGGACGGCACAAGCCGGGCGTTGGGTACGCTATGCATCGCGTGAGGGCACATGACCCAGACGATGCAAGGCACCAAATGAGGAGTAAAATTATTTATGTAACTTTGTATCCGGTGCAAAGTGGGACCAAAATTGCAAATCGGTCTATATTGTCATTTGTACTTTGTATTATTTATGTAATCAAGTGCTACTACCGAATTTTCTTTTCATGTACGTAATGACGTAAGACATGTATCGTCGTAATGTTTATTTAAGTGTTGTAGTACTATAACTGCTTTTTGAAAGAGCATCCCGTAGCCTAGTACTCGTTGATTTCTTTGTTTGCAAGTTAAATTTACTCATTCGTTACACTCGATGTTTTATTTCCGCCAGATTTGCTAACTTAAAGTTGTTTTGCGTATGGCTCACGGTGCGGATCGGAGTTTCGCTTCTTTGGAGGAGCGATCGATCGGCTTACATCGCGTCGCGTCGTGTCCCTCATCCTCACGGGGGTGTCGACGCGATCAGTTTGGGTGATCCGCACGCGACACCTCGGGTAACTGGAGGCTAGACCCACGCCGATGAGACAGTTAGTATACGCCGACACTATCTTCTCGCCAAACGATCTTCGTGACCGACCTTTGGTTCGTTCGCGGTGGAAGGCCGCCGGTCTACTACCTATCGCCGGATGGTGCGAGCCACGGACGAGGACGAGCCAAGCAGACACCCAATGGGCGACGACGGAGACGCCCATGCCGGGCCAGACCAGTCACGACGCTTCCCGTTCGACCGGTCCCTGCTGACAGCTCTTGTGGACCGGTGGCGACCAGAGACTCACACTTTCCATCTCCCATTCGGGGAGATGGCCCCTACCCTGCAGGACGTCTCCCTGCTTCTTGGGCTCCCTATCGCGGGAGTTGCCGCCTTCCCGCAGGAGCCTCCGGAGAACTGGCGCGAGGACCTCCTGGGCAGGTTTCAGGGAGTCCTCCCACCTGTGCTGGCGGCCGGGTACTACGTCTTTCCGGAGGCACAGAGGCACGCCCGCCTTGCGCGGTGGTTGTCGCAGCTTCGCACGTGTTCCGCACCGAGCTCGTTGGTAGTGTTGCGCTGTCCTTTCCGTACAGGGGTCTGACTATATTTTTTGTTGTGCATAGGTCGAGCGGATGGACCCTCACGCGGATGACCAGCAGGTGTCACGCCACCTCGAGGCGCATTTGCCGTGGTCGTTTGGTTGGGTCTTCGTCACCAAGATACGGTGACACCGTCGACGCGAGGCTCATCGCGTACGCCAGGGCCATCGCCGACGGGGGGGGCCCCCAGATCAGCTGGGGTTCGGCCGTACTTGCTGCCACCTATCGCGGCTTGTGCGACGCCTGCTTCAGGTCGAGACCGAACTCCATCCTCACGGGTGTCCTCTCCTCTGCAGCTTGTGGTCGTTGAGCGCTTTAGCCTCGGGCGGCCCTTGTTGACGACACAAAGACCGCACGGGCCGGAGATGTACAACGCGACGACGTGGACCGCCGACGATGGGCTCTCTCTCGTGCCGCGGCGACGGTATGTACTCTTTCCCACGCCTAATTTCTTCATATTACCGATCGTCGTACCTAATATCCTGTTCGTTCGCGAGTGCAGTTCAGCCACAAGACGCGGTGACACGGCGCGTCGAGCCGTTAGGAGTAGCGATTCGATCACCGACGGCGGACGACGTTCGCCGGGAGCCATACTCGCCGAGGAGTTACTTTCCGTGTTCCCCATGGCTCGCCCTCGCCAGGCTTATGAGACCGAGAGTATCGGGACCAGCAGGTGCTAGTCTTCGACGCCTTCGTGGAGGATTACGGGCGCATCGTGTGATGCGCGATTAAACTCTGGCAGAGGTTCCATGCCGTTAGGCGGCGAAAGCGAAGAGAACGCACTCGTGAGTAATCGGCATACATGAGTTGTTTTTGTTGTCGTCTCTTACGCACGCATCGCTAACTACATGTTACGCCTTGCGCCTGATGAGGAAGGGAGTTCGCCGCGCACGGCGGGGAATAGGATGGACGCGGTAGCGCGGGGGAGGACGCACTACAGACCGTGTGCGAGGACATCCGCACGACCACGCGAGCTATGACGAGTACATTCGCCGGTACGCCCTCGTGACACGCATGCGGCTGCGTGCTTGCCGCAGACGAGCCCGCGCCACGTGTCCCAAAGACCGATCGACACGCACTGCATTTAGCGCAGACGGCACAACGCGCACGCGTTACATCCAACTCCGAAAATTTCGCTCGTATCCGCCATTACGCTTTTGACCGTGTCTTGTTTTCGGCGTGGCGGGCATGGTCTGCCGAGCTTGACGGACCGCGACTCTGGCCGCAGAGGTTCACGGACAAAGGCGGAGGGCACACGCGAGACACGCCGCTTTATCCGTCGTTGTCGACAAAGCAGCGACGATTTTGCCTATTATCGTGCACCAGCTCCGGAGGTTGGCACGCCCACCGTTCACGGTCCGTCCCTCCGCCGCCGTCCGTACGGCACCACAAAGGCGGGAGGGCGGCAACAGACCACGTCCGACGCCGCGCGCTGCCATGAGGTTAGTAGGGCGCGTCTTGGCCCTGCCGGTGTACATTTCTTCGTTATGTGATACTTAAATTTTGCACTTAATATATGATGCCCGGTTACTTTTATGTTCTTGTGTATACTCTTTCATACAATGTATGTTTGTTCAATGCATATCAACGCTTATAGCTTAATGCACACGACACCTCGATGCAAAAGTCAACTCGATAAATGGCAACTTCAATGACGCGTCCACCATTTACTTACATACGTTACGAGATTGAACGAATTGCGCATGTAAGGGAGACTATCTCGCGGACGCGAATTTCCTTCAACGCTGGCACACGATTCCTCATCGGGCCCGCTACCTCGCGGACGCGAATCTCCTTCAACCCAATTGCAATTGTTTCGTTCACTGTAGTAACTTGCGGATGACAAGACCAGACGAGACAGCTTTCTGCAGTGACAAGACCACACGGGGCAGCTTTGCACAGTGATAAGACCATAGGAGACAGCTTTGTGCAGTGACAAGACCACACGGGGCAGCTTTGCGCAGTGATAAGACCAAAGGAGACAGCTTTCTGTACTGACAAGACCAAACGGGGCAGCTTTGCGCAGTGAGAAGACCACACGGGTCACCTTTGCGCAGTGATAAGACCAAAGGAGACAACTTTGCGCAGTTCAGGGTTTAGGTATAGGGTTAGGCTTTTCAGATCGACTTGACTACCCTGAGCACGTCGTCAGCTTTTAAGACCGAAAAGACAAGACTCTTCAGAAAGACGTGACAACACTCTGCCTCGCCAGCTTTTCAGACCGATAAGACAGCACTCTGCAAAGCAAGCCATGACTTCTCACTGCAAAGTAAGACGTGACAACACTATGCCTCCCCAGCTTTGCAGATCGACATGACAACACTAATGTAGTTCTGGTTCTGTGTCTCCACTAAGCCATCAAAGCAAGACTATATTGCAAGTATGCCTCTTCTAGTGCAATCCCAGAAAGAACCATTCGCACCGACATTGAATCCTCCATGTTTTAAAGCATCTTCATAATCACAACGCGTTCTCTCCCTTCACTCATATTCTCAGATTAGGTCCATAAAGTACGACCTTCCCGCATCGAGGAGAGACTCCTTCCTCACGGTAATATCACTTACCTTTCTACTTACAACTCATTATCGTCTCAATCGTCCTCACAAAATTCAACAGAAAATTAGCGACTACAACAATATACAACGATCAAAAAATGTTATTATGACTCGACAAATTTCATACCTATCATATTCTACAAAAATAACAAACAGACCAACTAACAGCGTCACAACACTATTATTTTCAAAATAATATCATGACACAATCAGATTTGCTAAATTTAGTTCACCTAGAAAATGTAATATTCATTACAACTCAATTAAACAATATTTAAAAACAACAAAACAATCTGCAGTTCGCCGCCGAACCATTGGCGATTGAACCGATCGCTTCAAATGACAGACCCGATCGCCAATGGTTCGGCTGACAGAACTCGCCGCCAATGACAGATGCAATCGCCAAACGAGATTCGATCGTGCAGACAGATCCTGCCGCCCAATGGTTCGGCGACAAAACCGATCGCCAATGACGAGATCCATACCAACGATTGGGCGACGATGGAATATTTCCGTAAAAAAAAAAAATCGATTTAATATATTTGTAATTTAGAATAAAAATAGATTATTTAAATAAAAATTAAGTAAATAGTTTAGTTAGATAAAATAATAGTGTAAGTAGCGCCAGAGGAAATCAGTAGTTAGAGAAAACAGAGTAGAAAATCGAAATGTTGTTGATTTGTATGTAAGTAGAAGCGATAAAAAAACTTTAGAAAATCGTCAAACACCGAGCGCATAGTAATAAGATAAAATAAATAGATGCGCGGACATTCAACTATAGTGTTTGATAGGATACTTCAAAGGAATCGAAGTTTCGTGATACTTTTGCAAACATACGGGAATGTAGAAATGTTATTTGCATATAGTCAAACCATTCGACAACTATTAAAATGGCATACAAACTTTATTCCTTCGTAGAAGAATTGAAGCATCGAGGGCGTTCTCGCCCGCCATGTGACTAGCCAAGCAATGCCGTGTAATGTAGTGTATTTTTGTAGCCATGCAATGCCATGTAATGTAGTTGATTTGTCGAAGAAAATTTATTTTGTAGTATAATTTTTGGGTGCGTAAATAGTTTATTTAGTTCAATGAGTAGTATAATAGCACCGTAGGAAATTGTAGTTAGAGAAAAAAATAGAAAATCGAAATGTTGTTGATTTGTATGTAAGTAGTAGCGATAAAAACTTTAGTTAGAGAAAAAATAGTCTCATGAGGGAGTATTATTAGTGTTGTTTGTGAGATGTATTGTAGTAGTGTCGATTGTGTGCGTGCGACTATTCTTGGGTGAATAATGCGTGACCGAGCGCATAAGGAGGATGAATTATTTGTATAAACTAATTAGTAGAAGTAAATTAGCGTCCTAATCGGATAATGCCTCGCTATGGAATAGCTCGGTTTTAGGTTGAATCAATATCGTACCACACGCTCATTGCGGCCTCTGCCTTAGGGAATGAATGATGTCTTGATCATCTTTGTCGTGTAGTTGTCGACGATAGGCGAAGGGTTTTACAAATGTAAATTACAATGTAGCGATTTGCATGTCGCTCGCTATGTGACTAATTGCAATGTTGGAAATATTTGCGACCATACAATAAGTCATGCCTGTACCCACTACATTGAAAGTGCATTACGGTGTTGGCACCGCTCGTGAAGGTCCGTCGGTGTTGACTTGAGCAGTTTTGACAAGCCACTCTGGTACACCCGGACGGCGAGAATGCACGAATCGAAGATGTGAAGCAATCGGTCGACCGCAGCTTCTCTTTGAACCCCGAGGTGTCTGCGTATCGACATACAAGGGCTTTGGAGCCGGTCTTCCACGAACATCGGTTGGAGTTGAGAAGACCGATGCGCACGGCGATGTGGAAGGGCTTTGTAGAAGGATGTCGGCGTCGTGGATATGAGTGTGTGATACTTGTGCAACCATGCCCGAAAAGAAGCTGTCGGTAGCCCCTCACGGATATCATCCGGGTGTTCGGCGACTCGGTGCCCAAAGATGTTGGTGAAGAAGAGGATCCGGAGGGTCGTGTTCTGAAGAGTTCAGAGAATGTTGCTTGTGATGAGCCCGATCTTTGTACATACAGAGAGGAAGATCGGGCACCGCATGGTGAGCCTACAGAGACGGTGATAAAGGAGAGCATAGGGATTACATATTGTATCAAATGGAAAGCGATGACCGGATGGCCTTGGTCAAGAGGAAGCTTTACAAGAAGACGACGAGGCGCTTCGATGAGGATTGAGCTCCCATCCCCTGGAATGGAAACAGATTTGACGCCGAGGGTCTATATACGCACGACGAGCACAAATCGCCGTGGGAGTACCATGCCACTGAGGTTCGGTTGCACTCAATGTTTGCTGATAAGACATCTGCCATTAAGCTGTGGGCTATGTCTATGCATCGGACGTTTCGGGTCGTCAAATCTAGCCAAGCGCAAGACACCAAAATGCGAAAGCAGCCGGTTGTCCTTGGCGAGTGCACGCGCATAGACCGAAGTATGAGACTCACTGGATTGTCTCGAAGGTGGAGCCGCACTCGTGCATGCTCAGCAGTGTTTTGTGCAGACATCGTAACATAACGTCGACATTCATAGCTAATTTGATGTATGGAGAGATAGTGGAGAATAAGGATATGGAGGCCAAGCACATTATGGTGGCTATTGAGAAGAAATTCAAGTACAAGATCAGTTATGGGAAGGCGTGGCGTGCGAAGCAGAAGGCTATGGAAAAACGGTTTGGATCTTTTGAGGCGGCGTCGACAACCTTCCTCGTATGCTTGAGGTCTTTGCGGAGAGAAACCCGCACGTACATTGTTTGTGAAGGACATGCCATCTAAAAATCCGCGAGGTTTTTAGTAATGCATAGGGCCTTCAGAGCCTTCGTCCTGCATCGAGGCTTTTAGGCATATCTTTGCTGTGATCTCGCTTAGACGGACCTTTTGACCGAAAATACAAAGGCAGATCCTTACGCCATAGGCGTTGACGGAACAATCAAATTACGCCATTGGCCATCGATTTGTCGAAGGTGAGAATTTCCACGGTGGTTGTGGTTCCTTCAACATCTAAGGGTGGGAGTTGTTGGAGCTCGTCTGGTGTGTGCGTGATCCATGATCGCCACGCCGGATGTCTTGAAGGCCATAAAAAACTTCAGAAGACCGGAGGAGCCGTTCCTTGGCCGGATATGACGAGTAGATGGTGTATTCGCCATTTGGGGGTCAACTTCTTCAAGAAGTTCCCGGCAACCCTTGGTGAAGCTATTCAAGAGGTCGGCTATCACGTAACCAAAGAATAAAAATTTGACGCCTTATGGGCGCCTTTGAGACGAACACAAGAAGAAACACGTGGACGCGAGGAACCAAGGAGCAGCGAGTCTGAACCACCGGTCCGAGGCGAGAGGACCTCAAGGAACATCGAGTGCTTCTCCCATTGGATCGAGGCCCAGCCATTGGACAAGTGGTCTCTGCTGCATGACACGGACGGGGCAAGGTACGGCATAATGACCACTAACCTTGCGGAGGTGTACAACTGGGTTCTTAGAGGGCTTCGTTCTCAGCCCCTCGTTGCCATCGTGGAAGGTGTTACGCGACAAAGACAATCGGGTATTTCAGGGAGAGGCATGCAAATGCCGCACTTCATGCCACAAACTCTCAAACACCGTACTGCTCGAAGATTACGGCATACATGCAGGCGAAGACACAGAAGGGCCAGTCGCACACGGTGTACGTGATGGGCAATATGGAGCATCGCTTCGGCGTGCTCTTGCGGATAGAGCCGATTTGGGACGGCTCGTTCTCTTGTCACCCACGAGGTGTGCCTTGGAGATCATGTCAACGAGCCTAGCCAGACGTGCAACAAAGCTGAAGCTCTTACACAAGCCATGCTCTCATGTGCTCGCCGCATCTGCGGATCAGTCGTATGGACCCTTTGAACTTTGTGTCCGAGTATTTCTTGAAGGAGAGGGTGGTGCGGCGTGGTTTGGTGAG
Source organism: Phyllostachys edulis (assembly GCA_036346405.1). Taxonomy (NCBI): domain Eukaryota; kingdom Viridiplantae; phylum Streptophyta; class Magnoliopsida; order Poales; family Poaceae; genus Phyllostachys; species Phyllostachys edulis. The sequence goes on along the minus strand of CM070546.1, from coordinate 41,272,154 downwards.
CTTAGGGCTTCGGGGTTATGGGTAACCGCCACCTTGGATATTGCAAATAGGATCTGGATTCCGGATCTTGACATCTTTGAAGGGTAGCAAGGGTCGTCGTCGAGTCGTCGTATACCAATGATATGGACGAAGCACAAGCCGGGCGTTGGGTAGACGCCGCGCACCTTCTGACGAGGGGGCACCTGACCTGCATTTATGCAAGGCACCAAATGAGGAGTAAACCTTTGCTATGGTTTGCGTTAGCACTTCTTTCGATGTGCAAAGAGGGACCAAATTGCAAATCGCTGTACATTGTCATTTGTACTTTGTATTGTTTATGTAAGCTGCTTACGCTACTACCCAATTTTCATTTGATGTACGTAATCTTAGTAAGACATGTATCGTATGTTGCACGTAATGTTTATTTAAGTGTTGTAGTACTATAACTTTTTTTCGTTAGTTTTTCAAAGACCGCCCCGTATCCTAGTACTCTTTTGATTTGTTTGTTTGCAAGTTAAATTTACTCATTCGTTACACTCGATGTTTTATTTCCGTGATTTGCTAACTTAAAGTTGTTTTGCGTATGGCTCACGGATCGGATCGAGTTTCGCCTCTGGAGGAGCGATCGATCCGAGTACATCGAGTCGCGTCCCGTCCCTCATCCTACGGGCCGCCGACGCGATCGTGTTGGGGGTGATCCGCGACGCGGACACCTCGGGTGGCTGGAGGCTAGACCCACGCCGATGTGCGGGTTAGTATACGCCCACACTATCTTCTTGCGAACTACACTTTTCAGATCTTGACCTTTTGTTCCTTCGCAGTTGAGCGCTTTGCTGTCTACTACCTATCGCCGGATGGTGCAGCCACAGACGAGGACGAGCCGCGGCACCACGGTCGGCGGCAGCGGAGACGTCCATGCCGGGCTAGAGCGATCCGACGCTTCTCGCTCGACCGCCGCTCCTGACAGCAGCTCTTGTGGACCGGTGGCGACGGATATCACACTTTCCACCTCCCATTCGGGGAGATGGCCCCTACCCTGCAGGACGTCTCCCTGCTTCTTGGCCTCCCTATCGCGGGAGGTGCCGCCTTCCCGCAGGAGCCTCCGGACAACTGGCGCGAGGACCTTCTGGCCAGGTTTCAGGGAGTCCTCCCACCTGTGTTGGCGGCCGAGTACTACGTCTTTCCGGAGGCACAGAGGCACGGCCCGCCCTTGCGGTGGTTGTCGCAGTTCCGGGTACGTGTTCCACATCATGCTCGTTGGTAGTGTCGCGCTGTCCTTTCCGTACATGGGTCTTACTATATTCTTCGTTGTGCACAGGTCGAGCGGATGGACCCTCACGCGGACGACCAGCAGGTGTCACGCCACCTGGAGGCGTGCTTGTTGTGGCTGTTTGGTTGGGTCTTTGTTCACCAAGCGATCCGGCGACACCGCCGTCGCGAGGCTCATCAGCAGACGCCAGAACCATCGCCGACGGGAGGGCCCCAGATCACCGGGGTTGGTGCGTACTTGCGCCACCTATCGCGGCTTGTGCGATCGTGCCTCGTGTCGAGACCGAACTCCATCCTCACGGGTGTCCTCTCCTCTGCAGCTTGTGGTCGTTTGAGCGCTTTAGCCTCGGGCGGCCTGATGAATAACAAGACCGTCGGGCCGGAGATGTACAACGCAGATGAGGTGGACCGCCGACGATGGGCTCTCTCTAGTGCCGGCGACGGCTACGTACTCTTTCCCGTGACTAATTTCTTCATATTACCGATCGTCCTACCTAATATGTTGTGTTCGTTCAGTGCAGTTCGCGCAAGTCGCAGTGACACGGCGTCTGGCCGTTCGTGGAAGCGATTCGACCGCCTCACCGTGGACGACGTTCGCTGGGAGCCATACTCGCCTCAGGAGTTACTTTCCCGCGCTCCCCACGGCCTGTCCTCGCTGTGCTTGTGAGACCGAGAGTATTGGCTGACCCGCAGGGTGCTTGTCTTCGATGTCTTCGTGGAGGACTACGGGGCGCATCGTGTGATGCGCCGATTAACCTACTGGCGAGAGGTTCGATGCATCATTAGGCGTGCGATGCGAGAACGTGCACTCGTGAGTAATCGGCATACATGAGTTGTTTTTGTTGTCGTCTCTTACGCACGACTGCTAACTACATGTTACGTCTTGCAGCTTTAGTAGGAAGGGAGTCCGCCGCGGCACGAACTGGGGGAGTAGGATGGGCCCATGGGTAGCGTAGTGGGAGGATGCACTACAGGACCGTGTGCAGGAGGACATCCCCTACGACCACACGAGCTATGACGAGTACATTCGCTGGTACGCTCCGCAGACACGTACCAGGCTCGTGCTCGCTGCTGACGAGCCCGCACCACGTGTCTCCGCCGGCCGACCGACACCACTTCGTGCATTTAGCGCAGGACGTGCACAACGCGGTACGTTACATACAACTCCAAAAATTTCGCTTGTGTTATCTGCCATTACAGTTTTCACCGTGTCTTCTTTTCGATGTAGGCGGGCATGGTTGCTGAGCTTGCGACGGACTGCGACTCGTGGTTGCAGAGGTTCACGGACGGTGTAGAGGGCACACGCGAGGACACGGCCCAGGTTTTCCGTCGTTTTCGGCAATGATGCGACGATTTTCCGGCTGTTGTCGTGCACGAGTGCTCCGGAGGTTGGCACGCCCAACTCGGTTCACACTCCGTCCGTCCGCCCGCCCGTCCGGCAGACACCACAAAGTGGGAGGTCGGCCAGACCACGTCCCGACAGCGCGCGCTTCGACCAGCCGCTCGGCGAACCACCTCCGACAGCGACGCGCTTCGACCAGGTGGCTCGGCGGACCACCTTCGACAGCGACGCGCCGAGGAGGCCGGGTCGAAAGCGAGACACGTCCCGGCGGTGAGGCGACCGACGAGCTCGCTCGAGTAGAGCACGCCCGACACCGCGGCGTCGCGCTACGTCGCCGCGGGCACGCGTGCGGACAGCTTTGTACACGCCATGGCGCTAGCCGAGGGTACGTCACGTCTCTGTTGGTCAGCACGCTTCGCGTTTTTTTATTAAGTAACAATATTTTGCTGTGCAGGTACATTGCCCTATGACAACGTGGATGTGCATCACGTGGACGCGCTGGACGAGGACGCGTAGGACTTTTTGGTGGACGAGGACCCGACACCTCAGCCCACACCTCCGTCCACACCCGCTGAGGTTCTGTCCGGCTCACAGCTTCTCGGTGCGCCAGCACCCACACAACACCCAGTGCTGTCCACCCCTTTGCCGCCTCTCGGTCCTCGTCAGATCAGGGTTCCAGACCGTCTTTCCCTCTCGGGGCCGAGGCCCCGACACCCAACCTTGAGGAAGGCGTCGGCGAGCCCGTAGGGAGGAGGCGCGAGGTGGGTCTGGCGATGGCGGCGAGGAGGATCTTTGGGGTGCGGTTGGGGGGTTAGTAGAGCGCGTCTTGTGCACCGCTTAACATTTGTTCTTTATGTGATACTTATATTTTGCACTTAATATATGATGCCTGGATTACTTTTGCATTCTTCTGTATACTCTTTCATATAATGCATGTTTGTTCAATGCATGTCAACACCTATAGCTTAATGCACACGACACCTCGATGCAAAAGTCAACTCGATAAATGGCAATCGCAATGACGCTGCGTCCACCATTTACTTACATACGTTACGATTGAGCGTAATTGCGACACATCGATACAACATGTCAACTCGATAAAAGGCAACCGCAATAACGCTTCACCATTTAGTTACATGCTTCATGAGATTCAACATAATTGCATACGTAAGGGACACTAGCGACGTCACGAGCTTCTCGCCCTCCTAATTGTAGAAGGTGCCTCGCAACCCACATAGAGTGTTCTCCGGTTAGGCGCCTCGGGGCGTGGTCATTTGTCGTTGTAGTGGCACGCACATATGCATTTAGGGTTCGCCGGCAAAGATGCGGGATCATAGGAACTTCCTATGTTCACGACCTCCTCATTGCCCTCTCGCCATCTGTTGGCGGAGGTCGTCATTTTGCTCGTTCAGATCGTCAATTTGTGCCTCTAAATCAAAGATTCGGTTCCACAATACATCCACGCATCGCACAACAGTCGTTCATGGGGAGGATCGATCCGGTGGTGAAGTTGCATTTCGCCATCTGCTACAAGGGACGGTTAGTATGGACGATGTATTACCAGTAACATAAACAAAACTATTTACCCCAGAGTATGGGCATCGGAAGAAACGCCGTCCACCATCGAAAGGGCCGTCTATGGCCTGCACGATAGCGTCCTCCCCGTGTCCGCATTTCGGCCACTTAGGTTGAGCACGCTTGTTCGGCATCAACCGATGGTTAGGGCCGAAGTCCTCCATCCTTTCGGGGAGAAGGTCCGGCTTCGGTGAACCCGGTTGGACTGGTCCGTGGGCGTCTGCCATCGTATGTTACTGTCAAACGGAGAAGGTTCTTCCTTCTACGGTTTGAAGGGTCGAGTGGTCGTAATTCGGAACGTGGGGCGTGCATTTTATAGGCCCGCGGGGGGAGACTAACAAAGCGGGTTTCGCGATGATAAGACCACACGGCCACCTTTGCGCGATGATAAGACGACACGGGCAGCTTTGCGCGAAGGACAAGACCACACGGGCAGCTTTGTGCGTTGATAAGACCAAAGGAGACGACTTCTGCGGTGACAAGACCACACGGGCAGCTTTGCAAACTGACAAGACCACACGGGGCAGCTTTGCGTAGTGATAAGACCAAAGGAGACAGCTTTCTGCAGTGACAAGACCACACGGGGCAGCTTTGCAAACTGACAAGACCACACGGGGCAGCTTTGCGCAGTGATAAGACCGAAGGAGACAGCTTTCGCGAAAGACAAGACTACACGCCCGACTTTGCGACCGACAAGACCACACGATGCAGCTTTGCACAGTGATAAGACCAAACGAGACAGCTTTGCGCAGTTTATGGTTTAGGTTTAGGGTTACGCTTTTCAGATCGACTTCACAACCCTGACCACCTCGCCAGCTTTTAAGACCGAAAAGACAAGACTCTGTAAAGAAAGACGTGAAAACACTCGCCTGCCACTTTTTAGACCGATAAGACAAAGACTCATAAAGCAAGCCATGACTTCACCGCAAAGTAAGACGTGACAACACTATGCCTCGCCACTTTTCGCATCGACTTGACAACACTCTACCTCTTGACTTTTGAATTAAAATACATGACTCTCTACTCTGCATGAAATTAACCACACCATGCCAACCATGGAGCTTATAAAAGAGGGTTGAACCAAACCCAACTCTCCACAACACTACACAACACATACCCAAACTATGGACTCTTGACAAACTTCTACGCGAGGTTGTTGAAGAAGCAAAAGTGGCTTAAGCAGAAGAGGAAACAGTTACAATACCTAGATAAATCAATGAAAGATGCTCCAGTACCACCACGTTTTCCGATCCCGCAGTGTGTGTGTGGCGAACCGGCATAGATCATTCAGTCCACACACCCAGACACCGCTGCCTGGGCGTACTACACATGCGAGCATCACCTCGTAAGTGTTTCTTTCACGTGACGATTTTCCTCTCCCAACGTTCAATTCCTTAAATTTTAACTTCATCCCCACGTAATGGCAGCCCGAGATGCGCCGCCACTTCTTCCAAAGGATCGACGACCGGAGATGTACGACAGGCATTCATCCGCCATACATCTTTGAACTACTCGGTGCGGGCGAGAACTTCGTCGCGGTGGAAACCTTACGTCTCGGACCTGCTGAGGAGGCACGAAGGGCCCAAGATTTCGCCGGGCGTAATCCATATCGATGACGCGTCGCTTATCGATATTTTTATCCTTATTACGTAAGGTTTCCTGTCACGGTGTACTTACATCCATCATACAATCGCGGGACATGGACAACTTCGACATACCACCGACGTGCACGATCCGTGACAAAGGCAAGGAAAAGGCTCATGCGGTTGACCCGGCCGCCACAACAGTATCCGGCCGCCGGGCGTAATCCGTATGGACGGCGTGAGTTACGAAGAATTTACACCATTCTTCGATTTTCACTATACGGTGCCCTTACATCACGGAATCGCAGGACATGGGCGACTTCGACATACCGGCCGACGTGGGCAGTCCGCGACAAGGGCAAGGGAAAGGCTCATCTTGGTGAGCCCGCCGCCACAACAGATCCGATCGCCGGCGTAATCCGTATCGACGACGTGAGTTATGAAGAATGTAAATCCTTTTCACAATTTCAAATATACGGTGCACTTACATCATGGAATCGCAGGATATGGACGACTTGATATACCGACCGACGTGGACACTCCGCGACAAGGGAAGGGAAGGCCGGCGAGGAGTTCAACGCCGAAATGGCAAGGAAGGAAAATGGCCCCGTCCACGATGAGTCAGTCATTACGTAGTAGTCCCCCGTCCTACCCCTCATGTTTTTTACTATCCTCTAAAGGCATGTATACTTACATGGTCCGGATGCTTGTGTCACAATGTACCGTAGTAGTAGCGAGGATGACTAAAGCAATTAGCCGAACCATCATGCCATGTGACTACGTGTAACGATGCTACAGACGCGGACTCTAATGTAGTTCTGGTTCCAGAGACCCATCAAAGCAAGACTATATTGCAAGTATGCCTCTTCTAGTGGAATCCCAGAAAGAACCATTCGCACCGACATTGAATCCTCCATGTTTTAGGCCATCTTCATAATCACAATGGCGTTCTCATTCTTCACTCATATTCTGTATAAGCTCCATAAAGTACGACATCGACTACGTGCGTACATACGCATATACGTTCAGACGACTTCATCGAGGAGAGACTCCCTCGCGCATCGTAATATCACTTACCTTTGTATTTACATATCATTACTGTCTCAATCGTCCTCACAAAATTCAACAGAAATTTACCGCACTACAACAATATACAACGATCACAAAATGTTATTGCGAGTCTGACAAATTTCGTACCCATGATATTCTACTGAAAATAACAAATGCACCAACCAACATCGTGACAACACTATTATTTTCAAAATAAATAACATGATATAATCAGATTTGCTAAATTTAATTAACCTACAAAATGTAATATTCATTACAACTGAATTAAACAATAATTAAAAGGTAAAAAGCACGTGGGGGCTCCTATCGCCATAGGGTGGGGCGACAGGACCTCCTGTCGCCGTAGGGTTGGGCGATCGACTGTCGCCCATTGTTAAGCGGCCGCAAGCAAGATCGCCGAGGATCTGGCGATGGTTTGATCCGCCTAACCGTGGCGCGATTTAATTTCAATCGCCCTACGGTTGGGCGACAGGAACCAGTCGCCCAACTGTTCGGCGACTCCATTGAAATCGCTCAACCATTGGGCGACAGACGTATATTTTTGTAAAAACAAATATCGCCCGAATATTTTTGATATTTCGATTAAAAAATAGATTATTTAAAAAAAAATTCTAACATGTTCAGTATATAGAAAATTTCTATTGATCATGTGTAGTCATGCCTATTGTGTTAACTCTTTTATACCTTCTATGTTTAAACAGAAAACATCTCTACAGCTGCACCAGATAAAACACTATGACTTTTGCACGAGTCCTCTGTAGCTGCAATGCGTTTTGCAAGAAACACAGTAGAAAACCGTTAGCCCGCCACATCTTTTTGGTTTACCTACATGTAACAAAGCTAGCTTGCTATGCCCTGATCAGGTCCAAGAATTACGCCTGTTGCCTATTGTGCTGATCCTATATATTTCCCTTTTAGTACACAGTGGACCATACACTGTGCCTATCGTCGTTGTATATGCTCTGTTGAGCACTTATGCTACCATGTCTTCGCTTGTTATAAATACTTACCAGGACTTGAATTTCCCGATGATTGTAGTGTTCGCCGGTATGTTGAGCTCAAGCCATCTGACCTTCGGTAGCTCCAGATTACATGATTCCTCTTTTATCAAAATAGTTCCTGTTATTTCCACTTTTGATTAATGACCCTCTTGGTTATATAGAAAATGACAGCATCTTATATTCCAAAATAAACTTTTCCCCCCTGTTTTTTGGCTAGCTATACCTCTGAATGTATTCCTATGTATTGTTTGTCTCAATTCAGGATGTCACTCTACTCTGTGCTTGACCTGTTCTTCTATCTGGTAAAGGATTTCTTAGCTTTTTATGGCAACAAGACATGGTGGTAGCATAAAACAACTGAAATTGATGCTAGATTACATTCACTAGTTGCCCAAAGCCCTAAATCATAAAGGCATATTAGTTTCTTTGAAAATTCAACGAAAAACGATTCCTGCCAAAACTATCGTCCACAGCTTACATTCTAACAATTACATCTGTTGGTCACTAAAAAAAAGGGACTTTCCAACGACCCAATTTCACACCACGAGCTGTTCAGACAAAAACGACAGACGCAACGTAGCAGCGGCTCGTTCTAGTCATTCTAATCCATTCAAAAACACATACACGCATAACATTTCAATCGGAAAAGTGCGTGACGATGACCGGTTGATTGCAACAAATTAAATGGGAGATCTGGCACACGCAAGCCCGCTTGACCCATCTCCAAGCATGGATCGATTGTGCGTATACTTGTTTGTCTCACGGACCCCCAATGCAGGGAAAATATTGGCTCCATATTCTTTCCTTCCAGCTAAAACAGAACATCTTTTGGTTAGAAGGCAGAACAAGCTAGGTACAACCAATTGGTTGTGTACATGATTGTACAGCAAATCATGGGTTCAGATTCTTGATCTGCTGTATTAGTTGTTATAATCAGGTCCATAAGTGTAAAGACTTATTCATTAATAAAATTTCAAAGCATGTACGATTAAATCCGATATTGTCTAGCCAAATGGTGGGAGAGCAATTATAAGATGAAGTTATTGTCATCCATTGAAACATGTGACACATGACATGAGGTGACATGACGAGGACTATAGCTAAAGTCACACACATGCACGTACGCACACGCGCGTATATTCGCGTGACTTGTGACTTGAGCTATAGACCAGTGTGGTAAAAAAATAGTGGTCGAATCTATAAACCAGTGTGATCGAAATACACTGGCCGAAGTTGTAGACCAGTGGTCGAAGCTTTAGACCAGTGTGTAATCAGGATCTGATAAACACTACTTAATAATCATTAATTAGTTTTCAATTAGCAGTTACTAGTAGTGTAATATGTGCTTTATTATACAGTTACTAGAGAGTAATTGTCTCGACTTTTAAAAGATCTGGACATGTCCAAACCTGAGAAGTTTTTTTATTCACCTCTCTGTTCTATTGGATTGGAGAGTTGTGCTGTCGAACCAAGTCATCCCTTCTCCTCGGCGTGTACTGAGAAGGGGGTGACTGGGTATCTCTGAACTATTGTCGTAGAGTTCACCTGCATAGGACGGGAATAAGGTTTCGACAGCAAGATTCATGAGACCGCTTAATCGCTTCATCTACGCTCAGACTGCTTGAGTCTGTACGCTTCTCGTTCTTCATAAAGCCTGACCGTAAGTTGGTTATGCGATCAAACTATTCTATTATAATCCTATTATTGTATATATTTAGAAGTACAATGAGTTGTCTGTTGTTAATATTGCTTTACGAATATCTAGTTTTATGCGATCTTTACCTTGTAATAAAATCTGAAATTAAAATATTATTCATATTTCCAACATTAGTTTACTGTACTTCGTTGCCAATTATGGTTCCCAGGGTGCACAGGTGGTAGGTACGTACTTGCATCTGTCAATCTCTCAGAGTCGTGCAGGTACGTTTTGCCAGCTAGCTAGGGAAATCCAGAAATGGCACCATGCATGATCAGGCACATTTCGCAGGTTTCAACAAAAGCAGGCTTCGTCGCAGCAACATGTGTTACTACCAGAACGTGCACACGCGCACGCACGATCCTTCGACTTTGATTGGAGTATAAAACAGACAGAGATGTGTACTGGTTTGATGCTGCGGCGATAGTTACGGAGTTACGGTAAAATGCACAGCTAGCTGGGGATCAAGCGGCCGGAGTAGGTTGCAATGTTCGTTCAAATCTAACCGCTCGTGGATTCGTACTACTGTTTCCAGAGTACGTTTCACTCTTTTACTAGTTAGCAGTACAATGGAAAAGGTAGCTGCACAGAAGGTAGGAAATCATCCACCGCGTTATTGTGGCGTGCCGTCCATTTCAACCTACATTGATGTGATTAAAAAAACACTAATTTTTGGAACAGTACGAACAGAACGCATATTGAATTTTTCGAAAGGAAATGTTTTTTTTGACACTTTCAGGATTCGGAAAGTCGCAGCTTTGATTTTCTCAGCTTCTTAAGAATTACTAAGGCTGGTTCACGCGCTACGCCGCATCCAACTGTTTTGTTGTGCGTTATCGACGAAACTGGTAGACAGGACAGGAGAGAAGAGTTTTGTAAATCACACCTTGGTAGTTTCAATGATGAAATATGCTTGTCTATATGTTGACATAGATTGCTATTAGGTAAGCATGTGGGATATCTGCACCATATCACAAGATGAGTACTAGAAAATTAGAAATCCTGAATTTAGTCACTCATATGCAACTGTTTTAGATGCTACCTGTCAGACATATATTGGTTTTTTCTGAAGTTTAAAGAGAGAGCCCATCTGATCATCAATAGGTAATATTAGCAATTAACGTACTACATGCCTCTGTACTAAATGAATGGTTCTACGTTAACTGAATGAGGAAATCTTGTAGAGCAGTGAAATAAGAATCCAATTCATACTACTAAATCGACGACTTAGTCTTCATATAATAATAAAACACAAACTAATCTTAGCAAATCAGTTCCTTCCTAAAGATAACGGTAACACCAACGGTCCATACTTACCAACGAACACCATATTACAAGATGAGTAGTAGGAAATTAGAAATCCTAAATTTAGTCACTCATATGCAACTTTTTTAAATGACACCTGTCAGACATATATTGTTTTTTAAAGTTGAAAGAGAGAGCCCGTCTGATCATCAATAGGTAATATTATCAATTAGCGTATTACATGCTTCTGTACTAAATGAATGGCTCTGTGCTAACTGAATGAGAAAATCTCCTTCGAGCATTTAAATAAGAATCCAATTCATACTACTAAATCGACGAATCAGGTTTCATATCATAATAAATAACAAACTAATCTTAGCAAATCAGTTCCTTCATAAAGATAATGGTAACACCAACAGTCCATACTTACAAATGAAGACTCAAATGAAATGCACCTAAGCATCAAATCACCTTACTTTGTATACATAGGCAGTCAGTAATCAACGTACTAGTTGCTCATTTGCAACGTAGTATTGTTACCCAGCCACCTACAGGTGGGCCCTAATTTCAGGAGAGATAGAGAGAGAGAGAGAGAGAGAGAGAGAGAGAGAGAGAGAGAGGGAAGGAAGCAGAGCAAGGAACAGAGGAAGTGTGGGGTCAGTTCGGGCAAGGGCCAACGCCAGCGAAGGGGTCGACAATGGCGGAGAGGAAGCCAGAGGGGTCAACATCGTGGGCCAGCCGTCGCTGGCCCTACCTAGTGGCGGGCCGCCATGGTCGACCGCGGGGAAGGAGGAGGGGCGAAGCCGTTGGAGGGGGAGAGGGCGGAAGAATAGGGGAAGCATGAGCATGAGGAACACGTAAGGAATTCACCGGTGTAGTTGTTGGCGACAGGGAGTGACTGACGCGTGCCGACGATGGGAGATGTGAGTGGCATGGCCTGCTCCCCGCGGTGAAGACACCCTGGAGAAGTAGAGGTGAAATCAATTGCTAGGCACGAGAGAATAAGGCATGAGCATGGCTCCCAAACAAGGAATCGGAACGAGTCTCACCGGAGGAGAGGACGACGTCGTAGGCGGAGGATTTCGCTGGTTTAGTGGAAGACTATGGCGTGGGGGTGCTCCACCAGTTGAAAACCCAAATTGATTAAGGGGAAACAGTCGTCACGCGGTGGAACAGGACGTGATGCAAAAGGAACTGAAGGGAACTCACCTGTTCGACGAAATCGTTGGGGTGAGTGTGGTGGCCGGCGCTGGCAAGGGGGAAGGGTGCTTCGCGTGTGACGGGGAGGAGTGGCGGCGTTGGGAAGACAGTGGTGGTGGGGACGGATTGGACGGAGTGGAAGGGAGAGGAAAGAACGGGAGGAGTCCCGAAGGCAGCATACGAGCGGAAAGCGACAGGAGAAAGGAGGAGAGGCGAAGCAAGAATACGGGAGGAGAGGCGAAGCAAAGCTGCGTTGAATAGAGGAGAAGCGGATGTGCAACGCTCCATTGTCGATCGAACGACGCAGGCATAGAAATCCGGAGGCCACACGGGCACGCGCGATTGGCAGAAAATGCCCATGAATCGCGGGGAGGGCTCTGATTCCTTGCGCTATAATGAGAGGGCTACTAGCACGTTATGTCTGCATAACTTGTGAGGTTTTAAACAAAGATTGATCCATTTTGTCAGACATAGACTCTATAGACAATAGTTGGTGGAAAACCTTCACTCTACCAACATATTTTCTAGAATTATGGGTAAGAAACTTCCAAAATTTAAAAAGAATATCAATTTGGACTTGGTTAAAAATAGTGGTCAGACAAACATCTTGATGACTTGATGAAAAGCAAAAGGTCAGTAAATCAGATATTTTCTTATAGCTTTATACCAAACATATGCGCATAATTTGAAGTAGACATTTCTTAACTATAACATGAAACCAGTCAAGTCACAATTTTTTCATCAAACATTAAGCAGCAATAATCAAATGTGAATAATCTGTAGTGGTTGAAAACAAAAAAGGAGAAGGAAAAGAAGTTTTTTTATAAAAAGATTTGTGACAACAATAACATCCCCAGCCCCCAGCCCATCCCTGCTACCCACTTAGTTGAAACCTTCCTCCAAGGGCACTATGCGTCTAATTAGAAAGCAAATTACAAACTTGCACACACATTCACACTAGTGGCTGAAACAAATCAGATCAGCAACCTGTCTAAACATACTCCACAGTACACACGAACCTAAAACAAAAAATATGATAGCTCACGATGTAGTGAAAAACAAACTACCTTCAAAAGGGCAATGTGGATGCGTGTGAGGTTGTGGTTGTTGGAGATGAGCGTCGTCTCGATTTCCTCTTCGGAGAGGCCCAGGTCCCCCTTGATCACCGGCTCGAATAGCTGGAAACCCCAAACCGAAACCCCATGAATCCAACTCCCTAGAACCGAATTGGTCTGAGCAAAGTAGGGAACCCCGGGAGGGAAAGGGGAGAAAAAAGAAAACCCTAGGGGAAGTGGACTCACCCAGAGAAAGTGGAGAACAGAGGTGAGCTCCCAGCGGTGGATTTGGGTAACCTGGTCGAAGGGGAGGCGGTGGGCGGCATGGGGCAGTGGCGGTGGCAAGGGCAGCCTAGGTGAAGGGGAGGAGGTGGGTGGCGTGGGCACAGTCGGAGGGGAGAAGTAGGGCTCTAAGCAGCTGCATGGGGGATGTAGAAAGAGAGCAGGAGAGGAGTAAGCCGAGGGCGGCGGTGAAGGCTGGCGGCACGACAAAGGGGAGGAGGTGGCGCAAGCGAGGAACGGCGGAGGGAGGAGGTGGGCTATGACGGCGTGGGAGAGGGAGGAAGAGAGTGAGAAAGGAGCTAGCCGAGGGCAGCGGCGGTGGTGACAGTGGCGCAGGCGAAGGGGAGGAGGTGGGCGGGGCGGTGCGGCGCTGGCGAGGGCAGGGTTGAAAGGGAGAAGGAGGGCTCTGAGCGGCGGCGTGGGAGAGGGAGGAAGAGAGTCCGAGCAGCGACGTGGGAGAGGGAGGAAGAGAGCGGGAGAGAAGCAAGCCGTGGGTGGCAGGGGTGGCGAGGATGACAGGGGCGAAGGGAAGGAGGTGGGCGGCGCAACCGAGGTGACAGGCGGAGGGGGAGGCGGTTGAAGGCCTCTCCGAGGGGAACGTGGGCTAGGGCAAGGAGCTTGGAGTGCGCACGGACGGTCGGATCTGGCCCTTGGTGCCGATCAGATGGCCACAAGCGTTCAGGACCCCAACACATTTCTGGAAACCACGAGGGGCTTTATGCAAATAGGCAAAAGCAAAAACTGCAGTCGCTGGTTCGTCCAGGAGCTCGACATGATTCTGCAAACCACTGAGGGCTTTTTGAGAAAACGACGACGTGGAGCTCCGAGAGGCCAATGATCTCTTCCCCTATTAGAAATAGAATATTTCGAGAAGTGTTGCATTTCATGGCTTCAGATAATTGGAACGCCTAGCGAGCGAGCACCGAGTCCGAACGGATTCACGGGCATCTTCTACACAACAATGTTGGCACATCATCAAGGATGACCTGTTTGCCGCGATGCAGTCAGGGATTGTGCCAAATGAACAATGGTCACATAGTGCATAGTGCTTCTACCTAAAACGCAAGACCCAGCAACTCCAAGCGACTACAGGTCAATTAGTTTGCTACACAGCGTAGCATAAATCTTCTCCAAGATGCTTGCTAATCGGCTAGCAGGTCGCATTAACGGTCTTATCCAGAGTGCATTCATCCAGGGAAGGCAAGCAAGACATTTCCACATGCCGATGCTACTATTCAAGTTGGACATTGCAAAAGCCTTTGATTAGGTTTCTTGACCGTACCTCCTGGATGTCCTACAAGATAAAGGTTTTGGCCCAAGATGACGGCCATCTCACTGTCACCCTCCTTCTCAAGAGTCATTCTAAATGGGACTTGAAAATATTATCCAACATCGACGAGGACTACGTTAGGGAGGTCTGCTTTCACCATACCTCCTCATCCTAGCGATCGATCCCCTACATCGGCTGCTTGACCTCACAATGACTCCTGGCCCTCCATCTAGGAGGCGCAAAGGCGTCAGGGATCCGGAGTAGGGGAGCCGACCCGAGCTCGCCTGAGGCAGGGCCTGCGGCCAGAGGCGAAGCGGAAACTTGTGTTGTCATATTTGAATTAAGCTCATCTCTACGAGGACCTAAAAGTAGGAAAGAAGCAATGTATTTCTTTCTGATGAACCACACCAACCACTGTGCTTCGATCATCTCTCAATTCACTGATTCATCCATCTAGGAGGGCAACTACTCCCACTTATGGTAGTAGATAAACTGGTGGCGGACATGTATCTGCAGGACTCTTCGTAGATAATTGGAACAAGTAAAACATCACTCGGGCTGAAAACCTAAAGCTACCTTGCTTGCACCTCCATAGCTCGCATTCTCCTTTCAATGCAGCAATTAAGGTCCAATGGCAGTAAATCAACCATAGGGGCCAGTCGGTAAAAGTAAAACTCATACTAATCTACGTGGAACAGACGACCATGCAAAGGTGAATAATGATTTTATACATAAGAAGAGAAGATCTAAACAATTTTAATAAACGAAGGTAAAGACAATAAAAATGTATTAAGGAAGAAAAAAAGTAGCAGAGAAACTTCACAGTTTATAAATTAATTTTTTAGAAATTATAAATCCTTATGGCTTGCCATTCTAACTAGGTCATGTCCTACAGCCGATTCGGCTCTGATACCAACTTTGTCAGGACCGGATTTATGAATCTAAACCCTTTGTGTATTTCTGCACTGGTCCTAGATCAAGTTAGTGCACACAGTGAATACGGTCATGATAACAAGTTCGAATCACGATTCATAACATAAAAATAAGTAACAGAGTACCGACCTTATGGTCACTTTTTATAATAAAGGTCACTTGACCTCAAGTCTTACAAGCGACGGAAACTGAAATAAGATAAACTTAAAAAATGGCCCATCAATGCACCCATCGACAATTGATTGGAGAGTACATCCTAGTATTTGGGATGACCTTCATCAAAGCCACACACGTAGAAGTCGTAATACTCCTCAGCATCTTTGAAGACTTCTGAGATTTGCTTGAGTGTAGCATGACATAGAGTACTCCACAAGTCTTGGGAATAATGCAATTACATAGGTGCAAGGCTTAACAATGGAGGCTTATATGGTTCTTTAGCACAAAGCAACATTTTAAGTTTCAACGGTTTTCACAAAGCATTCATTTGACAAAAATAGTTGCAATAATTAAACTAGTGAAGGTTTTAACCACCAACCACTAGTATCTATCCACCAAGGTTTGAAGGATAGGGTTCTAGCTATCATAATTACTACACGAGTCCCAACCACTCTCGGATTCCCAAAGTATATTTCTTTGAAAGAAAAACCAAAATCTACCGTGTGAAAATGCAACCCTTAATGATGGGCACGGTTGTTCGGATAGTTTCATACTCTGCAGAGGTTGTACAAGTTTTCCCACACGATGTGATCGACTTATACAGTTGGCCATGACACACTTCCTTAAGCGTGTGAAGAAGTAGATCACAACAAGGCCTTTTACAATGTCTCACCCTAACATCAGCCCGCCCTATGAGCTAATTCCTCAAAATATGGACGTCATTTACCATCATCAAGGGGGCTCATAGTTGTGTTGGTAACACCTGCATGGACATGGACATCTTTTACCATCGTCTAATGCAAGTTCCCGACAGGCATGGATGTCATTTACTATCCTCTGCACGACCCAGATAAAACTTACCGACTACAGCCTGCGGGCTTAATGCTCGAACTCTGTAAATTACTTGGCCAGGTCCTTCCCATAGAGGCACGTGTGGTTGTACGGTAGTGTTCAGTTTGTATAGACACAAGCGTCGGTTCTTAATATAACTCAGGCGGAACTGTCACATTACAAGTTCTCGTGCTCAAGATGTACCCGCCTGATCTTACCATCCATCCAAGTCTAAAATATATTTTCACCATTTTATTTTATTTTTTAAACCAGGGGTGATACCTATTGTCATACATTTCTTAAACTGGTTTGAATAAAGTCTTGTAATAGTTCCTGTCCATAGGATGATAATGACCGATATAGCTTGTCTAAGCAATTCTACCATTATGGACTAATACATTAATGATGTAACCATTACCATGGATTTGCTATATTAGGGTGACAAATGTTCGATAATATCAATGTCAAGGAGGTCAATTTCAATTAGGAATAGTTAACATTTTCTAACAGGTAAAATCGTCATTTCATGTAATTAGCAATGCATACTAATTTTGAACGATATAAAAATAAAATTTTGAAAACAGTAGGCACAACATGACTAAGGAATACTTGCCTTCGTCGTAGGTGGGTGTCACTCCCTCTGGTTGCTCCAAGTTCGATTCGACAACGTTGGACTCTACATGCGCGAAACGAAACAACTAAAATTTAAAAAATCAACAATTATAAAATTAGTATTGATGGACATATTACGAATTTAGGAAGAAGAACAAGATCTATCAGAACTTGCATGAAGGAGAACAGGCTTCTGGAAGTTTGATTGGAAGTGAAAATGTTGGAAATTTCCCGAGACTGACAGGTGGGTGGGCCCTTGATCTATGAACTGAGTCCACGACTTTGAATGGGTTTATAGTGGACCGAGTCTATAGAATAGTACCAACTAATAGGTGTGACCCATCTGAGAGAGAGAGAGAGAGAGAGAGAGAGAGAGGAAGAAAGAGGGAGAAAACAAAGGAGGGGCACAACAGCGGACAGCAACCGAGGCACGGGTGAACGGTGGCGACAGCGTGCCGGCAACATCATTCGAGAAGTAGCATGTGCACAAGCATGGCAATAGCGAGGGGAGTCCTCCGGGACGTTTGGCAAGGCTGGAGGTGGTCCGTGGCGGTGGGGGCGAAGGTGGCGGCGGTGGTGAAGTCTATGGTGGTGCAAAAACTAAATCGGTGTGCGCAAAAGGTTGAGAAGGGTGAGGCGATGCTACTAGTGCAAAGAATTGGGAAGATGCTCACTAAGGACTGAAGGGATACGGGTAGGCTACACTCACTACTACAAAATAGGCTATACTAGACGCCTCATCACAGACTGTGTTGTACTTATCACAAACGGTTTGTAAATAGAACCGTCTGTGATAATTCGCAGACGGTTCTTAAGAAGAACCATCTGTGATAATCGCAAACATCACAGACAGTTATTATTAAGAACCGTATGTGAATTATCACAGATGGTTCTATTTACAAACCGTCTGTGATAATGAAACGTCACAAACAGTTCTTAATAAGAACCATCTGTGATATGCATGCATTAAATACCCGACCGTCCCGACAGACCCCCTGCCCCTAGCGCCTTCACCCCCTTCCCATTTGAGCTGCCACCCCTGCTGCCTCCTCCCCATTGCGCCACCTTAGAGAGGAGAAGGAAGGGAAGGAAGGAGGCAGGTAAGAGAAGGAAAGGAGGAAGCTAAAGAGAGGAGAAGGGAAGGAGGAAGGGAGGAGAAGGAGAGGAGGAACAAAGGGAGGAGGATCTTGTGGGATATTTGGTATTTTCGTCGTGAGCTCCGAGGGTAACAATTTATAACCCTTTATATTTGCCATAGGTTAATCGCTAATAATTTTAGTATGTTTGGTCAATAGGAAGAGTACTTGCATTTTATTAATCTAATTTAACACTAATTTGTTACGTGCGTAGTGTAGATGGACCGAAACTGGATGTACGGTAAGAACCGTGTGAGTGAAGAGTACATTAATAGTGTGTTTGCTTTTAGAAGAACCACTGAGTAGGATATGTTGAAGAAGGGGATAAAATTTATGTACTGTCCATGCATTGATTGCGGTAATCTGAAGATATTTAACAACCCAGCGCAAATCAAAGCACACTTGATTCGAAGGGGTTTTAAAAAGGGGTATACATGTTGGACCAATCACGACGAAGAGCAGATTATACACGAAGTTAATAATAATGACATTATCGAGAAAGTCAATAATATGCTAGATGTGGACTGTGCTTTTGATGAGGATAAGTCGTACGATGACAATCTGGATCAGATGCTACGCGATGCAGAAGGGAACTACAGCGAGAGAGAGTTTGGTACATTCGATGGCTTAATGGAGGACTCGAGGAAACTTTTATTCTCTGGCTGCAAGCCGGAATACACAAGGTTGTCATCCGTGCTTGAATTGCTGAAATTGAAGATAAGCAATGGTTAGTCCAACAAGAGTTTCACGGCATTATTAGGTCTCCTAGCGGACATCCTTCCAGAGGAAAACGTGTTGCCCAGCACCACCTACCAAGCCAAGAAGGTTCTTTGTTCATTGGGAATGGAAGTAGAAAGAATACATGCATGTCCGAACGATTGTATCCTCTACCGTAAAGAGTATGCAGACATTCATATATGTCCCATGTGCAAAGCATCCCGATACAAGCGTAAGAATCCTACTAAGGTGAAGCAAGGACCTCCTGCTAAGATGTTGTGGTATCTGCCTGTAATCCCACGTTTGAAGCGTTTATTTACGAACCGAAAGGAGGCAACATTATTGTGTTGGCACTCGGAGGAGCGTAAGAAAGATGGAAAGCTAAGACACCCTATTGATTCTGCCCAGTGGAGAAACTTCGATCGGAGCTTCGAAGAGTTCGGTGCGGAACCGAGGAACATAAGGTTAGGGTTGAGTACAGATGAAATGAATCTTTCAGTAACATGAGTAGCCGACATAGCACCTGGCCCGTGAATTTATGTATGTAAAACATTCCTCCTTGGATGTGTATGAGGCGAAAGTACATTTTGATGTCACTACTTATCCAAGGGCCGAAGCAACCTAGGAATGATATTGATGTGTACCTAGAACCATTGCTGGAAGATCTTGTGACACTGTGGAACAAAAGGGCACAAGTATGGGATACGTACAAACGAGAGAACTTTACTTTATGCGCCATGTTGTTCTGCATCATCAATGATTTTTCTGCCCTTGGTAATCTGTCAGGGTTCAGTACAAAAGGAGCCACTTAGATGGTACCGAGAGTGTATGGCTGAACAAATCGCGCAAAACTGTGTACATGCGTCACCGTAGGTTCCTTCCCAGAATTCACCCATACCACTAGATGAAGAAACAATTCGACGAAAATAAGGAGGACGATTTAGCTCCAAGGGCTTTTAGAGGAAAAGAGGTCTATGATATGGTTAAGAATATCGATGTTGTGCTTGGAAAGGGACGTAAATTGAGGACCCGTTAGAAGAACATCTGGAAGAAGCAGTCAATTTTTTGGGACTTGCCTTATTGGGAGCACTTAGAAGTTCGCCAGTTCATCGACGTCATGCACGTGGAGAAGAATGTATGTGATAGCTTGATTGGTCTTTTACTGAAGATTAGTGGCAAAACAAAGGATGGTGTCAATACACGGCGTGACTTGGTTGATATGAACATAAGGACTAAGCTAGCACCAAAAGAGACCGATAAAGGCCGAACGTACCTTCCCCCAGCTTGCTACACTCTGTCCAAGGCCGAGAGAACTGAACTGTGCTAGAGCTTGTATGGTGTGAAAGTTCTGCCCAGTTACTCCGCCAGCATTAAGAAACTTGTTTCTATAGAAGATTTAAAATTAATTGGTATGAAGTCTCATGATTGTCATGTGTTGATGACACAAATGCTTCCTGTTGCAATTAGGAGTATTTTGCGGAACAAGGTCCGAGTGACAATCTTGAGGCTGTGTTATTTCTTTAACTCAATTTCTCAGAAGGTCATCGATCCCCAAGGACTAAATGCTCTGTAGGCCGAGGTGGTAACGACTCTATGTCATCTTGAGATGTATTTTTCTCCGTCATTTTTCGATATCATGGCCCATCTCATTGGTCACCTTGTGAAAGAGATAAAGATATGCGGCCCTGTGTTCCTACGCCATATGTACCCGTTCGAGAGGCACATGGGAATTCTCAAGTTCTACGTACAGAATCGATCTCGACCAGAGGGCAGCATCATCAAAGTTTATGCAACCGAAGAGGTCATTGAGTTCTGCATCAACTACATGGCTCAGGTGGAACTGATAGGTGTGCCTCTATCTCATCATAAGGGGAAACTAGAGGATATCGGGACCATCGGAAGGAAAGCAATCACTCCCGATCTGGATACGTACGCTTAAGACCATTTCACGGTCTTGCAACACATGATCCAAGTGTCCCTGTACATCGACGAGCACAAAGATATAGTACACCAACAGAATCCAGACCGGTCGGAGGTTTAGATCACGAGAAAGCACAAATGTCGGTTCAACAAATGGTTAAAGGTGTGATTCACTAGGAGGTCATCAAGTGATGATACGCTGCTATGGTTGGCAAAAGGGTCAAAATTTACAATTGTCACATGGCAAGGATACGACATAAATGGGTACACATTTTATACGACAGCTCAGGATAGGAAGAACATAGTCTAGAACAGCGGTGTTCGCATAGATGCGTTTCACAAGCAGTTCAATACCGCCGAGCCACGTGAGTTGAACTCCTACTATGGGTTGGTAAAGGAGATTTGGGAGCTCGACTACGTACTTTTCAAGATCCTCCTGTTTCGATGCCATTGGGTTAAACTTCCGTAGGGTGTGAAGGTCGACAAGTACGGCGTCACTACTATGGACCTCAAATGTGTCGGATACAAGGACGAACCATCCGTACTCGTTAAGCAAGTTGTTCAGGTTTTTTATGTAATGAACCCGGCAAATAAGAACCACCATGTAGTTCTTCATAGAAAAATAAGAATTGTCGGAGTTGAGAATGTCGTGGATGAGAAAGAGTGCAATTAATTTAAAAAGTTGCCTCTTTTTGGACACGGCATCAGGCTCGAGGAAGAACACAGTGAGGAAGCTAGCTATATCCGCGTCGATCATTATGAAGGGCTATATTTTAATTAAGAATTTATTCCATTATAATTTATTCCATAACATGAGACATGATCTGTGTTTTCTACTCTTGGTTATTATTTCGCTGTCAATGTGGACTTGCCATGTGTTATGGACTTGTAATCTCTTATTTTGATGTTAATATAGAATTGTCACGTGTTAATGTGTTATGGATTTGTCATCTCTGATTTTGCTGTCAATGTGGACTTCATTGTAATGTGCAATGGTAATATTATGCACTTGCACAACCTATTTGGTCCCGTGCTAGCCGAAAAACATAGTAGCTATAGAATGAACTATCACATAGCAGCATATCACAGATGGTTCTTATCACAGACGGTTCCATAATAGAACCGTCTGTGATATGAGACCATATCACAAATGGTTCTATTATGGAACTATCTGTGATTACTTATCACAGACGGTTCCATAATGGAACTATCTGTGATACCCCTTTATTAGTAGGGAACCACTAGGGTTTGCGCCCTTATTCTCGCGCCACTCGCCCGTTCAACTACCCAAAGCCACTCTTGCCCGTTCCCCTTCCCACCTAAGCGCCACTGCCTCCATGCCGGAGCCACGCCGCTCGGTCTCCTCCTCCACGCCGGCTCTGTGAGTATGTCAGTCCATATACATATACTCCTCTCCGATTGAAGCAAGGGGAGTCAGTGAGTGAGGAGGATTTTCGGATGGGGCAAAAGGAATATGCGGGCAATGATGGTTTACCTTGTTGAGTTTGTTTTGGAAATGGGACGACAGTGGTATGGTCGCGGTGGTGCTCTCGGGTGCTCTGGTTGGTCACCTCGGTCTCCAGTGGTTGATGCTGGTTCTTGGTCACTCCTCTTCTCCCTTGCTCCTCTCCTCCTTCCCTTCGCTATCTCTCTGTTTGTGGCTTGGTGGGCAAAGGATGGTAGTGCGTTGCTTGTTTGGTGGTGGCTTGCTTGCTTGTCTTATGATGGCCTTCTGGTTTTGTTTGGCTTTGTGAAGTGAGGCAGTGCTTGGTTGCTTGCGCTGGAGGTGCTTTCGGTTGAGAAGAAATGAGGCTTGGTTGGCTTTGTGAAGCAAATAGCTTATATGAGCGAGATGCATCCTGGTGGTGCTTTCCTTTGTCTTGTACATATGTATTTGCTCTGTTATACTGGCACTGGGAGATATATTGCAAAGAGATTTTAGTGGGTTCTGTTAGATAGCTCGATGATGATTGTCAAAATCTAAAATTGAAGTGATAATTGAAAACAGACTTGAGCCAAATTTAATCGCTTTCTAGTGTCAATTTGATCTAGCATCTTTGTTGCTCACTTTAGTCCAGTTCGAACTGGATGGAGTTTGATCTTTTATCCTGTGATCTTGTTAATCTTCTGTGACACATTTGCTCTGTTATATCCAGTTTGTTTGAGAGGCTTTGTACTGAAATATTTGTGATTTATCTCTGTACATTTGCATAGACATTCTGTTAATTTGAGCTCAAGGTCTGTTCTGGAGTTGTCATATTCAATTAGTGAAGAGATATTGACATATGTGTCGTGATGGCCAAGCTTTTGTCTTGTGCATCTAGCCGTCTGAGAGCAATCATTAATCTTTTAAATCTTAGCTTTATGCTGATTTCTTTTGTATACATGATGATTGTATTGAGCATATTATTCTTTATGCGGGATATTATGTTTTTAGTTCATTGGTTGGGTAACTTCTATTTTTTTTTGTATAAAATATGTTTCCAAGGGAAATTATCTTCGAAAATACCTAGTGGATATCAACTTGCAATCCATTTTATTTATACTTTGAATTCTGAAATTTTAGTTCATTGCGTATGTAACTCGTATAGATAGCAAGTAAGCGAGATGGCGTCCACACCGTCTTTGCCGCCGAATGCGTCTGGATCTCTGAAGAAAGTGGTACGTGTGAGACCCCGACGTTTATTAGGCTCATAATACTTAGTCATCCGATTGACCCTAGTATTATCAACCAAATAAACCCGGTCTCGAGAGATGTATACTTCGAATGCGCAATACATACCTCACAACAAAAGAATGTATCAATTCCATACAACACATAGAACATAAGCAACAAACCGAAGTTAACATTAATATGGAATAGATATTACAAAAGAGAGGCCCTTAGGCCAAAAAGCAAGAATACAAAAAGATAACAATGAAGCAAAAGTGCCATAAAGATGGCTATAACACAAAGCCAATCGGTGTGCCTTAACCCTAGGCATCGGATCGAACCGCCAAGCTAGTCGTCAAGAAATCGCAACACGTAGCACAAAAGAGAGGCTCTTGGAGCTCTCCTTCTTCCTCTGCAACAAAAGCCACAAAATTGCCACAACCACGGCGATGAGTACATAAAGTACTCCGCAAGACTTACGTGTGAGATAACAGAACTATAAATAGCTACATGCAAGCTTTATTTAAGTGGATGAGGCTTTGGACTCATTTTAGCATAAAGCAACATTTATTTGCAATAACATAGTAGATTGAAGGCAATTTGGCAAAGCATTTTTAAATGTTGAAGTAACAACGAGATAATAACATAATAACAACAACAAGAACAATCACGAAGTGACTAACCCAAGTCACCACAACAATAGCATGAACTCCCGCTCATACCAACCATGTCAAGTTTTAATTAAAGGTTGTAGTCTAGTCTTGAACGACCTTACCAAGCATGTCCATAACCTAGGGCGAGGCTATTCAATAGTTTTATCCTGCAGGGTGTACCACTGCACCCACACGCCGAGATCGCCTTTCCTTTACGCACACTTCCAAGGTGTCTTTGCACGCTAAGTCCTACGAGACCTTTCCAAAGGATGAATGCTAATTACGAGCTGCACAACCCACGGGAGAAGGAGCCATCACAACCTTCCCTAAGCTAATGCTCCTCCCACACTATACATATACATTTGTTTTTGAAAACACACCAACCGAGCTCGCTCATAATTAACACCTCCTAGAGTACTTAGTCAAGAGGGGTTCCATATGCCCATCGCGTGGTTAGTACGCCAAATCGCTGGCTTAGTGACCCAAGTACTCGGTCCTTAGGGACCAGCATACCACCACATCCAAAAACCGCACCATCCATCCAATATGCCCAAGTCCAAATCAATCTTTTATTTTCAGTTTTTGATTTTACAAATTAATCAAAGCACAAGTGCTGGACATATAGGAGTAATAATCATTTTTGAGTGATCAAGACCATCGACTAAGTCGATGATCGCCCATTTCTACCGATAACTAGGCATGTCTAAGCAATTTACATCGAAACTACTAAGTGATAAGAGCTCATCCAACGAGCTCCCACCACAGCAAATAACCTAGGCTCATGGTAGTAGAGGATAAACAATTCCTACAGATCATGCAACTATAGGCTCGCTAGCGACATTTAACACAAAGTAGCATGCATACATAGAAGTAAAACAAAGTATTAAGCTTTAAAGTAATGGGACAATGATGGAAATGGTCAAACTGCTTGCCTTGTTGCTGGTGGTCAAATTGTGGTAGAGGGTCGCTCTCGGGATCACCACAAATGTCGAAGCTTCAACGGAAAAGCGAGAAAGAACCGATAAGAACGACGAAACACAACAAAGACAGCACAACAAACGAACTCCAAATTCTCTGAAAATTTTACAGCAGCAAGACAATGATTTATCATGAATTTAGCAATAAGAACCAATTGATTTGGATTCTCAATGCAAAAGATATGATGAAATCAATTCTGCTCAGCCTATTAATTACCAAACTGCACTATTCACTAATTTAATTATGAGGCAACATTTTCTAGAACAGCAGCGAAGCTGAAATTTTTACTGTAAAACCAGCACCTCATGAGATGAATAACACAATTGAGTTCATCTCATTTGGAGCTATATTGCACTTTCTACAAATTTTCAAAAACAAGAACTTGAACAAAATTATAATGCACAAGTCCTCAATTTCCTAACAGCAACATGCTCAAACTAATTTTCACAGTGAGTTCACTAAGAGAGGAAACCAACAAAGTTGGTCTCACCCACAAATAGTCTATGGAGCATTAGTTATGTATTTTACAAGTTAAGCATTGATTTAAGTGCACATTTTAAAGTTGGTTTTAAAATCTAATGGCAAACTGTGCTCTGGAGCTGAACTCAACTTACAATCATTTTTGGATTAAAGTCAAGTTCAAGACAGAGCTAACACAATTTGAATGACCTCATTTGGAATTAAAATGAAAGAGATATGAAATTCTAAAGTTATACCTTAATTCAGTTTATACTAGAGCTCACTGGAATTTCTAAAACCCATAAGGACATGGGAGGACGTGAGCCACAGATCATAGATCTAACGGCTCAGACCTCCCAGGTGAACAACGCCTGCGCGCTCAGGAGGTCCAGAGGTCCCGACCTCCTAGCAACTCACATGCGCGAGGTGAGGGGAGGTCGTGGCCGTGAGCGGGAGATCCAACGGACCACAACACGAAGGGAGGTCCTAACGGACCAGATCTAAAGGGAGGTCCTCAACGGTGAGATCTTCCAAAGGAAGATCTAAACTACCAAGATCTCCCCGAGGAAGATCTACATCGTCAAGACCTCACAGGGGAGGTCCTGGACGGTCTAGATGTTCCAAGGGAGGTCCTCGATGGTTCAGATCGTCCGAGGGAGGACCTTGACGGCCAAGATCTACCGGGAGGTCATGAGCGGTGAGATGGCCTAGGGAGGTCCTAAGGGAGGTCTAACGTTCTGAGACCTCCGGGAGGTCTGGACGGCCATGATTACGCAAGGGAGGTCTTGGGCGCTCGGATCTCCTCGGAGGAGGTCCGGGCGTCCCTGCACTCCAACGCCAGCACGAGCTTAGGACATGAGATAAATCTTGCGGGACCACGAGGAGGTCCGCGCGCGAGGGGTTTTAATGCGCGCAAAGGGGACAGGGTTAATGGCAGTTAAGACACCAATGATTGCGATGATTGGGCATTTAAAACGGTGAATTTATGTCCTAAAAACGACAATGACACGCTCGGGACGTCCGGCAAAATCCCGGCGTGAAGAAGTGATCCTCGCCGGCGATGTAGAGCTCGCCGGTGAGGTCCAATGATACCACTGAGTGCACAATAACGTTGCGCACCCAGTGGACCTCCTCTCGACGGCGACGGCGGCTTTGAACGCCGGCGAGCCGGAGAGGGCAAAAGATGACCAAGGACGGCCAAACACGAAAATGCAAAAAGCAGACTCAAGCGCAACATTCAAGCTTGTGCCAAGAAAAGCTCCATAAAATCATTCATGCGGGTGCGGATCTAAAGGACTACAGGAGGAGTACCGGAGGTCCTAAGGTCTTTGGGAGGTCGTGGAGGTGATGACCGAGTTGGGGAGACAACGAAGCTTGACTCACGGCCAAAGCTCCAGCTCCAAGCTCCTCTTTGTCCACCTCTGAAAAATGCCCAAACAATTTAAGTTAGGGTTAACTTCCAAGAGGTGTTTAGGAGCAAAAGTGAGCAAAGGTTGGAAAGAGGGAGCCATCGAACCCTTGTCTCACCGATGAGCTCCAAGGACTTCAACAATGGCGCCCAAGATGGGAGGTGAGTGAGAGTTAGTGGAGCGAGGCTCACCACGCACAAGTGCAAGGCCGAGGTCGGTTGTGTGCAAAGGAAGCCAAGGAGGATCCCAAAGGATACTTTATAGCTTTGAGTGAAGGTTTTGAGCTGGGCTAAGCTCCATGGTGAGCTTAGCCCACGGGTTGGTCCATGGGATGGACATGACCTAAAGTTGACAACCGGGCAAAGGCGATCTTTGTCTTGACTGATAAGTCGACCAGCATTAAATGCGGTCAACAAAGAGTCATGAAAGGACACAAGGACAAGCCGACATTAACTCCACCGCTCGAGCACGCATGCGCGCCAGAGGAAGGAGAAGAACAGGGAGGTCCTTATGACCGTTGGATAAGACACAGGGAGGTCCTAACCATCGGATCTCATTTTGAACCGTTATGTTTTAAGTGGTGGGAGGAGGTCCCACCACACGATCAAGGATGGGGAGGTCGTGGCCCTCCGATTTCATAATCGAGAAACGCACGTGGGGAAAGGGACAGAGGTCTAAAGCGTTGGATCTCCATCCAGCGGTGCGGACCTCCAATGAGGACTTAATCGCACGCGATCAAAAGACATGAGGGGAGGTCATGGCCTTTGGATTTAAATCCAAGGGCACCGACACGATGGGGAGGTCCGATATGATGCGCAAGCAAGGGAGGTCATGGCCTTTAGATTTAGATCTAAGGGCTACGATCTCACGTCTTGTTGCCGGGAGGTCAGTGCGCATGAGACAAAGGAGGTCGTGACCGTAGATTTTAATCTAACGGTGCACAACAAAAGATGGGGAGGTTGTGAGTCTTTGGATAGCAGGAGGTCGTGAGTCGTTGGATTTGATCCAACGGCTCGACCTAGGTTAGTGGGAGGTTTGTTTAGTTTAACGGTGAGGGAGGTCGGGCCATGGATCTTGGATCCAAGGGCTATGACCTCACGCAGTGGGATGACCTCGACCGAGTATGTTGAGGAGGAGGTCGTGGTGTTGGATTTGATCCAACGGCTCGACCTCAACAAGGGGGATGACCTCGCTGCGATGGTTTAACAAATCGAGGAGGTCTTTGAGGTTTAACACATGGGAGGTCATGACCATGGATCACCGATCCAACGGCAATGACCTCATGAGGTGGGGAGGGCCTCGCGGTGTCGATCATGAGGAGGTCGTGGTGTTGGATGTAAATCCAACAGTGCGACTCGATCAAATGGAGATGAGGTCTGTTGAGGTGCAGACCGGGTTGGGCTGGACCAACTTTGAATATAGCTAGCCCAAGGAGCAGTCTGAGCTTTTAAATTTAGTTTTTAACAAATGAAACTTAGCGAATTATTTGAGATAGCAAATGAACTCCAAATTTGATGAAATTTTAACTGGAGCTTGCTGACAATGAGACCAATCTTGCATAAAATTTTCAGAGGTTATCATGCAATGCATTTTTCTCAGGAAATTCATGAAGGTTGTTTAAAGGATTGTTTTGCCTCCAAAAATTATCAACAAGTGTTATAACTCATGATATGTTTCAGAGGGGTCCCATATCAGTTTTGGGACCAAGGAAAATACATTCCAAATGTTTGACACAAGATTTAAGATAATTGGAGAATGAGTTTGATTTTTGGTCAACAAGAGCTTTGTGTTTTTGGATTACACAACTCTTGGACAAAAATCACATGAGATTTTAGGGTTTTTCAAGATGTGAGAAAAAGTTTTAATTTCTACACATATAATTATACTTGATTAACCCTAATTATACATTTGGGATGTTACAGTACGTAAGCGAGATAGCAGAGGAATGTCAAAATTGCCTACGGGCCGAATGGCCATCACGGAGATCAGTACCTCTGGGGTCCTTTTGAGTCCCAAGAAAGCAGCGGCAAAATTTTGGACCCTCTATGGGATACTTGAAAGGGAACAGGTCGTCATCACCACACCAAGCTGGAAGTGTCTGACGGACGTAGAGAGAGGCCAGCTGTGGACTGATATTTCAAGCTCGTTCACTATTCCAGAAGCAGACCAGGCACGCGTGGAACGGCAGGCGTTGCTTGCGATGAGACACGCGTGGAAGACCTTCAAAAGCACGCTTGTCACGAAGTACGTGAACACGGGTCGGATACCGTTCATGAAGTACAAATTCTTATCGCGGGATATATGGGATGCCTTTGTGCGGATGAAGACGTCGACCGAATTTCAGGAGCAAAGCGCAACGCACAAGGCTCTCTAGGCATAAAACACTCACCCCCCCCCACAAACTTGGCACCGCTGGGTACGCGGGTAAAACCATGCAATGGACGGCGGAGGACGAGAATGCAACCGGGCCATTTGCTGGGATCACAGATGAGCGCATCCGAAGATGGTTAAGAGCGAGGGCATCATCCACGTCTTCAGGTGGTGTCTCTTTCACAAACCTGGTAGACGAGGAAGTGTCCCAACGTCTGGTAAATATGTCGAACTACCTAGTTGTTAATAAGTCCATAACTTCATAGTGTCTAAAATAACATGATGGCCTCTTACAACACGTATTGACTACCGAATCTTCCCAAGGCTCCTTCGAAGTAGTCAGGGAGAAGGATATACTATCTACGGCCTTGGGAAACAAGGAGCACTCGGGTCGCATGCGAGCCTTTGGGGTTTACATACCTTGGAGGGATGGATTCCCAGACGATTCCGAGACGTATAGGAGTACGAACAGATCCAAGGCCGAGCGCGAGGAACGGTTGGTAGAGAAGATTACTACAAATTTCAAGGACAAATAATAAGATCAACCAATCACAATCCACCCCCGTTATTTTGAGAGCCAGTCCTCCTCAACATTGGAGTAGCGTCGCGTCCATGCAAAATTCTGAACATGGCGGCGTCCAATTACCTATCGACGACATCAAGGTAATGTACATCTCTAGAATGCTTCAAAGATAGACCTATAGGATGCCTTAGCTAATTGTGTATCATTTTGTAGGAGTCGACGCCCTGCAAGCTTCAAGTGAGGCTGGTCGGGACCATTTCTATTGAGGCTGGGCGGGGGATGGCGTATCCATGCTAGGAAGAGACAACGCTGAATGGTGCCCAGCTGGCACAGGGTTATGCCAGGGTCCAGGTGGACGTGGTACATGAACATTTCATGGCCGTCCCGCTGGAGATTCGTCCGAACAAAGATATCAGAACACTAGGGGATTCCATGTACACTTTTATCCAGTGGCCTAAGAAGGACATCGCCCTGGACCCTGTAGTGCTGCGATCTTGACACGACCATGCCTCTCTAATAGGACCCCTGATGACTCCACCTCATCCTTCGCTTCAGAAGGCCACCTCATCGGTTCCCGTGGAGAAGACGCCGAAGGAACAAAAAAAGCGTGTTGTCGTATCAGTTCCTGAGTCGTCTCACGGGAAGATGTGTAGCTGGCGAGTCGTTAAGGGCAAATCGAAATCGAAAAATATTAAGGCGCCTCCCGAGCCCAGGACATACTCTCTTGGAAGTCCGTTGGCCCCCGACAAAGTATTAGCCCGCGCTGGACTAAGTTGTCAGTCTTTTCATGTCTGGTACATGCAGAAGGCTAAAGAGAAGGGGTGCGATACCAGAATCACCGTCAGATATACGAAGGAGCATTTCTTCCATGAGCCGGGCCACTTTGTCATGGGCTTTGACGACTTATTCGACCTATTCAACCTCAATGCCCTTGACGCCTCGCTTCTACGATGCTAGACACTATAAGTGTGTACAATCAAGTTCTACATCACATAATACCGATAAATACCACAACTCATTGCTTATGTATAGATACATGATGAAAAATGCCCAACGATGGCTAGAACCGGTGGGTTTCCTCGACCCACACTTGGTCTCTGAGCAATGCATCACCGAAGACGCATCCTACGTTGTGAAATACAGAACGACGAAATTGCTTGCTCAGGGCGACAAGGACTCAATACTGGTGCCCTACAACCAGAAATAAGTGTTTCACTACTTGCTATACAAATTTTATTTGTACTTTATACGCAGTACGAACTTAGGTTTAATGACTATATCGACATACATGATAAGGTTCTACTAGATCCTTTTAGCCATTGTACCAAAGAGGAACATGGTAATATACCTTGATTTCATACTCAACAAAAACCATGACTTCACCCTTCTGCAAGGAATACTCGACAAGCATGCTCATTTCCTCTATACATAACTCTATTGTAGTCTTCCTTCGTTTGAAATAGTCGAGGATAAATTTTTAGAATCACGTAGGTCGTTCAGCGCGTATGTTGCCGAGAGAGGGACACACAAGGAATCGAGTGCCAAACTACAACACATGACACAATTTTCGGTATGCGCTACAACACAATAATCATATATCACACTTCGTAATAATACGTCTTGAACTGACTATACTTATATATGTAATTCTATTTTTGCAGTGCCACCAGCAAAAACAAGATCACCTATGTGCATTCTACGTTTGCAATCATATGCAGCAAATCATGAGTGCCAAGTCAAATGATCCAGAGGTTTGTCAATTTCGTAATAATTATTTCCTGATTATAAATTTAAATATATATGCTTACTACTTTACTCCTGCTAGTGATAGGGCTTGATACTCGATTTAGATGCATTGGTTATGACCGAAATCTTGAAGGTTCGAGGGATGCTCTGCAGCTTCATCAAGACGGAGATCATTAATGCCAGCGGAGAGTTTCACTCCGTCGACACCGCTGAACAACCTTCAAACAATTGATTCAATTGTAATTCACTTTGAGTAGTTGTGATTCAATTGTAACTCTAGCGACAATACTTGAACATATTCTTTTGTAATTGATTTTGAGTTGTAAATGATCACTTTGAGTTGTCAACAATTGATTCATTTATGATTTATCTGTTTTCTGCTTGCTTGTTTTCAGAGGGCATGGCTAGCAATTCCTGAGGCTAGCCAAGAATCAGAAAAATTTAGTTAGGTATAACGAACTATCACAGACGATTTTATCGTATAAATCGTTTGTGAAGGCCTATTATCACAGACGGTTTCCACCAAAAATCGTCTGTGATATGTCGTATATCACAGACGGTTATTTTTACTAACCGTCTGTGATATGTCTCAAATCACAGACGGTTTGTAAATAGAGCCGTCTATGATATGGCTCCATTCACAAACGGTTGTTGGTGGAAACCGTCTGTGATAGTAAGCCTTCACAGACGGTTTCAATAAAAAACCGTCTGTGTTTTGACTTATCACAGACGGCTCAAAAACCATCTGTGATAACCGCCTGTTATCACAAACATATAAATTCAGACAGTTAAAAAATTGTCTGTGATAGTGGTTTGGAGCCGTATGTGATAACCCTTTGTGTAGTAGTAACTAACTGGCAATTCAAAAATTCTACCACGTAAACCAGGATGCCATGTAAGCAAGAGATCATATATCGTTACCACTAGACGCGCAGTGCAGTGGAAGAAGAGTTGGAACAGCTTGATCCTACGTAGTGCGCATCGATGAAGTGGTCCTAGTTGATCGTCTAGCGTAGTCGATCGTCCAGCGTCCTTAATGTCGATCATCTCCTCCAGCAACCAATTGCATTCCTTGTGAGGTCGTGGATCGTCCATGAGCGCAACAGCAACCGCAGCAGCGTCTCTACTGTATCCACACGTCCAGGGATGGAACACCGTACGCCGGTGTGCTAGCACCAACTCGCACGACAGAGCTCTCTCGAGAAGATGACGGCTAGGGTTTCGGTGGAGCAACTAACGTCACATGTCTGTCTCGTGTTTCCCAACAACCTCATGAATCTCTTTATATAGAGTCCATGACGGATTCTATCCGAATACGTTTGTTCTAACCCGTTAAGTGTGTGATCCTATAGGTTCATGCGTAATCGGTTGTGACTCAGAAACTCTTTTCCGACCACTAGTCGTTAGTGGTTCATAGCAGGACACAACGATTCTCAAATACACATAAATTATATCAAACAGACCTTAATGCAATATGATCTACAAGTAAGTCCTTATCACTTACGACTAGCTCATATCTCTATACGACCAGTCCATATTTAGTCATGACCAGTTCGTAATTCCTTACAACTAGTTTACAACCAATTAGTGATCATGTTCGACCAGTCTACGACCAGCTTGTATCTCCATACGACTAGTCTGTATCTGATCGAACTGAATGACCTGCTCGTGTATTCTCCCTTTGCCTCACGATATCTAGTTGAACTCCAAGTGAGATAATTTGTCATCCATGGACTGTTCAATATTTTCTTGATCAAGTGTCGGATAACATCATGTGGTTGACTCTTCGACCACTAGTGGCATGGCCATGCACTTTCTTTATCCGACCACATCGAATGACCCAGAGATATCTCTCCTGTTATGTTAGGAGGGGCAGATTCCATATCCGACCAGACACATCCCTTTGCATATTTCATAGCATACCCGAAAGCTACCTTTATAACTACCCAGTTACGGAGTAGCGTTTGGCAACCCCCTAAGTGCACTATTACACATGTAGGAAACCATACTGATCTCAGGTCTAAGGATTATACATCATCATTGCTTGATACCAACTGATGACACATAAAATCATAACAATCTTAATAGTGTCTCAAGGTGGGTCAATCCAACACCATGTCCTCTAACATGTGTTCACATTATTGATTTGATATCCCTATATCCATGGCTGGTGAAATATGATCATCAATCAATACATGTGCTGGTCAATAAGTCACTAGTGTTCCGACCAGTGACATTCGATCAGAGATTTATTTAGAACGATATCATATAAGTTAACGAGCTTCACCAACAAGTCACGTACTAGTTAATCTTTATAACCGATGATTCATTCAAGGAACATAATAACATTTATTCTGTAATTAAAAAACATAGACATGATACAATTATCTCTATGATTACCTCTAGGGCATATCATCAACAAGGATGACAAACTCGACAGCGGTGGCAGTTAGGTCGGCGACAGAGAAGACGACAAAAATCCAGTGGCGAACTGCGACAAAAGGTAAAATTGAAAGGGGGAACACTCATAGGGCTCAGGAACACGGGATGACACGAGAGAAAATGCAAGAAGCTCACCGAAGTAGCAAGAACGACTAGACGAAGGGGTGGCTAGCGCTCGGGAAGAAGACCTTGTGCGACAGTGACGGGGCACGAGAGGCGGTGGGGTTGGGTGGAGTGTGAAGGGGTGGAATGCAGTCACAATGCTCCCATTTATAGACTCAAGGGCCTTGTTTGGATCATGCGTTTTGTGAAAACCGGTTTTCTCAAAACTGTTTTTAGCATTGTTTTAGGAAAACGCTGTTTGGATTTGGTAACTAACTCTCAAGATAAGTAAAACTGGCTTATCATAAGTCCAATATATTACGTTTTCCCAAAACGAGGGCTGGTCATTTTTTACAAAACTAATTTTACATACACCCGATCTCAGCGCCAACAAACTGGTGGTGGGCTGCTCCTTCAATTCTGGGCGTGGGAAAAAAATCTGCGTTGCTATCTCCTACGTGCTGCATCTTAAAAAGCAATGGAGGTGCCCAGCTTGACATCGCCGGTGGCCTCCAACGCCACGGCGTCCTGCACCCAGCGTGCCATGCCATCGAGCCCGCCGCCACCACTGCTCGACTCAACTCCCACCGCACTAGCGGCAAACACCGTGGCAAGAGAGAGCTCAGGTCGACGGCGCTGAATGTGGCGAAGAACCTGTTGAAGATCATGTTGTTGTCGTTCATCTCGTAGCGGAGGCAGTGGCGGCTGGGGTCATGCTCGAGGAGCGTCTCGTGCGCCCAGTCGGCGTTGAGCCCGTCGCCGCGGGGCTCCCGCAGAGATGATACCGCCTTTGATCGAACTTGATCGGAACATGATGGGAGTGGTGATGCATGGAGATTAGAGCGAGAGAGAGAGAGAGAGAGAGAGAGAGAGAGAGAGAGAGAGAGCAGGAGATCGATGTGCTCTGTGCTTATGTGGTGATGTGTGGCGAGAGAGAATTGAGGATTGAGGCAATGGGGAAAGTAAAGAGAAATGAGGAGGTGCTGTACTGATGTGTTGGGTTAGTGACGGACTGACGGCGGAGTGGACAGAGAGTGGATGATGTATTGGAAAGTCGGTAGATCGATTGGTTGATAGATGACAGAGGAGTTGATCCAATGGTTGGAAGCTATCATGTTAAAATAGAACTGATGCAGGTTAAAAACTTCATTTTATCAAATATCTCAACCAAACACTGTATCCATACAAACTCGTTTTATTTTTTCTGACCCAAACAGAATAATCCATAAGCTTACTCTAACAGAATAACAACTTAAAATCTGTTTTCGTAAAAATTCTACTAAAACTTGTTTTATAAAAACTTATTTCTAATCCTCGTGATCCAAACAACCACAAGAGGACACTGGAACTGGCGAAGCCACAACAGGATCATGCGATGGTTTCAGCTCCGGGTATGGAAGGTTGATTTCACATTAAAAGGGAAGGAAATGACAGACATTGAAGACGCACGATGATGATAGGATTGACGGCGGCGGTGTCCAACCAAGCGACACGACGAGGGCGAGCATACGTGTGGGAGTGGGCGACGTACGTGCGGCGTGGGCAAGGCGTGTCGAGGCAGAAGCAGAGCAAAACAGAGAGATAGGAAGGTGGGCGGCTAGGTTGGGCAAGGGGAAAAATGGGCTTGGCCCAGAGAGATAGGGAGGGAGAATTTCAAATTTGAATTTTGAATTTTGGCTGATGTTTGAATTGATTTTGGATAGTGATTTGAATTTGAGTTGGATTTTGAATTTAGATTTTAATAACGGTAAGAACTCCAAAAAAAAATCTAAATATTTGAATTAATTAATTTGAGATATTTTTTGGAAAACAGCAAAACTTGGGATGTTACATCCAGTGAGGCAAGCGGAGTAAATTAAGAAGAGATTAGAGGTCTGAAGACCCGCATTATGTACTACACCACGTTTGGAAGAGGGGGCTATCAACGTTATGTTAAGCTCCATTAGTTTTCATGGCCAATGATCAAACGTCCACGGGAAGAGATTCCGTAGATTTCTCTTTCCCCCCTGTGCTGAATATGATCTGTCATGGTTGATGAGTTGTCTCCTTAGACACAGTTCGCGAAAACGCCCTCTGGTTTTCGTTATCTAATCATTTGTTGTGTGCTAGTTCCATAAACAAAGCGACGTCCATCACAAAAAACACAGCTAAGCAAGCTTTCGAGATCATGGGAGCCCTCATCCAATAATTACATCCAACACTACAGGGCGTCATAGACTATACCCTTATCCCAGTGTTTACTGCACTGCTGCTGCACTAATAAGCTGCTCAAAATCCGCATGCTGCAGCGCTGCCATACGGATACGACGCCTCCTCTCTCTCCTCACTTTGACTCAATCGGCTCGACGTGCAGCCGCACGGAAGACTTCGCCCAAATCAGCGCCCTTGAGGTTTCCCCGCCGCGAATCCCCCAAAATCTGTCGGGGTCGCCGTGGTGGGCTACTGCTTCCATGCATGGCAGAATTGAAAGTTTTCCGATAGATCCACACAACGAGACACATACATATGCTAGGAGGTTGAGGCCAGCGCCCCGCCCATCCGACTCCAATCGAAGTATCTCTCATGTGTTGTAGTGGCTGCGACATGTTGCCCGTTCCCTCGCGGCGCCACCCTTGCCCAAAACACCCATACCGTCCAACACGTGCCAGAGCACCACCACATAAATGGAGGAGGCGGTGCGCACGGAGGGCCCGAAACCCTAACCCTAGGTCACGGATCTGGGAGGAGCTGTACTCTCCATGGCAGAAATGGGGGCAACGGGTTTGGGCTGGGGAGGAAAGGTGTGCGAGGGGGTGTTCGGAAGATTTCGGGGGTGGGACAAGGGCGGAACACAAAAAATCCTCTGGGTTGCTCCCGCTTCGATCTCGGACACTCGGATTAGATCGGATGGCCGCGGATGGGTTTGTGCGTATGTTCACCAAATAGGCCTTGAGCACCAGATTATAGTGAAGCACACGATTATAATCTGAACAGAGAACTGCCAAGACAAACAATCAGTGTGATAACTGATAACAGCTAGATAGAACAAAAATGGATAGAAGATCGGTGCAACAAATTGTCGACAAATGAGCTCAGAGAACTGCCAAGACAAACAATCAGTATGATAACTGATAACAGCTAGATAGAACAAAAATGGATAGAAGATCGGTGCAACAAATTGTCGACAAATGAGCAAAACACCCATGATGACAAACTGAATGAGACTGGACAGTATTGCACCTTCACAGGCAGAAGCCGCCTTTTTAATTGTAACAAGAGAAACACTATTTTTCTCAGTACAATTAAGTACAAGAGAGTTCAAAAGGAGCACAACCCATTCGAAGCATAGAAAAAGGGCTGATCCTAGATGGTTGATATGTATAAAGAAAAAGAACTAAATTTACATGATTTAACAGTCCACTAGGAAAATTTCCGGCGAGGTCTGGTTGCAGACAAATAAGCCCCTTCCTGACAGAGAAGGCATCCAAGCCAGCCATTCCAAGTGCTAACTACTGAGAATTGATAAGCCATCACCGAAATCTCTTTTCCTTTTGAAGGAGGATATTTGGGTTCCGCTTAGGTCCTGCTAACTCGCCCCATCTTGTCCCTGCTCCATGAACACGCGAAGAAATGCTCCAAAGGGTGTCTCCTGGCTGACCAGCTGCCTCTTTGGTTGGCTTTGCGATAGCTTTGGATTTCATTAGAGGGTGCTTATTGCCCTTACCCATGCCAGCTGCAAGCAGCCACCTTGAGCCAGATTGCTCCTGTGTTTGATTACCCCATAGTTTTGTCTTCTCAGGCTCGCTCTTGAATCCAGCCACATGCACTTCTGTAACTTTAAACTGAGGAACGGAATCTTCTTCCTCAACCTTTTCTTCCTTGACCAATGCTTTATCTAGAACCTCTTCAGTCTTGGGCTCCTCATCATCTTGCTCACTGTTACTTTTCTCTGAAACAGTAGTGTATATCTTGGGCTTTGAGGGTACAAAAACCCTTTCCACTTGAATTAAAGCAAGCATCGGTGTGCCAACTGGCTCATAGTTCCGTAGTGGGTCACGCAGTTGAATCATGAGAGCAACGGTAAAGTTGTTCCCTAACAAACCCCATTTTCTACCAGATCTCCTGCTCTTTTTATCTGCATTCCGGTTTTCAGCAACTAATTCCATTGATTTAGCATGGTGGGCAGCAAGTATCTTCGATGTCCGGTCACTGAACTGGTCCTCTTCATCCACTACTCCAGAATCAAGCCTCATCCACTCATCTAGAGTGATTGACAAGCCCATTAATCCATCAACATCGCCTCCACTTTGTTTAACATCCAGAAGCTGCAAACCTGCAGTTCCCTCTAAACCAAGGGACAAGGTATTCTCTGCACACATTCCTTGCAAAGATGAAAATTCCCCAATAGGCTGGGCACTGATATTGGAGTGTGCCTCTTCTTCTGACATGCCAGATTGTATCCTCAGACCCTCAATAGAAAGGGCTTCAATCTTTTCCATAGCCAGTGGTGCAAGATCCTCAAGTGAAACATATTCTGAAGCATTTTCGCCACCCAATGATGATGACAGATCAGCACCTCTCCCTTTCTTCTTCTTACCAAAGGCAGCATTGCCAATCCTTCCTGCCAAAGCATCCATACCATGATTGTCCAATAGGTCATATCTGCATTGGTAAAGGAGAAAAGCTTTAATCAAGGCATAATATGAAGTAGGGAAAGGCATAAACAAGAATGACAAGAAAGATTTCTAACCTTTCAGCAGACTGTAGAGCTGGAGAAGCCTCCCAAGCAATCTGCTGCATCATTTTGCCATTGACATCCTCTAAGGGCATAAGTTTGTTTGCTTGCATTGATAACTTTTCAATTCCAACTGACGCCAGACCGTGCAATATCTCCATAATCCCCGATCCCATTTCTGCTGGTAGTACAATTGGGGAAGAAGCCTGCATGACCAAGCTACAATTGTTTTTTGCATTTTTGAAAAGGGCTGGATGCATTGACTGCAGAAATCCTCCATCTTTTGTCTGAACAAATGGACCCAAACCATCGGCCAAAGGTGGTAGCTGAAGGGGCTGCACAGATGGGAGGTCAATGGGGCTACCAAACCCACTTCTACTTCCAGGTGGAGAAGATTGGAAGGACTTTTCGTTTAACCCAAATTGATGCATCAAGGCTTCAGTTTCCTCATCTTCCAGCGACTTAGCTCGAAATCTGGTGTCTATGGGCAGAATTCCATTCTGAAGCTCAAGTTCAGCTTCGCGTATGATTGTGGAGAGATCAAAATCCTCTGAAACATCTTCACAACAAGGTTCTTCCACCCTATCTTCAAAGTCCAAACCAAGAATACCATTCCCAGATGCTAGAGCTTCCTTTTCAAACTGCTTCCAAAGCCGTTCTCTTGGTGACTCCGAATCACTATCTGAGGTTGGCCCAAACGGGCTATCCTCTATTCCAAGCATAGCCAAAAACTCACTAGCAACAAAATCAGATGAAGCATCCATGCTGTGTGATCTAATCTTACTACCGGGGGAATTGTAATTATCTTTTGCACCCACGCAGCTCAATCGCCTAGAAAGCTTATCTTCTATAATCGGTGAGACAAATTCCTCTGGCTCAACAATTGAGAGGTTGTTGAATATACACTCCAGATCATCCAGTTCTGTATCTGCTGGCAACTGATCCTCTCCTTCCAACACTGCAGTAGGCAGTGAAGCCACTTTGACCATTGAATCCTTCTTGTCCCCCACATCCTCCCTGCACTCAAGAGCAACATCACTGACCACCTCTTCTGGCTTCACACCAACAGTCTTCTCTTTAGCAAGGTCATCACTTGCTAGCACAGGCTTGGCATTTCCCTCTTCATCAACTTCAGCCCCTAAATCCTCCTTTTGATCAGCCACATTGTCAGTCTCCACAGGTTTGAGCTGTTCTGGATCCTCGAGGGCGATCTCAACTCCATGCTCAACCACACTGAACTCCGCACCATCACAATCGCCCTCTGGATGCGCCAAGTCCCCCTTCTTCACCTCCACTGATGTGCAATGCTTAGACTGTGGCGACCCATCCTCACATTCTAGTGCTGTCACCTCCTCCTTCCTCGCGTCAAGACCTGCATCACCAACAAAAGACAGCGCCTTTACAGGCCTCGCGCTTGGCAACACCTCATGCAGCACCCTCACGTCCCAGCTCCGTGCTGGCACCGGCGTCGGGCCCTGCACTGACACCTGCCGCGCCATCGAGCCCCGCCTCAGACCCGCCACCTCCCCTCCCTTCTGCTGCTCCCCGCCGCCGGCTACGAGCGCGCACGAGAAGGTGACATTGAGCCGCGCGCCGCGGGCGGGGCCTGAGAGCCGGAAGCTCGTGCTCCACTTCCCAAATCCGGAGTCGCCGCCCTCCTCGAGGTCGTCGAAGGAGAGCGGTAGTAGGCGGGTGAGGTCGACCTCGTGTTTGCCGAGCTCGAGAGCCGAGGCAGCGATGGCGACGGTGAAGGCCCGGGGCTCGTACTTGACCGCGGCCTTGGCGCCGTGGGAGAAGTAGACGGGCGAGCGCTGCGTGAGCACCTCCTCGAACGCGGCGGCGCCGAGGGCCGCCGCGACGGGGCGGGTGGACGCGCACACTGACATCCGGCGGAAGTGGACGGAGATCGGGGAGCCATCGAGCGCCGCGGGGAGGCCGTCGACCGAGTGCACGTGCAGGGTGAACGCGCAGTCGAGGCGGCGCCGGCCGATGTGGGAGATGGCCGTCAAGGACTTCTTCCAAAACGACGACGAAGACGAGGAGGTGGAGGCCGACGAGGAGGATGCGGAGGGCAACAGCTTGCGCGAGGAGGAGGGCTTGAGCCTGGGCTTGTGGCCGGCCTGGTCGGTGGGGGATGCAGAGGGGAGCGGGAGGGAGCGGCGGCGGCGGGAGGGGTCGAGGGAGAGCGCCTTGTGGAGCGTGACGATGTCGCGCGCGAGAGCCGCGTCCCCCGCGTCGGCCGCGCGGTCGCCGCCCGGCGGCGGGAGGCGGGACGACATGGGGGTGTTTGGGTTTGGATTTGGGTGGGGATTTCTGGGTGGGGGTGGGGGGACGCCGCGGCCGGCGAGAGGGACAGACAGGGGAGGGGGAGCGGATGCCTTGCTTGGCTTTTGGCTTTGGCTTGCTGGTTTGCTTTGGCTGGTTTTGCGTTTTGTTGTTACTGTTCGGTGGCCTTGGCTTTGCTTGGCGCTCGCTTTTGTCAAGTGAGCTGGATTTGGGATCTGGAAGACCGGATCGATATTTTTTTTTAAAAAAAAAATTCGATCGAACTCTTGTCTTGTGATGGATTGAACGGAACCGGATTCTCTGTATATCTACAGTAAATATAGAGACACTACAGTGCACTTGTGTTAGAAACGATTTTCATCATCTGTTTAAAAAAAAAAGAAGAACGAACCGAACAGCCACTGTTCGTATAACGTAAGCATTTACAGTGAGGATCCGGATCCCTCGTGAAACAGGATGTTGGATGGGTGTGGGTGGGTTGGGTGTTCTGTTTGTTGTTGGTTGTTGGGATCGCGTCAAAGGTTTGGAAGTTGGAACGAGGCGGATCAATTCGAGCGGTGTTGTGAATACTTGTGATCTGAGCTGTTCTTGCCATTGCGATGCCTTTGGGCTTTGGTGTTTGATAATTGTGATGTCAAGTCGTGCAATTTTTAACGGGGGTGTACTTGTACGAGCTCTTTCAAAAAATGTGCGTGTAGGTTAATTTGAGGATTTTGAATTCCAAGCTACTCCTACTAGTTAGTACTCCTGCCTGCTTGATGTTTGGGTGCAGCAGTGCGTGGAGAATATTAATGGTAAACTTGCGCGTACCTAGATAGAGCAATGGAAGCGTGTAAGTGGAAATGAATCAAGCAACTTCCAAAAATGCTGATTTACCATGTCAGGGATGTAAAATTTGTAATTGCCGGTTAACTGGAGTACGCCAATTATACTCGCCGACTTGCATCGTATACTACCCTCTCTTTTTTCGTGGAATCGACAAAGTGTATACCAAGTCGATTAAGGTCTTGTTTAGTAGAGCTTTAGATTTTTATTTTTCAGGTTCTGCTTCTGCTTCTGATTATCTGATAATCTACTTCTGTGAGAATCTGGAGATGTCTGTTGAAAGCGTTTAGCTGGTGGGTTGACTTAAAAAAACTATATGAGAGAAGATTAGAGACAAATAGACCAAACTACCCTTATACAAATACTTCAATTGTGTCTTGTAATGTTTGCTACGCAGATAACTAGACAGGAAAATCTCATGTTCATTGAGCAAATGTGCATTACAAAATGGACCCGTACGTGCAAAATGGAGCAAACTCTACATGCAAAATGGAGCAACATGCATTACAAAACGAGGAAATGTAGTGCAAAATGGACCCGTACGTGCTACTCCTATTCAGGTCCACCTGGTGGTTGATGCTGTGATCGCTGATCAAAGCAACAGACCAAGATAATGTGATCACTGATCAAACAACATACTGATACGGTGATACCCCCAAAGTGAAGCAAGATTTGCACATCCAACAAATGAAATCACAGCAACATCAATAGCAATTATAGGAAACTGCTAGCAAAGCTTGTCATCTAACCTAGTTGGATACAACGGAGCTGCTGTGTGCAATTAGACAGGATGGTACAGAGGGTTGTTGCGATCTCAAACAAAAAAAATCGGGATCAATCAAAAAAGCTCAATTAGCACCTTTACAGACACACTCTCGTACATGCAGAATGCTACTACCTACTAGCTACAGTTGAGGGATTGGACAGGGGAGGGCTAATCGACTCTAGTCAACTTCTCTATGGAGTAGACTTGTTTAGGAACAGCTTTGTAAGCACTTCATCTCTCGGCATTGATACTCCAGCCTGAAATGCTCGGTCGAGTGCCTTTAGCCATTCATCGATGAGGGATTCCTTTATTTGCTGTATTGTGGTGTACTCCTGATCCATGATTAACTCTAGCTGCTCAAAGTGTTTGATCTTCTACTGGATCTTTCTTAGCTGCACAACATAAGATATATAGCTAACAACAACCGTCAGTTATTAAGCAGAGAACATATTTTGGGAATGATTTGTAAAGTTTACACCATCTCAAATCAAATGAATAGATATAAGCAGTCCAATGATGTGTATTTTAAAATCGTACCAACTTGTAGTGATAAGCAGTCCATTTCATGAGTGCCACACAACAGTATAAAAGGAGGGGGATTTGCTATGCTACCGTTATTAGGACTTCAGCAATTAGCACAAATCAACAACTCTGTTTTTTTAAGCCAGTACTGGCATTGCACCATAAACAGTCACGAAACCCAAAAGAAAATGTTTGACGTGAAATCAGCTTGTCTTGTTTGTATATTACTGCAAGTGTTGCTGCACTTACAAGGTTACAATTTTAGAAAACATCACAATGCTCAAATCAAGACACTGCACTATCCTTACAAGGTTACAATTTTAGAAAATATTACAATGCTCAAATTAAGTCACTGATTTAACAAGAGAAGTTTATATATTACTGCTCAATTCAGTCACTGCACTATCCCTATAAGGTTACAATTTCAGTACACAAGAGAATGTGCAAATCTACTTTATATCATAAGAAACAATTTTAGTCACTAAACTATCCATACAATGTTACAATTTCAGTAAACATCACAATGCTCAAATCAAGTCGATGTCATAATAATCATGCACAAAATATATTGAAAATGCAATATGCCATGATGGTAAGCCTAGTCCATGACAAACAATTCCTCAAAGAACTAATGAAACCAACAGTTACAGATATTTCTTCCTCCAACTATAATCGGGGATGAGGGGGGAGATGAGGGGATGTGGGGGGAGGATGGCGACGAGGGAGGCGAGGTCAGAAGTGGCTACGTGGTGCTTTGGTCGTGGGTATGTGGGGGGAGGAGGGACATGAGGGGATGGGGCAGTGTTCTCCGAGAAGTTCCCCTTACGCCGATGCCAAATTGTAACTTGTTCTATCCTATTGTGTGATTTGTGTTGAAGCCGTGGCCTATTTTTTTGGTTGTTTGGTTGGTGATGGATTTGTGGTGTCCAGGTGGAAGGGAACGCGTGGGTGAGGGTGTATGTAGAGCCGGACAGGGACGACAAGTGCTAGATCGTGATCGGCTGCGATGTAGAGGGGAAGTGGGTGCTGCATTGGGGTGTCTCCTACGATGGTGAGCATGGAAGGTAATTTTTGCTTCTAATCTTACTCTTTTTTCGGTGCGAGTGCATCCTTGCGTTGATCAATCGCGCGCAGAGTTGTGATTTGTGCAGTCCTAAGAGCAATAGATGGGATCAACAATGGTGATCAGACTGGCATGCATGCCCACGTTGTCAGTAAGGTTTGGCCTGCGATATCCACGCAGCTTGGATAGTAGTAAAATGTAATCTAGACCCGCCATTATGTATCAATGGAGTATTTTGGTAATTAATAACAATTGTCATGTGAACTAATATTTCTATGAGTTGGTGAAATAGGTTAAGTCACATGATGATGAAAGCAATTGATGTTTCAATATG
The DNA here is from genome assembly GCA_036346405.1 of Phyllostachys edulis. Lineage (NCBI taxonomy): Eukaryota > Viridiplantae > Streptophyta > Magnoliopsida > Poales > Poaceae > Phyllostachys > Phyllostachys edulis. The sequence goes on along the minus strand of CM070546.1, from coordinate 41,227,436 downwards.
TTAAAAGTCATCGAACCAAGATTTGGAATGAGGAAGATCATCATGTGTTGATGATTATCAAGTCAAGAACTCGGACTTGGAGTAAAGATGTTCGTCATCAAGTGATCACTCCAAGATGGATGCTCAAGGCAAAGGTATGACTAGCATAGGCTAAGAATGTGTTCCTAGTCTTTTACCGGTCTCGGTGTTTGGTTGGAAGACCGGATTACTAGTATAGGTTGTCGTACTATTAAGAGGGGTCTTGACTAGTAGCTTGAGTTAGTCATGTGTTGATAGCTCTTAGTGCTTGCTCTAGCTCTCTCTGGCATATTGCCGATATTTGCGAATGTATTTTGCAAATAGTCAAAGCTAATGCAAAATCATTGTAGCATGTGACTTTATTTTGCGAATGTATTTTGCAAATGGTTTAAGTCCATGTACCATATTCTTTATGGTGTGATTCTAAAAAGTCGGCAAATGTGTTTTGCAACTTGTTAATAAACTCGCCTTCATCCCTTATTTGCATCGTGCATCAATTGGCAAATGTGTTTTACAAATTGAGTTGAAGCGAAGTGCAAAATCTCTTTTTCTCAGCTCTGGTGGTCTGACCGCAACCCTTGGGCGGTCTGACTGGCCCACCTTGAGTTTGACCAGTCTAAGTGATGGTCTTTGTGTCCTGGCGGTTTGACTGCCAGTGGGGTCCATTCTGATCGGTGAGACTCTGGTCTGATCGTCATGTGTTGGCCGGTCTGACCGGCCTCACTGTCAACCTCCCTAGTCAGCTTTTTTCAAAGGATGTGTTTTCTTGTTTTCGGTTGGCTCCTCTGTGTGGCGGTCTGACCGACCCTTGTGAGGGTGGTCAGTCCGGATGTGTGTCCAACGGCTAGTTTTTATAGACATTGGAGCAAGAATGGTCTGACTGGCCATTGGTTGGCGGTCAGACTGGTTTTCCCTATTTTTCTGAAGATGCTCCCCCAACGGCTAGTTTTCTTGTGTGGGTATAAATACCCCTTGTGGCAGGTTGTGGGAGAAGTGCTGGTACCATTTTCATTCCCTTGAGTAAAGAACAAGCCGTCTTATCTCTTTTGTTCATGTGTTGCACTTAGTGAGCTTAGAGAGCAAAATCCTAGTGCATGCGTTGCATTAGGTGGTGGATTGTGTATCCATTGAGTTTAGACACTTGATTCGGCGAGTGTCTTCGACTTGTTACTCTTGGTGTTTGCTGACACCTAGACGGTTTGAAGGAGTTGTGCCATTGATCTTCTCAAAGAAGGTTGTGAGAAGATCCGGGTGTTTGTGAGTGGTTTAGTGCTCACTATCTCTGGTGTGGAGGAAGAGCAACCTTGAGTGGATGTAGGTGTTGGTTCAAGTTGTGAGTCGGTCCAATTCGTTTGGACTTACATCAGAGGTGTTGGCTTAATTTGTGGGGCCAGTCCAATTCGTTTGGGCTTATCTCAACGTGGATTAGGGGAGACCGGTAAGTCTCCGAACACCACGGTAAAACATCTTTGTGTCATTGTAGTTTGCCTTATTGTACTTTACTCTATTGCAATTTACATTTATAGAATTAAATTGCTTATATGTATATGTATGTTTGCTATCACTATCAATAGTCTTAAAATGTTGGTGCACTTAGTCAAGACTAGTTGATTTAGGTTTTAATTAAGAAAAGCTGAATCGATTTCCAATTCCGCATAAAATTCGATTTTTGCCAAAAGAATTTTTAAAACCGCCTACTCACCCCCCCCCCCTCAAGTTCCACAATAAACAGATTCAAGATCTGAACACAGTCCTCAAGTTCCAACATAATTCGATTCAATCTCGGCCGATGGACTAGCTCCATCAACCACATTTGACTACAACTAATAGCATAGCTAAGCATCATTCTAAAAATCACCAAACACACCCATATAACATATAACCTTAAGCATCAATGGTAACCGGGTAATCAACTTTCAAAGGAAGGGAAATGCAGCAAGGAGGACATAGCTAAAAGTACCCATTTAACATACAAGTATTCGAATTTAAAGTAATGCATAGAATACTTAAAATAAACATAAATACATTTTGAAACAAGTAGGAGCAACATGGTCAAAGGATGGGGTGTAACATCCCAATTTTCTGAGGTTTTAAAAATCCTTTGAATAGTTAGTAGGGAGAAAATTCGCCATTTGGATTTATTTGAATTTAATTTAAAAGCTTAATATTGGACTTTGGATATCAAAATAATTTAATATGATTAAAGTCAACATGAATAATGGTCAAAACTATTTTATTTGGGTTCTGTGTGCTTGGATATATTTTCTTGATTTTTCTAGAGTTTTTCCAAGTTCATTTGCTATTTTCTATTGCCATTTGGAATTTCTGCTATTTTCTAAAATAGAAAAATAATTAAAAATCTCAACATAGTGTTTGGGCCGAATTCTTTAAACCTCGGCCCATTTCCTCGCCTTTCCTACCAACTTCTACTGCACGCCCAACTCGCCATGAAGCTACGCTTGTCTCCCTGCCCAGAGGGCTGTCATTGCGTCATCTTCCTCGCATCTTCTTCTCCGCGTGAGCCAACGCCTTCGCCGCCATTGCTGAGCCTCAAGCTCGTACCGACAACGAAGAAATCTCAACTAAACCGCCCTGGATTTTGTTACCAAATCCTATCTCCAGCAATCCCGCGTCCGTATCTGCAATCAAACGTCCTTGAAACAGACTCTATCCCCTTCTATTTCGGGATTCCTTTTCGTGTTCAACTCGGACTCGAATTGGGGATTCCTTATCCCATGCCACCCCCGGCCCTATAAAAGGCACCCCGAGTTCGCAATCGCATCTGCAAACCAATGCCGCTGCCCTCTTCAACCCCGAAGCCCTAGCGCCGTTGCGATTGGAAGAATTAGGGTTTCGACCGACACTTGAGTTTTTCGAATTGTGCTGCCTCCCTTGTCGCCGCATCCTCGTCGACTGCACCGTTGTGTTCCCTGCCACCAAAGCTTCCCAGAGCACCCACCCACATCGCCGAAGCGCCACTGGAGCCCTTGTCCGACAACAGCCGTATCATCTCAGCCACCGGCCACCACAGTGCACCTCAACCACCCGAAGTTGGCTCAGAAGGTTTGCAATAACCTGGGCTCCCTCTTGGTACCACTCACCAGCGACGAGGAGCCCCCGAACGTCGGCGACCCTCGAAACCCGAGCTCCGCCGCCTCGCCGTTGTCCACGTCCGCGCCACCTCACCTTCCTTGCGTGCGTGTCAGCCCACATATGCGCTGACTCAGGAGCCACGTGTGCACGCGTATGCCAGCCCAGCCCCTTTAGATCCAACCGGTTCGGTGAACTCAGTATTTTCTTTTTAATTATTTTATTCTAGAAAATCCATTGCTGACGTCATTGTTGTGCAATAATCCGATTTTCTTTTAAGAAATAATTCAGAAATTCGGAATAATCCAAAATTAGGGTTTTCTTTTAGATTCAAACTTCCAAAGCCCATGTCTTTTGCATCCGAACTCCGTTTGAGCCCATTCAAAATTTTAAATTCATCTAAATTCAAGATCTATTTATCTGAGATTTTTATTTAATTTTTGGAGTTTGTTTTGCCTCTATTATTTATTTGTTTTGTTTGTTTACTTCGTTTGCAAGTAGACGTCGATACTTCAGGAAGTTTTGAAGAAAAATGAGCACCTCAAGAGCAAAATCAGTACCTAGACCTATTTCAAGGCAAGTTATGCCTTTGATCATATTGAACCCAGTTTTAAAAAATACTTTGATTCAAATTATTGCATTTACTTTAAGTATTTATTTAAATGCTTTTGGGTTTAGTTATTAATCCCATTTGTTATATCCACACTTGTCTATTGTTATGTTATAATCTTTTGGCACCCTGGAGTGGTTTAATTAGTTAGTATTATCATAGCACCAACGTGGGTTGGTTAGATACGATTAGTCTACTTACCCATGCCACGAGTCATCATTTCATGTGAGTTGCAATTATAAACTTGACTAAGTGATTATGGAACTAAGTGATAAAACTGTGTGTACTATGTGCTTTTACTCGTGATGGCATGTGTTGCACTTAACCAACAGGGTGAGAAAGGATTTAGACGGAGGCAAGTGGTATTGTGTGCTACTTTGGGTGGAGCTGTGTGCACGGGATTAATAAACTGTGTGCATAGGGATTTGTAGTTATAAATTGGAAGTCTTGCCTTGGTCAATTAAGGACTTAACTTTGTGCGCTATTGAACTGAGCCTTACTGTACGACCACATGCCTAATGGGACGGGCCTAACTTAGGAAGTTATGGATTCTTGATATTGTTACTCAGGTAGTAGGTTAGGCTGTGTTGCATGGGTGGAGGTATGCTACCAAGTAGTTACATCGCGGGACGGTTCGCCGCTTCCCTGTCCAACGGTGTGTGTCGAACCAATCACTGTGTATAGTTTAGTATGACGGTTAAGCACACTGGGATTGTCAATGCTTGAGATGAAGTTTCTAAAACGTTTTGTTACGATTAGTGCTAGCTATACTAGTTGTATCATGTGGGTAAAGTGTACAACCTCTGCAGAGTGTTAAATAAATCTATTTGAATAGTCGCGTCCGTGGTCATGGACATGCTCGGGGATTTCACACGAGGGGTAGATTTTCATAAAACCTCTGGGAAGGGAGCTGTATGACCTAAGTCATATGGCTATGTGAATAACTTATTTAGGCTATGTGTCTTTGTGAAATCAAACTGATAAAATTAATATTGTTTATTTGTTTTACTTTATGCTTTCAATCTATTATTCATATTCAAATTGCAAATGTTGTATTTCTGCAAAAAAACCACAGAAGCCATCCTTTAGAATAAGCCATTATGTATAATTGCATTCTGTGGTATGACTTGCAAGTACGGTTGTGTACTCATGCTTGCTAAATCAAATCAACAGAAGTGGAGGAGTCATCGCCTGGTTTTGAGGAGGAGTTCAACGAAGGTGCTTGATCGTTAGGGTCTTGATCCCAGACGGTTGCCTGTGGCAAATTGATGGGATTTCACTAAAGTTATCTATTTCGCTGCTATTTAATTATCTGTCAGCCCTGCGTGGCTTAATAAGTGTAAACTCGACCATAAGGTCAAAATCATTATTTTTTAATCAAATTACTCGTTTATGTTATTAATCATCTTGTGTGGATCGATATTCATCTATGTTGACATTGTGTGCACTAGCGTGATCCTGGACTAGTGCATTATACACAGAGGGTCCAGAATTGCATTTCCGGGTCCCGACATGGGGGTTGCTTGCCTTTGCTAGGGATAGTCCAGGTGCTGCTGAGGATCACTTTCGTATATACTCGAATCTCCGAAATCTACCGAACGAACGAGAAGAACACATAAGAACGAATAACGTCGAAAATAACAAAAAAAATCAAATTCAACCAAAAAGCATGAAAATTATACATAAGGTAGACATAAGGTAGAGTATGATTTTAGATGAATTTAGAGATAAAAATTATTTGATTTGGAGTTTGCGTGTGAGAGTTATGCCCTCACGAAGATGTATCGTTGGAGAAATTCCAGAAAATAGCTTGTTGTAGCTAAATTCCGAAATTAATTACAACTCCAAATTTTTTTGGAGTGGTGGTGGAGATGAATTTTACATGGCATGAAATAGGATAAAATTTCATGAACGACAAAATAGGAATCACCCGATTTGGAGTTCATATGAATTTTTGAAGTTAATTCAATTTTCAGTGTAAAAATAATTCTTTTCTGAATTTAATTCCAATATAGAAATTTTCTGTGATAGTAACATGTTTCAAACCTATTCCAAATTAAAGTAAAATAAAAATGGAAACCAACAAAATTTATTTCACTCAATTTGGAGTTGATTTGAATTAGTTATGAATGTTTGAAGTTTAACCAAGTTCATGTTGTAAACAATTTAGTTTGGATTTTCAACTGGGAGCAAGATCTTATGGCTTTATTCTAAGTACATACTAATAATTTTTAATCTTTAATTGCTTTACCAATTTGTATTATCTATCTCAATAACTAATTAATTCCATTAAGGAGAAAATTACTAACTAAAATGCTACAAGCTGATCAATCTATTATATGGACTCTAGACCCACTGTTCATATTGAGTAAACATCTTTCAGCAAAGGTTCTTAGATTAGTTCCCTCTTTTAGCCTAGATGTTATTAACTTGAGCAACATCCTAATCTCAAATATTTCCCCCTCATATTAATTCTTTGCCTAAACAAACCATTCACAGTTTGTTATGGACATTCATATAAATGCTTATTTTTCAGACTTGCTTGCCTCTATTAGCTTAATGTCCAAGCTTAACTGAACCAAAAACCCTTCTAATTACTTGTATTTAGACATGTCATTAGCCAAATGTCACTTCAAAGTATTCTCAGTTTATCTTCTCTGTTCAACATCTTACAACTAAAAATGCTTTCTGAAATGATTTGTTGCTAACTAATCTTCCTCTAAATTTCATACTTCAAATTTATTAATCCGCTTGAGTGATCAAAACAACAACCCTAATACTTGTTAGCATAAGAAAGTTGGTTTTGCAAGTGGGTTCCACTAACAATTCAAATTTCCTCCTTACCTTCTCTTCTCTGTTCATTCATTCTTGTAAAGAAAATCTTCTGAATTGAGGTGCTACTAGCCAAACTTTCTACAATTCTCAAACTTAAAATTTGTTAGTTCATTTGAGTGACTTACATGACATTCATCAAGTTTGTTAGCAAAAGTTGGCTTGATTAACAAAGGGGGTCCCACTGTTAGCCAAAGAGAGGGAATACACAGAGAAGGAATAGATAGGCTGGAACAGAGGGAGTTGCAGGTGGATTGGGGTGGCGCATGTCACCGGCGACAGAAGGGACAACAGCGGCTGGATACCCCCAAAATGGGTTCTTTAGAGGGAGGCGATCCTACAGGTGGTCTTGATGCGGCCAGGCGTGCACCGGAGCGGGCATGCGGCGATGAGCGGCGGCCGACCGTGGGCGAGAGATGGTGCGGTAGCTTCAGAGAGGAATAGGGGAGGAACTAACGGGAGCATGAGCATGAGGGAGGTCTAAGGGTATTACCAGAATGACCTTCGGAGACAGGGAAGCTCCGAGGTGGGCCGACGGCGGTGACCACGGGCGGCGCGGGGTAGGCCGAAGGTGATGGTGACCTGTAGGGATGGAAAAGGGGCGTGAGCGGTGAGGATCATTAGGGGGAGGTCCAAGGATGCTCTCGTGGAGAGGAATTGAAAGGGGGGGGTTAGCATAGAAGAAGTGGCGATGGTGGAGGCGGTGTTGGCCGGAGTTGGAGAAGAAGCCGGGTGCGTAGCGCTCCGGTGGATTCAATCCCAAATTGATTTGGGGGATACCTTCCAAGGACCCTAGAACACGTCGTGACGCAGACGGGGGTGGCCGGAGTTAGCCTGAGCAGTTGAAACGACGACGAGGCTTTGGCGACGTGGCCATTGCCGGCACTTGGCATTCAGTTCTTTGCTCGATTGGAGCTCGGGGAGTAGAGGAAATGGAGAGGAAGGTGGGGGGAACGAAGAGGGAGAGGAGATACACTTAGTGATCGGCATATATGGGGGCGAGAAGGGTGGAGTTCCTCGAGAGAACCCATGAGAACTGGCGATGTTTGCTAGGGCGTTGCGGCATGGGCGAGCGCGACCGAGCATGGGCGAAGTGAGGACACAGGTGCGGCATGGGCAAGGAGGTGAGACCATGCGCGGATTGGCAAAACCGTGGGCGGAGCTTGCTGCGTTGGCGTGAGCTCACGGCCACGTAGCCATGGCAGCCTACACCAGCGTGGTGCCATGGAGGACGATGCCTGCCGGGTGTGCCCGACAGGTTAGTGAGAGGAGAGCTAGATTTGGTTTTTCCGTTTTTAGAAATGGGCTGAGGGTAAATAGGGAATTATTTGACATAGAAATCCAGTCCCAAAATTTTATGAAAATTTTAGGGAAGGTTCCTCACAAAGTCTACTTTATTCTATAATTTTTATAGGATTTTTTTGAACTACATTTTTCTCTAGAATTATTTTAATTTTCTATTTTTGTTATTTGACTTTTGATCCTCTACTTTGACTGGCTGTTAAAAACAGAAATTTAATTCCAAAAATTGTGAAATTTTGTAGGTGTGTTTTCTTAGGTGTTCTAGAATCTAGGAAAAATATTTCTAGGCGCTTTTCACATTATTTGTTTGTATTTTAAATTCAATTTTAAATTTGAACATTCAAATTAAATAGGAAACCAAATAACCTCCAAAAATTCCAAAAAAAATTCAAACAAGCATATCAGAGAAGATATAATCTTTTTAGTTTTGCCCCAAATTCAATTTGAGCTTTTGAATTGGAGAAGGAGTATTTGATTTCTATGTTTAAATTCTAGTCTTCAAAAATCAAAGGATTTCCAACATATGGTTTACACTAAGTTTCAAGATAATGATGAAAATTTTATTTTGTTTTAGAAAAATCATTTCTAGGATTTGGAAGATTAGGTTTTAAACTATTTGCTTTACAACAAAAGTTTTTAAAAAGTCAAAAATTTCACAAATGCACATTAGATGCTTAACTAATCCAACTTAGGGATTTGGGGACGTTACATCAAGATATTCAAAGAAGATGCATACGGGTAAGAAGCAAGAAAAGAAGATAAGGCGTGGTAGTAAAAGTCCAACTTGCTATGATTGTTGGGAAAATAGACACATTGGTAAACAATGTCTTATGGGTAACACTCCTAAGCCTATCCCCTATAATGATCGTTATTTGCTAGGAAAGATAAAAATGGTAGGGTATTTGTTAGAATTGTTAGTTCACCAAAGTCTAACGCTAGGGTCATTTGAGTGTCCAAATCTGTTGTGACTAACATTCAAGGACCCAACTTAATTTGGGTACCAAAACAGTGCTTGACATGCTAAATAGGTACCTAGAGAGGCATTGAAGTGTCTAAATAAATTAAGTGCTAGTAATGTTTTCAAAAATTGAGCCTTTTAGCCAAAAGTCAAAAAATTACATAACTATTGGTAATCTTATGAGAAACTAGTTGAAAAATGTATACAAATATTTTCCAAAATTTTCTCAAACGTTATGGTTCAAGAAAAACCTATTTTAAGCAAAAACGAGTTTCTAACAAAAATCTTAGATCATAGTATCTTGTTTTTGACATAAACTAGATTTTTGTGTAAAATCTATTATAAAATAAATTTGAAAACCATCCCAAAAGGAAAATCATAAAGTTGGCTATTCTAAACCGTTTTGGTATGTAAAAGATTTCCAAGAAGCAAACCTAGCAAAAGTTATTTGATTTTGAAACTCATCCAAAATACTATTTTGACCTAATTTGTCACTTTCTAGCACTTAAGTGAGTTTTACCATTTGAGCCAAAATTATTCACACAAATAGGTCTATAATCGTATTCATGACTCATACAAGCATTTGAATGCTTTAAATTCCTTCATATGTTTATTTTGGCACTTTTGGCGAAGTTTCATGAAAACTAGTTCTCTTGGCGAAATCAAAAGCTTAATTTATAAAAAATATTTGAGAATTAGATTTTTTTTTATTTAAAGGCTATATAAGTTGGAAATGCTCCAAATATGTTTATTTGGTTGATTGTGTGAAAATTTGGAGCAAAATACAATATTTTCATCTTTTCTCAAAATCTCAGCACTGAATCTATTGATACATTCAGTCTCAGCCAGTTTGACTAGCCTTCCCAGGCGGTCTGACCGCTAGCCCACTGGTCCAACCGCTTGTGCCCAGCGGTCAGACCGGTTTTGCTTGAGGTTCCATATCTTCCAACACCAAACAGTTTTCTTCTCTCTTCGGTTATTTTCTTCTCTACTCGAAATATTGAGTTCCCTCTCTCCTTTCGTCCGACCCTCACCTTCGGGCTCGGATCTCCTTCTCCGGCCATTGATTTTGCATCCTAAGGTAATCAAATTGTTCCCCACCTCCTCCTATTTCCATTCCATGAATTGGTTTGAGTTTTAGGTGGTTTATTCTCAAATCCCAAGGAAACCTAGGTGGAGGGTGTTCTTCCAAAGTCCGGCCTTTTGTGCTTCAAAATCATCAAGGATTCATCCCCTTCCTTTCTCATCTCTTCATCTATAGCTGGTAATCCCTAATTCTCTACTTGCAATTTGACCACATTGTGAATTTTCCCAAATGTCTAGGGTTTGACATGAATGTCCCTAATTCATTCAAATTGGTGGAAATTTTTAACATGCAAGTAGATGGGCATTAGATTAACAAGTGTTCATTGTGCCATTTCATAGAAGTTGCAATTTTGTGTTGCTCCAAAAATCACTTGCCCCCCTATGTCACTAGCGGTCTGACCGACTATACCCGTTAGTCTGACTGGCCAAGTTGGCAGTTTGACCGGCCATGGCAGCAGTCTGACCACCCGTGATAGAGGGCATTGGCAAAAATGGCATTATGAATGTTTGTTATCTCACTCTTTGAACAACTTTGATATTTCTTGCAACCCTTTCACAACAACCATGTCGCGCAAGCAAACAGTGAGTCATCCAGCTACTCCCCCCTCTTCATCAAAAGGAAAAGCTCATATTGAAGATGAGTATGAAGAGGATGTTGAAGAAGAAGAAGTGAGTGGTAATAGTAACAGCAGTGATGAAAACTATAAAGAATCCAACGATGACGATGAGGATGAGGATGAGGATGACACTCCGAATCAAACTCCATTCATTGGTCTTGATGTGTCAAGGATAAAAAGTGAGCAGTACACCATGTTAAGGCACATCAACCAATTTCGCTTTCCAAGAAATGCTTCTGAGGGTATGTTCCACACTCTCTTCCAGCAAGAAGTCTATCACATTTATTATGCTAAGAAGAAATTTTCCAATCACCGTTTTGTGAAATGGAGCTACTTGAGACAGAATCCAGTTTACAATGGCTTATATCGTCTTTTTTGGAATGTACTCTTGGATTCATTGGTTTCATTGAGATGCAATTTTCATACCAAGGCAATTCGCCATTCTATGCTACAGTGTATGTGTCCCCTTATCATGACCATCTTATTTGGATGACGGGACAAGATCAGCTAGAAGCTACTAGGGACGAGTTTCAGAGTGCTTTGAGTTTGAGAGATTCTAGAAGGATTAAAGTGTTGGAAATGTGGATAACATTTTAATTCCAGATTATAATATGAGGAAAAGATCACATATAACTAGAGATGCATAAGACGATATCAATAACAGGCTACTCATTGCACTTCTAAATATACACAATAAAATATTTACAACAGAATAGTCTGGTCATAAGACCAACTTACAGTCGAGCGTGATGAAGAACAGGAAGTAGTGCAGATCGTAGACGTTGCAGTGCAGCAAGCAGTTGCGTAGATGTGCTGCTCAGAAATTTTATTGCCGCCCCATCTAGGTGAACGCTGCGACAATGGTTCAGAGATACCGCTCACCCTCCTTCCCGGTGCACGCCGAGAAGAAGGGTCGGCTTGGTTCAAATAGAACAACCCTCCAGCACAAGAGAACAGAGAGGAAGAATTTGGAACAATGGAAGTGAATTGATCAAATCGCATGTCTGGACGTCTCCAGATGTTTTGAAGGGTTGAGTCAATTACTCTCTAGTAACTGCTCAATAAAGCACACATTAAAGCACTGGTAACTTCTAATTCAAAACCAATTAATGGTCATTTAAGTAGTGTTCATTGATTCTGATAACACTTTGGTCTATAGCTTTGACCACTGGTCATCAACTTCAACCACATTATTTGGACCACTGTGTTTTGACCACTTTATTTTGACAACTGTGTTTTGATCACTTTATTTTGAACACAGTGTACCGACCACACTGGTCTGTGGCTTCGAGATCTTGGAGTGGTCCAAAGAAATCTCCAATAGAGGTCCAAGAGGATCTCCTGAAGGCCACACTCTCTTGGAGTGATCCGAAGCAATCTCCAAGTGAGGCCCAAGAGGATCTCCACACTCTCTTAGAGTGATCCGAAGCAATCTCCAAGGAAGGTCCAAGAGGATCTCCCTACGAGGTCCAAGGGTGGTCTAAGGAATAATTCTCACTGGTCATATGTGTAACATTCTGATTTTCTAAATCCTTTTTAAATCTGTAAAATAAATTAAAACTATTTTATTTTAATGAGAATTTAAAGTTTGGTTCTGTTGGAAGGGTTTGAGTTGTTTATACCTCCTTGCTGGTAAGCTCGGCAATCCTCCTTTAACCTATCTCTTTGGGGTTGTGTAGGTTTAGGCCTTCTCTATGGCCTAGACCTCCCCAGCGGCTCTTGAGGTTAGATCTCCCTTGTGGCTCGGACCTTTTCTCACCCGGACAAACCCTTATGTCCAGGCCTTTTCCCTTTGAGTTTGGTCACTTGGACCTCTTTGTTGGTTCGAATCTCTTTGGGTTCAGACCTCTTTTCTGTTCAGACTTCTCTTAAGTCTAGACTCTTTGTTGCCTGGGCACTCTCCTGTGCCCAGACCTCTTTAGGTCGGGACCTCCATGCATTCCAGTGGACCTCTTATGAGCCTTCGATCCTCCTGAGTTCATTTGAACCCCCTTGGCATTTCTTCTTGGCCGAAAGGACCTCCCTAGGGTTGCTTTGATCCTTGCGAACTCCTGTTGGACCACCTGTCGTGGATATCTTCCCTAGGACCTCTCTTTCTTGGAACTCCTCTGCCTGGACCTCTCCTTGTTTTGAATCTAACGGTTTGGATCTCCCCTCACTTTGAATCCAAAGGCCCAGACCTCCCCGTGCGTTATTTCTCTCTGGGGACCTCCCCCTTCACGTTTGATCTTGGCTGTTGGACCTCCCTCTCGGAGATCCAACCGCCCGGACCTCAGCTTGCCTTTAATCTCAACCACGAAACCTTTTTGTAGTTCTCTGGACCTCCTGTCCAAGACTTCTCCATGGCCTTTTAAACCTGGCTCTGGACCTCCTTGCCAGACCTCCCTTGAGGAGATCCTAACCGTCAGGACCTCCTTTTGTTGATCCTGACCGTCAGGACCTCCGCATGTCCAGACCTCCTCTGTATGTCTGGACCTCCTCAACCTTTAGACCTCCCGGTCCTTCGGGCCTAGGACCCCCTAAGCCTCTCGGACCTCCTCAAGGATCTCCCCTGCGGGGCAAGACCTCCCCTCTTGACTCGACTGTTTCTAAAGTGGCTGGCCCCACTTGTCAGTCTTAGTCATTCTCATTTCCTCCACCACGTTAATATCTTGGGCATTTAATGCATGTCTTGTCACATTAAATGCATCCATATACGTGGTGTTTACTCTGAATTGGGTCACTTAGCTGTACTCTGACATCCTTCTTTGTTCCTTCCCATAGCAACATACGTTGTCCTTCCTCGTACCTTTTACCCAGGGTGGTAGTGACACTTGTCCTGCCACTCACCTACCTTTGACCCATTTCTGTACTTATCCTTGGTACGTATGCTTCTAGTTTTCTTCACCCACTTTGACTATAATCAGTCCAGGGAACTCCGCCATATTACCTTCTTCACATTCACCATCTTGGCTCTCGTTCAGTGGCTTCCCAGGGAAGACCTTGTTGTTCACGACCTCTCCTCCATCCACGGTTTCTTCTTGTCCCTGGTAAGTCCCTTGGTGATCTGCTCCACTCTTGTTTTAAATCCTTTGACTTTGATGGTCGTGTCCATCTCAGGACCTCCTCTGGTGGACTCCTTCTGGATTTCTATGGCCTTTATTTGAGGACCTCCTCCCTAGTCTTTACGCAAGAACCATTGCTCGGGACCTCTCTGTTTTATTGCTGAAATCACTCCTTTGGGGTCTTTTGCCAAAGACCACCTCCTCCTGGTAAGCTTGGACCTCTTCCAAAAGAACCATTCTAAAAATGTAGACCTCTCCTGTTGATTAAGTTTTGGACTCCCTCTGGGGTCCCCTCGGTTTTCTTGTTGTTCTCAGTTGGTTCTTTATTTGAGTTTTCTTTGAACTTGCTCTTTTACCCGTGTAGATTGCGAAGACTCTAGGGAGTCTGAGTGTTCCGAAGAGGAAGATTCTCAGGATAGTGAGCAAGGCAAGTTACACTCTTGATCATATTGCACCCAATAATTCAATTTATTTATATTCAGTTTCAAAGTATAATGCATGCCTATTTCTACCAAGTTATTTCAATATCCGTTTTAAATTCATAGTTATGCCTACTTCCTTGGTATGGCCACTGTTGACTTTGGACTGAACTTGTTGTCACCTTTAGATCAAACTTGGGTCATGCAGTAGTGTGAGCCAAGACCATTTGAAAACAGAAGCTTAGTCATGCTTAGACCAAAAGTATTGATTTGGGAAAATCTTTACCATCATGACCAAACACTGTTTTAAATGATTTTACCATGACATTGGGTTGTCATGGAAGGATGAAAATGTTGCTGGGGAAGCAAGGAAAAGGGAAATGGATTTAGACTGGGGCGAATTGGTTGGCTTGGCTGGTGCAATGTTCGTGCACGGACTCTATCACAGCTAAGGTGGAGATCCGGGGTTTGTGGAAGTCGCCCTAGTCATTTGAGGACCGGTCTTTGAGCGACCAATGCCATGCCTATAATGGGCTATGCCACAATCATGCAACCACATGTCTCCAGTGTGGGGCGTGGGACCTGGCTGAGTAATTTGCAAAACTCCACCATATGCTGCTCCATTGGAGGTGTGGGAGGTCTTGTATGGCTAATGGTCTTTTATGACCCATCGCTCCCCTTGGTGCAAGAGGGGCTTTCACGGATTGCGATCCATAGGAAAGTGAAACCTTAGCAAGGAAAGGCGTGGTGGAGCAATGCATTGTAAAGGCCTTGTCATGAGCTCTAGATCTCTTACCTTTGGTAGTGAGAGGTGGCATTGACGTCTTGGGACAAACTAGAGTACTCATGTCGTGTGGGTAAAGTGCACAACCTCTGCAGAGTTAAATCTATTCGAATAGCCGTGTCCACGGTCATGGACGTGCTGGCAAAGGCTACTCAGAGTTAGATGTTGGTTTTGGGTTTCCAGAAATGTTTTCAAATCTGTTTTGGGATTGCTATCCCATGGGTTTGGGCAGGGAGCCTGTTGTCAGGAGGGTATCCTTCACCAACTTGTTGATGAATGTTATCCAACTGAAAAATTGCTTTGCTAAAATGAATTTTAGTTATTAAAGACCTGCTTTGGAACTTAGTAATGGTATTTGAAAGAAAATTGGCTTTGTGCAAATTAACTATATTATGCCATCATTTGATTATCCATATATGCATGTCATTTTGCTAACTCACGGGTGTAACTTGCGAGCACGGTTGTGTGCTCACTCTTGCTGATTACAATTTTTGCCAGGAGAGGACCTTGGCAGTGAAGAAGACCTGCTTAATAGGTTGTGCCTTCCATCGATTGTTCGTGGCGTCTTGATGGACCCTGTGATCTTTTGTTCTTTTGCTCTCTTGTATATATGTGTTTGGCCCAAGGCCGCCTTGTAAACAACTCTATAGATATTTTGCTTAAATAAAGATGCGCTCTGGATGTCACCACCATTGTATTATTACTGTGAAGAGCTAGCCATGATCCTTGGGACTAGCTCGGGATTCACAGGGAACCCTGGAGCAAGCTTGGACCTTTATGTCCTCACAATGGGATGAACGTGTGAGGTTCTGAGGTGATCTCGGACCTCCACGACCTCCTCTGGAGGGTCGCGGGTGGTCTTGGGGGTGCCCTCAGACCTCCTCGTTTTTCTTTGATTGTGGCCGTGGCAGGTCCGTGGGTGCTCCCTGGCTCCAAGACCCTAGGGGCCTATTGGGCTATCCTAGTACCGGATTGTTTTGGTGATTCCAATAAGCACAGAAGGAATTTGGAGGTGGGGCTAGATCCGTTGGAAAGATAACAAGATAAGCTTTCAATTAAGTACTCGTGGACCTCCAACGGACTCCGTATGTGAAAGTTATGCATGTTTGAAGTCAGTGCTGTCTGCGGATGCCGAATTGGATTTCAGAACGTATTCAACTTGAACCCTTTAGGTGTTGATGCATTCCTCCTTGTATAGCTATAAAAATATATTTTTTCATTATTAGGTAGCTTCATATTCTTATTTAAAACAAATTGAAGCTGAAGGAACAAATTCACCATTACGGTCCTATGCGTTTGTGGCATGGTCACATCATGTATCCTGTAGGCTAATATATTTTTCCCTCATTGGACACTAGAACACATTAAGGCTAATATAAAGAGGACGGTTCAGCTCCAAGGCTTTTAGAGGGAAAGAGGTCTATGATATGGTTAAGGATATCGATGTTGTGCTTGGGAAGGGACGTAAATTAAGGACCCGTTAGAAGAACATCTGGAAGAAGTGGCCAATTTTTTGGGACTTGCCTTATTGGGAGCACTTAGAAGTTTGCCACTACATCGACGTCATGCACGTGGAGAAGAATGTATATGATAGCTTGATTGGTCTCTTAATGAACGTTAGTGGCAAAACAAAGAATGGTGTTAACGCACGGCGTGACTTAGTTGATATGAACAAAATGACCGAGTTAGCACCGAAAGAGACTGATAAAGGACAAACGTACCTTCCCCCAACTTGCTACACTTTGTCCAAGGCCGAGAGAAATGAACTATGCCAGAGCTTGCATGGTGTGAAAGTTTCGTCCGGTTACTCCGTTAGTATTAAGAAACTTGTTTCCATGGAAGATTCGAAATTAATTGGTATAAAGTCTCATGATTGTCATGTGCTGATGACACAAATGTTTCCTGTTATAATTAGAAGTATCTTGCCGAACAAGGTCCGAATAGCAATCTTCCGGCTATGTTATTTCTTTAACTCAATTGCTCAGAAGGTCATCGATCCCGAAGGACTAGATGCTCTGCAGGCCGAAGTGGTGACGAGTCTATGTCATCTTGAGATGTATTTCCCTCCGTAATTTTTCGATATCATGGTCCATCTCATTGTTCACCTTGTAAAAGAGATAAAGATATGCGGCCTTGTGTTCCTACGTCATATGTACCCGTTCGAGAGGTACATGGGAATTCTCAAGTCCTACGTACGGAATCGATCTCGACCGGAGGGAAGCATCATCGAAGGTTATATAACCGAAGAGGTCATTGAGTTCTGCGTCGACTACATGGCTCAGGTGGAACCGATAGGTGTGCCTCTATCTCGTCATGAGGGGAGACTAGAGGGTATCGGGACCATCGGAAGGAAAGCAATCACTCCCGATCTAGATACGTACGTGCAAGCCTATTTCACGGTCTTGCAACACATGACCCAAGTATCCCCATACATCGACGAGCACAAAAACATGGTACGCCAACAAAATCCAGACCGGTTGGAGGTTTGGATCACAAGATAGCACAACCGTCGGTTCAACAAATGGTTAAAGGTGCGATTCATTGGGAGGTCATCAAGTACTGATATGCTACTATGGTTGGTAAAAGGGCCAAAATTTACAATTGTGGCATGGCGAGGATATGACATAAATGGGTACATATTTTATACGGCAGCTCAGAATAGGAAGAGCACAGTCCAGAACAGCGGTGTCCACATAGATGTGTTTCACGAGCAGTTCAATACCGTCGGGGCACGTGAGTTGAACTCCTACTATGGGTTCGTAGAGGAGATTTGGGAGCTCGACTACGTACTTTTCAAGATCCTCCTGTTTCGATGCCATTGGGTTAAACTTCCACAGGGCGTGAAGGTCGACAAGTATGGCGTCATTACTGTGGACCTCAAACGTGTCTAATACAAGGACAAAACGTTCATACTCGCTAAGCAAGTTGTTCAAGTTTTTTATGTAACAGACCCAACAAATAAGAACCGCCACGTAGTTCTTCATGGAACAAGAAAACGTGTCACCATATCGGTTCCCGAGTCGTCTCATGGGAAGGCGTGTAGCAGGCCAGTCGTTAAGGCCAAATCAAAATCTAAGAACATTAAGGCGCCTCCCAAGCCCTGGAAATACTCCCTCGGAAGTCCGTTGGCCCCCAACATAGATTAGCCCGCGCTGGAGTAGGTTGTCAGGATTTGCATGTCTGGTGCATGCAGAAGACTAAAGAGAAGGGTTGCGATACTAGAATCACCGTCAAATACACGAAGGAGCATTTCTTCCACGAGCCGGGCCACTTCGTCATGAGCTTCAACGACTTATTCGACCTATTCAACCTCGATGCCCTCGACGCCTCGCTTATACGATGCTGGACACTTTAAGTATATACAATCAAGTTCTACATTCACGTAATACTGAGAAATATCACAACTCATTGCTTATGTATAGATACATGATGAAAAATGCCCGAGGATGGCGAGAACCGATGGGTTTCCTCGACCCACACGTGGTCTCTGAGCAAACCATCAACCAAGACGCATCCTACGTCGAGAAATACATAACGATGGGATTGCTTGCTCAAGACAACAAGGACTACATACTGGTGTCGTACAACCAGAAGTAAGTGCTTCACTACTTGCTATACAAATTTCATTTGTACTTTATACGCGGCACGAACTTAGGTTTAATGACTATAGCGATATACATGAGTAGATACTACTGGATCCTTTTAGTCATTATACCAAAGAGGAACAAGATAATATACCTTGATCCCTACTCAACAAAACCCCCGACTTCACCCTTGTGAAAGGAATATTCGATAGGTATGCTCATTTCCTCCATACATAGCTCTATTGTAGTCTTCCTTCATTTAAAATGGCCAAGAATAACTTTTTAGAATCATGTACGTCGTTCATCGCCTATGTTGCCGAGGGAAGGGCATACAAGGGATCGAGCGCCACACTGCAACACAGGACGCGATTTCTGGTACGCGCTACAATACAGTAATCCTATATCATACTTTGTAATAATGCGTCTCGAACTGACTATACTTATATATGTAATTCTATTTTTTTAGTGCCGCCAGCAAAAACAAGATCACCTATGTGCATTCTATGTTTGCCATCATATGCAGCAAATCATGAGTGCTAAGTTGAAGGATCCCGAGGTTTGTCAATCTAGCAATAATTATTTCCAAATTATAAATTTAAATATATATGCATACTACTTTACTCTTGCTAGCGACAGGGCTTGAACATAGATTTAGATGCACTCATTGTGAGAGAGATCTCGGAGGTTCGAGGGAAGTTCTGCGGCTTCATCAAGACGGAGATTGTTAACGCCGACGGAGAGTTTCACTCCGTCGACACCTCTGAACCACCTTCAAACAATTGATTCAATTGTAATTCACTTTGAGTAGTTGTAATTCAATTGTAACTCTAGCGACAATACTTGAACATATTCCTTTGTAACTGATTTTGAGTAGTAAATGATCACTTTGAGTTGTCAACAATGGATTCATATGTGATGTATCTGTTTTCTGCCTGCTTGTTTTCAGAGGGAATGGCTAGCAATTCATGTGGCTAGCCGAAAATAAAAAAAAATCAGTTAGGTATAAAGAACTATCACAGACGGTTTTTGGTTGAAACCGTCTGTGAAGGGCTAGTATCACCGATGGGATTGGAAACATATCACAGGTGGTTTGTAAATTGAACCGTCTGTGATATCCTACGTATCACAAACGGTTTTTTGTGGAAACCGTCTGTGATACCAGCCCTTCGCAGACGGTTTCAACAAAAAATCGTCTGTATTGTGCCTTATCACAGACGGTTCCAAAACCGTCAGTGATAACCGCCTGTTATCACTGACACAAAAATTTAGAAGGTTCAAAAACCATCTATGATGATGGTTCCGAACCGTCTGTGATGACCCTGTCTGTACTAGTGTCACCCATATTGGTTGCACCCATAAGTTGTGCGGGATGTTCACCACAATGACTAGCGCAGCTGGCCCCTGCCACAACGACTAGCGTAGCTGGCAACTTCACCTCACCACGGTGTCTCATTCAAGTCGGAACACATCCACTGCACTACCCCGATCCTCTCTAGCGAGATGACTTTAAGGGTTTGATAACTTTACTAAACCAAGTTGCACTTTGCATACTTATGGTTGCACACGTTTTACGATGGGAGGTCATCACCGGATTAAGTCATTAATGCCATCTGGGCGGTTCATTCCACATACCCACCATTCCCGTGCTACATCCGCACCCACCAACATACCATTCACCCAGATGTGATATAGCAGTTTGGGGTTTTGAGAAGGAAAACCAATTTATCTCAAATGCTATAGTCATGTACCTCCCACGGAGTCCTCGAAGTTTTGATTTCGAATACTGATCATCGACTTTACGTGGTCGAAAGGGGTTCGACTTTACGTGGTCGACTACACAAGTGGTCGGAAGAAGGTTTCGACTACAGGACGTGGTCGAAAGGAGGGATTCGACTACTCAGCGTGGTTGAAGAAAAAGAAGGATTTGACTACCCAACGTGGTCGAAAGAATGAAAGATTCGACTACTCAACGTGGTCGAAGAAAAAGAAGGATTCAACTACTCAACGTGGTCGAAAGAAGGAAAGATTCGACTACTCAACGTGGTCGAAAGAAGGAAAGATTCGACTACACAACGTGGTCAAAGAAAATGAAGGATTCTACTACTCAACGTGGTCGAAAGAAAGAAAGATTCGACTACACAATGTGGTCAAAGAAAAAGAATGATTCGACTACTCAGCGTGGTCGAAGAAAAAGCAGGATTCGACTACTCAACGTGGTCGAAGGAAGGAAAGATTCGACTACTCAACATGGTCAAAAGAAGGAAAGATTCGACTACACAACGTGGTCAAAGAAAAAGAAGGATTCGACTACTCAACGTGGTCGAAGGAAGGAAAGATTCGACTACACAACATGGTCAAAGAAAAAGAAGGATTCGACTACTCAACGTGGTCGAAGGAAGGAAGGATTCGACTACTCAACGTGGTCGAAAGAAGGAAAGATTCGACTACACAATGGGGTCGAAGAAAATTAAGGATTCGTCTACTCAACGTGGTCGAAAGAAGGAAAGATTCGACTACACAACGTAGTCGAAGAAAAAGAAGGATCCGACTACACAACGTGGTCGAAGAAAAAGAAGGATCCGACTACTTGGTCGAAAGAAGATTTCGACCACATGGTTGGAAGGAGATTTCGACTACTCGATGTGGTCGAAAAGGGGTCTCGACTACGATGTAGTCGAAAAAGAAAGACTCGATTGCTCGACGCGGTCGAAAGAATATGAAGGACTCGAAAGAAAGACTTGACTGCTCGACACGATCGAAAGAATAAGAAGGACTCGAAAAAAGGACTCGACTGCTTGACGCAGTCGAAAGAAAATAAAGACTGGCTGCTCGACACAGTCGAAAGAAAAAAGGACTCAAAAGAAGGGCTCGAAGAAAGACTCGACTGCTCAACGCGGTCGAAAGAATACGATAGAAAATAGGGCATAGGAAACTCACTAAGACCGAGAGAGAGGTCGGAGGTCGGGTCATGACGGACGGACGGACGAATGAACGCAAGGAAGCTCATGATCGAAGGTGAAGGAGGGCGATGGTGAAGGGGTCAGCCGGGACCGAAGGAGAAGAGGAAATGCAGCGACTCCTGTGAAACACAACTGAAAGAGTGAGGGGGTTGCTTCAATGAGCTTTGGGACACGAAATGACGTGGGTAGAAGAGGGGGCTACATTGGTGCGGCGAGGACCGAGAGGAGGTGCGCAGCGGCTTGAACTCGGAGCTCGGGGCTTCGGGCAATCACAACAACCAAAAGCGAGAGATGGAGAGTTGGGGAAAACAGGAGGCAAAATGCCTCTGTATATTTTTTATGTTAAAATAAATTATGTCAAAATTAGAAAAAGAAAAGGCACTACTACAGAAAAGGTAATCACAGACGGTTCAAAATTGTCATCACAGATGGTTTTTTGAACCGTCTGAGTTTATGGGTCAGTGATACTACGAGGTCATCACAGACGGTTTTTGAACCGTCTGTAAAAAAGCTATCACAGACGGTTCTAAATAATAACCGTCTGTGATAGTCTATTTTCACAGACGGTTCTAAACAAGAACTATCTGTGATAATTGTTTATCAAAGATGGTTCTTATTCAAAACCATCTGTGAAAATAGACTATCACAGACGGTTATTGTTTAGAACCGTCTGTGATAGTATTTTCTATTGCAAAAAAAAAAATCGAATTCTGAAACTTCGGAGGTCGTTTTGAGGCCTTAAACCTCCTTTTTGGGGTTTTCACTTTTTCAGGACCTCACGAAGAGAATTTGACCTTGACCTATGGATTTTCGGATTGAACTTTTCGTTAGCTTTCCAACGAGCCAAAGAACGCCGCAATCCGAGTTCGTATGCAAAAGTTGTGGTTGTTTTACCGAACAGTGAGCGAAAACGAGTCCGGGATGAAGAGGCGGACGATGGCCTGGTACTCTGAGTCAGGGATGCCGAGGTGCTCGCTGTCGATGTCCGCAATCTTATATTGATCTATTCATTCACAAGAAAACCACGGTCACAATTGAAAGCCACCAAAAGCAACAAGGCGGGGAGGCGATGTTTATTGATCACTTCATCGCATGTTGGATATCAACCAAGAAGAGAGGGGAGGGGATCAGATGGGGGATATCACCGGCAATGAAGGAGAGGCGGTGGAAGCATCACCGTGACGTCACAACCGGAGGCGGAGGAGCTCACGACGGTAGTCGACGGTAGTCGGAGCTCGGCGTGGGGAGGGCAGAGGGAGAGACTAGTGGAAGACAAGGCAGGGGTGGCTATAATATATAAGGACAGTACCAAAACATTTCGCCTCCCGCGCACACATCCAAAACATTTCGTCTCCCGCGCACGCATCCAAAAATTTTTGCCATCCCGCACTACGAATCACAGACGGTTTCAAACAAAAACCGTCTGTATTGACCATAATATCACAGACGGTTCTTGTTTAGAACCGTCTGTGATACTTCACAGACGGTTTTCAACATGAACCGTCTGTGATGTTACTTCTTCACAGACTATTTTTAGCGCTAGTTTAAGAATACGCAGCGGTCGCTAAACCAAAACCGCTCTGGATTGATTTATACTGAGCGGTTTTGATCAACCGTCTGTAATGAGGCGTCCAGTATTAGCCTTTTTGTAGTAGTGAGGCTATATAAAAAAATAGGAATGGTATATTATGGTATATGTTCAATAATATGGTGACACTTCTAAAGGTCATCAAGCAAGCGTCATCGAATGGTGACACTTTAGCAATTAGAGTGTCAACCGTCCAAATCTCTCCCACTCTCATATATATTTAGCCATCCCTCCACGCTCCAATCCTAATCCCTTTCGTCCTACCTACCCTTAGTCGTCTCGTCCAAACCCCTACCCGCGTGCCATTGGTCTCACCATCCCCACGCCTCTTCTTCCCCGGCATTGGCTGCAACCTCCCGTGCTCCCCCAGCTCCCGTCGCCTCCTAACCACTTAGATCTTATCACCCGCTGCCCACCGCCCTCCCCCGTTCACGGCCAAGGTGGCGACGCCACCACTATGCTTCTGCTGCCCCCTCCCTCCCTCTAAGCTCGGAGCTCCGGTGAACCCTACCCCTAACTGGTGAACCTAAGCCCTAATCCGGTGGCGTCGGAGAGGAGGGTGAGCTCACTGAAGCACAAATATCCAAGCCGATCCAAATGTTAGAAGTTCGAGTGATTTTGCCAAAAAAAAAAAACTCGAGTGCTGTATAGCAAATCCGAAAAAAGATATCATGGTCAACTTTTTTTGTGGAAGATAACATGGTCAATTAGGATTTAAGACATCGTGTTATTTCAGCTACACTCGCCTGGGAAATTTGAACCGTCGATACAATTATTGAACAAGTCGATGTTAACTCTTAACATCAGGTCAATTAATTTTTAATCAATGCGTACAAAGCAGCCTACAAATGATGGGGATCGTAGACTTCGCAGATCAACAAGCTCCCTTCCGATAAATTAGGACGAAGGGGAATATAATTATCTAGCTACGTAGATATTACAAAAGACCAACGGTGATCTTTCGATGTAAGTATGTGAGTCTCTAATCCTATAGTATACAATTGGTGCTGATTCTCTATTCCCTCGTATAGCCACGTCACCCTATTATTTTGAACAAGCGAGGTGCCCTGGACATGTACTACATATCCAATGTTTTGTCCTCAGGGATCCGGCTGATGCATCCCGGCGACGAAAAAGCGGCCGGAGGCGGCGTCCTGGGCGGCGTAGTAGACCGTGCCAGGGCTCACGTGGTTGTGAATCCCCTCGTACGTCGTCACGACGTAGCTCGGGTCGTCCCTATCTCTCTCGACCCTCTTCTTCACGTTGCACCCCTCCGTCGAGCACCGGTAGTAGTTCCTGCAGTCACCACAGATTCGAAGTCTCGATCAGCCCAATCCAACTTTGGTACATGCACGCACGCTATCAAAAATGTGAGCAAGCGAATTAGTTAATTTGCACTTTTAGTTAAGCACAGCACGCACCTCGGGTTAGGGCTGTTCTTGACGGACTTCTTGCCGTACTTCCTCCATCTGTACCCGTCGTCGAGAATCTCCTCCTCGGACCTCGTCCGGAACGCGATCCTGTCCGTCCTCGCCCCCTCCCCCGCCATCGCCGCTGCACTCCTGAAAATGTCCAGATACCCAAACCGATTGATCAGAAATTCAGAATTAGCTTGCATCGTGCTGTGCACTTGTGAATACGACTTTTTGCAAAGTACACGTACGTGCACCAAATAAACTCACCTAGGATCAGCGTAGTATCCTCCAGCATCCGGCACGACCGGCTCAACCGGCATCAGCGGCGGAGGCGTCCCGAACGCGCCGGGCACAGACGACGGCCCGCCTTCGTCCGAGAAGTAGTCAAGGACGTCGAGGTGCTGCTGCAGCGCCCCGGGGCGCGCCGCACCGAAGGCGGGAGACAAAGACGCCGCGGAGCTAGAGCTGTAGGGGGAGCTCGAGCTGCCACCATGCGGCGGCGGGTAAGCCATCGAGAAGACGTCGGCGCCGTGCTCGCGAGGGTGGTAACAAACCGCTGCGCTGGCTCCTGCTACCGCCATATGCATGGGCCAGCGACGAGACCCACGCCGTATTTATAGCGTGTTGTGTGGGCGCGCGCGCGCGCGGACGACGACGTCGATCGGGTGGGGGCTTCGCACCGAGCTTCCTTGCAGGCGGAAGCTTCGGCGCGCGCGCGCGCGCGCGGTGTGTGTGGGCGCATATGCGACTACTGTGCGAGGGGCGCAGCCGCCCCGTTCCGAATTGTTTGCCGCACGGGCCTGCCACTTATAGCCTATAGCAACCGGTCCGGTGCTATACGTTCGTGCGGGTGCGTCTGCGTCCGCGTGAGTGGAGAAAAGGACAGGCTGACTCGTACGTTGCCTTTTGCCTCGTGTGGGCGTGGCGCTGCTGGTGGCGCCGTGGATGGGGCCTGCGGCACGGTTGCACACTTGCCTAGCTACCGAGACTTGAGGGTTGAGGCGCACATGAATTGAATGAATGTTTTGTTAGGTGTGTATCGACAGGGCGTCTAGATGTAGACAGCGTCAGCGCGAGTCTTGAAACCTATCCAACTCTAGCTTGCTCGGTTATCTAATCGAAGCGAATCCCTCTAACTATTAATTGGCTAGTATCCTAGTACTAGTATAGTTTGGTATAACCAGCGCAGGTTTCATATAGTGTACTTTCAAATACCGTGTTGGATTATTATTTTTCCTCTACGCTAGTGGATTTGTAATTTATTTATACTACTAATAACTTTGCTGGTTCACACATCATACGTAGGAAAGAAAGCATACACATAGCCTAGTACACGTAATTAAGCTAAGTAGCAGTCAAGTCGCATACAGAGGGCGCCCGATTATACTTAGCTAGATCCAGTAATCTACACTCCAGGAGATCGTACAGTACTACTACTGACTGGAAGAATCAATTCTAGGCAGTTTCCAGCCGGGTTTTCCTGACAAGCATATGATCCGTTCACCAATTCTAGACAGTCAAGTCGCGTACATGGAAGAATATAATCTTTTAAGATCACCGTTCACCAACATGAAAACATCTGCCAGCCAAAGTCATGGCAGTTTTCCTGACAGGAATATGATCCGTATGCTGGATGGAACATTAGACGGGGACATGCATGGTTCAAACTTGAATGGATATAAATACATACGGTTGACCTATCTTGTGACGATTTTGCTAGCTACACTACAACACAAAGGTTATGACAGACGATTCTGAAACGTCATCATAGACGGTTTCTGAACTGTAACCATCTGTGATAAATCACAATATAGACGGTTTTATGATATAAACCGTCTGTGAAATCCTACTATCACAAATAGCTTCTACCAAAAATCGTATGTGATACGTCGACTATCACAGACTGTTATATTTACCAACCGTCTATGATTGGAGACATATCACAAACGGTTAGTAAAAAGAACCGTCTGTGATATGTCGGATATTACAAACTGTTATATGTACTAACCGTCTGTGATTGGAAACATATCACAGACGGTTATGCCACAAAACCATCTGTAATAGTTCGTTCAATACCTAAATATTTTTTTATTTTTCGGCTAGCCCTAGGAAATGCTAGCCATGTCGTCTGAAAACAAGCAAGCAGAAAACAGATAAATCACAGATAAGTGAATTACAACTCAAAGTGATTTAAAACTCAAAATCAATTACAAAAGAATATATGTCCATGTATTGTCGCTAGAGTTACAATTGAATTACAACTTAAAGTGAATTACAATTGAACATGTATTAAACGGTGTCGCCGGAGTGAAACTCTCCTTTCGGGTCAATGATCTCCGTCTTGATGAAGGTGGAGAGCCGTCCTCGAACGTCCGAGATTTCGTTCAGAACGAATGCACTTGATTTGATTATCATACACTGTCGCTAGGAGGAGTAATGTAGTAAGCATATATATTTAAATTGATAATTAGAAAATAATTATTGCGAGATTGATAAACCTCTGGATCATTCGTCTTAGCACTCATGATTTCCTGCATATGACGACAAACGTAGAATGCACATAGGTGGTCTTGTAGTTGCTAGTGGCACTGCAAAAATAGAATTACATATATAGGTATAGTCAGTTCGAGAGGCATTATTACGAAGTATGATATAGGATTACTGTGTTGTAGCGGGCACCAGAAATTGCATCATGTATTGCAGTGTGGCGCTCGATTCCTTGTGTCTCCCTCCCTTGGCAACATAAGTGCTGAACGACCTACGTGATTCCAAAAAATTATCCTCGACCATTTCAACGAAGGAAGACTACAATAGAGTTATGTATGAAAAAAAATGAGCATACCTGTCGAGTATTTCTTGCACAAGGGTGAAGTCATGGTTGTTGTTGAGTAGAAAATCAAGGTATATTACCTTGTTCCACTTTGGTACAATGACTAAAAGGATCCAGTGCCACCTACTCATGTATGTCGCTATAGTCATTAAACCTAAATTCGTGTTGCGTATAAAGTACAAATAAAATTTGTATAGCAAGTAGTGAAGCATTTACTTCTGGTTGTAGGGCACCAGTATGTAGTCCTTATTGTCCTGAGCAAGCAATCCCGTTGTTATGTAATTCTCGACGTAGGATACGTCTTGGGTGATGCATTGCTCAGAGATCAACTGTGGGTCCAGAAAACCCGCCGGTTCTCGCGTTCGTCAGGCTTCTTGCATCATATATCTATACATAAGCAATGAGTTATGATATTTATCGGTATTACGTGAATATAGAACTTGATTGTACACACACTTACAGTGTCCAGCATCGTAGAAGTGAGGCGTCAAGAACATCGAGGTTGAATAGTTCGAATAAGTCTTCGAAGCCCACGACAAAGAAGCCCGACTCGTGGAGGAAATGCCTCTCCATGTATTTGACGGTGAATCCAGTAGGCTGGTTTGTCCTCCGCTTGTTGGTCCTCTGCATGTACCAGACATGCAAACTCTCGTAACCAATTCCAAGGTGGGGTAATACTGTGTTGGGGACCAACGACATTCCGACAGAGAACGTCTAGGGCTTTTAAGGCACCTTAATGTTCTTCGATTTGGCCTTAGCACCCTTAGCGCTTCGCCTGCCATACGTCTTCCTAGGAGACGACTCGGCACACTTTTCTTGTTTCTTCAACATTGTCTCCACGGGAGCCGATACGATGGCCTTATGAAGCGGAGGTTGAAGTGGAGTCATCGAGGGTTCTGTTGGAGAGGCATGGTCATGTGGAGATCGCAGCACTGCAAGGGCCTTCTGAAGTGAAGGTTGAAGTGGAGTCATCGAGAGTTCTGTTGGAAAGGCATGATCGTGTGGAGATCGCGGCACTGTAGGGTCCAAGGCGATGTCCCTCTTGGGCCACTGGACAAAAGTGTGCACAGCATCCCCTAGTGTTATGATGTCTTAGTTCGAGGGCTTCTCCAGTGGGACGAGCATGAAAGTGTCATGTATCATGTCCACCTAGACGTTGGCGTAACCCTGCGCCAGCTGGACACCATGCAGCACTGTCCCTTTCTGGCATAGAAACGCCATCCCCCGTCCAACCTCAATAGAAATGGACCCAGCCAGCCTCACTTGGAGCTTACAGGGCGTGGGCTCCTACAAAACGATACACAATTAGCTAAGACGTCCTACAGGTCTATCTTTGGAGTATTCCAAAGATGTAAATTACCTGAATGTCGTCGATAGGTAATTGGACGTTGCTATGTCCAGAAAGTGGCGTGGACACACAGCTACGCCGACGTTGAGGGGGAATAAATCCCAAAATAATGGGGGCGGCTTGCGACTGGTTGATGACTTAATTCATTTGTTCCTACAATGATGTTATCTGTCTTCAAAATTCTGCACGAATCTCCTCTTTCAACCGTTCCTCGCGCTCGGCCTTAGATCTCTTCCTACTCCTATACGCCTCAGAGTCGCGTGAGAATCCCTACCTTTAAGGTACGTAAACCCCAAGGCCTCACGTGCGACCCGGGTACTCATTGTTTTCCAAGGCCATGGATAGTATATCCTTCTCCCTGACTGCTTCGAAGGAGCTTTGGGAAGATTGGGTACTCAATGTTTGCTGCAAGAGGCCGTCATGTTATTTAGACCCTATGAAGTTATGGACTTATTAACAGCTAGGTAGTTCGACATATCTTGCTAGAGTTTGGGAGACTCCCTCGTCTACTGGGTTTATGAAAGAGATGGCGTCCGAAGACGTGGTTGATGACCTCGCTCTTAACCAGTTTTGGACGTGCACGTCTGTGATCCCAGCAAATGACGGGGAGACCTCCCACCGGATTGCCTCCTCGTCCTCCCTCCTCCATTGAGGGATTTTACCCTCGTACCCAGCAGTCCCGAGTCTGTGGGGTGAGTGTTTTATGTCTGGATAGCCTTGTGCGTCGTACTTTGCTCCTGAAATCCAGCCATCGTCTTCATCCGCACAAAGGCGTCTCATGTATCTGGTGACACGAAAAGATACTTCGTGAAGGGCGTCTGATCCTTGTTCACGTACTCCGTGACAAGCGTGCTATTGAAGGTCTACCATGCTTTTTCCATTGTGAGGAACATCTGCTGTCGCACGAGTCCCCGGACTTCTGCTGGGATCTCGAACGACCTTGAAATTTCAACCCACAGTTGCTCTTTCTCTTCAGCCGTCAGAGACATCCAGCTTGATGTGGTGATGGGGACTCGTTCCCTTGCAACTATCCCACAGGTGGTCCGAAATACTGCCACTGCTTTCTTGTTATGCAGAGGGACCCCAACGGGAGTGACCTCCATGATGGTCATTCGGCCCTCAGGCCTTTTAGATATTCCTCTGTCATCTCGCTTACGTACCCCTTTCATCGGAGCGTTAGACGCATTCGGCGACGTCGGTGACGACGACGAAGACTGTGCGGACGCCATCTCGCTTACTTGCTATCTATGAAAATAAACACAGAAGAACACCTAGGATATTGGATTTTTTTAATAATCATTATTTTATTCCGAAATACAGTAATATACCTCCCTTTTTTAATTTTGTAGAAATAATCATCTGTCGCTCCACCATTGGGCGACTTGGATCTAGTCGCTCAACCATTGGGCGACTGATCCAAGTCGCCCAACGGTCAAGCGACACATGGAGTAGTCGCCCGATGGATGAGCGACTTGTGATAGTCGCTTAACGGTTGGGCGACTACTCCTCTTGTCGCTCAACCGATGGCCGATTTAAAATAATAACATTATTATTTTATTAATCCGATGAAAATAATTGTGGAAGAATAAATGACAATTTTTGTAAGTAATACATTTAGCAAATCTTGTTTGTAGGTTGTTCATTTTTTTTGGAAATAAAAGGGTGGTGACAAGGTTGATTGGTCCATTTGTGACTTTCGTAGATTCTCAAGGGTATGAAATAAAAGGGTCGAAAGGAACAAGCGTCTGTCCATTCCTAGGGCAGCGCAACTTGAACGCCTCACACCAGTGCGGGAGCTTGACCCTCCCCATGTAACGTGAAGGACCTTGAGGGACATCAAGGGCTTCTCCCATTGGATTGAGGCTGAGTCGTTGAAGAAGTGGTCCTTGCTGCACGACACGGACGGTGCAAGGTACGGCATAATGACCACTAACCTTGCGGAGGTGTACAACAGGGTTCTTAGGGACCTCTGTCCTCAGCCCCTCGTCACCATCGTGGAAGGCGTTCTGCACTGTACAATAAAATATTTTAGGGAAACGCATGCAGATGAAGAACTTCATGCAGTCAACCCACATACACCGTACTGCTCAAAGATTACAGCGTACATGCAGGCCAAGACCGAGAAGGGTCAGTCGCACACGGTCTTCGTGATGGCCAATACAAAGCATCGTTTCGACGTGCTCCTTCGGGATAGAGCCTAATTTGGGACGGCTCACTCTCTTGTTACCCACGAGGTGTGCCTTAGAGATCATGTGAATGAATCTAGCTGCACATGCAACAAGCTAAAGCTCCTTCACAAGTTATGCTCTCATGTCCTTGCCGCATGCGAGACCATCAACATGGACCATCGAACTTCATGTTGGAGTACTTCATGAAGGAGAGGGTGCTGCAAGCGTGGTGCGGTGAGCTAAGAGGCTTCAGGGTTGTGAGCAACTTCGACATGTTGGATATGGCACAGGGGACTTGGATTCCGGGTCTTGACCTGTTGAAGGGCGGGAAGGGCTGTCGGCAGAGTCGTCGCATTAAGAACGATATAGACGAAGGGGAAGCTAGAGCAGTGGGTAGACGTTGCGACCGCTGGCCAAGAAGGCCACACTGCGAGAGCATGCCAGGCGACGCGAGGTCTAGAGGGCACAAAAGAGGGCCATCGCGGTGAAAGCTAAGGCGCAATGCGAGGAGTACAACGTCGAGCTGGGCCGCAAGGGCAAATGGCTACGTTCCACGTAGTAGTTCGACCCTCTTCGTCCATATGTCCCCATGTATTTCTAATTCTCTAAAGACATGCATGTACCATCCTAGGTTTGTTAGCCTACGTACCATGTAACCCCCTTGTCGGATCAACTGTTATGTTGTTATCATTACGTCATTTCTCTAAAGTTCTTTACCGTGTATGAATTCCCTGGTGCTTCGCAAGAATCACTTACATTCCTACTTACGACTCATTGCTACCTCAATCGTCCTCACAAAATTCTTCAGAAATATACCGCACTACAACAACATACGATGATCAAAAAATGTTATTGCGAGTCTAATAGATTTCGTACCCTTGAGAATCTACGAAAATCACAAACGGACCAACCAAATTTGTCACCACCCTTTTATTTCCAAAACAATTAACAATGTACAAACAAGATTTGCTAAATGTATTACCTATAAAAATTGCCATTTATTCCCCACAATTATTTCCATCGGATTAATAAAATAATAATGTTATTATTTTAAATCGCCCAGCGGTTAAGCGACAAGTGGAGTAGTCGCCCAATCGTTGCACGACTATCACAAGTCGCTCAACCACCGGGCGACTACTCCATGTGTCGCTCGACCGTTGGACAACTTGGATCAGTCACCCAATAGTTGAATGACTAGATCCAAGTCGTCGAACGGTCGAGCGATACTGGATTATTTCTGTAAAATAAAAAAGGGAGGTATATTACTGTATTTCGAAATAAAAAATGATTATTTTAAAAAAATAGGATATCACCCACCTAGAAAATACGTAGTAGGTCGTGCAATTGAATTCTCATGAGAAAGAGAGTTCAAGAAGGATGGGGGAAGAGATGGAAAGTTATTTAATAGAACACCTCGGATTTTTTTCAGGAATGTAGAAGATTAATTAATTGAAGTTTGCTAATATATAGAACATTTTGTTGTAAAATTATCGATTTTAGCAACTATTCAAAATTAATTCCAGCAATATTAATAAAAATTAAAACATATTTCCAACAGAATTTAAATGACAAAATTAACATATAAACATGTAAATCTTACATGTCATTTAAACAGGATAATATGCTGAAAAAATAGAACATGTGAACAATTAAAATCAGCATAATGCTCAGATTTAATACTTTGTTTATTGCTCTCAGATGTCGGGCTGCTCAAGATATAATCTTGGCCTCCTCGCCACTTTAGTCAATATTCAATCACAAATTAAATATCACAATTTCTCTCAAGATGACATAGAGTCATCACCACCTCGGCCTGCAGAGCATCTAGTCCTTCGGGATCAATGATCTTTTGAGCAATTGAGTTAAAGAAATAACACAGACTCATGATTGCCACTCGAACCTTATTCGGCAAAATACTTCTAATTGCAACAGGAAGCATTTGTGTCATCAGAATATGACAATCATGAGACTTCATACCAATTAATTTCAAATCTTCCATATAAACAAGTTTCTTCATGATCGCGGAGTAATCGGACGGAGCTTTTATACTATGCAAGCTCTAGCACAGTTCAATTCTCTCGGCTTTGGACAGAGTATAACAAGCTGGGGGAAGGTACGTTTGGCCTTTATCGGTCTCTTTCGGTGCTAACTCGGTCCTTATGTTCATATCAACCAAGTCACGCCGTGCGTTGACATCATCCTTTGTTTTGCCACGAATGTTTAGTAAGAGACCAATCAAGCTATCACATACATTCTTCTTCACGTGCATA
Organism: Phyllostachys edulis; assembly: GCA_036346405.1. Lineage (NCBI taxonomy): Eukaryota > Viridiplantae > Streptophyta > Magnoliopsida > Poales > Poaceae > Phyllostachys > Phyllostachys edulis. The sequence goes on along the minus strand of CM070546.1, from coordinate 41,194,513 downwards.
ACATCGATGCAGTGGCGAACTTCTAAGTGCTCCTAATAAGGTAAGTCCCAAAAAATTAATTGCTTCTTCTAGATGTTATCCTAACGGGTCCTCAATTTACGTCTTTTTCCAAGCACAACATCGATATTCTTAACCATATCATAGATCTCTTTCCCTCTAAAAGCCCTTGGAGCTAAACTGTCATCCTTATTTTCATCGAATTGTTTCTTCATCTTGCGGTATAGGTGATACTTAGGAAGGAACCTACGATGACGCATGTACATAGTTTTGTGCGAGTTGTTCAGTCACACACTCTCGGTATCATCTAACCAATGCAAACAGGCTTTGGCTCCTTTTGTACTAAACCTCGATAGGTTACCAAGGACAGAAAAATCATTCATGGTGCAGAACAACATGGCACGTAAAGTGAAGTTCTCTTATTTGTACGCATCCCATATCTGTACCCCTTCATTCCACAGTGTTACAAGATCTTCCAACAATGGTGCTTAGTACACATCAATATCATTCTTAGATTGCTTCGGCTCTTGGATAAGTAGTGACATCAAAATGTACTTCCACTTCATACACAGACAAGGAGAACGGTTGTACATACATAGATTCACATGCCAGGTGCTATGTCAGCTGCTCATGTTACCGAAAGGATTCATTCCATCTATACTCAACCCAAACCTTATATTCCTTTATTCCGTACCAAAGTCTTCGAAGCTCCTATCGAAGTTTCTCCACTGGGCAGAATCGGCAGGATGTCTTAGCTTTCCATCTTTCTTACGCTCCTTCGAGTGCGAATGTAGCAATCTTGCCTCCTTTCGGTTCGCAAATAAGCATTTTAAACGGAGAATTACAGGCAAATACCACAATACCTTAGCAGGAGGTCCTTGCTTCACCTCGATGCCCTCGCCATCATCGGAGTGATTCTTACGCTTTGTATCGGGTTGCATTGCACACCGGACATATATGCATGTCTGCATACTCTTTACGGTAGAGGATACAATCGTTCGGACATGCATGTATTCTTTCTACTTCCATTCCCAATGGACAAATAATCTTCCTGGCTTGGTAGGTGGTTCTGGGTAACACGTTTCCCTCCAGAAGGATGTCCGCTAGGAGACCTAGCAATGTCGTGAAACTCTTGTCGAACCAACCATTGTTTGCCTTCAATTTCAGCAGTTTAAACACGGATGACAACTTTGTGTATTCCAGTTTGCAGCCCGGGAACAAAGGTTTTCCCGAGTCCTCCATTAAACCCTCGAATTTACCAAACTCTCTCACACTATAGTTTCCTTCTGCATCATGTAGCATCTAATCCAGATTATCATTGTGCGACCTATCCTCATCGAAGGCACAGTCCACATCCGGCATATCATTGTCTCCCTTGATGATGTTACTACCTTCTGGTATAATATGCTCTTCACTGTGACTGGTCCAACATGTATACTTCTCTTTGAAACCCCTTCAAATCAAGTGCGCTTCGATTTGCGCTAGGTTGATAAATATCTTCATATTATCGCAATCAATGCATGGACAGTACATAAATTTTATCCCATTCTTCAACATATCCTGCTCGGCAGCCCTTCTAAAAGCAGACACACCATCAATGTACTCTTCACTTACACGGTTCTCAACGTACATCCAGTTTCGGTCCATCTACACTACGCACGTAACAAATTAGTGTTAAAATAGATTAATGCTCCTAATGTAGCTAGCTACGAAATATTCATGAAGCAATATATATAACAAGCAATAATATATTGAAATAGACAAGGAGAAGTGAGACCCATTCTTAAATTTTAGCAAACTACCAAGCTAGATCTAAACCTTAGATCAGCAAACTACCAAGCTAAATTCCAGCAAATTAAACTACCAAGTGAGACCCATGCATATAATTAGAAGCAAATACGAACCTTAGATCATCAAGAACAAATAGATCTACAAGCATACTTACAAATCTGCGGTATTCTTTCACCAAACACCCTAAAGCCGGTCGCCTCCTTCAAAGCAACTGTATATCACAGACAGATCTCACTACAGACAGATCTGTCGAGACGGACAATCGGGTATTTAATGGTGCATATCATAGACAGTTCTTGTAAATAACTATCTGTGAATCATCACAGACGGTTTTAAATACAAACCATTTGTGATAATCGGAGACATCACATACCATTTGTATTTAAAACCGTCTGTGAATAATCGAAGGCATCACAGACGGTTCTTATTAAACACCGTCTTTGATAATTATGTATCCTAGGCGGTTCTTATTAAAAACCGTCTGTGATAATTATATATCACAGACGGTTCTATTTTAGAACCGTCTATGATACATATCATAAACGGTTTGTTCCACTAAATCGTCTGTGATAGTTCCTTCTATAGCTAAAAAATATTCTGTTTTTCGGCTAGCCTCAAGAGTAAAAATGTATGACTTGTTTTTCACCAGCCAGTAATGCCGTCATGTCATTATACTGAGACCGTTTACATAGAAGACAATACGATAAACACGTTATTCGATAAACATGTTCAGCATATAACGGTAACTTCAACTCCAAACTAGATTTTTTTATTTTTGTATTTACATATGGCCAAACAACGTGGCCAGTTGCTTCTTACAAAAGATTAAAAAAAAAGTATAATCCTAAAGGATCAAGTTTCTAGTGGCCCAAGTAACCTGCTATGTCTACTTTCAAAATTTCGTAGGCAACGTCGTTGGCATCTGAGGTTTTGGGATCAGTGTAGATAGCCCGAAACACGTCCACCAGTTGATGCGCTCGTTGAAGAGTTGCCCAAAGACATTCCGACTAAAGGACCAAGTTGAAATGCGCTCAGGGGCTCTCTTCCCTTGCTTGTGGTGTCTCGGCTTGGTCGACCCGCTCGTCCGATGTCTCGATGTAGCCGTTTAAGCGATGGTAACCCTCATGAAGACGTATAACGTCGTTCTGGAGGACCACCTCGATGGCGAGGTTAGCTCACCGGAAGAGGGAGACCACCCAAAAGACGCGGCAAAGGAGGTTGTCTAGACAGTGGAACGTCGTCGTCACGTGCCTCGGCATAACCTCCGTCGGAGGAGGGAGGACACTGTTGGTATAGTGTCCTTCCGCAGCATCCGCCAACGTATGGCTGGAGAGGTGCTCGAACAGGATAGCCAGGTAGGCCATTAATGCCAGTGACATGGAAAAAGAGTACAGAGCCATTTCTTGAAAATTATTTTTGCTTGAGAGTAGAACGATGTGGGTATTTATCTTCGGCGCGTGAGACGAAGAGACGCATCGGGAAGCCGAAGCGGCATTGATGCGTTTAAGAAATACATATCACAGACACTTCCAATCACAAACCATCTGTGATACGTAATTATCTCAGATGGTTTGTAGTTGGAAGTGTATATGAATTATCATAGACCGTTCTAATTAAAAACCATATGTAAAGTCTTCAATTATCACAGATAGTTGTATTAAAAACCGTCTGAGACGTCTGTAAACTATTACAAACGGTTCTGATTAAAATCCGTCTTTGATAATTGCATATCATAGACAGTTCTAGCCATCACTGGTAACATGGATAGTCGCACTTGTAAAACTGTCTGTGATAATTACAATACTGACGATTTCTAAAAATCGTTTATGAAAAGTTCAGTATAGCCTTGTCTGTGTAGCAGTGCTAGCTGCCAATTTTTGCGATGGCAACATGCGATCGATAGATCCTCTCTAGACTAGCATCGGACCGGACCGGACCGGACCGGACCGGACCGGACGCGATCTATCGTTAATGTCCGGCTAGTATCGTTTGTTGTTTGCAGGCGGCGGGCACATGATCGATCTGTGCTGACGCTCGCGTGGACGTTTCTACATCGTTTCGGTCTCTATCATACTACTAGCTTAGTAAGAAGATCGTCTTTTGCTACAGAAGAGAAAAATAATTGTGTGGCTTCAGATGCAGCTAGACAAACTAATCTAGTAGAGTACTAGCTACGAGCTAGTACGCACGAGTGACTTTTGCTAGAGAGGTAATGGGATGCAGATGAAGCTTAAAATCGGTGATCAACGTAAGTAAGAGAGAAATACAGGCCCGATTGAGAGAACGAACGTACAGTAATTGAAGCGCAGTTGCCCGGAGCAAGTTACTCATTAAGAGCATCTATAATAGTTTGTTTCTTAGTTTGTTTTTAAGAGGAGAGAGTACCCAATCTAATGAAAAGAAATAAGTCTTCCAATAAATTATTTGTTGAGCTTGTGTATAAGACTTTAATTGCTACAGGTATGTATGATTCTTGATGATCAATAATGAGGTACAACTTTGTGGCCTACATATTTTGGCTCATTTATCATATCAATAATGAAGTCGAGCTACACAAGTGATCCGGTGGATATTTGCTTGGAGACGGTGGGACCCACAAAACATGTTTTTAAGTAACAAGTAAGTTTTCAATAAAGTATTTAGTTGTTTCTTGTGTCTTGGTATTAACAATTTGCTAGTTTCTTCATCTAGAAATAACATCACCTTCTCTCCTCACCTTCTCTCTTTCACATTGTCTAAATATTGATATGACAACTCTTTAATAACAAGTGACGTGGATTGTTTCTTTTGGGTACCTACCTAGCTATCTCATTGAAATTCTTATGCAAGAAGTACACGGACAGACGAACTAATTAAAAGCATCGGCCGGGTACTATCTCGATCGGGATTACTACCTAAGAAGATTCCATCTTCCCTCCTGGGCAGGCAGCACGTTGCAGTTAATTCACTTTAAGAGCATCTACAATAGTTTGTTTCTTAGCTTGTTACTAAGAGGAGAGAGAATACTTAATCTAATAAAAAGAAACAAGTCTTCCAATGGATTATTTCTTGAGCTTGTGTCTAAGATTTTAATTGCTACAAGTGTGTATGATTCTTGATGATCAATAATAGAGTACAACTTTGTGGCCTACATGTTTTAGCTCATTTATCATATCAATAATGAAGTCGGACTGCACAAATGATCTGGTGGATATTTTGCTTTAAGACAGTTGGACCCACAAAACGCGTTTTTAGGTAACAAGTAAGCCTCCAATAGAATATTTGGTTGTTTCTTATGTCTTGGTATTAACAATTTGATAGTTTCTTCATCAAGAAACAACCTCATCTTCTCTCCTCACCTTCTCTCCTCCACATCACCTAAATGCTGATGTGGCAACCCCTTAGTAACAGCTGACATGGACTGTTGTAGATGCTCTAATTGGATGCCGAACTGTCTGACAATTTGCCATCTCCAGTCCTGTGGGATGGCTCCGGTGATCACCGACTAAAGTGATATCTTATCAGGGTACCGAGTACCGAGACCGTACAAAACTTGGTGCATGCATTTGATTTGGATTATTCTCTTGCACTGCAATTTTTTTATTATTTAATTCTTTTTTATTAATATTTTAAAGTTAATCTCTCGTAAACTTTATTTCTAATTCTGACTCTTTGGTCACGCCACCACCAGTGGTGCAGCCAAAGCGTGTTGTCACGCCAAATACCGTGGCGTGGCAACAGATGTCACGTAAGCTCTCGGCCGCGCGCCGTGCCAGCGTGGAAGGCCCACGTGGCATCTGTCACACCGGTATCAATGGCATGACAACCCTCCCCTGTCACGCCACGATATCTGGTGTGACAATTGGCACTTAAAAGTAGCGGCGCCACCCATTTTATCATCTTCATCCCGCCGCCTCTACCTCTCGCGTCTGTCAACCTCCTGCCGCCTCGCCGCAGACTCGCTCTCCCGCAGCATCACCGCCACGCCTCCTCACTTGGCAGCAGTGTGTCCCCGACACAGCTCCTCCCGCCGGCCGCCTCCACCGCCGACCGCCTCCCGTGGCGTCGCATCCTCCTCGACAAGCCTCTCCTCCGGCCCAACGTCGGCCTCTCGTCCGCCCTCGCGCTGCCCCTATCGCCTTGGTCACCGTTCGCCTGGCTGGCCCCGATGGCTGCCTCGCCTCTGCTTGGCCCGACGCCCTCCGCGCCTCCGCCCGCCTGACGCCGGCTTCCTCCTCCACGCCTCCTCACGAGTCCCGGCCGCCTCTAAGGTATTTAAAGGTGCATGTCTTTTATTTGTTGCAATTGTGGTCAAGCCTGACCGATTGTCGCAATAAAGGATGATTCGTATTGTATGATTATATTCATTGATGAGTCTGTCATTGATTATTTCACTGGCCTTCCCCGAATTGCTTTTGTGGTCAATGCATTCATGTATTGAATACCTGCGTTTGAATGAGCCATTTGTTATAATGTATAGTTGTATATAGTCTTTCATAAGAATAGTGAAAATTGAATTGTCTAGAAGATAGTATTGCTTTATGTAATTATTTGTCATAGGAGTTGAAGGCCAGCTTGTTTCAGTTACTTGTGTCATTGTGTGTAGGTGCAGGCTAGTTATTGAGTCTAACCAAGTTCTCTTATATTAGTCTCACTGCAAGGCTGTGATTATAATGATGCTGTGATATTGAGTGGTGGATGCCCTGACGCCATTGATGTCTCTGATGCATATTCATGTATTGAATACTTGTGTGGTGAATGCGTTCTTGAAATGATTGATGAATTGTTGGATTGTGGCGTGGCAGCGCGTTTTTGCCCTTCTTCGCACCGCCTCTGGAACATGTTGGATTGTGGCGTGGCAGCGCGTTTTTGCCACGCCGTAAATGCTGGCGTGACAAGGCAGTCCTGTCACGCCCGGGTAAATGGCGTGACAGGACTTAGCCCCGGCAGCGATGGCCCTTTTTGGCAATGCCTCTGGAACATCAAGCATTGCGGCGTGGCAGCACGTTTTTGCCACGTCATTAATGGTGGCATGACAACACAGGCCTGTCATGCCGGGGAAAGTGGCGTGGCAGTAAGATTTTTAGGGTTTAGGTTTCAGGGTTAGAATTATGGTTTTTTAGGTGTCTTCGGCTTCATCTAACTTTCGAGTGAGCAGACAATTACAATCACTACGGCCTCATCTAACTTTCAAGTTTGTTCGATGCATATAACTTGAAGCACGCGACACATCGATGCAACATGTCATCTTGATAAAAGGCAACTACAATGACAGCTTTGCGCAATGATAAAACCAAATCAGACAGCTTTGCGTAGTCACAAGACCATACGGGGCAGCTTTGCCAGTGATAAGACCAAAGGAGACTGCTTTGCGGAGTGACATGACCACACGAGGCAGCTTTGCGCAGTGACAAGACCACACGAGGCAGCTTTGCGCAGTGACAAGACCACACGGGCAAGCTTTGCCCAGTGATAAGACCACACGGGCCAGCTTTTTGCCAGGTTTTCAGATCGACGTGATAACACTCTACGTCTTTCTTTGCAGAGTCATGTCTTTTTGTTCTGAAAAGCTGGTGAGGCGGTCAGGGTTATCACTGCGCAAAGCTGTCCCGTCTTGTCTTGTCACTTTGCAAGGCTGTATCCTTTGGCCTTGTCACTGCGCAAGACTGTCTCCTTTTGGCCTTGTCACTGCGCAAAAGCTACCCCGTCTGGTCTTGTCACCGCGCAAGGCTGTCTCTTTTGGTGTTGTCACTGCGCAAAGCTGCCCCGTTTGGTCTTATCTCTGCGCAAAGCAAATAGTCTCGTCAAATCTTGTCGTCTACAACCTAACACATTACCCCGTCAGGTCTTGGCCTCCCCCCGCGGGCTATAAAATGTACGCCCCACGATCCAGAAGAACCACTCGATCCTTCAAACCGTAGGAAGAAGAACCTTCTTCGTCATACACTAACATACCATGGCAGACGCCCAGGGACCAGTCCAACCAGGGTTGCCGAAGCAAGACCTTCACCTGGAAAGGAGGGAGGACTTCGGCCCTAACTACCAGTTGATGCCGAACAAGCATGTTCAACCTAAGTGGCCGAAATGCGGACACGGGGAGGACGCTATCGTGTAGGTCATTGTCGGGACCCAAAATGTGCAATTCTGGACCCTCTGTGTATAATGCACTAGTCCAGGATCACGCTAGTGCACACAGTGTCAACACAGGTGAATGTCGATCCACACAAGCGATTAATAACATAAACGAATAATTTGATAACAAATAGTTGTTTTGACCTTATGGTCGAGTTTACAATTATTAAGCCACGCAAGGCTAACAAAGAAATAAAATAGCAATGAACAAAGAAACTTCAATGGAATCCCATCAATTCACCACGTGCAATTGATCGATCAAGACCCTACGATCAAGCACCTTCGATGAACTCCTCCTCAAAGCAAAGCGAAGACTCCTCCTCTTCTGTTGCATGTTTTACAACAAGCATGAGTACACACCGTACTTGCAAGTCATACCACAGAATGCAATTTATAGATGCAGGCTTATTCCAAAGGAATGCTTCTGTGGTTCTTTTGCAGAAATGCAGCATTTGCAGTTTGAATACAAGTAATAGATTGAAAGCATAATTCAAAACAAATAGACAATAATAATTTGACAGTTTTATTTCACAAAGACACATAGCCTAAACAAGTTATTCACATAGCCATATGACTTAGGTCACACAGCTCCCTTCCCAAGGTTTTCATGAAAATCTACCCCTCGTGTGAAATCCCCGAGCATGTCCATGACCGCGGACGTGGCTATTCGAATAGATTGATTAACACTCTGCAGAGGTTGTACACTTTACCCACAAGATACAACTAGTGTAGCTAGCACTAGCCGTAACAAAACAGTTCAAAAACTTCATCTCGACATTGACACTCCCGGTATGCTTAGCCGCCACAGACACACACCGTTGGACAGGGACACGGCGAACCGCCCCGTGATGTGACTACTTGGTAGTACACACCTCCACCCAATCCGACACAGCTAACCTACAACCTGAGTAATCAATGTCAAGACTCCATAACTTACTAAGTTAGGCCCGTCCCATACAAGGCATGTGGTTGTATGAAAGGTTCAGTTCAATGACGCATAAAGTTAAGTCTTTAATTGACCGGGGCAAGACTTCCAAATTCTAACCTATCATTCCCACCAACACAGATCCACCATAAAAGTATACCAGACCTTGCCCCCGTCCAAAACCTTTTCCCACCCTGTTGGTTAAGTGCAACATATGCCATTAACGAGTAATAGCACATAGTACACATAGTTCCATAGTCACTTAGTCAAGTTTATATTTGCAACTTTATATGAGATGATGACTCGTAGCATGGCTAAGCAATCTAATCGCATCTAACCATCCCACGTTGGTAATACAATAGCACCAACTAAATAAACCAATCTAGGGTGACAAAAGATTATGGCATACAATTAGACAATGAGGTCATAACAAATTGGATATTAACTAGTCCCAAAAACATTGAAATAAATAATTAAAGTAAATGCAATAATTTAAATCAATATAACTTTTGAAAACTGGGATCAATATGATCAAAGGTATAACTTACCTTGGAAAAGGTCTTGGTATTGATCTTGGTCTTGAGATGCTCCTTGCTCTTCAAAACCTCCCGAGGTATCGACGTCTACTCGCAAACGAAACAAACAAACAAAACAAATAAATAACAAAGGAAAAACAACTCCAAAACTTAAATAAAAATCTCAGATAAATAGATCTCGAATTTAGATGAATTTAGAAATTTGAATGGACTCAATCGGAGTTCGGATGCAAAAGATATGAGCTTGGGAAGTTTGAATCTAAAAGAAACTCTAATAATTGGATTAACTGAATTTCCGAATTATTCCTTAAAAGAAAAATCGGATTATTGCGCAACGATGATGTCAGCACTCAGAATAAAGGAATTAAAAGAAATACTAACATGTGGGACCCACACGTTAGTGAGACGGTTCACGGTGAACTCGGTTCACCGAACCAACCGAATCTGAGATTCGCTCAGGTGGCAAACCCGCGCACGTGGCGCTGACGAAGGCGTATACGTAGTTGACACGCATGCCAGGAAGGTGAGGTGGACGCTAAAGTGGGCTCGCCACGTCAGATCAACGGCAGCAAGACAGGTCTCAAGGTCTCCGTGACGGTGGCGCTACGCCGACAGTGGATGGTACCAGGAGGTAGATCTCGCTATTGCGCACCTCACGGGCTGTCTCCGGGTGGTTGAGGTGAACGGTGGCAACTGGCGGCGAGCTCAAAGCGGCGGAGCAGATCAGCTTTTGTCAGACAGCTGCTCCGGCGAGGCTCCGGCGATGTGGGTGGTCTCTAGAGGTAGAGGGTGCGACGCTGAACACAGCGGTGAAGACCACGAGCTCAGGGCGATGACAACGACGGCGGAATTGGAGAAAAACCATGGCGGCGATAAAACCCTAAAAGTCGAATTAGCGGCGGCGCTGAAGCTCTCGGGTGGAATTGAGCTAGGGTTTGGGATGCGGAGGGCAAGGCGAACCTCGAGGACCTATTTATAGGGCCGGGGCGACACGGATAAGGAAACGCCCAAAAGAGTCCGAGATGCACACGAAGAACAAATCCGGGATTCTAGCAGATAGAATAGGTTACGGGATCTGATTTGGTTGTGGAAGGATAGGAGATAGAGTCTGGCGCGTTTTCTAGAAGAAATTTAGTTGGAAAATCTCTGTTGTCGTACCGAACTCGGAGACTTGATAATGGCGGATGGGCGCGAGCGTGCGCAAGGAAGAAGCCGACTCGGGGACGACGACGCATCGGCGGTCCACCAGTCAGAGAGATAAAAACGCGGGCCCACACGTTAGCGAATGTAACGCACGCACGCTGCTAGTGGGTCGAATGAAGCGCGAAATGGGTCAAGGCCACATGGAATGGGCCACACACAGAGAGAGGGCTGGGCCAGAACGAGGGAAGTGGGCCGGATCGAAGGAAGATTCGGCCCAGATGATTATCTGAGATTTTAAATACTTTTTCTTTTTAATAAAATACCAGAAATTCAAATAAGCAATAGAAAATAGCAAATGAACTTAGAAAAATTCTAGAAAAATCTAGAAAATATATCCAAGCACATAGAATCCAAATAAAATAGTTTTGACTATTGTTGATGTTGACTTTAATCATATTAAATTGTTTTGATATACAAAGTCCATATTAAGCTTTTGATTTAAATTCAAATAAAATCAAATGGTGAATTTTATCCTACTAACTATTCAAAGGATTTTTAAAGCTCAGAAAATTGGGATGTTACAGTCATAGACGGCCCTTTTGATGGTGGACGACGTTTCTTCCGATGCCCATACTCTGGGGTAAATAGTTTTGTTCATGTTACTTACTGCTAATACATCCTCCATACTAACCGTCCCTTACAGCAGATGGCGAAATGCAACTTTACCCGCTGGATCGATCCCCCCCATGAACGACATGTTGCGATGCACGTGGATATATTGTGGGACCAAATCTTTCATTTGGAGGCGCAAATTGAAGATCTCAAGGAGCAAACTGATGACCTCCGCCAACAGATGCAACGCGAGAGGGGCAACGAGGAGGTCGTGAACATAGGAAGTTCCTATGATCCCACATGCTACTGCGCCAACCCTAGCTGCATATGTGTGTACCACTACAACGACGGCCAGCCACGTCCGAGGCGCTCAGCTGGAGAACACTCTATGTGGGTAGTGCGAGGCACCTTTCCGTACTAGTTCCCGGAAGGTCTAATTTATTTCCATTCAAAAAAGGCGCATATGTATCGTAGGAGAACTTCGGTTTATTGCATCGTGCATGATGTTGTTCCTTATGCATGTAACCAAACACTGTGCGCCATGTTATTCCAAGCTTTGTTATGAAGTCTATTTTAATTCGCAACTTTAAATCTCGCCGTCTTTTAGCATTCAATTCTTGGCGTAGTAAGGCATCCAACAACATGACAAAAACGAGTTAGGAAGTTTACGGTTTGGTCTACAACCACAAACCTATGATTCGATGGGATGTCTCGCACTACCTATCATTCCACTAGGATGTCTCGCATCTTTCATCAGCGGTACTGTCTAGCATATGTGCATAATTGTGCCTCATGTTGTACCACACAATCCACATATTACTCATTTTTTTCCCATGATGCATTATGTATCACTTCTGGGACACGCCCTAGAAATATTGTAAAGTGTCAAAGGGCTTCAAAGCACAAAAAGATTACATGTCCATATATCTATTTACTCTCAGTTGAAAAGGATGGTGTTATATTTGGTTACGTAGAGATGTCTCTATTTTCAAGTTGTGAATTGTTAAATGTTACATGTACATGGTGTTATGTATCACCGTATCTTCAATTGTTTTTTATCTTTCAAAACGAAGTCCCTTTATTGGCTCCAAATCTATAAATCCAAATGAAATACAAACAAACTAGAATTAGCCCCTGTCACGCTGTCATAAATGGCGTGACAATCGGGCTCTGTCACGCCAAACAAAAAGGCATGACAAGTGCCACGCAAGCCCTCCACGCTGGCGCGGTGCGCGGCCGAGGGCTTGTGTGGCACCTTTGGCCACGCCATACTTGGTGGTGTGATACTTTATTTGGCCATGCGGGACGTGAGCGTGACCAAAAGCCATCGATTGAAAATAAAGTTGGTGATGGGTTAACTTTTAAATATAATTAAAAAAGGATTAAATAAAAAAAAATTCTCATAATGAATCAAGCTAAAATTTGGCATAGCCAAAACTTGGACAAAGCCAAAATTTAGCAAAATGAATATTGTTTGGATTGCGGCCAAACCAAATTTTGGTGAGTGGTTTCCTTACCCTCAGATTGCTCACGTGTGTGATATTGGATTTTATTGGCTTTACCAAATTTTTATTGGCACTATCAAATATTGGTATCAAACCAAACGATAGCAATTTTCATTGGTATTACTAAAATTCAATTTAGTTTACGTTGTTAAGGAACCAAACTGGCCCATAATCTGGCTAGTTTGGTAGGCACGCATGAATGGGAGCTTGGGACTAGTCTATTCCACCATATCCCTTTCTGAAAATTACCACTGATAAGTACAGGCTCAAATGACGCGATTCGAACGACACTAGATGCTTTTGATAGTGACCAGAATTAAATAATTCTTAATAAACAAGCTTACGACCACAGTAAATGTTGGAACAAAGACTCGGTCATTAGCATCCATATATGCTCCTAGCCGAGGAGAACATGCTTAACTGACTCGAGTATTGACCACTCTCTGGTCGGGCAAGTACTATCACCAGACATATGGGTCTAACTATCTGGTCATATAATATGTCCACCGCAATATACCATTAAAAGGAAACATACGCCTTGTCTCTCTGACAAAACTGCATGTTTTCACCTCCTGTCTCTGACAATAACCACTCGATAATCATGCATGAAAGGAGATTCACTGACAACAACCGCTACCCATGAGGAAGATCAAGGAACCAACAAGGTGTCTCTCTGTAGACAGTAACTACCACCCCTTCGATGTTGTATAAGGGATAGAGTCAGGCGACAGAGGGAGATATGAGAAGGATAGTCTTAGTTGCACTTTGTTCATCCTGAGCACGATGCACCGTATTGTAATCTCATTCAATACAAGTACACAAGAAGTAAGACTGTCATTTACTTCGAAGAAGACATAAACCTGTATAGACATCCTATCTCCTCTGTGTAATCTCCTAGGCTGCGTCTTCCACGTGTACTTCGTAAGAGCCGCAACAATTCGTCGACAGATGGTGACAGATGGCGTCCTTGTCTAGTTCGCTATGTTGCCATATACCACTGTACATTAGCACCAATCAAACATCACTGTTGTTTGGAACCTGCCAGGAACATAGACTAGACAAAGATTCGGTTTCATGTAGCTGGTGACCCTCAATTCGTCGTATTTCCGGCGAGTTCCGGGTTTGTTGAGAGTTAATCAAGGATGTGACCCAAACACACTGCATACATGCGCGCGACACTACGGCATGCGTATTGGAGCAGTCGGGGTATATACACACAGAGAAGGCTACGTATGGTGTGGAGGCACGGCTGAAACTTCTTAGATGGACGTCATGACCAGGAGAAAAAAAATTCGCCGAAATTTCATCAAAAAATCGGAAATTTCGGTGATCCCCCCCCCCCCCGAATTTTTTACAATTCGTTCAAAAAAAAATGGAAATATTTCAATTTAGACAAATTACATAATAAATTTGATTTTGATCAAATTTTGTCCAGTTTGAAAACCCACTGAAATTTCGATAATTTCGTTTGTTTTGTTACCCTCCGTTTTTTTTTTAAAACGAAATTGTTTTCCATAGTCATGACATGCCTCAGACATTGACATATCTGTACGATGACGAGGCACTCTTTTGCATGGTTCAAACCTTTTCTGCCTATAATCTATTTTTTATATAAAAAAATGGGCTTATATTATGCTGCTAGCTGGTGCTATACATCCCATAAAAGTTTGAATTACCACCCTATTGCACCCGATGGGAAATTGACGAGTACTGTTCAAACACGTTGAACAGCTGCACAAATCTTAGGACGATGTAGTCCCCAGAGAGCCAGCGTAGACCAACAACGTGCGGCTTTTTTTCAGCTCATTCAGCGCAGACCAATCCTCAATATCATTCAGCTCGGGCATCGACAATGGATCGTGCTTCTCAAATCGCGGGGGCATAAAGGAAAACCGGATGTTCCTGTCGTCGAGCACGAGCATTGACATAGGTCTAGCAATATGGATACCCGAACGGTGAATGGAGTGCGTTGCAGAGAATAAAAATACACTCGTCCAATCATCAAAGCGAGAGGCCCACTGGGGCGACGGAAGCTGGCTGGCTTGGCTTGGCTCCCGTAAAGACAAGCACCGAAGCTACAAGGAGAATCACCGAAGAAACCCATGCGATACCATATAGTGATGGTCCTTTTCAACCTGATCTGATGGCGTTTCTTCTTTCTGTCTGGCTCCTCGCCGGCGTCTAGGATTAGTCTTCGAAGTGATCCAAGCACGTGCGCATTTGAGGAGGGTCTCAGTCCAACTGCAGCATTGCACCTGGCCAATTCGTATTTTTGCAACTGTAGTCTGCCTGTCTATCAGTGTCGAGTTTAGAGAGCAGTAGTGTTTCGCTGTCACATGTCATGCAGAGTTTAACACACATGGCAATGGAGAAGCATGCCGGCGGACTGATCTAAGCAAGCAGTAGAACATGCATGCGAAAGTTGACTTGGAGAGTAGCTCGTCAGGACGAAAATTCCCATCGAAACGTAAAGCGTTTTAACATTTCCTTCCACTACCGTTCGTCCGTTTCGGAACCTTCTAGCCGCTGGCTCAGCAAGATCCGGGAAGAAGGTCAAGCTCGTGCAATTCCGCGAACTGCGGCTAACACCAACGTTAAGAGGTATCTTCGAGCATGACGGAAAGAGTTCTTGCACCACGGTTTCCCAACCCAAAAAAAAAAACTGTTTCAGCTTCGAACTTTTTGAGTAAGTAATCCAACAAATAAACAAAGTAGTGTAACGAGGCTATAGTGGAGATTTATATGAATATGGCCATGACAGATTATGATGCGAAAGAGCTAATTTTAGCACTAAGCAGCGAGCCACAAGCCAGCTGATGACTTCCGGTTGTGTTAATGCAGTGTAAACTTGATGATAGCAAGTTCAAATGTCTGAATATTTTTGGTCAAAACAAGCTAAAATGTCACGAAAGAAAAGCTCGAATTCCTAAGGTTGCAACATCACGAGTCAGAACTGAACTCTGAACAAAATTGGAAGCTGTCATCATACAAGAGGGCATAAAAGGATTCATAATGTTTGAACATTTAAATCAACAGTACGAGCTAGCAACCGTTCAATACGCTGACTTGCGAGCCAAACATCCCCAAACATTTACATTTCGCGCAGACTAGGGACAACTTACAAAATGTCCATAATCATTTAGGATGGAAAAGCAATATGCCTGTCTCAACAAAAAAAAATCAACACTTGTACGTCAATAAGTTACAGCTGCACGAATAAAATTAAGGCTTAGGAAATTGACCGCAGCGAGGTCATATCCCAAATTGTCTACCACTCTGCATTCTTATTGCCCAATTGAAGAAACTGGGTTCCCCATCAGTATTCCGTGTATCAAAACCATAGTCGCTAACTATCGTACAGTGGCTACAAAAGCGAGTTGAATGGCCCGTGCAGGAACCTTAGTGTACATTGTGAAAACTAAAAGAATGCCCAGCATAAAAGAATATCACAATTAGTAAGCAAAAACTGGAAGGGACAAATATGACTAACTGCTAGCATGCACATCCACCTCTCTGTTCAGCCTCGGGGACAGGATCTGCAACTGCCTGGAAGTAGCTGAAGGGCAGAAAAAATGGGTGTAAGCAACTAAAAAGACAAGAATAATAGAGGT
Source organism: Phyllostachys edulis (assembly GCA_036346405.1). Lineage (NCBI taxonomy): Eukaryota > Viridiplantae > Streptophyta > Magnoliopsida > Poales > Poaceae > Phyllostachys > Phyllostachys edulis. The sequence continues at coordinate 41,178,282 of CM070546.1, read as the reverse complement.
GTAACAGCTGTACTGTCTTTTTTTAAACAAGGTAGTGAAAGGTAATAAACACAAGCATGAAAATAAATAGTTATAAACAGCAGTCATAACTGTTAAAACCAACAATACAGTCATCCAATTTTATTTTCAATGAAGAGACGAATCCCATAATCACAAGATAACTTTATCCAAGCTAAGCAAAAGCTTCCTACCAAACAATAAAGTGGGAAATATGATTTTACTCACATGTCCTGATCACGCTCATGCTCTAAAGCAAGCTTGGCAACAGACAGGAACGCGTTGTCAACATTGTAGTCCTCTTTTGCAGAAGTCTCGTAATAAGGAATATTGCCTTTGGAAGCACACCACTCAATTGCTTTCTTCTCAGAAACCTGTGTGAAAAATAGTTAGCAAGTAGTGGCATAACTAGAGACAAAAAGTTATAAGTCACATATTCAAGAAACTGACCACTCTGCTTTTTCCACCATCTACATCAATCTTGTTCCCAAGTAAGATGAATGGAAAAGTTTTAGGATCTGATGGGCTAGCCTAAAAAGAAATGGAAAATAGCCGTGTCAATTAAATTCACCAAGATGCTAAATGTTACAGTACCGAGATATTACAAGTAACCAGATGCACACATCAAAACACAGTAAAGCATAAGACAGTTACCAAATAGTCCACCCAACAACTATATTGAGAAAACCAATGGAAGGGCACTGCATAAAGATAAAATAACTGAAAAGGTTTTGTAACTCATTTTGTTGCAACACTCACTGTCACACATTTATACCTGTACTTGGAGAAAGAACATGAGACCTTGACAATCTTAATGAGCTTGCCGAGTACTGCAGAATTATTGAAAATCCCAGCACTATTTGAACCAAATGAGTTACATGGTTTATTATAACAAGGGTCCTGAAAACCGCCGGTAACTGGCTGGTAAATAGGAACCGGCCTGGTTCCGATTTTCGAAACCTTGACTGGTTCACCCCAAACCCATTCTTCTTGCACAATATATGTATTAATACTTGTAGATTACATTCCAAACATCAAATTTTGATAAAATAAAATTTGAAAATTGTGAAAAGGAAACTGGAGCAGTTTAGAGGGTGGAGACCAACAGGACCGACAGGTTTCCAGGCAAAAACCGGAACCAGCAAGGTTCCGGCTTTCACTCCCTAAATGGTTTCCAAAACCCTCATTACACCTCCAAATGGTAACGATCACGTTTGACTCAGTTGTGTTATTTCAAGATAAAGAAACAGCTCAAAGCAAGGAGTCTATTAAAAAATTGACCTCCTGAGAAATATAGTTGTTTTTTTATCGTTACCATTCTTTTACTAACAAAGCATGACTAAATAACAGACATTTCTTAGAATAGCATCACAGCTACTCTTGTATAGATGAATTCCTCAATGGATATCTAAAATGAAATATGTAAGAAAATAGTGACTTCGATTTCATCAAGAATATAACTTACAATATGGTACTAGGCTACTAGCTTCCAATCATGTCATCAACAGGACAATTAGAGGTTGAAACCTTGGCTGCTTGGCATATCAATAGTTATGTTTACTATTTAAACCTCTACATAATGTTAGACCCCCACTACTAATAAAAATTATAGGTTATTTAAACCCTCCTCAATGACATCAATGCCATTGATATGAAATGATAATTAAATTAGATAGCTAATTCTTTGTTGACTTCATAAGTTTGAAGGAATAAGGATCAACAACATGATTCACATCAATTTGGTAATTTTCTTTTGTGTGGCTAAGTTACCATTTCCTGATCAGGTCAGTAACACCATTACTTACAAGGTATGGAAACAAACAATAGCACTCTTGTAGCTGGGAACTTGTATAATTGTTACAGGTAGTGGGATCTCTCCCTCAGAGCAAGGCTAGTTAACTTTTTAGAGTTCAAGGATAAAACAGAACTACCAAAGTAACAAACACTAGTGTGCGCAGATTGAAGTTTCTGCCTCAACCCATCCTCATAGTCAAGTAATCACAATTCACAAGGCGTCAACAAGGTTGAGTTTTCTTATGGATCGAAGGCAATGATTCCTGCTAAGTATATGTATGTGGTTTATCCCCTTGAAAAATTCAAGTATATGTAGGTATTTATGAAGCTGTAACCATGGGATCTAGGCAAGTCCCTCATAAGTCATTGTACAGGACAGTTATTTGCTTTTAAAATATTTTCAGTTAGAAAAACTGTATTTAAAAAGTTTAAAACTTTTGCTAAATTAACTTGATTAACATAAACTAGGCAGTGCTTTATAGGCATACAATTTCCATCAATTGAAAGAAGATACATTTGAATTTGTCTTTGCATTCTGTTACAATCAGGCCTTTTGCACATTTGGTGCTATCATTATCATGCATTACTCAACTTAAAAGTGATCATTCATATATCACCAGAATTGATGCCAATACCATCAAATATGCAACTTAAGGGAAAATGCTAGATAAAGTTTTTGATAAGACTACCAAACACATTGCTTTTGTTCCAAAGCATGCTAAATAGAGCGGTGAGCATAATGAGTTAATGACCCCAAAAAATGCAGACCAGTATCAAATGAATAAACATATGCTACAGATTCAAAGTTGATAAAAAAACAAATGATTGGTTTTGAAATTGACAATGTTGAACTTGATATATTGTCATTGTTGCATAAGGAAACAGTTCAGATAAGATATAGCTGTAGAGTTCTAGATAGTCTCTGTGTAGCTTAATATATTTAGTTTGCCTAAAGGACGTGCTCAAGTATTGCATAACAGAGCTGCCCATATATGAGATGCTGTTGACTTATGTGTCCTTTGTTGCAAACATGCTTTCCCGCTTAAACGATGCAACAAAAAAAATACACAGATATGTCAGCATGCTTAAGCTTCAGAAAATTATTGGCAACATCACATCAAACTGTCAGCTAATGAAAACAATGTTGGGACAATAAATGGTGAATTTCTCTACAGTCAACATCTACAACCATGATCAAGTATCACAATGACGTGCAAGATAAAGTAATCTTACTTGGTTTAGGAACTCATCATGCCATGTGTTGAGCGTATCAAATGATCTGTTAACATTGACATCATAGACGAGCACACAACAATCTGCCCCTCTATAGAACGCGACACCAAGGCTCTGAAATCTCTCCTGCCCCGCGGTGTCCCAGATCTAGAGTCAAAGCAACACGTAATGACTGACACTAGCACGATCTCTTCATTCACAGTGAAAGAGTTGCAACTAAGGGTGACACTCACCTGCAATGTGACGAGCCTGTCTTCAATGAGGACCTCCTTGGTGACGAAATCCGCACCGATTGTAGCTTTGTACTGCTGACTGAACTTCTTGTGAACATATCTAACTACAGTCAAGCGTATCAAAGTACCCAAAGTGCTAACATGAGTCCGAGCAGACACATTAAGATACCTCTCCCGTCGCCTTAAACAGAATCAACATGCTGTGGTAAGCAACTAAGCATGATGTGCTCATGTACCAGAGATTTCACCACAGAGATTCACAACATCCTGGCTAATGAAATGCACAGCATAACGAATGAAACTAGCAGCATCAAATGCAGCTGAACAGAGATTCGCTGCGAGGTTACAGTATTCCAATTCCCAAAATGGGATTGCTCACACAACCGTTTGTGCAGCTCTAGGGATCAAACGCCCACGAGGCCACGACACGAGTGAAAAAGCACAAAATTTCTACATGGCCTGCGAATTTGCCGCGTAGCGAGAACAAGGGCGTCGATTGATTCGAGGGAAACAGAGACGAAATCCCACGAATACGGACATAGCGATCAAACAAGAGCGAACAAAATGCGGCGCATCCGAGGTCAAGTCAAGGATACTGGTTCATCAGCGACGTCTTCCCGACCCTGCACAGATCAAACCGGACCAAATCAAACCAGCACACCAAACCTAACACCGGTTACAGCAGCCACATCCAAATCGAGTCACTGAGGCTAAAAATTCCGGGAAACCCGCGAGCTAGCGGATCCGAGGGAGGGGAGGGGGGAATGGGCTGACCCGCTGTCGCCGAGAACGATGACCTTGAGGAGAGTTCGCCTGCGCGACGTCGACATGGATGGGGGCAATCGCGATCTCTCCCTCTCTCCCGCGGCTCGTCCTCTCGTCGTGGCGAGGCGCACGAGGAGTTTCGGGAAGGCAGGGGAAAATATTGAAAAAAGCAAGGATGTGCCGTGGCAGTGATTTGATGTAGTGCTGGCCAAATGGGCCGGGTCAAATGGGCCGGCACGAAGCCTGTTACTGTAGACCCAGCACGAGCACGGCCCGGTACGTACTGTTTATGGGCTGTGCCGGCCGACGAGACTCGGGCGTGTCGCACGCAACGCGGCCCGGCCAGTTCGCACGCAGAGCGCGCCATGCCAGTGGCGCTGGGCTGGGATGCTGGATCGGCCGGAGGCGGAGGCAAAGGGCGGCCGAGCGAAGGCGGGCGGAGGAGGAGACCTGTGAACGGGAGCCGGGACGCCGGAGCGGAGGCGGCGGGCGGCTCATGGCCTTCTTCTGCCGCATACGGAAGCGGAAGGAAGAGGAGAGAGAGGTCACACTTAACTCCATGGCAAGACGCTGCTACGGAGCGGAGGAGGAGGAGACGGCGACGGCGAGGCAGGCCAGCGGCGCCATGGGAGGCGGCGGGTCGACGCCATGAGAGAGGCGAGGAGGTGGCGGGCCATGAGGCGAGGCGAGGAGGCGCCAGCGCATGGAGGCGAGAGTCGCCGCCATGGAGGCGAGAGGCACCGCCAGAACCACAAGGGGAGGCGAGGCCGAGGAGTCGACGCATGGTGGTCTGGGACGCGAGCCGGGGCGAGAGGCGGGTCATGAAATGCGAGAGGCGAGACGAGGCAGCAAGACGGCGAGAAGAGAAGACAAGTGTAGGCTAAGCGAGAAGACGGGCCGGAGGAGAGAAAGAGAAGAAGCGGCAGCGGCGCCATGTCGTCATAACAGGTCAGGCCAGTGTCTAAGACGACAAAACCAAAAACGGCCGTTTTTTTTACCGTTAGTGAATTTTTGACCGTTAAGTGATTTTTTTTACCGTTGGGGCTTAAAAATAGCAAAAATTGAAAAATTTCTGAAATTTTTTCTATAAATAGGCATCATACCCCCTCATTCAGCACCTCTTCATTCTCTATTCTCTCTTTGAAATTGTGTTGTGCAAATTCAAATCCGTGTTGAGCTAATTTGGCAAACTTCAAAAATTTGTGCCAAAATTTGGTAATTTCAATTTTAAATCAAGTCAATGAAAGAGGTACAATACTATTTTTGTAATACTTTTATTGTCAATTATTATTATGCTAAGATTAAAGTAGTAATAATGTTAGTTTCGATTTTGCGCTTTTAGTTATGGATAATCCTTACGATAGCTTTGCTCTTAGTGAGTTCGGACTTTCATCTGGACGAAATTATGCGTCTATGGAGGCGCTGCAGCTGCCTCAAATGAACCGGAGGTTTCACCGGAGGAGCAAGTGGAGTTCCGCCATCGGGCTCGACATCGAGATCGTGCTCAATTCAAGCCGAGCAAAGAGGTCGAGGCCATCTACATCGAGTGTGGGAGAATTTCGACAGACAACCGAGCAAGACGCAGCAGAAATGAGGTACCATATGCTATTTGTAAAATTTGTCGCCATGAATTGTCTCGCAAAGTCTACAGTGGAACGGGCACTTGCTTAGACATGCTATAAGGTGTCGAACCAAGCAAGGATTGGCGATGAGGCGGAACATACCGCAATACAACCCCGACCAGACGATATCTAGTCGGACTACGATCCTCAGGTAGCCCGCCAATCTCTCTGTCGTTTAATTGCTTCTGAGGATTTACCGTTAGGCTTTGGCGAATCTGCTTCTTTCCAAAATTACATTAGGACTGCGCATAATCCTAGATTTTCTTCCGTTTCTAGACAGACAACAACAAGGGATCTAGTGAAATACTATAATGAACGTCGTAATAAAATAAAGGAACTATTTAGTACGTGCACATTTTCGGTTACCTTGACCTCGGACATATGGAGTGGTCGGGCTAGGGAAGATTATCTTAGTGTAGTTGCGTATTATGTTAATGACGATTGGGTAATGGAGAAAAGAATTATAGGTTTGAAATTAATTGATGTAGCATACACGGGGGAGAATATTGCGAACTGTATTCTCAAAGTCGTGGAAGACTTTGGTCTTACAGACAAAATATTCGTAATTACCTTAGACAACGCCGCTTCAAACTCTAGGGCCATGGACATTCTTACTCCAGTATTGAGTACACATGCCAATTCGTTCTTGCTACATCAACGATGCGCTTGTCATATTATCAACCTTATAGTCAAATGTGGTCTAAAGAGGTTGAGTCCGTATATTAGAGCTTTGCGCGATGCGATTTCTTTCTTGAACAATTCTAACGTAAGAATAGCACAATATAAGAACTTCGCAGGCGATGGGTGTACGCCCAAGAAAGTTCGGTTTGGACATGCCGTGGTAAGGTGGAACTCTACTTACCTCATGCTTAAGCATCTTTACCATACAAGAGCACTTTTTCTGCTTTTATTCAAACACACTATCCTAGCAGCGGTACTTTGCTATTAACCGAGCAACATTGGTTTGTTCTTTGAGAAGGTCTTGTCATTTTAGAAATTTTTACGAGGCAATTGTTGCTTTGTCCATTGCCTACTATCCAAATCTCCTATCATTGTGCATACTATTTTACTGATTGCTACTCAATTGAAAATGCATGAAAATGACTTAGTTTTACGTGAGGTCATTGTTTCCATGAAATCTAAATACCTTAAATATTGGAGAGAAATCCTTACCTATATGCATTTGCATTTATTTTAGATCCTAGGGCTAAAATTGGTGCATTTAGTCTTGACTTGATCTTCTTAGTGATGCTACTGGGGCTAGACTATACTAACTATTTTGCGAAGTTCGTTCTCGGTTATCCGAGGTTTACCAAAGGTATGAAAATAAGTTCCGAGGAGTTCGCTCAAGCGACCTCCAAGAGCCCCCACCTCGAGTGGGAAGACAAGTATGTGGGGCACGATCTTGGTGCCTCTTCATCCGTGTCCGTGTCTTCGTCTTCTTCTGCAAATACCGCCTCACCAAGACCTACAAGGAGCGGGAACTATCCACCTATCTCGACAATGATACGGTGGATTTCGCCTCGAAGGTTTCGACATCTTGCAATGGTGGCAAGCCCATAAGTTAACATATCCCGTGCTATCCATACTTGCACATGATGTGTTAACTGTTCCTGTCTCTACGGTTTCCTCTGAGTCTGCTTTCAGTCTTTCTGGAAGAATATTGGAGGAAAGAAGAACAAGTCTCACAAGTGAGATTGTGGAGATCCTTCTAACTGTGAAGGACTGGGAACAAGCTGATTCGCGAACACAACACTCTGTGGAAAATCCAGAATTGTCGGAGGTGTTCGAAAATTTGTACTTAGACAATGACACCGACACATAGAATAAAGATGTATCATGTATGTAGAATTGTAGAGCTACAGGCTGTACTCTTTTTCCTTTGCCAAGGTTTTCTCATTTTGAGTTTTTACTTGGCAAAGGTTTTAACGAGGCAGCCAGTTGGACATCAATAAAGCTCTTTATTACATTTTCAATATGATTGTCTCAATTTTTTAAAATTTCATGTCTACTTCTGAATTCTACACATTTTTCTAATTTTTTCTAATTTTTTTTGGATTTTTTTGGATTTTTTTTTGAATTTTTTTTGTTCCGATGGGCTGACAGTGATCTCGCCCGACGACCAAGCAGACTCGTCTTGTTGCCCGGCCTGCACGGCACGAATCTGTCGTCGTAGTGCTGGCCGCCACCGACCCATGGTGGCCCAAGACGACACTGAACAAGACATCGGCGGAATGGGCCGTGTTTACCAAGCCCATGTCGTCTTGGTCAGGCGGCCCATTTGGCCAGCACTAATTTGATGTGCGATCTGGCGTGGCTGCAATACCCCGGTTGTCTAAATTGGGCTATAACAGTGTACAACGTAAGTTGAATTCAAAAGTAGCACCTTCGAATTAACCTTTTTATATGAAGCGAGATCAAAAATATAAGTTGAGTGTTAGGTGGGTGTGAATCCACCTACAATGGGCTGGGTATTGAGCGATTTTGGGTCAATGTATTATATATGGTATCAAAACATCAACCTTCAATCTACAAATTTGAGTGAATTTTAGGCCAAGATGTTACAAATGGTATCAGAGTATCAACATTCGCTGCATGGGCGTGTAGGGGACAGAGACGCGGGCATATGTGTCGACACTGAACATACAAACGTGTATCGTAGTATATAATACATGTTGGATCCAAACGTAGTATCTTCGAATTAATCCTTTTACACAAAGTGAGAACTTTGTTGAGACGTTGTGTATGCACTGTTGGTCTTAAATTTTCGAAGGGGGCTCGCGTGAAGTGGTTGTGGTGGACGGAGAGGAGAGGAGAGGGTGCGCCAGTACCAGGCGAGCAGACCGCCGGTGGGTTAGGGGTGGGCCAACTGGCTGGGTAGGCGCCAGCAGTCCGCTTTGAAAGAAGGAAACTCGTGTGAGCATCAACAGCACTGCTACCGTGCTTGCGTAAATCCCCCAGGCCCCACCCATGTGTAAATGGCATTGTCAATCAATTGATAACGAGTTTTTGCCTGTATTAGTGTGATTTTGTTTCGCATTTACAAAAATAGCTGAAGCCAAAAAAAAATTGCAAAATTAGCACCTCGATCAAGACAGCCGCAGCCGTGTGGCGTGGCGATCTGCACGGCCGCATCTTGATGGCGTCGCCACACGCCGGGCTTGATGGCTGCCACCGCCGCCACGTGTTAGGGTGTGTTAAGGTTAGGGTTAGAGTTAGGTTAGAGTTTCGACCGATAATCCGCGAATTTTAAAAAATATAGCAAAAGTTCCAAAAATTATGAAATTTCACGTGAATACTCGTAACACTGTGTACTTTCTTGTGTAATTTTTCCATAATTTTTCTCATTCTGATTTTACCTCACAATTCCATTTAAGTGTAATTATTTTATCCCGCCACGTGTTACCCTTTCCCCCTCCCACACGTATGGCCCTCCTCCCGCCAGCCCTACTCTTCCCCCTCGCACACGGCCCCCTCCGGTGGCCATATTCTGAACCGTCCATCCTCCCTCCTCCGCACATCTGTCAACTCCTTGCGACTGTCCCCCCTTGCCCGCAGTGCTGCGCGTAGACAACGCATCCGAAATTCTCGGCGCCAACGCAGAGGCTCCTCCTTCGCTCGGCTATAAATACCAAAATCTCGCAGTCGCTCTTCGCTCATCCCAATTGTGTTTAGCTTCTCGTTCTAGCGCTTGTAGATAAGAACTCAGAGAACTTAACATAATTAATTTTTTTGTAGATCAAGTATTTGCTTGCTGCTCGTCGTTTGTCGCTCAGTTTTTTTGATAGCTTACTGCGAAGGGCAGGTAATTTATTGGATGTTTTTGTCGTTATTACCGTAATTAGTTAGTGTACTAGTTATTAATTAGTTATGAATTAGTTAGTTTACTGGTAATTAATTAGTTTAGAGGTAATTAGTTAGTTCACTGGTAATTAATTAATTAGTCAAAATTAGTTTAGTCAAGAGGTTATCAGTCCTGCATATTAAATTAGTGTGAATAAACTACTCGTAATTTATGTAGTGGTAATTAATTGGTTGCAATTAGTTAGTTTAGTGGTAATTAAATAGTCGTAACTAGTTAGTTTAGTCTCTGTTGATTAGTTTAGTGGTAAATAATTAGTCGTATCTAATTACACATATTTAATCCACCACTCGCATGCAATTTGTCATATCTAATTACACAAATGTATCGCGGATGTGGTTGTTGTGGATTTAGGTAATGTCGAACATGCAAGACTTGTATGTTTTTATGGCGATGGTCTCATACAGGCCGAACCAGGCGGGTTGGACCTGTCGAGATGTCAGTACAAGGTGGTCCGAGCGGAGGGGCTCGACACAATGAATATTCACGAGCTTCGGAGTTGCATCCGGAGGGAGTTCGTCACGGAGACAACGAGGAAGAAAGTTGTGATCAAGGGTATTGCCTGCACAAATGATGTGTGGGAGCTCGTCGAGGTGGCTGGAAGTGTTGCACGCAGCCAATACATGCACATTGCCTCCCAACTCAAGGCAGCCATTTACGGGAGGCCGATGGTGTACGTGAATTTTTGTACCCAAGGCGTCGGGCCACCTTGATGATGTCGGGGCCTCTACAAGCGAGCAAGCGCAGCCCGAGTCTAAAGACGGTAGCACAAAATGTGCTACCTCAGAGGATTGTTCCACGCATAATTTTATGCAAAATGAGGGGGCAAAATCGTGGTGGTCGGCCCGCATTGACTGCCACGAGTATCTACCAGACCAAGCTCTCGCGTTGGAGTCCGACGAGGACGCCGACCCAAGCTCGGATGGTAGCGACAATGATGCACACCAGGCCAGTGGTCCAACCGGGGGAATTGTGTCATCGAAGATGCCTTACATAGCATCGAGACTTGATGATGTCACAATGCGTTCGCTCGTACTGCTGCAAGAAGGAGGATGCCGAGACCCTCTTAGTAGGGCAGCGCTTCCCGAGCAAGGAGGCCATGCAACAAGCTATAGCACGGTACGCCTTGTCCATCAGCCGTGTGTACCGAGTGCACCAGTCCAACCCTGTACATTACACAGTGAGGTGCGTAGTGGAAGGCTGCCCTGGCAAGGTCAGCGCTCACCGAGCAAAGATCTTTGGCTCGGTATTCGCGGTCAAGGCGGTGACCGACCACACTTACGAGCTTAGCGAGCCCCTACAGCAGCATCGGAACGTGACTTTCGCATATGTGGCAAACCTCATCAAGCACTTAGTTGCGGCTGACGTGTTCGTCTCCCCCAAGCTACTGATGTCGGAAGTCACCAATCAGGTTGGCTATCCAGTCAGCTACGGCAAGGCCTGACGAGCCAAGCAGAAGGTCATCGAGTCCATATACGGGACATACGAAGAGGCGTACAACCTTGTGCTGAGATTGCTTCACCAGATTGCCGAATCAAACCCCGACACGTATATAAACGAGCTTGAGCGTGAAGATGCTGAGAAAGGGCCCAACCGCTTCATACTGGACCGGGTGTTCTGGGCTTTCGCTCAGGCCATCGGGGGCTTCTAGTTCTATCGTCCCGTGATGACGATGAATGCCACTTTCCTCACGGGGAGGTACAAGGGCACAATCCTCACCACGATGGCAGCTGGCGCGAATGACCAGCTTCTCCCTGTGGCATTTTCCATCATGGAGAGCAAGAACACATTAAGTTGGTTGTGGTTCCTGTCGAACATGAAGACGGCGGTGGTGTGAGACCAGCCCAACGTATGCCTTATCACAGACCGCAATGCTGGGTTGTTGGCGGCTATCAACACCATGCAGCACGGGACGGCCCCCCTTACTAGTGGAACGATGTGCAATCTAGGTGGTGCATGAGGTATCTTGCATCTAACTTGTTCAGGCGGTTCCGCAGTCAGGACATTATGAAGACATTCAAGGCATTGTGTCTGTAGAACCAGAGACGAAAGTTTGACTCCATCTGGAGACACATCGAACACCGGACTATGAGACATACAAGGGAATCCACTCCGAAGGTACTGGAGGGAGAGCAACCCCATAGTGCCATAAGTTTCTCGGAGTGGATGAATGAGCACGCTCCTAATTGGAGAAATGGCCCCTTCTGTATGACACAGATGGTGCAAGGTACAGGATTATGATGACCAACATGTTCGAGGTGTACAACAGCATCCTCAAAGGTGTGCGGTGCCTCCCTATCACCGCGATCGTCGAGGAGACATGGACTCGCACTGTTAGTTATTTCGTCAATAGAGCCACCGCAGCCAAACGACGGATGGAGGAAGGCAAGCAGTGGTCCGAGAACACAGAGGCGGGCCCAGGATTTATCGGATGGGTGTTTGAAGTTAATAAAATATTTTTCAATGAAAAAATTAAAGGTTCACACTAGCAAATAACAAAGTACATATTTTCCGTATTAGAGATAACACCACAAAAAATTTAGAGGAATTACAAAATAATTTTAAAAAAAATTGTTGAATTGGGTATTTAGGATTTGGGACCGAGGAATGGGGATGCACATGTGTTGCTATCGACGTGTGCAGCTTACCTCGTCGGCCCCAGCGGCCCGGCTAGGTCTCACTCGATGCCCATTTTCTTAGCACTTGCAACCTTACTCCTACCTTCTATCCAACGCGCTGCCACCGAGGTCAAGCCGGAGCCCGAGCTCGTCCCCGTCTTCTCGCTTGGCACCAAATCGCATTGCTCGTTGACTCGTGCGCTAGCGCCGCCTAACGGCTTAAGAGTGAGAGGTTATGACTTGGTTTGAGGGGGAGGGGGTCTCCGAATGGGCTAGCTGAAAACTATTGAGTTGGTGGTTTGAGCCACACTAATTGAGACAAATTGGAGAGAGATATGGGAGGGAGTAAGTTGAAATCTATTGGGTATAAATGTGAAGTATTTGGTCGAATTATCAACATATATACATAATATATCTACTAAATACAAAGTATTTTGAAAAAAACACATAGGTGTTCAAGTGAACACCCATGACCCTTATTGGGCTCACCCCTGCGAGAACATGCAAAGGCACATGGACCAGAATACCCGGATACACGACATCCAGGTGATCGATGGCCTCAGGAGGAAGTACGAGATCAGGCTTCGGCAAAAACACATCAACAGTCATGCCAGGGGGGAAAGAAAATAGGCATGCACCCTGTGTGATGTGGCGACATGCACCTACAACAAGCCAAAGCTCTTGTACAAGCCATGCTCACACGTGTACAAGGCATGTGCACAAATGAGGCAGATGTGTACGCTGTACATCTCCGAGTACTACGACATGCAGCATCTTTTCGATACATGGAGTGCAGAGTTTCACTCATACGGCCTGGAAATGAAGTACAATGATCTTTGGCCAAACATGGTGAAATGAGGCTCGAACAAGAACTTGAAGACAACAACGAAGGGGCAACAGCAGACGTGGCACTTTCGAAATGACATGGATGCCAGCCAATATGTACCAGTATTAGCCGCACAAACAAGTGCAGGATATGCAAGACCCTTGGGCACTCAGCGAAGGATTGTCCCAACAGACCGATCTCGTTTGGTCGTTATTCGGTGTCGTAATGTAATATTTTCTCAGCCTTGTTTTCTTATGTACAGCGAAACTTGTATGAGTTATGCATAATTTGCATCCTTGATACGTTCTTCACTGTACAGTGCACTGACATCCTTGCTACGTTTTTGTTATATCGCAGGAAGACAACGAAGGTGTTACTGGCTTGAAGAGACTGCAAACACCAATCAACTTATTTGAAGATGAATGTGCTTTCTGCCATTCATTTAGAATCAGTCAGGTAATACAATCGAACCATTTGTATCGATCAAGTTAGAGGTGATCTGTTGAAGTCTTCTTAGTTCTTACTGTTATGAACTTAGAGTCAGAAATCAATCGTGCTTCAAAATTCCCTATTTCTCATCACTACTGTAATGTTCTAACATGCCTATTTTTTATGCTATAGTATAATGGTCATGTTTTGTACGCTGAACATGCATCGAAGGTGCTACTATGTGATGAGGTGAGCTCAGCAAGAAAAGAGATTGCCGCGGAGACTAGTTGCACACACCTATTTTTTTTATGCTATATGGTACTCCTTCTGGTCCACGGGCTCTCCATCCTCATCAGGGTTCAACGCGGTGGATGTGGCAATGAGAGTAGACATTGGCCTACTACTTCCCATGTCGAAGAGCTGAAGAAGGTCCCTTGTGTACTTACTTGGATGAATGAAGGTGCCTTCTTTCAGTTGCTTGACTTGAAGACCAAGAAAGAAGGTCAGTTCGCCCATCATGCTCATCTCGAATTCCCTGCTCATAGAATCTGAAAATCTGGACACCAAAGCACGAGAAGAACCACCGAATATGATGTCATCCACATAAATCTGAACCAATAAGAAATCACTGCCATGTCTGAGAGTGAACAAGGTTCTATCTACTATTCCCATTTTGAATTCATTTTTAAGCAGGAAACTCTTAAGCCTATCATACCAAGCTCTAGGGGCTTGCTTCAATCCATACAAGGCTTTGGAGAGCTTAAACACATGGTTTGAAAATTTGGGATTTTTAAAACCAGGAGGTTGCTTGACAAAGACCTCTTCTTCTATGAAGCCATTAAGGAAAGCACTCTTGACATCCATTTGAAAAAACTTAAAGCCCTTAGATGCCGTGAATGCTAGCAAAATGCGAATGGCTTCTAATCTAGCTACAGAAGCAAAGGTCTCCTCAAAGTCTAAGCCTTCTACCTGGGAATAACCTTAAGCTACAAGCCTAACCTTATTGCAAACTACCAACCCATCAACATTTTGTTTATTTTTGAAAACCCATTTTGTTCCAATTATATTATGATTAGGTGGAGGTTCAACTATGGTCCAGACTTTGTTTCTTTCAAAAATTTTAAGCTCTTCATACATGGCATTGACCCAAGAGGAATCAGATAAAGCATGGGTGACATCTCGGGGTTCAAAAGACGCGACAAAAGCAGAATGTGCATGAGAATCTGGAGAGATAAACCTAGAGCGAGTGACTCGCTCATGAAGATCCCCAATCATCTGCTCAGATGGATGCTGTCGCTGAATGTGAAGAGGAGGTCCTGGTACAAAAGTGGCCTCTACTTCATGGACTGTGGAGGTAGGAGCAGAGCCACTCAGATCGTTGGTGAAGGTAGGAAGATGCTGCTCATCATAAGCTGGAGAAGTAGAAGCAGACTCTCCAACCACCTCATAAGTGACTGGAGGATGGATTGGGTCCTCATCCTCAGAGTCGTCGTCGACGAAGATGCTTTCAGAAATCTGTGTACCTGTACCATCGGGTCTAGTACCAGGACTAGCCTCATCAAAAGTGACTTCGCAAGTCTCAACAATTTTGTTAGTATCCAAATTAAACACACGATAGCCACGAGAATGAGCAGAATATCCAAGAAAAATGCTATCAAAACATCTTGCCTCAAATTTATCCAAGTTGTCATGTTTAAGAATGAAGCACTTGCAAACAAAAATCTTGAAATGAGAGACTTTAGACCTATGACTAAATCTAAGCTCAAAAGAAGTCTTTCCTATGACAGATCTCAAGAACACCCTGTTGGACACATAACAAGCAGTAGAAATCGCATCAGCCCAAAACCTCCTAGGTGTGCTATGCTCATCTAGCATGGTCCTGGCCATCTCTACAAGGGTCATGTTCTTCCTCTCAACAACACCATTCTGCTGGGGAACTCTAGGTGAAGAGAACTGGTGCTCAAGTCCCCTATCAATGCAGAAAGTGGCAAAGGAAGAGTTCTTGAATTCTGTCCCATTATCACTACTAATGGCTCTCAAAGCTTCAGGAAGATCAACAGCTAGTCTAAGGACCAATTCTCTAAAATAGCCAAAAGCCTCGTCCTTAGACACCAGAAAATAAACCCATGAATACCTGGAGAAATCATCCATAATCACAAGCACATACCATTTCCCACCTGCAGGGCGGACTCTAGAAGGGCAAACAGTGTCTAAGTGCATGAGCTGACCTGGTCCATCAGTCATCACTAAAGTAAGAGGTGGATGAGAAGCAAAAACCATCTTACCATGTCTACAGGGTGTGCACACAAGATCTCTAACAGCCTTTAGCTTAGGCAAACCTCTAATCAAGTTCTTGCAACTGACTCTGGTCAAATGGTCAAAGCCTATGTGTCCAAGTCTACGATGCCACAAAACTAGATCATGAGAGTCAGAAGCCACAAGATATCTAGGACTGGAAGCAGAAGAGATACTGAAATCAGCACAAAAGATCCTCTCAAACCTAGAAATCCCAAAGACACGCTCACCCGAGGAGTCTAAAACTCTACACTCACCACTCTTGAACCTCACCTCCAGACCCTCATCAAGAAACTGAGAAACAGATAGCAGATTATACCTCAGCTTACTTACCAAAGCGACGTCCTCAAGCATGAACTTGTTGTTGACGCGCACTGTGCCCTTAGCTGTCACGGTCCCGGTAGAAACATCCTGAAATGTGAACAACTCATTGTCGGATGGACGTGTGAGGGAGGAGAACCATCTAGAATCTCCAGTCATGTGTCGAGAGCACCCGGAGTCAACAAGCCATATGTCCTCCTTCCTCACATGACGGACCTACAGAGCACGAACAGGAAACATCTGTGCCTCAGTACTGGGGTTAGTGATAAAAGACTTGGGAATCCAGTACTGCGTCACACGATGTTTAGGCAAAGCAGTAGAAGCAGCAATAAAAATGGTTAGAGGAATAATCATAAGAATGCACACGAGAACCACCTAGACCTCTCCGAATCGACCTACCAAAAGGTCGGTACTCCCCCTGTCTAGATGCTACCCGTGGTCTCTCCTCACGATACCCTAAACCAAAATGCTGCCTAGAGCCACCAAAGGAGTCAAAGAAGTCATCTACAAACCTAGGCTTATGTCTAGCATGAACGACAGGCTGCCTGGCTCTAGAGACTATAGCAGGTGAAGGAACTGCTCTAATGGACCTCAAAGCACTCATCCTCTCCTTCCTCTCAATCTTGGCTTTACGGAAGTAGAACTCAACGATGTGGTCTTCCTTCTTGCAGAAGGTGCAATGGTACTTGACCTTTTGAGGGGTCTGACCTGATGAAGTAGAAGCACATGTCTTGCTTGAAGGGGTTTGAGTAAAACCTGCAGATCTAAAAACTACCTTAGATGGCTCATGGGGTTCTACCTCGAACCTGCCACTCTCAACGGCTCTCACATTCTTAGATGGATGGTTCTTGGAATGCTCTAGGGAATTAAAACCTAGGCCACTTTTCTTCACACTCACCTTAGATTGGTCGAGGATCATGTTGAGGTTCTTCTTCCCACTAGAAAATCTTTCAAGGGTCTTTTTGAAGTAATCATTTTCTTTGGCTAGGTCCTTACAGGTGACACACCTATTTGACTTGATTATCCTAGCAAGCTTTTCTTTAACAAGAGCTACCTCAACCCTTAAAGCCTCACAAGACACACAAGAAGCATTCTCAATCCTACTCACCTACTCTTTGAATTTGACTGTAAACGCCTCTTGTATCTCATCTAAATTTGTCCCAACTTCAGTACAAAAAGCACAAGAAGCAGAATCAACAACTTTCTTGGTAGCATTCATAGACATGGATTGTTCAATTTTAGATTTCTCCTCTAGAGTCTTGTTTAGAGCATCATTCTCAATTGTGAGTTTAAGACAGTTTTCACATGAAGCAATCTTAGAATAAAGAATCATCTCAGACATTTCCTTCATTTTAATCTTGTTATCCTCACAATGAGAGCAAGTGTGACTAGGATCAAATTTCAGCAATTCTTTTGTAGCGCTATCTAATTTTAATTCAAACAAAGCACAATTTGAGCGAGGTAAAGGAATAGCATCTACATCAGTCACATCTAGAGCAATAGCATTCATGCACACAGACTAGACTTGAGAGATTCTAGTTCATCAAGAGCATCTTTAAGTTGATTCACAACAGAGGAATGAGTAGATTTCAGATTGGTTAATTCATTATGCAAGCTAGAGCAAGAATCACAAACATCAACAGGATTAATGGATTTGAGCATAACAACTTCTAGGTTCAAGTTGTCAATCATGCTGTCATGTCTCTTAATCATTTTAGCTTGCTTTTTCAGTTTTTGTTCAGCAACGACCAAAGCACATTTCATATCATTGAGTGAGGGACATACCTCATCGGGATCGCCGAAAGGGTCGTCGTCGTTGGAGGAGTCGACGTCGTGCATGTCCTTGGCCATGAAGCACATACCGGTGAAATCCTGGGTCTTCTTCTTGACATGAGAATCATCGTTGTCGTCCTCTGTCCCCGGGTCCACATCGCTCATATCAACACTCTCAAGAGCGGCAAGGACCCGACTGACAAACTTACGATAGTTGGGCTTCTTGGCTTTTGCATCCCTAGCTTGAGGACGCCTCTGGGAGTCGTTCTCCTCCTTGCCCTTCAGCTTGGGGCACCTGGCACGAATGTGGTTTGGCTCACCACACTCGAAGCAAGTGACAGGGCCACCTCTCCTTCTGCTCCTCACCTTGTTGTAGACTCCCAAAAATTTTGTGGATAGGAGGGCTAAATCATCCTCAGGTAGCTTCTCAAGCTGCTCATCGCTCAAAGAGTGTAACGCGGACAATGAAAACCCAGATGAGCCAAAATCTAAAGAATCAGAAGAACTACCCTTAGATGGATCAGCCACTAAAGCCATCGACTCTGTCTTAGGGAGACGCGAGGTGAAGTCAATCTCATGCATCTTCAACCTCGAGTAGAGCTTATCCATGGTAAGCTCACTCATGACAGTGTTGTCATTGATGGAAGTGATTTCCATCTCCTAAACTGTCTCATCAAGAGCACCCAAGAGCTGACGTGCATTTTCAGATTCAGTGAACACGAGATCCACAGCACGTAAGTCATGAAGGATTTTGGAAAACCTTCCCCACAACTCATCCAAAGATTCACCAGGCCTTTGTTCGATCTTTGAGTATTCTTTCTTAAGTTGGTTTTGTCTCACTTCCTTGATCGCAGTAGATCCCTCGTGGTAATCATAGAGGGTCTTCCAGATCTCATGAGCAGACCTCAAATGAGCGACACGCTCAAACTCAGATCGACTAAACCCTTGAATCAAGAAGTTTCGAGCCTTGCTATTTGCCTCTACATCTGGAGTGATCACATCGTCATTGGCTGGCACAACATAAGGATTTTTGACTTTAAGCCAAATTGCGTGCCCTTGAGCCTCGCTGTAGGCATGCATGCGAGCCTTCCAGTAAGCAAAATCAACTCTATCGAACACAGTTGGTTTGGTCGAATACTTGTCAAACGACATGGCTCCTCAGATCGGTTAAGATCTATGAGAAGAGCTAACCGGGCTCTGATACCACTTGTAGGACCGAAAAGGCGACTAGAGGGGGTGAATAGGAGCACGAATCCTTTTTCACAAGTTTGAATTCAACACGACTTTCACTTCAATAGCTATGAAGCTATGAAGATCAATCAGCAAGTACTGCAGAGGACTTGTGTTGAATCCAAATCAAAACCCCAAGCAAAATACCAAAAACTGGAAATACAAACCCTCGGGACGGTCGGGCCATTTGGCAAGGTCTGACCGTGAAGGCTAAAGCTGTCCAACCAACTGACTGTAAACAGTCAAGACGGCCAAATCCAAAACGAAAATTAATCTAACTTTTGATCTACACGATGAAACTTGAGACACACCTTCCTAAGGATATCAGGAACCTATTGCGAGCAACGATCGTCCAGTTCTATGCCAAAATCCTGATCTTTTTCCATTTGAACGAAGGTGGTTTCAAAACCGGGCAAAGACGAAAACGAGATCTAGAAACTTGCTCGTGGTTGAATGATGATCTAGATGATCCTAGATAGGTTCCCACATGTCACAGCAAGTAAGATCAAGAGAAAAAACCAAGCAATAACCTGAGGATCAAAAGATGACTCAAAATGACCAAATAGAGATGAAGAACACAAGAAAACTCATCTTTGAGAAATCATGCATAGATTGATTTGAGATTGAGAAGGTTTACAGCTACTCCATCCATGGAGGACAAGAGCTCAATCCATGAGCACTCACTCAACTCATCTCTCTAAAACCCTAAGCCTCTCCTTTCCTCTCTAAGCCCTAAGACAAACTAGGGTTTTGCAAATGAAGTGCTTGAAGGCTGTTTGATAGCACTTCCTCCTATTTATAGAGAGGCCTAGCTTCTAGAAGAGTTAAACCTAATAGGCTCCTGTTAAGGCCCATCACAAACGGGTCACACACGCACGCATTTTAAAGCGTCGTCTTCACTTGTCTTGACCTAATCCGCTTCTCCAACGCACCGTCTTGCGCCGCTGGTTTGCCCAAGGTCACCAAAGCGGTATTAGGTGAAATTACCAAAACACCCCTTCTTGATCTTTCTCCGAAGACCAAGTCCAATCTTGGTGAAGCACTCGCCTGCTTCGCCACGTGTAGGTTGATCAACGGCTCTCATCATGTTGGCAAGTCTCTCTCGTCCGGCTCCCGCCGAAACTCTAAGGCACTTGCACCGACCCCCATGCCGCTTGATCTAACCCGTCGCACCGAACTACCCGTTCAGTCACCTTTGTCCATTCTGCGCCATGCTTGAGTCCATTGACCTCATTCGGCATCCTTGATCGTTCTGGACCTCAGCTCTCCAAGCTTAGTCTTGATCATCCTCGCCGTTGACCTCCAAGCGTCCTGCACAACAATAGACAAAGAAATCGATTCCGGGAACAAGTTCTTCACAACTTGACCCACGTTAGTGAAAACATGCATCATGCAACACATAAGCACTGAAGCCCATGAACTTGACCTATCCAAAAAGCATCGCCAACAATTTGACGATGAACAGCACAAATCCGGTCTGACCGCAGTTCAACTATCAGTCAGACCGGACAAGGCCGGTCTGACCGCTCTCAACACGCCAGTCTGATCGCACCTGGGACTTAGCCAAAATTCCACTTGAGGCACGGCCGGCCTGACCGCCCCCATGGCCGGTCAGACCGCCAAAGGCCTGACAGAACTGACACTTAGCCGAAAACGCTTGATTCGACAAACCGCAAAAGCAATTGCCAATTGTATGATCATCCTAAGATCATGCACATATCCCCATGATGTCCACAGCCTCCTTCGTAGTCGGCCATGGTGCCCTGCCGCGAGATCGGTGGGAGGAGAGAGAGTGAGGGAGAAAAATGAGGCCAATGTGGAGAAAGGTTGTAGGGTGGGAAGAGAGAGCGGAAGCGGCAGGCCCCACGGTACGGTACATGCTTACAAACTTTATCTCCTCTCTCTTATTACGTCCCATCAGCTATTTCTAAAATTACAAAAGCAAATCAATAAGAAAAGACACCCGAATCTTGGAACAAGGTGAACGGTTCTGATAGTGGGTTCAGCTGGACCTATGTTCATATATATCTTATTAATTAATGTTCATTTCTTATCATTCAGCAAGCCATCACACTGGTCCTCTAGTCACAACATCAGGGATTGGTGGTCGAAAATCAGCAACTTGGGACACCTCCCAAAGAGGGTGACGACTACGATGGTCATTCTAACCACTTGAAATTTTTAAAAGGAATGCAATACTAGAACTTTCAATAGCAGGTCCACCTCTCCCCTAGATTTGTTTGCAAAGATAAGTGACGAAGGTAGACTCTCGACCCTAGTGGGGGCAAAATGCTTGTGACATAACTTAAATCTTAAGCCATGTTTTATAGGCCTTTGGGCAATTGGGCTTCGTGTACTTTTGTTGTCTTTTGCTCTGTTAATATTATATGCAATCCTCTTGCCCGCTTCTTGAAAAAGAGAAATGTTTATTTCTTGTACAACCATCTAATCAGAGAGGGAATTTTTTTGCGTATACGGCCTGTTTTCAAACCGTGTTTACGAATTTGACCACGCAGGAGATGTATTTGCAAAAATGTCCACGTCAAGGCAAGACGAGAATCCGTCTTGACCACGACACGGGTAGCCATGCGCCAGAGGGGCTAGCGCATGATGGCCGTGCACCAGCCTCTCGGTGCACTGCCCAGCCATGGAGTTAAGCGAAATTGTCAGTAATTAGGGTTAGGGTAGTTAGGTTTAGGCTAAAATTTGGAGGAATTTAAATATATAGCAAATGAGTCCAAAAAATTATGAAATTTTTTGTGGAGCCTCTCAATACTGTGTAGTTGCTTGTGTAAATTTTTTATAATTTTATTCGTTCAGAATATAGCAAAACAAAATATGAATACAAATATACTCGATCAAAACGCATATTGTTTGTTTATTTAGTTTAGTGTCCGCTGGCGCATGGCCACCATGCGCCAGCCAAAATAGTGGGGTTAATTAGTTAGTTAGGTTAGGTTAGCGAAAACATCTCCCAACTCACGCCCCTCCTTTGGCCCTCCCTCCGGCCCTCCTTCTCCCGCCACACACCCGGACTGTTCTGCGGAGAATTAAAAAAACCTCACGGTGGCCATCTTTCCCACCGTCCCTTCTCCCTCCTCCGCACATCTGTCGCCTCGTCCAGAAATTCCGGTGCCAATGCTTACGGAATTCTTGGTACCAACGCCGCGACTCCTTCTCCGCCCGGCTATAAATACCGAACTCTGGCACTTGCTCTTCGCTCATCTCAATTGCGTTTTGATTCTCATTCTTGCGCTCGTCGCTGAGAACTCAGAGAACGTAACATAATTAATTTAATTGGGAGGTTAACTTTTTTCTTGCTTATTGTCGCTCGTCACTCGGCCTTGATTACTTCCCCCGAAGGGCTGATTGATTACTTCCCCTGAATGGCTGATTGATTACTTCCCCCGAAGGGCTGATTGATTACTTCCTCCGTAGGGCAGGTAATTTGCTTTTGCCGTTATTACCGTAGACGTAATTAGTCAGTTTTAGTCAGCTAGTCATAATTGCATAGTTTAGGGGTAATTAATTAGTCATAATTAGTTAATTAACTAGTAATGAATTAGTTTAGTGGTAATTAATTAGTCGTAATTAGTTTAGTAGTCATCATTACAGCGTATTAAGTAAATGAAAATGAAGTACTAGTAATTTTTTAGTGGTAATTAATCAATCGTGATTAGTTAGTTTAGAGGTAATTAATTAGTCGTAATTAGTTAGTTGACTAGTAATGAATTAGTTTAGTGGTAATTAATTAGTCGTAATTAGTTTAGTAGTCGTCATTACAGCATATTGAGTAAGTGGAAATGAAGTACTAGTAATTTTGTGTGGTGGAAATTAATCAGTCGTAATAAGTACGGCATATTGAATAAGTGATAATGAATTAGTGTAGTGGTAATTAATCAGTCGTAATTAGTTAGTTTAGAGGTAATTAATTAGTCGTAATTAGTTAGTTCACTAGTAATGAATTAGTTTAGTGGTAATTAATTAGTTTTAATCAGTTTAGTAGTCATTATTACGGCATATTGAATAAGTGGTAATGAATTAGTTTGCCCGCTTTAGGTATTTTCCTACATGCAAGACTTGTTTGTGTTTTATGGCGATGGTCTCGTACGGGCCGAACACAATGGGTTGGACTTGTCGAGATGCCAGTACAAGGTGGTCCGGACGGAGGAGCTCCACGCGATTTAATATTTATGAGTCATGGTCAAGATTCGAGGAGTTCAATCACGAGCCAACGATTTAGAAAGTTATGATCGAGGCGATCACCGCACGAATTATGTGTGGGAGCTCAGAAGGTGAATGGAAGCATAGCATGGAGGCAGTACATGGAGATTGTCTCCCAGCCCGAGGCGGCCATTCATGGGAAGCCTATGGTGTACGTGAAATTCGTACATAGGGCGTCGGGAAACCCTGATGATGCCGAGGCCTCTACAAGTGGGCAAGTGTAGCCCGAGCCTGAAGATGGCGGCACGGAATGTGTTGCCTCAAAGGGAAGTCCCATGCCTAATTTTGTGCCAAATGAGGGGGCAAAAACATGGTGGTCGGCCTGCATTGACTGCCACGAGTATCTACCGGACGAGCCTCTCGGGTTGGAGTCCGACGAGGACACCGACCCAAGCTCGGATGGTACTAACGAGGATGCACACAAAGCCGGTGGTCCTTACGTGGTATCGAGACTTCATGATATCGCGGTGTGTTCGCTCATACTGCCACAAGAAGAAGGCTCTCAGTGGGGGTTTGAAGCCGACGCCTTCTTAGTTGGGCAACGCTTCCTAGACAAGGTGGCCGTGCAACAAGCTATAGCACGATACGCCTTATCTATCAGCCGTGTGTACCGAGTGCACCGGTCCAACCCAGGAAAGTACGCAGTGAAGTGCGTAGTAGAAGGCTGCCCTAGCAAGGTCAGCGCTCTCCGAGCAAAGATCTTTGGCTCGGTCTTCATGGTCAAGGAGCTGATCGACCACACTTGCGAGCTCAGCAAGCTCCTGCGGCAGCATCGAAATGTGACTTCCACATATGTTGCAAACCTCATCAGACACCTAGTTGAGACGGACGTGTCTATCTCCCCCAAACTGATGATGTTGGAAGTCGCCAATTAGGTTGGCTATCCAGTTAGCTACAGCAAGGTCCGACGAGTGAAGCAGAAGGTCATCGAGACTATGTACGGGGCATACGAAGAGGCGTACAACCTTGTGCCGAGATTGCTTCACCAGATTGCCGAATCAAACCCCGGCACGTACATAAACAAGCTTGACCGTGAAGATGCTAGAAAAGGGCCCAACCACTTCATACTAGACCGGGTGTTCTGGGCTTTCGCTCAGACCATCAGGGGCATCAAGTTCTACCGTCCCGTGCTAACGATGGATGGCACTTTCCTCACGGGGAGGTACAAGGGCATCATCCTCACCGCGGTGGCGACCGATGCTAATGACCAGCTTCTACCGGTGGCATTTGCCATTGTGGAGAGCGAGAACACATCCAGCTGGCTGTGGTTCTTGGAGAACTTGAAGAGGGCGGTGGTGGGAGACCGACCCAATGTCTGCCTAATCACAGACCGCAATGCTGGGTTGTTGGCGGCAATCAACACCATGAAGCGTGAGACGGATCCATCTCACCAGTGGAACAACGTGCAATCCAGGTGGTGCATGAGGCATCTTGCATCTAACTTGTTCACGCGGTTCCGCAGTCAGGAACTCATGAAGACGTTCAAGGCATTGTGTCTGCAGAACCAGAGACGAAAGTTTGAGTCTATTTGGAGAGACCTCGAACGTCGGACTACGAGGCATACAAGGGAGTCCACTCCGGAGGGTGAGCAACCCAGAAGTGCTATAAGCTTCTCCGAGTGGATTAGTGGCCACGCTCCTGAATTAGAGAAATGGTCCCTCCTCTATGACACATACGGTGCGAGGTACGGGATTATGACGACCAAGATGTCCGAGGTCTACAACAGCGTCCTCAAAGATGTGTGGTGCCTCCCTATCACCGCGATCGTCCAAAAGACCTGGACTCACACTGTTGGTTATTTCGTCAATAGAGCCACCGCAGCCAAGCGACAGATGGACGAAGGCAAGCAGTGGTCCGAGAACATGCAGAGGCACATGGATCGGAAGATGGAGAAGGCCCGAATGCATGACATCCGGGTGATTGACGGCCTCAGGTGGAAGTACGAGATCAGGCTTCGACAGAAATACGTCAACAGTCATACCAGGGGGGAAAGGAAACAGGCATGCACCCTGGGTGATGTGGCGACATGCACCTGCAACAAGCCAAAGCTCCTCCACAAGCCATGCTCGCATGTGTACAAGGTGTGTGCGCAAATAATGCAGATGTCTACGTCGTACATCTCCAAGTACTATGACATGCAGCACCTATTCGGTACATGGAGTGGAGAGTTTCATTCGTACGGCTTGGAGATGAACTACAAGGATCTTTGGCCAGACATGGTGCGATGGGGTCCCAACAGGGACTTGAAGAGAATAGGGAAGGGGCGACGGCAGACGCAGCACTTCCGAAATGACATGGATGCTAGTCAACGTACCAGTATTAGCCGCACAATCAAGTGCAGGATATGCAAGACCCTTGGGCACTCAATGAAGGATTGTCCCAACAGACCCAAATCGTCAATCGTCATTCAATTATCGTAATGTAATGTTTTTCCGCCTTTGTTTGTTATGTGCAACAAGAAAATTCTACGATACCCAGCTATAGACTCTTCGGTAAACTTCTACGTGAGGATGTTGCAGAAGCACAAGTGGCTTGAGCAGAAGAGGAAACATCTACAATATCCAGATTTTTCAATGAAAGATGCTCAAGTACCACCACGTTTTCCGATCCCGCAGTGTGTGTGTGGTGAACCGGCAGAGATCATTCGTTCACACCCAAAACCACCGCCTCGAAAGGCATTACACGTCGGGGCACCACCGTAAGCGCTTACGTGCGCATCAATTTTCCTCTCCCTACGTTGAATTCCTTAAATTTTTAACTTCATCCCCACGTAATGGCAGCCGAGATGCGCCGCCACTTCTTCCAAAGAGATCGACGACCGGAGATGTACAACAGCATTCATCCAAAGTACATCATGCCGAACTACTCGGTCTTGGGCCGAGAACTTCGTGCGGTGGAAACCTTATGTACCGGACCCTGTTGAGGAGGCACCGAAGGAACTCAGTACTCACCCAGGCGTAATCCATATCGATGACGTGAGTTATGAAGAATTTACATCCTTATACGTTTTTCACTGTAAGGTGTACTTACATCATAGAATCGCAGGACATGGACGACTTCGACATACCAGCCCGACGTAGATAGTCCCGCGACAAAACCAAGGGAAAGGCTCATGCGGCTGAGCCCAGCCGCCACAGCGTATCCGGTCGCCCAAGCGTAATCCGTATCGACGACGTGAGTTATGAAGAATTTACATCCTTCTTACGATTTTCACTATACGGTGCACTTACATCATGGAATCGCAAGACATGAACAACTTCGACACACCCGCCCGACGTGGAGAGTCTGGTGAGAAAGGGAAGGGGAAGGCTCCTTCAACCGAGACCGGCCAAAGTCGAAGCGTATCAGGCCGACCGGCCGCACTCCGTATCGAAGATGTGAGTTATATACAATTTGCATCATTGTTACATTTCTTACTGTACAATCCACTTACATCATGAAATCACAGGACATGGACAACTTTCACACTCACCGCCACCTTGGGCAGCCCCGAGACAAGGGGCACTCGCTATGGCACCGCAGAGACTAATAGCACATATCGTTAAATAGGACACTCTTTGTCAAATTATCAGTTTGTCGTGCATGATCTCATGTTATGCGACATGTGACCACGTAAATTGCTTCGTCTTTGGACTCTAATGTAGTTACGTTCGCGCCAACTCGATATCCAAAGAACATTATCTACCCATGAATGAGTTTGTTCAATGCATACCGACGCCTATAACTTAAAGCACGCGACACATCGATGCAACATGTCAACTCGATAAAAGGCAACCGCAATGACGCGTCCACCATTTAGTTACATGCTTTAGGAGATTGAACATAAGTGCGTACAGAAGGGGAGACTACCGAGGTACAAGCTTCTCCGCCTGTGCCTAATGGTAGAAGGCGCCTCTCACTACCCACATAGAGTGTTTTACAGGGGGCGCCTCAGACGTGGCTGGCCGTCGTTGTAGTGGAACACACATATACAGCTAGGGTTCGCGCAGCAGCATGTGGGATCGTAAGAACTTCCTATGTTCACGACCTCCTCGTTGCCCCTCTTGTGCTGCATCTGTTGCCGGAGGTCATCATTTTCCTCGTTGAGATTGTCAATCCACGCCTCCAACTCAAAGATTCGGTTCCACAATCTATCCACGTACATCATAACATGTCGTTCATGGGGAGGATCGATCCAGTGGACAAAGTTGCATTTCGCCATCTGCTGCAAGGGACGATTAGTATGGAGGATGTATTAGCAGTAACATGAACAAAACTATTTACCCCAAAGTGTGGGCATCGGAAGAAACGTTGTCCGCCATCGAAAAGGTCATCCAAAACACCGCACGACAAAGATCCTCCCCTGCGTTCAAGATTTCAGCCATACCGGCTGAGCACGCTTGTTCGAATCAACCGTAGTTAGGGTCAAGTCCTCCTCCTTTCAAGGGAAGGTCTTGCTTTAGCGACCGGTTGATCGGGTCCTCGGCGTCTGCCATCGTATATTATCTTGTCTGACGGAGAAGGTTCTTCTTCCTACAGTTTCAAGGGTCAAATGGTCCTACTTTTGGAGCGTGGGGCGTGCATTTTATAGCCCGCGGGGGGAGGCTAACAAAGCAGGTAATGTATTAGCTTGCAGATGATAAGACCAGATGGGGCTGACTGCTTTGCGCAGAGACAAGACCAAACGGGGCAGTTTTGTGCAGTGAGAAGACCAAAGGAGATAGCCTTGCGCAGTGGCAAGACCAAACAAGGCAGCTTTGCGTAGTGACAAGACCACACGGGGCAGTTTTGCGTAGTGACAAGACCAAATGGGGCAGCTTTGTGCAGTGATAAGACCAAAGGAGACAGCTTTGCGCAGTGACAAAACCACACGGGGCAGCTAAGCCATCAAAGCAAGCCTATATTGCAAGTATGTCTCTTCTAGTGGAATCCCAGAAAGAACCATTCGCACCAACATCGAATCCTCCATGTTTTAGGGCATCTTCATAATCACAACAAGCATTCTCAGCCCCTTCAATCATATTTTGTAAGCTTCATAAAGTACTTCATCAACTGCCTGCCTATATACTTGTGTACGTTCACACGACATCATCGAGGAGAGACTCCATGTTTTGGGGCATCTTCATCATCACAACGAGCGTTCTCATCCCCTTCAATCATATTCTATATAAGCTTCATAAAGTACTTGATCGACTGTCTGGCTATATACGCGTACGTTTAGACGACTTCATCGAGGAGAGACTCCAATAGTAATGGTGCCTTTTTATCCCGCCTCTAAAAGACAACAAGTGTTTCAGCATACAAAGTTTGCTTGGACAACATCCTCAAGGTAATACCTCGTCTGATATGCTTATCAATCATCCTTTCTCTGAACGAATAAAATAATAGAAAAATTACAGAAGCAACAACGCTGTGACGAGGGGCTCCACAAAAAGTTTTGTAATTTTCTAAACTCATTGGCTATATTTTGAAATTACCACAAACAGCACTAAAACCACGACGAAACCCGAATTTTAGAGAAAAGGAAACCCTAATTTACAAACCTCGGTGCCCATATTTCTTAATGAATGTTTTTTTACAAATATCAGTGCCCGTTGAAACCCTAATTGAAATGGCTGAAAAAATTGCGTATTCGCAAAAGCGCTAACCCCAACGAAACCCTAACCCGAGCGTTGATGACCATCACGAGGTTTTTTAATTCTCCGTAGGACAGTCCGGGTGCGTGGCGAGTATGGCAGGCAGGAGGGAGGGCCAGAGGGGGCACGAGTCGGAAAGGTGTTGTGAATTCCAAGTCACATGAAATCATGAAACCCCCAAATCGAAATTTTCACGACCTAAATCATGTTTATTGATTCATACGAACATGACACTTATACGAATTAGCGATAACAATTCTGAACGAATAAAATTATGAAAAATTTACACAAGCAACTACACAGTGTTGAGAGGCTCCACGAAAAAAGTTCATAATTTTTTGAACTCATTTGCTATATTTTTAAATTCCTCCAAATTTCAGCATAAACCTAACTACCTTAACCCTAACCCTAACCCTAATTACCTCGCTTCAACTCACCCGTGCAAGCAGCCGTTCAGAGGGTCTAGCGACGGCCACCATCGCCATCAAGCATGGTCGCCTTCCCTTGTCGAAGCGACGTGGCGACGGTGACCATTGGCACAATCTGGCTATCTTTGCAAATACACCTTCCGCGTGATCAAATTTGTAAATACAGTTTGAAAATAGGACGTATGCGCAAAAAAATAATTCTCAGAAAGGAGCAATCGGGACCGTCTTATGGACTACAGCACGTGCAAATAGTAATTGTACCAGAGGGATCGATTTCAAGTGTTGGAACTTCGGTCCAATCGCTGAGAACGAGACACTACGGGCACTACAATCATGTATAGAGCTTCGAAAATGGTGTCCATGGATGGTCAGCTACTCATATATCGTGGCTACTGCTTAGTGTGTGGATATCATGGGGACATGCTTACGATCTTAGGATGATGAGATAATTGGCAATGGCATTGAGGGTTTGCGGAATCACCCGTTTTCGGCGTTCCTCCAGTTCTGTCAGGCCTCTAGCGGCCATGCCTTGTGTGGTTTTTCTGGAATGGTGGCTGGCGATCAGACCGGCCAATGGAGCGGTCTAATCGGCTTTGCCTGAGCGGTCAGACTGGCCACTTTAATGACTTTAGATTTTGGAGCTGGGCCAAAAATAGAGGGTGTAGGCAAGTGAGAGGGTTCTTCTGCACTTGGTCTCATAATTTTTGGAGCCTCCAGGCAAAAGTTCTATTCGTTTGAAAATTCCAGAGAGTTTCGGTTTTCCAGGATGAAAATTTGACTAAGTCCCAAGTGGACGGTCAGACCGGCCTTTGGTTGGCGGTCAGACCGGCTAGTGGGCGGTCAGACCGGCCAAAGTGGCGGTCTGACCGGTTTTGGCTTGGTTCGCCAGCCAACTTGGCGGCGATGTTTGTTGGTTAGGTCAAGTTCATGGGTTTCATTGTATTTGTGTTGCATGATGCATGTTTTGGCTAACGTGGGTTAAGTTGTGAAGAACTTGTTCCCGGAAATGGTTTCTTGGTCTATTGCTCTACAGGTGGCTTGTAGGTCAATGACGGTCAACGGCGAGGAGGATCGGGACTAAGCTTGGAGAGCTGAGGTCCAGAACGATCGAGGATGTTGGGTGAGGTCAGAGGACTCAAGCAGGGCGCAGAATGGACAAGGATGACCGAACGGGCGGTTCGGTGCGATTGGTTGGATCAAGCGGCACGGGAGTCGATGCAAGTGCCTTGGTGGTGCCGGTGGGATCCGGACGGGAGAGACTTGCCGACATGATAGCCGTTGATCAACCTACACGTGGCGAAGCATGGGATTGCTTCACGATCTATGGACTCGGTCTTTTGGAGAAAGATCAAGAAGGGGTATTTTGGTCATTTCACCAAATACCGCCTTGGTGACCTTTGGCTAAACTGCGGCGTGGGTCGGCGCATGGAGAAGCGGTTTAGGTCAATCGAAGATGAAGATGGCGCTTTGAGAAGCGTGCGTGTGTTAACCCATTTGTGTGTTGGGCTTAATGTGTGCCCTAATGGAATATACCCTAGATGCTAGACTCCACTATAAATAGGGGGATGTTGTGGGTTGTTGCTGCTGCTGAAGCCAAGGAGAGAGCCAGCCCAAAACCCTTGCTGTTGGTTGCCCTATTGTGTGTTTAGGGTTTTGAGGAGAAATATGAGAGGCTAGGGTTTCTAGGGTTTGGATTGAGTGT
Source organism: Phyllostachys edulis (assembly GCA_036346405.1). Lineage (NCBI taxonomy): Eukaryota > Viridiplantae > Streptophyta > Magnoliopsida > Poales > Poaceae > Phyllostachys > Phyllostachys edulis. Next base: position 41,147,315 of record CM070546.1, on the reverse strand, counting down.
GTGCTCACGTTGTGAGCTTTGTCCTCCTAGGGGAGTGGCTGTAAACTCTCAACAATCCCATATCAATCTATGCAAGATTCCTCAAAGATGAGTCCCTATTTGTTCTAGCTCTCTATTTGTTGATTTTGGGTCTTTCTTTGTTCCCCGAGTTTTCTATTGGTTTCTTGCGTAGATCTAGCTTGCTGTGACATGTGGGAACATACTTAGGTTTATCTACAACATCATTCTCCCACGAGCAAGTGTTGGATCTTGTTTTCGTATTTGCTCAGTTTTTGAACACCCTTCGCTCATATTGAAAAAGTTTAGGACTTTGGCATAGATCTGGACGATCGTTGCTTAGAATAGGTTCCTGATATCCTTAGGAAGGTGTGTCTCAAGTTTGGTCAAGTTTCATCGTGTAGATCAAAAGTTAGACTGATTTGAGTTTTGGTTTTTGGGCTGTTCTTACTGTTCTGTGTCAGGTTCGGTCAGACCGGTTTTACAACGTCGGTCAGACCGCCCGACCAATTTCAATTTGGGCTATTTTCCTTTGTTCTTCAGTCAGCCGGTCAGATCGATTTTATAAGGCCTGTCAAACCGCCCGTCGGTCAGATCCAAATTTTGCCGCCCGTCGGTTAGACCGACTTCTTAGCTTTCATAGCTATTGGAGAAAAGTTCGTGTTGAATCTAATTAAGGTGAAGTTTTAAGCGAGCGTCTATTCACCCCCTCTAGTCGCCTTTCCAGTCCTACATAGTGTGAGCGCGTCATGTTGGAGACACTCCGGGAGGCGCAAGACTCGCGAAGCTCGCAAGACAACAAGGACAGATTCGGCTGTTCGGGGCTAGCTGATGTTCCTTGTTTCATGGCCACCGGATGCCTTAAACATGCCCATTTAAAAAGGAAAATTTTGATATATAACATTGCATAGTTTATGGATCTAAATGTGTCACTGAAAAGTTTTTAATTCTAAAAATACCACTCCCTAGTGTAAAACTTCACACTAGAGAGTAGCATTTTTAGAACAAAAAACTTTTCAGTGGCACATTTGTGAAACATCACCTTTGCAGTGGCATATTGTTGATGAAAAAATTTGGCATCTATAAAGACTGGTTTTAAAGACTTCCTGAGGGGTCCGGCTCAACATCTTCAAAGGCCTCCAGGAGGTCCTAGTTTCAAAGATCTCCTGAGAGGTCCTGGATAGCGTCATCAATGATCTCCTAGGGGGTCCTGACTTCAAAAGACCTCCCAAGAGGTCCTGCACAACTTATTCAAAGATCTCTTGGAGGTCCGGACTTCAAAGACCTCCTGAAGAGGTCCTGGAAGACTTCTTCAAAGACCTCTTGGGAGGTCCTGGCTTCAAAACGGTAGTACCGAAGGCTAACTGGTGGAACTACAGCTTAAAGCGGTGTGACCGTGCATTCCTTGGAGGTTGTACCGTGCGCCGTTCGGACCGCCGAACATGAAGAATTCTTTTGGACATCAGCTTCTCAAGACACGTGGCTCCATTAGGGCCGCTTAGGACCTCCTCCAGAGCGCATCAGGGCCGCTCAGGACCTCCTCAGAGGCGCTCGCGCGGTTTCGTCAGGAGCGTCCAGGGCCTCCCCAGGAGTGGCCACATGGCTTCATCGTAGCCGTCCAGGACCTCCCGAGGAGCAGCCGCGTGGCTTCATCAGAGCCGTCCAGGACCTCTTCAGAGCACGTACGTGGCTTCATCAGGAGCGTCCAGGACCTCCCCAGGAATGGCCACGTGGCTTCATCGTGGCGTTCAGATCTCCTCGAGGCGCCACGCGGCTTCTTGAAGCGGCCGTGGCTTCATCGTGACTGTTCAGACCTCCCTAGAGGCCCTCACGTGGTGTTATCAGAGCCGTTCAGGATCTCCCAGGGGCACTACGTGGCGTCATCAGAACCATTCAAGACCTCCCACAAGGACCTCCTGCGAGGACCTCCTCAGGACCTCCAGGACCTCCTACAAGGACCTCCTTAGGACCTCCCGCGCGGACCTTCCGCGTGGACCTCCACGAGGACTTCTTCAAGGCAACCAGTTGTTTGCTAAAGCGGTACGACCGGCTCATGGTGCGGTACTACCGCGCTACCGTATACCGCTCAAGACCTCCTCTGGCGTGCCCGTGTGGGCCTCCCACGAGGACTTCCTCAAGACCTCCCGCGCGAACCTCCCGCGTGGACTTTCCGCGAGGATTTCTTCAAAGCATCCAGGACGTGACCAAATAGGAAAGATGTGCTAGTTATAGAAGGTTTAGATATCATGATCGGAACATATCTGTAAATCTTGTTCGTTAGGAGTCCTGGTTTAGTACGGCTAAGACCTGCTGCCCTTTAAATAGAGAGGGCAAGGCCGATTCATAGACAGACACACAAAAAATCAATCTACAGAATCGTTTCTTCTTTTTCATCTACTTTTCGCATCTAGGTCTAGAGTAGAATAGCTATGCTTTGCTAGTTTGCCTATAAACCAGCCGCGTGCTCCTGCAACCTTGGAGTAGCTATCCTTTGCTGTTCCTGCTTGTAAAACAGTCAGTTCTTCGTCGTAATCGAAGAATTATCCTCTCTGCTAGTTTGCTCGAAAACTAGTCGTACGCTTCTACGAAAACGAAGCAATCTGGTCAGTTGCGACCTCTTGTGTTGATTTTGGCGTCAACACAAATTGGCGACTCCGCTAGGGAATCATTGGTTCGGCTATAGGTTATAGCTGGATCTTTCCCTGGACACAATCAAGAAGAAGGCTGCGCTGTTATCAATCTGCACCAAGCTAGAGGTGCAACTTCTGCAGGTATGTTACCTGCTTCCCAGCCTAATCTTGTAGCTGTAATGAATTCCTATGTTGATGTTGCTATGCCTATGTTGAATGAATTTGGTGCATCGGCTAGAAATTTAGATTACATGTTGGGTAATTGTTTTGGATCTCCAGTTTTAGAATTACAACATATTGATAATATGCAACAGACGATATGCATTCTTCAATGTTCAATGCTATTAGCAACATACAACATGAATCTGTACCTTTCAACTCATCGGCAATATTTACATCACCTGGAGTACTACAAACTAGCGTGCCGATAAGCGATCAGCATGGCCGAATTAATATGATGGGTTCGACCAATTGTTATAAGCCATCATATGCTACACCATATGTTACTAGAACGGAGGTTACACCCTATACTTTTTCAGCACCATGTACAGTACCTGATGTCTGTAATTCGGCTCCATACGCTATTAATCACTATGGCCGAATAGATGGGAATTCAGCAAGTATGCTTGTGCCTCCATACAGTACCGTAGCATATAGTGTACCTCCTATACCACCCCGAAGTTCCGGTATGCCCCATAGTTCATGGCTGGAAAGCTATTTTGGGGTTCCCCAACAAGATACACCATATGTGCAGCCCACAACGCCATATTCTTGTGATATCCCAAAGCCATATGCTGTTAGCTCAGAATAACAAGTTGATTCTGCGTCTACTCATTTCATGATAGAAGCGAAGACATAGGGTCTAAAAATTTCGGATGGCAATTTGATGAAGAAAAGTGGAGGGCTGGTTTAGAAGTTATTGCGACTGAAGTACGCAAAGACGTGAGAGAGCATCTCAATGCTTATTATAGAAATAAGAAGTTAGAGTTGGTTTTAGAAAAGGAGAAGCCGACTATAATTGAAAGAAAAGAACAAAGGCCGGCTACTGTTGAATTATCAGCTGGTATTGAGGAAGTGTTGCCGACTATTGTCGCTAAGGATTGCAAAAGTGGAATTTCAGCGATTGGTGCAGATATGAACAATCATCTATTTGCAGAAGCCATGAACAATAGTTCGGCTACAGTAATAGCCGAGCGAAACAATACTTGTGTTGAATCTGTTGTGTCGCAAACATCAAACTTAGCTAGGCAAGAATATATCAAAAATAGTGGGTCAGCTATACTTGAGATAAAAGAGGTCTTTATGTTACCATCTGAATTTCGTGCTAAAACAATTGACGGTCAGTTTGAAAAAGAAAGACAAGAAGAGTTGCCAACTACTGACGATATTGTCGGTAATGGTACCGTTGCGCGTCAGATTGGTGCTGCACTAGTTGAAGCTGATCATAGTAGCAGTAGCACATCACAAAATTTAGGATGCCCGAACAAACACATAAGTAGTTCGGGCCTTAGCCATGACAAGTTGACAATGGCAACAATGGCGGATTACGCGCATGATTTAGGCAGTAGGTGCCGTGTGCATGCAATAAAAGAGGCCGAGCATGGCACTTGTTCGGTTGGTGAAGACTTTAATGAAAAAAGAAATTCCAGCACCAAGGCTTCAATTAAAAATGAACTTTCCTATGATTCAGTTGCTGACCATACAAGTGAAGCAAAAAATTCAATATTGGCCGAACTGAAAGATAATTTGATTATTGGCAGAAGGATCATTATAGAGCATGTCGGCCAATTTATTGTGTAATGTAGAGAGGTCGGTAATGGCAATTCATTTAGATTAAAATTATTTTCATTATCTTTGCCGGGTATTACATCTATGGAGCTTGCTTTACTTGTTCCAAATTCAATTCATGCCTGGTTACAAATGAGGAACAACCTTCATGATTATTTTTGCATTGAAGATATGAGATCGAAGCATGGTAAAGTTGAAGAAACCGATATTAAGGAGCTAGAATGTATTTCTAAGATATCGGACAAGGCAAGTACAAATAAATGTATAGCCGAATGGGTAGATATCAAATCTGAGCCATTCGTTTGTTTAGCTTTGGAGCCGTCTCCATAAAAGAATCGGCTAAAGAAGAAAAAATATACATTTAATATGACTAAATGTGATCGGATTTTTGATATTTTATTGGAAGAAAAGCATATAAAGTTGTCAGATCATCATATTATACCACCACATGAGGAGTTGAGAGGGCGCTCATATTGCAAATGGCACAATATGTTTACTCATAATACCAATAACTGCAATGTGTTTCACCGGCAGATACAATCGGCCATTAATGAAGGTCGATTAAAGTTTGCAAATCATCAGGGGACAGGGGGGCACCAAGGAGAGAGACAATCTCTCCCTTCAAATGTGCTTAATTGTGAAAACAAGAAGTTGTTGATTCGGCCAGGAAAGGCTGATGTGACGAAAAACAAGGAAATATTGATAGCTAGTGAGCTTGTCAATTATAGAGCTAAGAAGACTAGCAGAACATATGGCAAAAGGAATAATGAGGTTTGGGTCCCTACAGGCAGTGGTCAAATTGAAGCTAAGGATAGTGTTCAAGCATTTGTTGCTAGAGCTATACAAAAAAACAAAGACCAAGGTGACATTCCAACAAACTCTGGCTAGTTGTAAGAATGAAAAGGACGATCAACATGGCTTTGATCAGGCGCAGGGATCCAAGAAGCAACCACGAGGTCAAAAGTTTGCAGCTAGCCATCAAAACCATTGGCGATTACGCGATCAATATTCGGTGCACATCCCACTGATGCCTGCGTCATGGAATCTGTACCCAAGCATGTTGATTTGTTCTCCATGGTTTTGGTGTAGTCTTTGGATGATGTTACTATTAGTCATGAGAATATTAGAGCAAATGATTTAGTACAACAATCCTCGGGTTGTCAAGTTAGAAGAGGTAAATTGTTCATGATAGAAAAACTGATGTTAGAAAGTGCTACGATGTGTATAGCCGAACAGCATGATGACAGTTCGGATGCTTTGAAACAATCAAGCTTTGCCGAACCTAATGATTGGAGGAAACCTCTATTTAATTATTTAGGAAACCCTAGTCAACCTGTTGATGGAAAGCTTCGGTGACAAGCATTAAAGTATATATTGCTTGATGGAGAATTATATCGCCGAACTATAGATGAGTTGCTTTTAAAGTGTTTAGGTTCGGATCAATTTAAAGTTGCTCTAGGTAAAGTGCATGAAGGTATATATGGTATACATTAGTCAGCCCATAAGATGAAATGGTTTATTGGCCGACTATGTTGGAAGATTGTTTTAGATATTTTAAAGGATGTGAGTCATGTCAGGAGTTTGGTGATGTGCAATTGGCACCTGCTGCTATGTTGCATCCTGTATTAAACTATGGCCGTTTTATGGACGGGGTTTAAATTTTATCGGCCAGATACATCCTGCGTCTTCTAAAGGTCATCGTTTTGTTTCAAATATTTGAAAAAAGTACTATCCGAGTGTTTGACAGAATGTTTGAGAAGCATTTATGGCCAGTGTTTAATCATCGTCTTGAAGAACAATCGAAGATATTTTTGTGGCAAACATGTTCGTTTACCAAAAAACAGGGGGGGCATGTGTTGATGACAAAAACTGGCATCTATAAAGACTGGTTTTAAAGACTTCCTGAGGGGTCCGGCTCAACATCTTCAAAAGCCTCCTAGGAGGTCCTAGTTTCAAAGATCTCCTGAGAGGTCCTGGATGGCGTCATCAATGATCTCCTAGGGGGTCCTGACTTCAAAAGACCTCCCAAGAAGTCCTGCATAACTTATTCAAAGATCTCCTGGAGGTCCGGACTTCAAAGACCTCCTGAAGAGGTCCTGGAAGACTTCTTCAAAGACCTCTTGGGAGGTCCTAGCTTCAAAACGGTAGTACCAGAGGCTAACTGGCGGAACTACAACTTAAAGTGATGTGACCGTGCATTCCTTGGAGGTTGTACCGTGCGCCGTTCGGACCGCCGAACATGAAGGATTCTTTTGGACATCAGCTTCTCAAAACACGTGGCTCCATCAGGGCCGCTCAGGACCTCCTCCAGAGCGCATCAGGGCCGCTCAGGACCTCCTCAGAGGCGCTCGCGCGGTTTCGTCAGGAGCGTCCAGGGCCTCCCCAGGAACGGCCACATGGCTTCATCGTAGCCGTCCAGGACCTCCCTAGGAGCGGCCGCGTGGCTTCATCAGAGCCATCCAGGACCTCTTCAGAGCATGTACGTGGCTTCATTAGGAGCGTCCAGGACCTCCCCAGGAATGGCCACGTGGCTTCATCGTGGCCGTTTAGGATCTCCTCAGAGGCGCTCACGCAGCTTCTTCAGAAGCGACCACGTGGCTTCATCGTGACCGTTCAGGACCTCCCTAGAGGCCCTCACGTGGTGTTATCAGAGCCGTTCAGGATCTCCCAGGGGCACTACGTGGCGTCATCAGAACCATTCAAGACCTCCCGCGAGGACCTCCTCAGGACCTCCCGCGAGGACCTCCTCAGAACCTCCAGGACCTCCTGCGAGGACCTCCTCAGGACCTCCTGCAAGGACCTCCCGCGCGGACCTTCCGCGTGGACCTCCACGAGGACTTCTTCAAGGCAACCAGTTGTTTGCTAAAGCGATACGACCGGCTCATGGTGCGGTACTACCGTGCTACCGTATACCGCTCAAGACCTCTTCTGGCGTGCCCGCGTGGACCTCCCACGAGGACTTCCTCAAGACCTCCCACAACCTCCGCGTGGACTTTCATGAGGATTTCTTCAAAGCATCCAGGGCGTGACCGAATAGGAAAGATGTGCTAGTTATAGAAGGTTTAGATATCATGATCGGAACATATCTGTAAATCTTGTTCGTTAGGAGTCTGATTTAGTGCAACTAAGACCTGCTTTGCCCTTTAAATAGAGAGGCAAGGCCGATTCATAAACGGACACACACAAAATCAATCTCTGAAATCGTTTCTTCTTTTTCATCTACTTTTCGCATCTAGGTCTAGAGTAGAATAGCTATGCTTTGCTAGTTTGCCTGTAAACCAGCCGCGTGCTCCTGCGACATTGGAGTAGCTATCCTTTGCTGTTCCTGCTTGTAAAACAGCCTGTTCTTCACCGTAATCGAAGAATTATCCTCTCTGCTAGTTTGCTCGAAAACTAGTCGTACACTTCTACGAAAACGAAGCAATCTGGTCAGTTGTGACCTTTTGTGTTGATTTTGGCGTCAACACATATATCAATTAAATCCATTTAAAAATGAGTTGTAACAAAGGTCTCAAACTCTTCTCTGGTCACCGACCAAATCCTAAGTTGTCGTCGTCGGTCAAGCCGAGATACCCAACAAAATTTCAGATTTGCAACATCCTACTGCACTAGGGATGGCAATGGGGCCATTCCCCGGCGGGGAGTGGTGGAACATCCCCATCCCTGAGAGAAGGAAAAATCTCTGTTTCCCGTCCCCATCCCCGTCATGGGGTTCTATTCTCCCCCGTTCCCCGTCACGTTATCGGGGCCCAACGGGGACTCGGACTCAAAAATTGGATCCCCAACCTCTCCTACATAGACACACATAGAGATGACATAATCAGTGTTCCAAATAATTTAAAGAATGCTTATCAGTATTCCAAATAAAGAATTCCAACAATATTCTTAAAGATGGTGTCCCAACTCTCAAGCAAATAAGCAAACAAACCTTTAAAGATTTAAATAGTGTGGTAGTGGGCTAGTGACCTACATATCATAAGGTTATCGGGGCCCATACGGATAGCAGGGATGAGTAGAGAAATGACTCCCGCCCCGTTTCACCCGATGAGAAATTGCATTTGCATATTAGCATCTCCGTGAGGGAAGAAATAGCCCCAACTCTAACCGCTAATGGACGAATTCTCCATCGAAGAACAGGGAATAGGGCCCATTGCTATCCTTACGCTGCATGCAACACAGTCCCGGCAGTTGCGTGCTTGACTTCAGCGTCACAAGGCCATGACCATTGCACTACGCTGCCTCCAGATCCCCGACCCACAATCCAAGTGCAACACCAAACGCGTCAAAACCGAGATAAACACTAGCTTTTGCAGGTAGTGCGAAAGCAAAGATGAGTTTGACTGGAAACCTCTCCAGTCTCCACGACGAGCAGAAACAAAGCACGTCATTGGACGTTTGCCCAAGGAACAGAAGGCAGATTCCCGGAGGCGAATTGTACAAGAAAGCTTCGATCCCTTTCACGAGCAGATCTGATCCGACTCGACAGCGCAGGCAAGCTCGGCGACGTGCAGACAAACTAGATAGCACAGGTTTCTCAGCTCCAAGCTTGCTGCCTTTGTCTCTCACCAACACGAGGCCAAACCTGTTTTTGGACTCACCAACATGATGCCAAACCTTTTGTCTGGTTTTGTCAGTTCTTTGGACTCAATTCTCTTTAACTTCTTTTAAAAAAAAAAAGGTGAAATGAATAATAGAAGGTAATTTTTCATACCAACATTACACTAGAACAGTAAATTGTGTCATGCCTCATTCATGTATAACCTTTGTATAGTAACTTTGCTGAAGTAACCAATCATGCAAAAAAACAGTCAGCGATCTTATTATTGTGAGGTAACGCAAATGTGCTGTATGAACAGAAGCAAACTTGATTTCGTGCACCAAAGTAAAAAATGGAAGTAAACACCACGCACTTATCAGCCAACACCAGACAAAGTGATGCAGTTAAAATCGATGTCTCCAAACAAGAAATGAGACAAAACTTGCACAGTTAAGACATAATATGACCTGAGAAGTCCACGAAATCATCAACCTTTTGTCCTCAGTCTGCTAATGAAACAACAAGTAGCACCAACCAAATCAGTTATATAAGCACAGAGGCAGGTATTGGCATCTGACACAGAACTTAACACAAGCTGCACATTCAAACCCATAGCTCCTCTTGTGGCCATCAACAAGAGGCTGAACTTATGGAAACACTATGATAGTTAAGACCGAGATTAACAGCAACCCGAGGCTACCTGCTAACATGATGGTTGGAGCGTCAGAGGGCAGCCAGGCAAGTAAAGGTATCAAAAGGAGACGAAGGGAAGCAACTTTGCTTACCCCAATCACAAGCAGCACCAATGGAAGCAATTTTGAAAATTCCACAACAAGCATGACCATTAAGAGGAGTTCCAGATTTCGTGGAGTTAGCAGGTAACACACGACAACATTTGCTCTCTTCTCACATTGTTTCAATGTTTTGATCATATGTTCCCTTCAGGCATTGCCTCAATGTTTTGATGAAATGTTCCACTCGTGTTGATTCTAACTTTCCAACTGGAAAAGTTTTAAGTATTCACTGCATCTCAAATCAGATGCAACATACCTAGGTTGTTGCAAAAGGTATTGCAAAACGATGCTGTATCATTGGACGGTCTGATAAGAAGCTTGACTGATAGGTAAATGTAGAAATGCTAACAAATGCGATCAGTTACATTTCTCAAAAGGAAAAAGGAAAGCAAAGAGTTTTTTGTGCGGAACAGATAACACGAGGATCTAAATCAGATGACAACACTTGATGTAAAATGCTCATACATGATGCCATCAAAATAGAAATAAGTTCTGTTAATTAATAACACAAGAACCACAGATGCTAAAGTGCTAAGATATGGAGATGATGCTAAGTGGCAAGTGCTAAACAAATTCATTGTCAACTCATTCTAATAAACAGATGATGTGCAGGCATAAATGGACAGGTCGTTTCGAAGGCCATTTGTGGGATAAGAACTCTTGGAACCCAACACAGAGGAAGAAAGGAAAACAGGGTAGGTTCTCTAAAACTTTAGCTTCCTCATCATTCTGCTTGCTACATACATCTATACAAGATGATTAACACCGGGTGTGCTCTTCAATTATAAACAGTCTATTTAGGAGCATATGATGAGGAGGAGGCAGCTGCAAGGGCTTATGACCTTGCGGCCCTAAAATACTGGGGACCAACCACCTACACGAATTTTCCTGTATGAGCTGTAAAGAAGTTTATTCATAAATATTTGCTAATTGTTATATAGGATTAGCAAAGCTGAAAGTTCAGATGTTTAACTGTTTAAGGATGAAATAGAGTGGCCTGTTGCTTGCTATGAGATAAGCAGTAAAAAATGGACTAGTAAAAGTATGTTGTACCCAGGGATAAAAGAACCAGAACCGGGCAATTTCCCGGTCGCTGGCCGGAAACGGTAACCGGGCCGGTTACCGGAATTCCCAGAAAAAAAATCCGGATGAAATTCGCTTGAATTTAATTAAAAACCAGCTGAAATTCGAAAATTGGGATTTGAATTGGCTAAACCAGGAAAAAACGGCGGTTTTTCCGTTCCCGGGACCGGCCGGTAAATCCGGTTACCGGCGGTAACAGGCCGGTTTTTTTTCCCTGTACCTATATGCCAACTGAATTAGTAATTATGTTAGTTCGTTTGATGTTTTCTAGGTCATAGACTACAAGAACGAACTGAAGATAATGGAGAACCACACAAAGGAAGAGTACCTTGCATCATTAAGGAGGTAAAAAACTTCGGAACATTTCAAACTCCGCCTGTGTATTACCTACCTAAATCTGCCAAATGTCACATAATAAATACCAGAAAGAGCAGTGGTTTCTCAAGAGGTGTTTCTAAGTACCGAGGGGTTGCAAGGTAAAATGAACAAAACATTTCAAACTATATTCATCAGTAGTTCCAAAAGTAAATTTATAAACTGAACATGGGAAAATGCAAATTGCAGGCATCAGCATAATGGAAGATGGGAAGCTAGAATAGGGAGGCTCTTCGGGAACAAGTATCTCTACCTTGGGACTTACAGTGAGTGTATCAGTAAAATTTACATTTCCTAGTCAACAGTCATAAAACTCCAGTATAGGAACTCACATCAGTTATCAAATTCATCTGAAAGATTAATCAGCACTTCATAACTCAGATTTTAACTTTATCATTTGTAAATTTTGCTACAGGCACACAAGAAGAGGCTGCACGTGCATATGACATTGCCGCAATAGAGTATAGAGGCATAAATGCAGTTACTAATTTTGACCTGAGGTCATACATCACATGGCTAAAGCCAAGTGTGTCACACACTGCAAATACTGAAGCTCTTGCAATGGCAACTCCAACTGAGAACCTTTTCCCAAGAGAAACACAGATATTCTCTCAGAACAATCCCTTTATCCTACATCATAACGCAAGACAAGGTAATGAAGAGGTCACTATCTCTCCCAATTGCTCAAGGACAAGAGCCTCATCCACTGCACTCAGTCTGCTATTGAAGTCATCAGTGTTCAAGCAATTGGTTGAAGAGAACTCAGATGCCAACAACAAAACAGGAGGGGATATCAGTGAGCCAGTTTCACAAACAGAAGCTAATGAATATCACAACTTTTTTCATGGAGGTGCTCCAGACATGTTGGGCCTGTTCTCGCCTACTGGAAGTTACAATAATAGCATTGGATATCAAGAGAATAATCCATATAGTGACAACAGTGAGAGAATGACTTGGAATGGTCCTGCAAGCGTGCCAGTTTTACAGTGATGGCTCAAATGATGCTGTCATGTGGGGCATCACGTATGGGCGGCGCAAGGCGAAGCTCCTGGCTGGCGCACCATCAAAGACCAACTCGGTTATGCCTGAAGTTCTACCAGTTCCCTTTTCCGATTCGTAGTCTATGTTAGGAAATATGTATTAGTTGATTTATGTAGTTCGAATTCATATCTTAGACCAGATTGTTAGGCTCTCTATTTAAGAGAGATAGCTACTTTGATTTGAAAGAAGGAAAAATCAGAAAACTCCAATCTTGCTTCTTTCTCTGTTCGACGAGAACCTCTGTCTCGGCCGCGCGGCTACCGCAGCCACAGCACCACCGCCGCGCCGCCGAGGCCCAGGACTCTGTTCGAATAATCCGCATGACTATTTCCTCCGTTCCAATCTTTCCGCATCCATCGCTGCTTCTGACAACTTGGTATCAAAAGACCTCGCTGCACCTTCCATCATGTCAGAGGGCGACGACACCGACGTAATCAGCAAGAAGCTTGACGCACTGTTCCAACAGATGAAGGCCGATCAGCTGAAACTCTACGATAAGATCGATAGTCTTTCTGGCACAATCTGTCATATTGACCTTCAACAATGAGCACATAATTTGGCTATCAACCGATTGGAGCAAGGACAAACCAAGCTGTCGGGCGAGGCCGACCATGAAACTATCACCGATGGACGTCTCCGAGCAACCAACGGCTTACTACCGGGCCCCTGTCGCCATCCGCAAGGCTGGCTTGCTGCATCGGTGGTTGATCTGTGCCCCGCCGACAAGGATGCACCGGTGGTTCCTCGCTCGCCGGCCGATAGCCACTATGTCAGTCACGGCAGTGTTCCCTGATTTTACAAATTGAATTTCCCAACATTCGATGGTCAAGAGGACCCATTACCGTGGTTAAATTGCTGTGACCAATTCTTCCGGGGTCAGCACACGATGGAGGATAAAGTATGGTTGGCCACGTTTCACATGACCGGCTCAGCTCAGTTGTGGTACCATTGCTTGGAGTGCGACACAGGGACACCATCATGGTGCCGATTTGTCGAGTTAGTTAATACTCGATTCGGGCTGCCATTGCGTTGCAACTCCTTGGGTGAACTCATTGCCCTCCGCAAGCAGTGCACCGTTCGGGACTTCTCCGACCAATTTTTAGCCCTCTTGTGCCGCACCGACCCTTTGACGGAACGTCAACAAATTCAGTTGTTTACAGCAGGTTTGGGTCAGCCGTTGCAAGCTAATGTCGAATTACAAGCTCCGCGGTCATTGGAATCGCTATGGGTTTAGCTCGGGCATACGAGCACCGCACGCAGTTACCTATGTCAAGAACCCTCTGTAAAGACGACGACCTTGGCGCCTGGTCGACACCCACTTCGACTTCCGCCTCGGCACGACTCAACAATCCGGGGCGGCGCCTCGCCCCTACGGCCGGCTTACCACATCGCACACTATCACCAACCGAACTGGAACGGCGTCATGCCCAAGGTCTGAGCTACCGTTACGATGAAAAGTTCGTTGTCGGCCACCGGTGTAAACGCCTCTTCGTCATTGAAGTCCAGCTGGACATGGATAGCGACGACGACAACCCACAGGCTGGCAGCGAACCGGAGATTTCCTTGGCAGCGCTCAAAGGTATTCAACCACGATTGGGACAAACCATGCGACCCCGGGTCGTGATTGGGAGCAGCACCTGGGTTGCCCTCCTCGACACGGGTTCCACCCATAATTTCATCGCCAATGATGTTGTGGCTGCCACCGACATCTCTGTTCGGCCGCGATCTGGACTTAGCGTCACGGTGGCCAACGGAGATCGTGTTACTAGCTTGGGCTTATGCCGAGCCATGGCCATTCGCATTGGTCACGAGGACTTTACAATGGACTCCTACGCCATGCTGCTTGATGGATTCGATGTGATTTTAGGGGTCTAATGGCTCGGCACTCTTGGTCCCATCACTTGGGATTTTTCCAATATGACCATGTCCTTTGCTCGTCAGGGACGACGAGTCACCTGGACCGGACTGCCGATGCCTCCATGTTCGAGCCATGCGATCACATGTACTAAAACCAACCTTCTGGATGATCTTCTCAATGAATTCAGTGACCTTTTTGCTAAGCCACATGGTCTTCCACCAATACGAGATCTCTCTCATCGCATACACCTCAAGAAAGGGACTGATAGTATTGTCGTTCGACCGCACCGTTATGCACAGTTGCAAAAGGATGAGCTTGAACGTCAGTGTGCCGAGATGCTTCAACAAGGGACCATTCGCCAAAGTTCATCGTCTTTCTCTTCACCAGTTTTATTGGTCAAGAAGCGGGACGGTTCTTGGCCTTTTTTTGTGTGGATTATCGCAACCTCAACAACCAAACTGTCAAAGACAAGTTTCCTATTCCGGTCGTGGATGAATTACTCGATGAGCTTTGTGGCGCCAAATTCTTTACCAAATTCGATTTACGTTCCAGCTATCACCAAGTATTGATGCATTCGGCTGATGTTGCTAAAGCCGCCTTCCGCATTCATCAGGGTCTTTGAATTTCTCGTCATGCCATTCGGCCTTACTAATGCCCCTGCAACATTCCAAGCTCTGATGAATACAGTACTACAGGATTTTCTTCGACGCTTCGTCTTGGTTTTCTTCGATGACATCCTCATCTACAGCCCTACCTGGTCGGCCCACCTACGACATCTCCGCACGATTCTCCAGCGTCTCGAGCGCCATGGCTTATTTTTTAAGCACTCCAAATGTTCCTTTGGTGCCACCACGGTTGCTTATTTGGGCCACGTCATTTCAGCCGAAGGTGTTGCAGTCGATCAAGCTAAAATCAGCGCGGTCTCCACTTGGCCGAACCCTACATCAGTCCGGGCAGTCTGGGGCTTTCTTGGTTTGGCTGGCTATTATCGAAAGTTCATCCGTGACTTTGGAATTCTTCGACACCATTGACAAGCTTCATCAGGCGTGAGGCTTTCCATTGGACATCCGAAGCCCAAGAAGCTTCTCTTCGTCTCAAATCGGCACTAACACAGGCTCCGGTGTTACAATTACCGAATTTCAATGATGATTTTATTGTTGAGTGTGATGCGTCGGGTTATGGGTTTGGCGCGGTATTACATCAAGGCACGGGCACTATTGCATATTTCAGTCGTCCAATTGCACCATGCCATGCTTCACTCGCAGCCTATGAACGGGAATTGATTTGTCTCGTACAAGCAGTTCGTCACTGGTGTCCTTATTTATGGGGCCGCAAGTTTCTAGTACGTATTGACCATTACAGTTTAAAGTTCTTGCTTGATCAACGACTCTCGACAATTCCGCAGCATCAGTGGGTCAGTAAACTACTGGGTTATGATTTTTTCCGTCGAGTACAAACCTGGCAGCACTAATGTGGTCGCTAATTCTCTGTCCCGGCATGACATGGAGCTACAGCCCGTAGCCCTAGCTATTTCTTCACCGCAATTTTCATTATTTCATGATTTGCACCATAGTTTGAAGGAGGATGCGGCAATGCAATCTCTCCATACCGCAGTATCAGCCGGTCACCAAAGTGGTCCATGGGCAATCACAGATGGATTCGTCACATATAACAGCCGAGTATACGTACCGGCTATATCGGCATTATTACCTTCCATCCTTCAGCTCACCCACGACACAGGACATGAAGGTATTCAGAAAATACTTCATCGCCTTCGGGCTGACTTCCATGTTCCAAATGCTCGCGTAGTCGTTCAGGATTATTTCCGCACTTGTGACATTTGTCAACGTAATAAAGGAGAACAGTTGCATCCGGCTGGGTTGCTTCAGCCCTTAGAAGTACCTTCTACTGTTTGGGCGGACATATCAATGGATTTCATCGAAGGACTTCCCCGTATTCATGGAAAGATAGTTATTCTCACGGTGGTGGATCGTTTCTTTAGTTATTCTCACGGTGGTGGATCGTTTCTCCAAATTTGCTCATTTTCTTCTGCTGGCTTATCCATACACGGCTTATTCAGTGGCTCAGTTGTTTTTTAGCGAGATCATTCGTCTTCATAGCATTCCGACATCTATTGTCAATGACCAGGATCCGGTTTTTACCAACAATTTTTGGTCTGAACTCTTTCGTTTAGCGGGTGTTAAGCTTAATCTCAGTTTCGCTTTTCACCCCCAATCAGATGGCCAATCAGAAGTTGTTAATAAGATTATTGTCATGTATCCATGTTGTCTTACTAGGGATCGTCCTAAACAATGGCTTCATTGGTTACCGTGGGCAGAATATTGTTATAATACATCATTTCAGACATCACTTCGTACTTCGCCATTTAAGGTGGTTTATGGACTAGAGCCACCAACCTTGTGTTCTTATAATCAGGGGAGCACATGACTTCCGGCAGTAGACCAATTGCTTCAGGATCGGGATTCTTTCTTGGTCGAAATTCGTGATCGTTTACGTCTTGCCCAACAAACCTATAAGCGTCATTATGACAAAGGTCATCGTGAGTTGGAATTTTTTGCAGGTCAGTGGGTCTCTATCAACCAAAGGGAAATAGGGACCTCGTTATTTTGGGCCTTATCAGATTCTTCAGAAAATAGGTTTAGTGGCATATCGTTTACAGTTGCCAGCTCGTGCAAAGATTCATGATGTGTTTCACATTAGTTTGTTAAAGCCGTTTCTAGGGCAATCTCCACCATCACTGTCGCCCCTGCCTACATTGTTTCTTGGTCGAGTTTGTCCTCTACCGACCAAAGTACTCAAGTCTCGTCGAGCACGCGACCGTCTTCAATTTCTTGTTCAGTGGGAGAATTGAGCCCAAAACGAGTACATCTTTACATCTTGGGAAGATTTAGAGGAATTTCAACAGTTATATCCTTTATTTAAGCTCGAGGACGAGCTGTTTGAAAAAGCAGGGAGAGATGTCATGTGGGGCATCACGTATGGGCGGCGCAAGGTGAAGCTCCTGGCCGGCGCGCCATCAAAGACCGACTCGGTTACGCCTGAAGTTCTACCAGTTTCCTTTTCCGATTCGTAGTCTACGTTAGGAAATATGTATTAGTTGATTTCTGTAGTTCAAATTCATATCTTAGTCCAGATTATTAGGTTCTCTATTTAAGAGCTACTTTGATCTCAAAAGGAAAAATCATAAAACTCCAATCTTGCTTCTTTCTCTATTCGATGAGAACCTCTGTCTCGGCCGCGCGGCTGCCGCAGCCACGGCGCCACCGCCGAGGCCCAGGACTCGTCCGAATAATCCGCACGACTATTTCCTCCATTCCAATCTTTCCGCATCCATCGCTGCTTCTGACAGATGCAACCAACACAGAATATCATCTGAAGTTAAAGCGTATTTTCTATAGAACAACAACTTTCTTTTTCATTTGTTAACTTCTATTTTGTATATCCCATTGCTCTAGCACATAAAGAATGGTTCATGAGAATCCTTTATGTCAGTTCAGACTTAACTGTTTTCATCACTTGACCCAATATCTAATAAAAATACTTATCATTACCGTTTGTTAAAAGAATAATGGGACTTGAATAAAGATAAAATATAGAGAAGCAATTCTTACTAAATTTAGAACAACAGATTGGCCGATGCCAAGTTTAAAGATACTCATCGTTTTATTGCATCATTATTTTGGCAGTTTGACGCATGTAGCGTGTGGCCACTCAGCATGCTTTGAACAATTTAAGGGAGTGTTTCTAGTAAAAACTCTAAAAACATCACATCTACACTAATACCAAAAGAATGGTTGCCAACAAGGACAAAACTAAACAATGGACATGGTATTGCAGTTACCCATGAGTTGACCTCATACACCAGGCATGTAATCAATTGTGGGTCATTTGTTTGCTCTGTTAGTTTAAAAAAATATAGTTTTCACGATGGTCTTGTTTAGTGGCACAAAGATTAGATTTAGGAAACAGCATTCACTGCATGTGTTAAGTAGTAATACTCAGTAGATATTCCATATGATTGCACTGCAGATTAATATATATTTTTCAAACTGATCATTGTTTCCATTATCCTCAGCCAGCCTTTCTTTTTGGGCATGTTCGTCTATTATGCCCCTTTGCTGAGCAGAAACTACATGAATAAATACCAGATTTGCCACCATTAACTTGGTTAATTATATAGCCAGAAGCACCAACCTCCACGTCGGTGGATCTGGGACATTTACGGCGGTTGTGTCCCTTTTTACCACATCGGCTGCAGTGCCGAGGTTGTCGTTCATGCTCATTCTCTGACTTTGGGTTTCCACAGGTTCGGCTATTATGTCCCTTTCCCCCACATAACCGGCATCTGAATTGCACTCGGCCTGAAATTTCCCTCACTGTTGGGCAATAGAAGCTTCTATGTCCTTCTTGCCCACATTTGCTGCAGTAAAATTTCACCCCTGCGAAAAAACAGGTGCTAAATGTTGTTCAAGTAAACCGCAAGTCCCATTATGGTGGAAGTAAAATAATCCAGGCAAAAAAGGGCAATTACATTAGACTACAGCCGATTCTAGTACCGCCACTTAAACTAAAAACAAAGAGGATACATGAACATGATAATTAAGAACATAACTACAAAAGGACAACAGCAGCTGGCTAAAGAAACAGACAAATGTGTAAATGGACATAAACTTAGCCAACTGTGATATGTACTTTTGTGAGTATATGGAAAGGCAGTTCAGTCACCTTTCATGGCAATGCTTCTCTTGAGTCGATTCTCAGGATTCCTGAAGAATGCCTTTTGTGTTTCAGAAGCATGCTTTCTTGAAGAAGCGGTACCTTTTGTTCTCTTCAAGTTCAAGCGCAGAGGGGAAAAAAATTAGATGAATGGCAGCCAGCTCGAATGCTCACATTTAACAAGAACATACAGTTACAACAATTCTCATGACATCTTACCTTGATTGCAGCAACTCTCTGAGCATGCAATTTGGGGTCTTGGTGTATAATCTTCATGTGCTTAGTAAACAATCCTGTTTTAGCATTCAGACTCTGCAATTATTATTAAGCTTTTTAAAAGCCACCAGTGCAAAGACAGCAAATCTTATTGGCAAGAAAAGTATACTCTCGTATGCTGCATTAACATTAACTTCATCGAGAAGGCTATAAAATGTGTTTTCCAGCATGTAAAAAAGCATCGCTTACTCTTAAAGATCGGCTAATCTTCATGGCAACTTCTGGGGATGGTGATGGATAAGTACGCTTAGGTCTTTTTGAAGTGTTAATATTTATTTCTAGCTTGTCGACTTCATCATCTTCCTTTACCTTCAAGGGAGAACTGAAAAAACAAAAATGGTAGGTAGCATCCTATGGTCAGGAATCCAAAAGGGCAAATTTTCCTCTCACTATGTCATGCATCATTAATTCATTCATCAACACTGTTACACTGCTGTGTTTTCTCTATGCTTAAATGCTGATGGGCAATAGACAATTCAGGTTGATAGCCCGGGGGGGAGGGGGGTGTTACCTGGACCGAACTTTCTCCCATGGTTGCTCATCAATAGATTCTTGCCATATCACACAGTCTCCACCACATTGCAGACACATCCTAATGCCCTGATAGAAATGCATAACAATACACGGAAAAGTTTGTGAAAACTACATGTATTTAGGTTATCTTTTTTCTTAACAGCGGATTACAAGAGATCCGGATGGCTCACCTTGCCATTGCACATAGGGCAGTCCAAACTGGATCTATCTATACCGCACTCCTTGCAAGGAGTGTACCCTCTACCCCTACAGCTAGGACAAGGCAGCTCGCGATAGTATTGTCCATTTGGACCGATCCAGGACCTCAGCTTCCCCTTCTCTGCAACAGGGGCTGTATTCCTGCAACCAAAAGTTACTCCCTAGTCCTTTCAACATGCACCAACAGCAAACAATCAAAATCTCCAATTATCAAATGCTTTGATGGTATGCACGACAAATGTCAAAACTCCGTTGGAAATTTGCCACCTTCACCAAAGTCGCAATGCCTTGGCAAGTTGGCAGTATCGTTCAAGAAGATACAAAATGTACATCTCTAGGTGGCAAAACTTGTACCATGACACACCCAAAGCTGTTAAAACAAGCAAGCAGCTAGGTCGAAGTGTCATGTTTAGTTAACCTTCAAGGGCTAAAAATTAATCTACTATAGTACACTATACTACTTTGGGAACTGGTGAGCTTCTGAGACTGACTACTCTACTTTTTATCTAACCTCTCCCTAAGAGCATGTACAATGGGCGCCATCTATAACCATTGCCACGTAGAATTTTTGCTGACGTGGATGAAAGAGAATGAAAAGAGAGAAAGATGTTGTCTACAATCCTGTAGTCGACTATAGCACAAGAAACAAGAAAAGCATTAAAAAATTGTGTGTTCTATAAAGACAACTAAAAATACAGCAGCTGTCTATACCATTGTATGAGCTGTCTTTAGTACTGTCTATAAGTGATATGGATAGTTGTTATAGACAGCAGCCGTCTATACCATTGTACATGCCCTAATTCACTCCCTAGCCGTGAAATCAAGTGATAGTTCCACTGTTTACACACTGAATTGTGCCATCGTCCACGGGGTGATCACCTAACGCACACGAACAGTCCAACACACACAAGCGTGCACAAGCGGATGCGAATGGAAGTGTAAAACCGTACCGCGAGGGACTGGGGTCGACGTCTGGGCCGAGGAGGTCAGCCAATGGGTCGTAGTGGAGCTGCAGCAGTCACACGAAAACAAACAATTTAGAGAGTTGGAACTCAGAACTGCGAAAGAACAAACAGCTTACGAGCGAACGCGGAATTCCGTACAGGTGCGTTTGGAGCGCCGGAGCCGTCAGCCGGGAAGCGGCGGCGTGCCTTCGGCGGAGCAGCGGCGGCGGCGGCGGCCGCGCCCGCGCGCGCCCGGCGGCCTCCATCTGGTTGTGGACGGTGCAGGGTGGGCGTACGGCAGGCGCAGTAGCATTCTGGGGGGAGTGCATGTGGAGGAGGATGGCGCGGCGGGCGCTGGTTCGTTCGCCACCACGGGAGGGTGGGGAGCGGTGGCGTAGTGCGGCCGCGCCCGCGTAGGTCGTGTGTTTGTGGCTGGTGTTGCTCGCGAGTCGTGACTCGTGAGTGAACAAGCGGTGCGTGCGCGTACGGGTAAAAACGGATCGGATACGAACGGATAATTGTTATATTATATTATATTATTTTTTATTTTTTTAGATGCAGATATGAATATGGATACGAATAATATCGAATACGAATCGAAATGAATACGGTTACAGATATTTTTCGGAATATAAAAACCTCTTAAATTGTATGCCAGAAATTAACGGAAACATATAACTAGTTTATTTGGTGCAAATATTCATAAATTGTTTATATTTTCAGCAACTACATATAACATTGGCACTAGTAAGTTATATTAATTAGTTTATCACAAACATAACACTTAGTTTACTATATTTAGTTCATAACTCATAAGTCATTACACATCCTACTTTTACTTGACTATTCACTGTAAATGCTGGTCGTGCTTGATTACTCGATTTTTTGTTTTTTTAGGATTGTGCAATTAGATTTTGGTTTTTGTAAATGCTCAAAGAACTAACTATTCCTGTTTAATTTTTGTAAATACTCGAATATGATATTTGCTCTGAATCGGCTGTGTTGGATTTTAGCATGCAATCCTTTCAACAAAGTGTGTATGTATATATAGAGAGAGAGAGAGTTTGCAACTAGTTGACAAGTGACAAGTCATAAAGTCCATGGGCTCGTAATAAGCTAGATGAGCAAGTTGGCTTAGAACTTCCAGTGTGCGTTGATTGTGCCCTGGAGGCTGAGGTATATGGTTTAGCCGACCCATTTGTGTGGGCCTGATCAGCCCATGGCAGGTACAGCTTTGCCTAGCAGTAGCCAGCGGGAGATACGGAAGTTTTTAGTCCCACATCACCAGGAGAAGACGAGTGCGCGGAAGCGAGGGCTTTAAAAAACAGCCTGTGAGCAGCTCTGTAGAACGTAGTTAAAGGTAAATGAGGAGTGGTGCCCGCCGCAACTAAGCCCCGTTATTTACCATCTAATCCTGAATTAGAAACATAAATTATAAATATTTGTTGGTTTATGAGAGGAGCTGTGCTCCTTGCCTTGTTTATGATGAAAGCGAATTTTTTTGGCTTTGGGCTGAAATGTCGGATATCGGATAATTCGGATTCATATCCGTATGTCTATTGTATCTGTTTCTGATAAAAAAAAAACCGAATTCGTTTTTGATCCGAGAAAAGTCCGATTCGAGACAATCCGAATTTGTTTACTATTCGATCCGTTTTCACCCCTACGTGCGTGCACCTGTTGCAGCAGTTGGACCGTCGCGGCTTTGGCTCTGGCTCGATCCTGTTGCATTGTAGTAAACTTGCAATGCCGTGCGTGCGCAACAACGCGGGCACGTGTGTGGTATATGACGCCTACGCGCACCGGCCAAGGGCTTGTTTGGTTGGTGTTCTGGATTCCATGTCTGTAAAAAAATGGCGTCTGAAGGTAACCTGGAAAGTAAATAATTTTTATCTGGCTAGGCAAATCTGAAGATGAATTGTTTGATTGAAAGTATGTGCCTAGAATTGGTGAATGAAAAATAGACCGTTGGATTAAAGTAATGAACAGTGGATGGAAGCCTGGCTCCTAGGCGCTGATTTTGCTTGCCTGAGCCTGGTAGCTCTGCAGGCTGGCATCCAAGCGTGCACATGAGAGCCTCCAGGACCTCTCCCGGCCAGGCAAAAAACTGCCAGGAATCAAAGCAAACAGGCCCTAAGGGTATGTTTATTTCGGTCCCCCAATGAATCTAAGTTTGGTGGCGTGATCAAAATCATGGCACCAAAATATTTTGTAGCAAATCAAACAAAGATTAAAACTGAGGCAAATTTAAATTTGGTTAATCCATGCTTTGGCCCATATGGCATATAGAGGGAAAAGTTACCAAAATTTTAGTCACTAATTTTGCCAACCTTGTTTTGCTCCAAAATATTTTCAAACCTTATAAAATCCATGGGGCATATCAAATTTTGGCCACCAACCAAATGGAGGCCAAAATGCAGCATTACCAATATTTAGCTTAGCAAGTTGGGGTACAGAACCAAACCAACCCTAAAATCACACATGTTGGGATTGAAAATGCTACAAAATTAGATCTCACTATCCCTTGTGATTCTTCTTACCCTTGAGAGCCTTTTTGTGTTTCTAGAGCGGGTTGAGGGATTTTCTCTTTTCAGTCAATGGCTTTGCTCCACTCAACCGCCTCACTAGCGGCTGCATACCTATAAGCCATATCGTAAAGTTCGACGGTTGTTCGTGGAGGATTCATTGCAATGTCCTCCGTAAACCTTCGATTTCTTAATCCTGCTTAAAAAACCTGAATAATTGATGAGTGTGCAGTTGAACCTCTTAATGTATTGGCGAAGAGTCTCGTTAGGTTCTTGTCTCATCCGATGAAGACCATCCTCCTTTTCTGGGGTGGTTGTACGTCACTTGAAAGTTGGCGATTAATAGGTCGCACAGCTGCTCTCAAGTGTAAATTGACCGGACCGATAGGTTAAGCAACCAAGGCCGGACAGATCCTTCAAAGACCCTATGCAAGTAGTTTGCCATCACATTGTCGTTACCACCAGCAGCTTGAATGGTGGTAGTATAGATCTGGAGAAATTCTAACGAGTTTTGAGTCTCATTGAACTTCTCTATATTTGTCGGTCAGAACTTGTCCGGCCAGCGTACAACTTGGAGCCATGCCAAGAATGCTCGATAGCCTGTAATAGGGTCGTAGCGTCTTCTTTGAAAAGAAGTCAGATTGTAGTCGGTTGGGGACCAATTCCTCGGATTAGCATACCGAGTGTCCGAAGTCCTAATCCGGTCGTGGACGTTGGGAAAACGTCTTTGACCGACCGCCTGGTTTAGGCGATATCGAAGATCACCCGAGCCAAGTGGTTGCTCTTCTTGACGAGGGGGAGGAGTGGCTTCAAGAAAGAGCTGTCTTCTCTCGCGACTCCCTTGCCGGAATCTTCGAGGAGGCCTGGGTATCGATCGGTCCACCGTCCGACCATATTGTCCCCTGCTAAGGGAGGAATGCTGGGACGAAGTCATAGTGTGACTTGTGAGTTCCTTTGTTCCATGTACATTTCTGTACGTTGCATGGTCTATTAGAGGATCTCCGATACCTGCTCTGAAGTTGAACATAACCTGGAGTCTCTGCTAGAGCAGGATCTGGGTTATTCAGAATGTCACGAACTCGTTGAAAGTTTTGAATTGTTACCGAAGGTCTTAGAGGATTCCTGCTAGCAGAGGGTGTTCAATGACTCGAATTCCCATCCGACCTTCTGGTTTGTCCTGCCTGACCTATCATGCGCTGTGGGGTAAAAACAGGCGAATTAATTGATCGATGTCCATCAGTTCGATTACCTCCACCATTGCGGGTTGGTACTTGAGTGTCCGTACCATCTCCACCAACGAGTGGTGGCGAGTTAAGTTGTGAAGGATTGTGCACGACATCTTAATTGGTATCACCGATTGCGTTATCCTCGTGCCTCCAACAGCAATCCTCCGACGAGCTCTCATCGTAACTAAGGGAGAGCCTTCCGGTGCTTCGGCAATGAGCCTCCACGATGGGGAGCAGTCGGAGATTACCACCTCCAGTGGGCTTTATGGTGGACTCAGCCTGATCCAGCGGATTTTCGACTGTATGCTGAGTTCTATCATACCTACTTGGCGTTTGATCGGTGGTAGCTTCATCGATACCGTTACCAGATATCGGTTGGCCCCCAGAATACGTTGAAGCCGTTGGAGAATACTGGTCGCCCATGACCGTATCGAGAGTACATTGACCCTCTGATTGCAACGTCGGTTTTTTGTCGCCGTTCTTTCCAGTCGGGAGAACCGGGCTTGCAGAGGTGTTCGAAAATTCCGAACTGGTCGGAAGAACCAATTCCTCTGGATGCGCCACTGATGGTGGTGGCGAATCTTCCTCCATGCGGTCGATTTTGCTGATATTAGTGAGTGGTGAGCCTACGACGGAAGGGGATGACGACGATATTGTGTCATGTTCCATGGCGCAGATGCATGCGTTCATGTTGAGATTGGAGTAGTCTGCCAAGTCAAACCAATTTTCCTCATCTCATGTTCCCGCCATGATCGTATGAGTGATAATGGAACAGTAGGAGAATGAGTATTGCTGAGCGAAGAAAACTTCAAGAACTCAGCGCCTCTTCCCCACGGACGACGCCAGCTGTCGACGATGAAGTTGTCGATCTTACGAAATAAAAAAGAGAAAAATGGCAAAGAGTTCTTGGATGAGAATAAGGTTGCTCTTTATTGCAATGAACTGGATCTTTACAAGTGGTGCCTTGGATAAGGCGACAGACTAGCCCTAATTACACTGGATGTGTTGCTGTACTATTGCTTCAATTGGCTTTTGATCTTGCCGATCCTGATTCGGTTGTCTTGTGTTGTAGACTTGTCTTAATCGTCTCTTTCTTTGCTTCGTCGTTCCCCTTTAAGTAACTGATGAAGTGGTGGCAGTTATTATCGGAAGAGACGTCCTTCGGAAGTGTCGCGTTTGGTCGGAGAAACGGTGATAGTTGGTGAAACGCCAATTGACTATACGGTTGGTGTCAATGAAAGACAAAACCATATAGTGGTTATTGTCAGTGACTTAGGGCCGAAAACGTTGTGTGGTTTAGAACAAATAAGACATGTGTTCCATTCATTACACGGGGGAGATATACTTGAAATCAGATCCAAGTGCCAGTTCAAAGCTTATAGTCATCTGGTCGGACGGTAGGTATAGAATCTCTCCGACTAAAGTACCCATAGAGTAACCTCTGGGATCCTTATGACCACAAGGGTCATTATCCCTAAGGGAGGGTTGTGCCATTTGATACAGAATCGATCCTTGAGAAGTCGAGAACAGCATCACTATTCACTAGAACACCCTCGCAAGCAAGTGTTGAACTTTCTTTGTTACCACTTACCAATACACACGTTATTACGTTAACAATCTGTATACGTTGTGTGGGAGAAAGGAGAAATTACATAATTGTTGCGAATGTATCAGAAAGGCATCCTGAATTCCAAGGAGCAGTCAACTGCCAATCGTGCATTTTGTCTAGAGAAAGACGCATTCGTGCATTCACTATGATCAGTATTGCCGAGGTCAGGGGCTTAGCCAGCCCATGGCCAGGCCTCGGCTAGCCCAACCGTGGTTCAGCTTGTGGTCTCATTCACATGAAATTTTTTTATTTTATTCACAAATTTCACGTGAAAATTTGAGCTGGACCTCGGACCATTGCCCTAGAGGACTGAGGGCCCGAGGCCCAGCTCCGCCACTGGCCGAGGTTAGTGATTGTACTTCATGAGGAATCTGAAGACCATGAATCCATGTATGCTGTCACATAAATACTAGAACTTTTTTTTATTAATTAACTCTTTTTTAATTTTTATTTTAAAGTTAATCTTCGCGCACTTTATTTCCAATTCTGACTCCTTTGATCACACCATCATCCGTGGCGTGAAAAACAACGCTGTCACGCGGTAGAACAAGTTTGCTAAATAGTACTTTTTGTCACGCCACTGATCGTAGCGTGATCAAACAACACTGTCACACCACAGGTGGTGGTGTGACAAGAGATACGGGTGGCGTGACAGCGTTGATTTGTCACACCACGGGTGGTGGCGTGACTAAAGGGATCAGAATTGGAAATAAAGTGCGTCGGAGGTTAACTTTAAAATAAAAATTTAAAAAAGGTTAATTAATTAAAAAAATCTAAATGCTACTAGTAAACACTATTTTTTTTCTTTTCTTTCTTGTGCTTCTGTTGGTGTCGTAACTTTCTGGATTCATATGCCTAGCTAAAATATGCCAAATAATTTGCAATTTAAGGGGCTATGGTACAATCATAGAGTTGAAGCTGAATCGCATTTTTCAATAAAAATTAAGGGGGCGTATAGTAGTATAGAGAAATATAGGGGGGGTTAGCTTTGGTATTTATTTTTCAGACTACAATTCAAATAGCTAAATATTTCTGTTTGGTCTTTTAGGGGGCTTGTCATTATGCAACAATGAAAATGAATGTAAAATATTTAGATCAGTCAGTTTGTTTTCGTGAAAAAGAATGAACAGAGCTAAAACTGAACTTATTTTTACATTATAGACATCGAGTATTACACTCAAGTACATAGTCTGAAAGCATAATCTGCTTCAAATGATTTTGAACAAAGTGCAAACTAGTTTCAAAAAAAGAAAATAAAAGGCATACATTTCTCATCTATCTGTATTTTAATCCGGTCTTGGGCAACACCAAGATTGCTGTGCCAATGAAGTTGCCCAAGAAATGCTACTTGCTTGGGTTGCAGAAGCTCACCCTTACTCTGGACCACAATCATGAAGCCCTTGCCAAATTAGTTTCATGCCTGCTGAACAGCTCTTCAAACCTCAAGGATCTTGAAATCCGTGGATATTATGGGGATATATGCATGATCTTAAAAAGATGATATAATTGGCAATGTCATTGATGGTTTGTTGAAAAGCTGTCAGAATTGGTGCGGTCAGACCAGCGTGTTGAGAGCGGTCAGACCGGCCTGGTTCGGTCTGACCGGACTTGTGCTGATTCTTCTGTCTTCTTGGAAATTTGGCTTTGGGATAGGTAATGTTCATGTGCTATAGTGCATATGTGTTGCATGATGCATGTTTTTCACTAACGTGGATTAAGTTGTGAAGAACTTGTTCCCGGAATCGATTTCTTTATCTATTGTTGTGCAGGACGCTTGACGGTCAACGGCGAAGATGATCGGGACTAAACTTAGAGAGCTGAGGTCCAGAACGATCAAGGATGCCAGGTGAGGTCAATGGACTCAAGTATGGCACATAATGGACAAAGGTGACCGAACGGGCAGTTCGGTTCGACTGGTTGGATCAAGCGGCGCAGGGGTCGGTGCAAGTGCTATGGTGGTTTCGGCGGGAGCCGGATGGGAGAGACTTACCGACATGATGAGAGCCGTTGATCTACCTACACGTGGCGAAGCAGCCGATTGCTTCACCAAGATTGGACTCGGTCTTCGGAGAAGGACCGAGAAGGGGTATTTTGGTAATTTCACCAAATACTGCCTTGGTGACACTTTTGGCTAAACCACGGCGCGAGGCAACACATGGAGAAGTGGTTTAGGTCAAGAGAAGATGAAGACGGCGCCTTAAGATGAGTGCGTGTGTCCCGTTTGTGTGTGGGCCTTAACGGGAGCCCATTAGAGTTAACTCTTCTAGAAGCCAAGCCTCTCTATAAATAAGAGGAGGTGCTGTCAAGCAGCTCTTAAGCACTTCATTTGCAAAACCCTAGTTTGTCTTAGGGCTTAGAAAAGAAAGGAGAGGCTTAGGGTTTTAGAGAGCTGAGTTGAGTGAGTGCTCATGGATTGAGCTCTTGTCCTCCATGGATGGAGTGACTGTAAACCCTCTCAATCCCAAATCAATCTATGCATGATTTCTTAAAGTTGAGTTCTCTTTGTGTTCTTTCTCCTTATTTGGTGATTTGAGTCCATCTTTGATCCTTTGGTATTTGGTTGGTTTCTTGCCCTCATCTACTTTGCTGTGACGTGTGAGAATACATCTAGGATCATCTAGATCATCAATCTCCTACGAGCAAGTGTTTGGATCTAGTTTTCATTCTTGCCCGGTTTTGAATCAATACTCGTTCAAATTGAAAAAGGTTGAAGTTTTGACGTGGATCTACTCAATTGTTGCTTGGAATAGGTTCCTAATATCCTTAAGAAGGTGTGTTCCAAATTTGGTCAAGTTTGGCCTTGTAGATCAAAAGTTAGACCGATTTTCGTTTTGGTTTTTGGGCTGTCGCACTATTTCTGGTCAGGTCCAGTCAGACCGCACGTAAGCCGCAGGTCAGACCGTCCGCCGGTTTGACCGCGCGATAGACGTCGGTCAGTCCGGACCCGAGGGTTTGTTCTCTGTGTTTTTGGATCTTTTGCTTCAGGGTTTGATCGGATTCAACACAGGTCATCCACTGTGTTTGTATACATATCTTCATAGCTTTTATAGCTATTGGAGTGAAAGTAGTGTTGAGTTCGATCGAGATAAAAAATAGAGAAAACGTCTATTCACCCCCTCTTCTCTAGACGCCTTTCCGATCCTACAGGATCTTGAAATCATTGTAAGCCCCTAAGAGACGCTCTTTATTCGCATTTTAAACAGCAAAACTCCGCTACGTTGTGTCCCTAACATGGTTCTCTCTTATGTGTTCTTAGGATCCTTTTGATACCCGCTATCCTGACCCCTTGGCTGCAGAGCTCTGGGAGAAGCATATAAATGCAGATTGTGTCCAGAATCACAATCATTTGTCAAGCGTGACCTTCTACATGTCGGAATCACTCTTTGAAGGTTACCCTTGCATTGGCCTTTCTCAGTTCCTGACGATGAACGCGAGGGTTCTCAAAAGAATGAGTATCAAGTACTGTCGCTCAGAGGATAAGCCTGAGCATGCAGCCATGTTGAGAACATAAGCATTTTTCGAATTACTTTAATCCAGAAATAAGCTAGATAAAACATGGAAAATACTCTAGCTATTTTCTCAAAGCAGGTAACTAAGAACACTATAGTTATACTAGATTCTAGAAGAACAGAAGCTAGCATTCCTATCTCAGTGTTCAAGACAAGAACAGATTGTAAAGCAAACCAAGTAACAAAAGAGATATAGGCATACCCAGATTCCATGGAAGAAGAAGATCAAAGAAGATGTTCTTGATGAGAACGTCGTCCGTCATGTCGTAGTGGTAGTAGTCGTGCGGTTGGTGTAGAACATAGCGAAAGTTGTAGTCGTGCGGTTGATGTAGGCGTAGCGGCGACGATCGTATGACGCTCCCAAAAACCTTATTCGTCCTCGCTCGTGTAAGCCTTCGAGGATGAGGGTTCCGGAGGTTCGCTTTCTCCGGTCTTGGCCGTACACAGCGCCTCATGGGATGGAGATCGCCAAAGACGACAACAAATCTTGTGGAATTTCTGAAGCGTGGAAGTGGAAAAACTTCGGGCGAGCGATTCTCTCGATCTCCTTATATAGCCAAAAGACGAGAGCCCAAAAGGTCGCTAGAAGACCAAAGACCATCGATCACCATCAGGGCGGTTGCCGATGGTCCAAAGGCCATGATCACCATCAAGGGCGATCGCTAGAAGACCAAAGGCCAACATCACTAGAAGACTAAAGGTCAATGATCACCATCAAGGACCAAAGCACTCTGTTCTTTTTAATGGCAAAAACGAAGAGACCAACAGTCACCCTCAATGTCGGTGCGTTTTGATTTTGAATAGATAAAAAAAATCGCGCCCTTTGGGCTGACACGCCTGCGTCGCTACAAGCACGCTTTACACACCTTGCGGCGCAACGGCATTGCAGCTTGCGGCTCGGCGAGGCGGCGGCTTGCAGCGTGTTGTCTCTTTCAATTCCACAAGAGGGGCTACCACGTTCCACCTTTTAAACTGGTGTAACTCCCCTTCATATGTCCATATGGGACTAAACAGCTTAGCACATGCACATGGGCCTTTGAGATTTACCAGGAATTAATTAGAATATAATATTTGGGCCTAGCCCATATTAATTCAACAATCCCCACCGGATCTCAAGGGCACATGTCAAATGCCTTGATCCACGATATTGTTTTAATATACGGTGTTTTGATGGAGACAGGTTAAGGTTGAACATCCACAAAATGGCTACACTTATCCACAACCGCACAATGGACTAAGCCTTGAATTGACAGTTTTGTGTGAATAAGTTTCACTTAAGTCCTTAAGCGATACTAAGTGCCGAGCATCCCATGATTGGAGCATATAAGTCATACTCTTGGCCTATTCATGAGCTTCCTAGAAATTACCCTATTTCATAGGCGTGACTAGCGATCGAGCTCATATAGGTGTGTTCTTTCAAGATTGCTCAGTGGGGCAAACATCTTTGCTTTAACAAGCCACAAAACACATTAAGATAAAAATCAACTCGCCATCTGATTTAGGAAAATTGCATCTCCAATGGGTGGGTCTATAAAGGTACTCTCCTCCCAGTTAACCAATAGCTTGTTTCGCCAATCCTACTTCACGGGATCTCCGATCATATAGGATGGGTTACCACTATGGTATAACTCACGTGGGTCTCAAACCCATCTCCCTTGATGTATTGTCTATCACATTTCGTGATAAACCCTTTGTGAAGGGATCTGCCAGATTCTTAGCTGTTTGGATATAATCCAAAGCTATTACTCCGGAGTTTCTCATTTTCCTGACAGACTTCAGTCTTCTCTCCACATGTCTTGATGATTTCATATTATCTTTAGAATCTGTTCACCTTGACAATCACGATCGATTGTCACAATTCATCGAATAGCGATCTTGGTTTTTCAACCACCGCAAATCCATCAAGAGCTCACGAAGCCATTAAACCCGGCGATGGCGATATCTAATCTTTGTGAGTTACGCTTCCATTGTTGACCTCGTTAAGATGGTCTACTTGCAAGACTTCCATGAAACAGCGCCACCTCCAAGTAAGAAGACATATCCACTTGTGGCCTTAATCTCATCAGCATCAGATATCCAGTTTGAATCGCTATAACCCTCCAGTACCCTGGGGTACCCGGTATAATGAATGCCATAGCTCATAGTACCCTTTAGATAGCGCATTACCCTCTCAAAAGCATGCCCATGATCATCTCCCAGATTGGAAACAAACCGGCTTAGTTTGCTCACAGCAAACGAGATATCAGGCCTGGTACCGCTAGCTAAATACATGAGTGAACCAATTATCTGAGAATATCTCAATTGATCTCTGGCTATTCTCCGATTCTTCCTAAGCAACACGCTAGGATCATAAGGTGTTGGAGAGGGTTTGTAGTCGCTATGACCAAAACGATTCAAAACCTTTTCCACATAATGGGATTGCAACAATGTAATCCCACCATCATCACCTCTCAACAGCTTGATGTTCAAGATAACATCAGCTACTCCCAGATCTTTCATCTCAAAATTCTGAGATAAGAAATCCTTGACCTCCTTAATCACATTAAGATTGGTCCCAAAAATCAGTATGTCATCAACATACAGACATAGAATGACTCACTCGCCCCCACCATGGCGATAATACACACATTTGTCAGCTTCATTCACAACAAAGCCTGCAGATGTTAAAGTTCATCAAACTTTTCATGCCCTTTGCTTAGGTGCTTGTTTAAGACCATACAAAAAATTTCAACAACTTGCACACCTTTCCTTCTTGACCATCTACTACAAATCCATCTGGCTGATCCATGTAAATTTCCTCGTCCAACTCTCCATTTAGGAAAGTCGTCTTAACGTCCATCTGATGAACGAGAAGACCGTGTGAGGCAGCCAGAGATAGTAGTACTCGAATAGTGGTCAATCTAGCCACAGTGAATAAGTATCAAAGAAATCTTCGCCTTCCTTTTGGGTATAACCCTTGGCCTGGCCGTGCCTTGTACTTCTCGATAGTACCATCGGGCCTAAGCTTCTTTTGAACACCCACTTACATCCTCTGGTTTACAACCATAAGGGCGCCATGATCTCCCAAGTTCCATTAGAGATAATGGAATCCATTTCATTACTGAATTGCTTCCTTCGATGATCAGCATCCGGAGAAGCATACGCTTGAAATGGTACTTGGAGTATCATCCACAAGGTACACAATGAAATCGGGACCAAAAGACTTTGCGATCCTTTGTCTTTTACACTTCCTTAGAGTTTCATTGTCTTCCTCCTCGAGAATTTGCTCAAGGGTTTGTTCAAAATATTCCATTGGAATGGCGAGTTCAGAATTGTATCGGGTTCTGACTCGATGAACTAGGCATATCTTTCATCGAAAAAATATCCTCAAAGAATGTAGCATCTCCGGACTCCATAATTGTGCCAACATGCACGTCGGTACTCGATTTCACCACTAGAAATCTATATCCAACGCTATGGTGAGCATAGCCTAGAAAGACGCAATCAACGGTTTTTGGTCCAAGCTTACACCTTTTAGGAATTGGCACATTGACTTTCGCCAAACAACCCCAAGTGCAAGTATGAAAGTGATAGTCTTTTCTTCTCCCATTGTTCATATGGGGTTATCTCTTTATTCTTTGTGGGAATCCTATTTAGGATATGACATGAAGTCAATATAGCCTCCCCCACCATGCTTTGGAAAGACCATTGTGTCTAACATGGCGTTAACCAAATCAATTAGAGTGCGGTTCTTTCTTTCAAAGAACCCCGTTTGGTAGGGGTGAATAGGGAGGCGTCCTCTCATGGATTATACCATGTTCCTCACAGAATAAATTGAACTCATTTGAAAAGTACTCTCCTCCACGATTAGACCTAATCTTTTTGATTTTCCTTTCAAGTTGGTTCTCAGCTTCTGCCTTATAGATTTTAAAGTAGTGAAGAGCTTCATCTTTAGTTTTCAAAAGATACACATAACAGAACCTAGTGGAGTCATCAATCAAAGTCATAAAATATCTGTTACCACCTTTTGTCAACACACCATTCATCTCACACAGATCTGAATGTATGAGTTCTAATGGTGCCAAGTTTCTTACCTCATGACCTTATGAGGCTTACGAGGTTGCTTTGATTGCACACAAACTTGACATTTAGAACCTTTGGCAAGGGTGAATTTGGGATTAAATCTAAAGCGGCTAATCGCGTCATGCAACCAAAATTAATGTGACAAAGTCGTGAATGCCAAATAGTAGTCTCATTACTCACGCAAACATGGTTCACAATATTATTACATAAATCTGAAAGAGATAGGTGGAACAAGCCTCCACACATAGCCTTTACCAACAAATTGTCCACACTTGGACATTACAAATTTATTGGACTCAAATACCGGTCTAAAACCATCTCTACACGAAGAGATCCGTGGCGAGATTCTTATTGATCGATGGCACATGATGCACGTTCTTGATTGCACAATCTTCCCAGTAAACTTGGATCGGCCGTGCCAAAACCATGAGCGATGGCATGTGACCCGTTCCCCATTAGAACGGCCAATCCCGAGTGACTGGTAAGAAGAGAACAATGAAATATCGGCACACACATGTATATTAGCACGGTGTCTATCCACCAATCGGTAGATTGACATACGGAAAAAACGATGAGGTAAATTACCATACCACAAGTTCCGTCTCGATGAGTACCAACAACAACATTGGCAGACTTAGAATTCTACCCTTGCTGATTCTTTCCACCCTTGCGTTGGCTGCAATCCTTGGCCCAATGACCAGGTTCACCACAGACAAAGCAAAGGCTCTCCTTTATGTTCTTCTTCTTCTTCTTGAAGCTTGTTGTTTATGCACTCTTGTTCTTGCCTTTGAACTTTTGAGTTTGGCTATTCTTCTTCTGTACCATATTGGCACTAGAATGTCCCTCATTACCTCTAGTGTGTGTATCTTTTGCCCTCGCCTTCTCTTCAACATCAAGAGACCCAATGAGATTTTCAGCGAAAACTCTTGTCTCTTGTGTTTGAAGAAGTAGCAAAATCCTCCAAGAAGGAGGAAGTTTGGCAATAATGCCTCCGCGACAAACTTGTCCGTAATACACACTTGAAGTACTCAAGTTACTGTGGCCATAGATTGTATCTCATGAGTCTGCTCAACTATAGAACGGCTATCAACCATTCTGTAGTCATGGTATTGCTCCATGAGATACAATTCCTTTACTGCATCCGAATCCCCAAATTTGGCCTCGAGTGCATCCCACATCTCTTTTCGAGCTTTTAATCACCATGTATGCATCGACTAACTTCTCACCAAGAACACTAACCACGGCACCTTTAAAAAGGTTATCGCGACCTCAAGCGCTTGCTCTGTTCAGGAGTAAGTGTTCCTTCAGGCTTGCCGTTTGCCACATGGAAAACGTTCATGGCAGTTAGCCAAAGCACCATCTTGGTGCGCCACCTCTTATAATTCGCACCATCAAATTGAGAGGGTTTGGCCTTGTGCAAAAAGCCGATTGGTGAAAAATGCCTATGCCTAGAATAAGGTTTTTGGATTGTTGAGAACATAAGCATTTTTCGAATTACTTTAATCCAGAAATAAGCTAGATAAAACATGAAAAATACTCTAGCTATTTTCTCAAAGCAGGTAACTAAGAACACTATAATTATACTAAATTCTAGAAGAACAGAAGCTAGCATTCCTATCTCAGTGTTCAAGACAAGAACAGATTGTAAAAGCAAACCAAGTAACAAAAGAGATATAGGCATACCAGATTCCATGGAAGAAGAAGATGCAATAGGTGTTCTTGATGAGAACGTCGTCCGTCATGTCGTAGTGGTAGTAGTCGTGCGGTTGGTGTAGAACGTAGCGAAAGTTGTAGTCGTCGCGATTGATGTAGACGTAGCAATGACGATCATGCTGACGCTCCCCAAAACCTTATTCGTCCTCGCTCATGTAAGCCTTCGAGGATGAGGGTTAGGAGGCTGCTCTCCGGTCTTGCCGTACAGCGCCTCATGGGATGGAGATCGCCAAAGACGACAACAAGCCTTTGTGGAATTTCGAGCGTGGAAGTGGAAAAACTTCGGGCGAGCAGATTCTCTCGGTTTCTTATATAGCCAAAAGACGAGAGCCCAAAGGTCGCGAAGACCAAAGACCATCGATCACCATCAGGGCGGTTGCGATGGTCAAAAGGCCAACATCACCATCAAGGACGATCGCGAAGACACTAGAAGACTAAAGGTCAACATCACCATCAAGGACCAATAATCTGTTCTTTTTAATGGAAAAAACGAAGAGACCGAGACCAACAGTCACCCTCAATGTCGGTCGTTTGATTTTGAATAGATAAAGAAAATCGCTTCGCGACCCGACACGCTTTAACGTCTGTAGCGCTACAAGCCACCGCACATACGACGCAAGACGCGGCTTGCGGCTTCGGCTCGGCGGCGGCGAAGCTGCAGCGCGTGTGTTGTCTCTTTCCAATTCCACAAGAGGGGCTACCACGTTCCACCTTTTAAACTGGTGTAACTCCCCTTCATCTGTCCATGTGGGACTAAACAACTTAGCACATGTACATGGGCCTTTGAGATTTACCAGGAATTAATTAGAATATAATATTTGGGCCTAGCCCATATTAATTCCAACAATCCCCCACCAGATCTCAAGGGCACATGTCAAATGCCTTGATAAAACATGGAAAATACTCTAGCTATTTTCTCAAAGCAGGTAACTAAGAACACTATAGTTATACTAGATTCTAGAAGAGCAGAAGCTAGCATTCCTATCTCAGTGTTCAAGACAAGAACAGATTGTAAAGCAAACCAAGTAACAAAAGAGATATAGGCATACCCAGATTCCATGGAAGAAGAAGATGCAGCAGTGTTCTTGATGAGAACATCGTCCATCATGTCGTAGTGGTAGTAGTCGTGCAGTTGGTGTAGAACGTGGCGAGAAAGTTGTAGTCGTCAGCGATTGATGTAGGCGTAGCAATGACGATCAAGGCGAACGCTCCCCAAAAACCTTATTCGTCCTCGCTCGTGTAAGCCTTCAAGGATGAGGGTTAGGAGGTTCTTTCTCCCGGTCTTGGCGTAGTACAGCGCCTCATGGGATGGAGATCGCCAAAGACGACAACAAGCACTTTGGAATTTCGAACGTGGAAGTGGAAAAACTTCGGGCGAGCGTTCTCTCGATCTCCTTATATAGCCAAAAGATAGAAGCCCAAAGGTCGCGAAGACCAAAGACCATCGATCACCATCAAGGGCGATTGCGATGGTCAAAGGCCAACATCACCATCAAGGACGATCGCTAGAAGACCAAAGGCCAACAAATCACTAGAAGACTAAAGGTCAACAATCACCATCAAGGACCAAAGACTCTGTTCTTTTTAATGGCAAAAACGAAGAGACCAGAGGCCAACATCACCCTCAATGTCGGTGCGTTTTGATTTTGAATAGATAAAAAAATCGCGCCAAGACTCGACACTCTTCATACAAGCCTACGCACACGCACACGGCTCGGCTCGGCTCAGCTCGGCTCGGCGAGCGAGCGCG
Source organism: Phyllostachys edulis (assembly GCA_036346405.1). Taxonomy (NCBI): domain Eukaryota; kingdom Viridiplantae; phylum Streptophyta; class Magnoliopsida; order Poales; family Poaceae; genus Phyllostachys; species Phyllostachys edulis. Next base: position 41,110,129 of record CM070546.1, on the reverse strand, counting down.
CGCATGTGTTGTCTATTTCCAATTCCACAAGAGGGGCTACCACGTTCCACCTTTTAAACTGGTGTAACTCCCCTTCATCTGTCCATGTGGGACTAAACAGCTTAGCACATGCACATGGGCCTTTGAGATTTACCAGGAATTAATTAGAATATAATATTTGGGCCTAGCCCATATTAATTCCAACAAGCCATGCTTGAAGCACTCCGAAGTGAACCTGCGGTTGTGGCCGAGGGCTTCTCCAGATGTGCTGCTGGAGCTATCTCCCGCCGATCGCATCCCGTACTACTCCCTCCGTTCTTTCTTCTGTACAATGTCTTAGAATCCGTGCCGTCAAACTTTGTAAAGTTCAGTAACTAATAGATTTAAAACTATCTAAATTAGCTATATAAAAATTATATCATTAGATTTGTCATTAAAAATGCTTTTATAATATTATATTTTTATTAGTATATCTTAATGTAAAGTTATACAAAGTACCGATCAAAGTCGTATCTTGAAGAACATAAAAAATAAAAAATGTCTAGTAAAAAAGGTGGGAGTATTAAGGTGGAGGTAACCATTCAATGCGTGGGCATGGCTTACCTGCATGCAGCCCTGCAACTTTTGTAAAATGTGGTTTGCATCAACCGTCAAGTAATGTTATTAGGTGCTATCATGGCCATCAGACGAGAAACTTGACCCTTTAGGTGCTATCAGGGAAATGGGTCTTTCGCGTTAGCGCATGCTAAGGCAGAGAAACACAGTAACATGTATTTAGCATGGTAGATTATGGACTACCGGTGCGCTTCTGGAAGAAGGAAAGCGTAATTGCTTGCAGTGTGCATTGTGACCTGACGGACGAGTGTTCAGTGGCAGAGCCACATTAGTGCATGGGGTGCAGTTGCATCCTCAATTTTTTTTTGCATGTAAACTCTTTATATAGTATATATATATCTAGTATAATACATAGACTATACAATGAATTATATTGTGTTATTCTCAACAATCAATAGTCACAGCCCACCAACACAAGTAATGTTTTGTGATGTCGGTTGTATTAGAAACATGTAATTTGTTCCACTTGAATCTTTACTATGTCATTTAAACTTTTATATTGAAATATGTCATTTAAGTTCGCACCTTTACACACACGAGTGCATTTTCAATAGATATTTTGTAAAGTCGCGGATTTATTCTCGGTCTCCGTCTTTTTAGACATGTGATATGAAGGGCACTCACGCGTATGTGTGGTGGATGTGTGCATATATATCTTCTTTATAATCTAAAAAAAAGTTTATATTTCTATCGATGAAATTCTGGCTCCGTCACTATAAGTGTTACGGAGAATCGTTCTAGTTGTTCGGTATAATGGCCTTTGAGTTGCTCTGAATGCTAAGACCCACCATACATGATATGGCGCCCGCCGTTATTTTCAGAAGGATCTTTCAGGCGTTTCAAATGGGATGGGTTGATTGCGACGTCACGTTGACCTATCGGAGTAAGGCAAGTATTGTGGGCCTCTGTCCCAACCGGCCTTCCATACGATCTAATCCAAAACTTGCATACGGAAACGGAAGGAGCCATCTTGTAGAAACGTTGGGTCGGCTGCTGCACAGAGAGCGTGCTTTGGTTTGGCTAATGGGACACAAACCAAACTGCCCGAAAGTCTGCGACTCACCCGGTGACGGATTCAGGACTAAAAATTAGAGGGCTGTTAATAGGATATTGCCTCTTGCCTGTGCGGTCGTCTGCCTATCCGGTCGTGCGCTGCGCCATGCTTGATTGCTGGTGCTATTTACCTACTCTGTCGGTTACCGTGTTGCACATAGGCTTATGCCACATAGCGCTACTCGGTTGTCGTCACACCTCATGCCCGCACGAACTGTCCAACACGCCTAAGCCTACGCCCGCACGCCGACGCCGACGTTAGTCGCTAGGGATTGAGGAATTGGTTAAAGATTCGAGTGAGATAGATTGGTTTGATAGACTTGACCAGTTGTCTCAGGACATCAACGACCAACACTTGGCTTGAGACAACCCAAACAGAGAAATTATGACCCAAATCATTTTCTTGTTTTCACCACTAGAGGAACTAAGACTTAAGCCATGTCGCCCGATGGATAGAGGTGCTAAGGGGCATCTATGGTCCGACAACATGCGGATGCTCCCACTGACCCTGTTGGGTCACCACTGAACTCACCGTTTTTATTTTCTACGTTAATGGCAAAAATCTCTACTACTTAAATATTAGAGTTTGCGGTCGTCCGTCCTCCTTGTGATCTGAGTCGTTGGATCAATCTTCTTTCATGCAACTTGAGCCATTGATCTTCTCGCGTGTGCGCGGTTTGCACCACCCACAAACAACTAAAGCCGGTTTGGAGTTTACCCCCACCCACCCACGTACGACTAAAGCCTCCAAACTGTCGCCTGACCCTTGCCCTGCCCTTCTTCCTCGTGATCCTGTGGTTCTAGCGCCAACTTCCTCGACTCTAGGCACCCCCGCCGCTTGGACGCGGAAGAGGACGATGAAACTTCGATCCAGTCGTCGGCGTCCGATTCTTGCTGTCGTCGATCGCCGACTCGCGACGTCCACGGCTGCGGCCAAGACCAATGGTAGTAGGGAGTGGACGCAAGCACCACCGCCCCTCTTTCCTTCCCCCTCCTTGAGCCCCTCCCCACCCCATCTCGTCACCAACCTTCTCGATCCATCCCCCGATCTCCAGTTCTCCACCCCATGATCCGCAAGCGGCGCAAGCACGCCGCCACCTAGGGTTCCGAGTCCCTCCCATGGAGTCGCTACATGAAGCGCAAGGCGTCTTCTCGTGTGTTCTCCCGCCGATCCTCCACAATCCCCGCCGCATAAGCGTAACTACCAGGAGCCCAAGCCACGCCCCGAGAAGAAGAAGCCCTCATCTGGGGGCGGCGATGATCTCTCACTTTGGGCGGAGTGGTGATAACAACACAAGATGGCGGGCGAGGTGCATCGAGAGCCCGCCTGGGGTTGAAGCGAAGCTGGATTTATAGCAATCTGAGCTCAACGGCGAGATCGACAAGGGCAATTTTGGGTCAGTCCAGATCTGACGTGCCAAGGCTGAGGGCGAGGAGTTCGCCTGCAAGGCGCTGCCCAAGAACGGCGAGGAGATGGTCCACCGCGAGGTGGAGATCATGCAGCACCTCTCGAGCCACCTCGGCGTCGTCACGCTCAAGGCTGTCTTTGAAGACGCTGACAAGTTCTACCTCATCATGGAGCTCTGCAGCGGTGGCGGACTGCTCGATGAGATGGCGAGGGTGTAGGATCAAGGATAACCGACTAGAGGGGATGAATAGGAGGTTTTAAAACTTTTTGACTAATTAACAAATTAAGTTAATTATGAACTAAGTCTTACACTAAATACAATTCTAGCTAAGCAATTCTACACAAGATAATTACTAGAATTGTAAATGTAAAAATAATAAAGACAAGAAATAACCACAATTGAGACAATAGAGTTTTTCCCGTGGTATCAAACATTTGCCAGTCTTCACTAGTCCACTTTGAGGAAGCTTGAACTAATCAAGGCAATTCCACAAATTAAGACTTCCCTCGATCACTAGTGGTTGTTCTTCCTCTGCTCCGGAGATGGTGAATACCGAACCACTCACAGTCTTGGCACCGGGTCTCTTCACAATCTTCTTGAAGAGATCATCGTGCTAACACCGCCAAGCCGTCTAGGTGTTTGGCAAACACCAAGAGTAATGAATCGATGATCTTCACTTGACGGCACTCAAGTGCAATTGATCAATATAGAATGAATGCACTTGAATTTGGCTCAACTACCTCACAATGAATGCACAAGTGTATTGTAAGAGTTGAGAGGATGCTCAAAGCTCAAAGGATAGTAAATATGGTTTAGTACCCTGTCCTTGAGCAGGTTGAGGGGTATTTATACCCCTCCAACTGACAAATATGACCATTGGGGGTGAAACCCTAACTTTTTAGCAAAATACGGTGCTACCGCCAACCAACGGCCGATACTACCGCACCTCACCTACCGCACAGTAACGGCTATCGCAGAGGCATTAACTCCCTCTGATATAGCCATTTGAACCGCAGTGCGGTACTACCGCCATGGATCATGCGGTAGTTCTACTGACCGGTCATACCGGAACATGTGAGCGGTACTACCGTTTCACGAGAGTCCCAAAAGGGTACCTACTGGAAAAAATGTACCGCTGCATTTTCGGTAACACCGGGGTGCGGTAGTTCCATTGAACAAGTGCAGTCATACCGCGCTGCGGTAGTACCGCCGATAAAACTCCAGAACTACCGCTCTCAGAGTTTGCAACCAACCCAAAATGGTGTCACTTTGGAATTTACGTACCACCAACTATTTTTCGGTATAACCAGGTTGCGGTAGTACCGCACCACTATCCCAGTAATACCGCTGAGCGGTAGTACCGCCGACTTAACGTCGGTACTACCGATTATCCTGACAATGCAAAGTTGGCTTTTCAAATTAAATTCTAAGTGCATGCATGATCCTACATTGATTCAAATGGCACAAGAACATGCTATCAAGCTACTAGTCATGATCCCTCTTAATAGTACGACATTTAATCCTAAAATCCGGTCTTCCATCCTTTTCTCCTAAGACCGGTAAACATAAAAAAGGATCCTACACTATTTGTACCTTGTCTTTGAACCATATTGATCTTCATGTTGTTCTTTAGCATGCATCTCCAACTTGTCGTTTTCACCATTGGGACTTAACCTTGTAAATACTCAATAAACATGTTAATATCATATTCACATATTGTCGTTAATTACCAAAATAATTTTTAGGGGCCTAGATGCTTTCAATCTCCCCTTTTTTGGTAATTGATGACAACCTAATCAATATGCGAGAAAGATTGTTGTGAATATACTACTTGTTGTGAAACGAGTTGTATATTATTTTGATGACTTAACAAATAATTCTTGCAATAAGCTGAAGAGAGTTTTGAGAATTAATTTTCTTATTAAAGTCATTACAAAGAAAGCTCTCCCTAAATATGTGCATATAAAAGAGAGGATATTTTTACAAGCACATGTAGAGTTTTAGAAAATTTTGAAAATTTTGGCGGAGTTTCTTTTGCTTGATTGAACTTGAGGGAATATGCAATGCTATAAAATGACCAAGATAATTATATTGCAATTCAAGAGTGTGTCATAAACATAACATCAAACATCAAGTTCAACAAGATATTAATAAGCATAAAACCATAACACTGTTTAAACTATTACAGGCACACAAGTAAATAAACATAGCAAGTTCAAACTATTACAAGCACACACATAGAGTATATAATATAATGGTGGCATTGCTCCCCCTTGATCTTTACGCTTGTTCTTCTAGCTTCCCTTTGATCTTTCTCATTTTTCTAGCTTCTCCCCCTTTGGCATCAAAGTACCAAAAACATCAAGCAGCTGGGTCCTTAGTGGGAAGGGGAACTAGAGAAGTAGAGGGCCTTGGAAGACGACGACCAAAACGCTGAGGAGTAGTCAAGATGTGCTCAAAACAAGACACACTCTCAGACAAGGCAACTAACCTATTTTAGGTCTTATTTTGGAATTCAAGCTGAGCATTCCTTATCTCTTGCTGAGCACTCCTAATCTCTTGGCGATTATTGAGAATCTCCTGCTGAGAATTCTTCACCTTCATGATAGCTGAGTAAAGCTGAGTAAGAGATACTTGTCCTTCTGCGGGATCATCCCCTTGAGCAGCAGCTTCCCCTGGAGCATCATGCCTTTGCTCCCTTTGCTGAAACTGAGCACAGATATCTACAGGGAGAGGAGGACCATCTCTTGGCTTGTATGCCTTATGGGGAGAACCCAAACCTCCATGATACTCAATCTTACTTAGAATCAAAGCTATAATGTAGGGAACATAATAGATCCATTTGACTCTATCATTCTTGGAAGAAGCAATTCCCCTGATGATGACATCCACCACATCAAATTTTCATCCATTCATAATATTATCAATTATATTCCATACATGTCCTCTCACAACATCAAAATTTCCACTCTTGGGAAGAATAGTGTGATTAATAATTCTATTAATGAAGCTAGGAATAGGTTTGAGACCATTTATTTTCCCTGGAGTGTACATGACATTCTAATCATAAAAGTCTGTCCAGGCAGGAGTTAGCAGAGCAGGCCTGTCATAGATCTTCTCATAATTACTAGATTCTGTCATCAGGACACGCTCAAATTCTTGCTTATTGCTGTCCACATATCTGGTCACTATCATTCATGACAGTTTGGTGAAATCTGGAGAAACATACAAGGTGGTATAGAATTGCCTGATAATCTCCTCATTGTAGTCGTTCCAGAGAGCCACTAGGTTATGAATATCGGCTTGCTGAAAAAGCCGATATGTTCCATCATATTTGCTCGAGGAGTTAATGTGTGTCCATTTTATCCACTTATGGTCTGCAAACTGCTTGTGGGGACAATACAACTGCTCATAGACTTGTTCTTGAACCTTGGATTTATGGAATTTGCAGGATGCACAAACTGATTACCATGACGCATTATAGTGTAATCATCAGCAGAGATAGTCATCAAGTTGATTAGTGGCTCTTTTGGTTCTCCCATCTCTTCATCATATCCTTCTTGCAATTCAGTTTCTGCTGCGGATTCTGACTCAGTGTGAGATGACCTTTCTTCACTTTCAGAATCACTAGCTGCAGGTCCTTTGCCTTTGTCATGAATATCCTTTTGGCGAACCTCTGGATTTCCTTGAACAGGGGTTGCAGGAGGTTGAGAGGAAGAGGATTGACCTCTTGGAGGACCAACTAACTTGCGAGTGATGATTCTTGTCCTTGGCATCTTAAACAGAGACGATAGGTTACAAAGGGTGCAATCGATCAAACAAACTAAGTTTAATTTTGAATGGAATGATCTTGCTATTTTGTCAGTAAAATCAGTAGTGCCGCAGTTCTTTGGGCGGTAGTACCGGGATCCAGAAGCACCGCCATTGTCTGGCCGGTACGACCGCATCGTGGTAGTTCAGCGCTCAAAGAGCGGTAGTACCGCTTTTACTGGACAGGTTCTAGGGCACGATTTTGATTGAGCTTTTCGATGTTTCTCATGGAGTGAATCCATGTAATAGATGTGCAAACATCATAAGACATCAATTTTGTTAATTTGCCCAAAGAGAACCGATTAAATCATCCACATTCTAATCAAACCTAATTTTGAGACCTAGGGTTCTAAACCAAGGTAAAAGGAGGATTAAACGAGATATTACCTTGAGATTTGAGAGAGATGAACCCTAAGATTGCAAGGAATCGACAAGACTTGAAGAAACCCCAAATAAATTTGTGGATTTGTTGAGGGTATTTGAGAGTTCTTCGGTTTTGAGAGAAAGGCCGAGAGGGGAAAAGAACTGAAGCGGTAGAAATGCTGCGGTAGAACCGCTTGAGGGTAAAAAGGGAGAAGAGTTAAAAACCCCAAGGCAGTTAATGCCCTTTTTACAACTGAAGCGGCAGTTCCGCACTTTGAACGCCAGTAGTTCCGATTGTTCTGGAGCTTCAAGAACAAACTTTGGATTTTGAGAATTATGCAAATGATCCTTAGTTTTGCACTTAAATAAATATCATTTAGGATCATTATGCATTAAATAGACTAATGTCTATCTAAAACATAATTTTTATGAACATAGGGATCTTTAACAATATGTTTTGAAAATACCTTCTGAAAAGGCTTCAAATAACACCAACTGGAACAAAATACATAAGGCAAGAGTTCAAACAGCATTTGAATAGTCTTTGACATTTAATTTATTCCTCAATTTGCAAAAGTGACCTTCATCTAATGGTTTGGTGAAAATGTTCGCTAATTGGTCTTCGGTCCGGATGTGGCTAATTTCAATATCTCCTTTGCTCAGATGATCTCTTAAGAAATGGTGGCGAATATCTATATGCTTGGTTCTTGAGTGTTGGACAGGATTATTGGCTATTTTCACCGCACTATTATTATCACACAAAAGATGTATTTTATCGAATTTAATTCCATAATCTATCAAAGTTTGCCTCATCCATAGCAATTGAGCACAACAACTACCCGCGGAAACATATTTGGCTTCGGCGGTGGATAAAGCTACGAAATTTTGTTTCTCGGATGACCATGATACTAAGGATCTTCTTAGGAATTGACAACTTCCCGAGATGCTTTTTCTATCCACTTTACAACTCGCATAATCGGAATCCGAATATCCAATTAAATCAAATTTAGCACCTTGGGGAAACCAAAGGCCAATGCTAAAGGAATGCTTTAAATACCTTAGTATTCTTTTTTACAGCCATTAGATGGCATTCTTTTGGAGTTGCTTAAAAACGTGCACACATGCAAATGCTAAACATAATATCGGGCCTAGATGTGGTAAGATAAAGCAAACTACCAATCATGGACCTATAAAGCTTTAAATCTAGCGATTTACCTCCCTCATTAAGGTCGAGATGACCGTTGGTTGCCATGGAAGTCTTGATGGGTTTTGCATCTTCCATGCCAAACTTCTTGATCAAGTCTTTTGCATATCTTGTTTGGCTCACAAAGGTTCTATTTTTGAGTTACTTGATTTGAAGTCCAAGGAAATAGCTTAATTCTCTGATCATGAACATTTCAAATTCCCTAGGCATTATATCACCAAATTCTTTGCAAAAGTCTTGATTAGTAGACCCGAAGATAATGTCATTAACATAAATTTGACAAACAAAGAAATCATCATCTAAAACCTTAGTAAATAAAGTTGAATTAATTTTCCCGATTTTGAATCCTTTTGATACTAGAAAATCTCTAAGTCATTCATGCCATACTCTAGGAGCTTGTTTAAGACCATAGAGCACCTTAGAGAGTTTATAGACATGATTTGGATTCTTAGGATCTTCAAAACTGGGAGGTTGCTTAACAAAGACATGTTCGGATATTTTTTCATTTAGGAAAACACTTTTAATATCCATTTGAAATAATTTAATATCAAAGCATGATGCAAAAGCAAGTAATATCCGAATTGACTCAAGTCTAGCTACGGGAGCAAAGGTTTCACCAAAATCCAAACATTCGACTTGTGAGTATCCTTGAGCGACCAATCTCACTTTGTTTCTTACAACCATACCGTTTTCATCTTACTTGTTCCTAAAGACCCATTTTGTACCAATGGCGTTGTGTTCTTTAGGCCTATCCACCAAAGTCCAAACTTCATTCCGGACGAAGTTATTGAGTTCTTCATGCATTGCATTCACCCAATCCGGATTATCAAGTGTTTCTTCTACATGTTTTGGCTCAATAGAAGAGACAAAAGAGTAATGTTTACAAAAAGAAGCAATACGAGATCAAGTTTGAACACCCTTACTTACATCACCCAATATTTGATCTATTGGATGATCTTTTGTAATTATATTGTGGATTCTTAGTGGTAAGCTGGATGGTTGATCATCTTCCTTATTGTCCTCTTCATCAATTTGAATTTGATTTGTAGTGGAAGATGTAGGAGGTTCAACTTGAGTGGAAGATGATGGATCGTCTTTAAGCTTGATGTCGCCTATTTGTATGTTCTTCATGGCTTTTCTTAAGGCTTCATCATCTGCATCATCCAAATTCCCATGCTTTTCTTAAGAGCCATTAGTCTCATCAAATTGTACACCATGTCTTTCTTCAACTAAACCGGAGTTTTTGTTAAAGACACGATAAGCTTTGCTATTTAAAGAATTACCAAGCAAGAAACCAACATCGCAACAACTTGTAAAATTTGAAAGACGAACACCCTTTTTCAAAATATAACATTTACAACCAAATACACGAAAGTAAGAGATGTTCGGTTTTCTTCCAACAAGAAGCTCATAAGAAGTCTTTTTCAAAAGACGATGCAAATAAAGACGATTTATGGTATGACAAGTGGTGTTAATTGCTTCCGCCTAAAAACTATCGGAAGTATTATATTCATCAAGCATTGTCCTAGCCATTTGAATTAATGTTCGATTTTTCCTTTCTACAACTCCATTTTGCTCCGGAGTATAGGTTGTGGAAAGTTCGTGTTTTATTCCAAATTCATCACAAAAGCCTTCAACTTTAGTATTTTTGAACTCGAAACCATTATCACTACGGATTTTATTAATTTTGAAATCAAATTCATTTTGAGCCCTTTTTGCAAAACTTTTGAAAATACCGGAGGTTTCGGCTTTGTTATCTAGAAAGAATACCTATGTATATCTAGAGTAATCATCCACAATGAATAAATAATAGCTATTACCCCTGGTACTTTTATAGGTTGTTGGCCCAAACAAATCCATATGTAAGAGTTTCAATGGTCTAGAAATTGACATGATACTCTTGGAAGGATGAGAATTAGCGACTTGTTTACCGGCTTGACAAGCACTACAAAGTCTATTTTTCTCAAACTTCACATCTTTCAAGCCAACAATTAAATCATGTTTAAAAAGCTTTTTAAGTTGAATCATTCCAACATGAGCTAGCCTTCTATGCCAAAGCCAACCCAAAGAGGTTTTTGCAATTAAACAAGTTTTGAAGCAAGATTCATTTGAGGTAAAATCAACCAAGTAAAGATTTCCAATTATAAATCCTTTGAAAACTAATGAATTATCTTTTTCATTTGAAATTGTAACACCTTTATTTGAGAAAGAGCAAATTAAGCCAAGATCACATATTTGAGCGACGGATAACAAATTGAAGTTTAGCGATTCAACTAAGGATACATTAGAAATAGAATGATCATTTGAGATAGCGATTTTACCCAATCCTATTATGTTTCCTTTGCTATTATCGCCAAACGTGATCTTGTCAATTCCTTTTCCATTTTCGAATGTGGTGAATATCTTTCTATCACTAGTCATGTGTTGAGTGCATCCACTATCAAGCACCCAATGTTTTCCACCGGTCTTATAGTTCACCTACAAAACAAGAATTAAGTTCTTTTAGGTACCTAAATTTGTTTGGGTCCTTAGAGGTTAGTGACCAAGGATTTAGGCACCCAAATAGCATTCTTTTTAGCGTCTAAAATTGAAGTTCCAACAAATCTTGCAATTATTTTACCATTCTTAGTTTTCCTAAGCATATAACGTGAATCATATAAACCTAGGGATGGAGTCTTACCAATAGGACAAGTTTGTTGCAAATGTCCTATTTCCCGACACTTATGGCAATATTTACCATTTTGCTTAACAAACCTTGTGGGCTTGTTTACCGGTTTCTTACCCTTCTTGGGCACATACCCAAGTCTTTCTTTGTTGAATGAGCACCTTTGCTTACTCAAGAGCTTAGCTTGTCAAGGGTGGCCTTACCTTTGAAGCATCGTTCTAAGCTTTTGCTTAGCTTGGTCATTTGCTCCTTTAGCTCCTTGTTTTCAACAACAAGCTTTGCATCATGAGACTCAACATTATCATGATTAGAGTTAATAGTAGAGCAACATGACATGGCAAGTGGATCATTACACGATGTAAATGCACTAGTTCTTGCAATTTCTATACTAGTCATTTCATCAAGAATATCATATGTAATTCCAATACTAGAGCAAGACTTGCTTGAATTTTTTTGGATAAGCAAGTCATGAGCTTCCTTTAGCTCCCCATAAGAATCTTTTAGAGATATATGCTCTCTCTTTAAGACCTTATATTTTGACATTTCTTTTCCAAGATATTCATTCAAGTCTTCAAGCATATCCATTAATTCATCATATGTTTGTTCATTATCATTAATGGGTTTTACCTTATCTCTTTTTGCCATGAGACAAGTTGGAGTGGAGAATAGCGATAGAGCCTCCTTAACGGCGATGCCGACAAGCCCCTTCTTCTTGGGAGACTCATCTTCATCGGAGTCGGAGTCAGTGGACTTTTCATCGGAGTCTCATTCTCCAATATGAGCTTCATTCTTGCCATCCTTGTGAAGCTTCCTGAAAAGCTTCTTCTTGTCATCGAACTCCGTCTTCTTGAATGACTTGCCCTTATCATCCTTCTTTGCGGGGCAATGAGAAGCAATGTGCCTATTCTCTTCGCAATTATAGCACTGGATGTTGCTATATCACTTGTTGTCATTTGAGTATTGCCCTTTCTTGTTCTTGTCAAGGTTGAAGCTTCGATGTGTGCGTCTTCTCATGAATTTCTTCATTCTCCTCACAAGAAAAACAAACTCTTCTTCGGAGTCTTCTCCTTCATCTTCATCATCACTTGATTCCGCTTTGGTCTTAAAAGCAGTAATCTTCTTCTTTGAGGAGGATAACACCAAGAGCTCTTTCTTGTCTTTCTTGTACAACTCATTTGTTATGAGGTTGCCCAAGAGCCCCGTTAGCGTCATTCTTGGCAACTCAGGAGAGTTGAGGAATAACGTCACCAATGTCTCATACTTGTCCGGTAGAGCCCTAAGCATCTTGCGCATAACAACAACATCAAGAAGGTTAGAGCCAAGACCTTTGAGTTCATTCATAATGTTGTTAAGTCTTGAATACATCTAGGTGATGCTTTCATGAGGCAACATTTTGAATATCTCATATTTGATTCGAAGCCTATGCAATTTGGCTTCTTTGACCGTGGATGTTCCCTCATGGATTTCTGAGAGAGTGGTCCAAATATCGTGAGTTGTTTCCAAATTGCTCACTCTATTGAACTCATCCATGTTTAAAGCACCAAAAAGAGCATTCATAGCTTGAGCATCTAAATGGGCATTACGTTCCTCTAGTTCCGTAGAAAGTAGTGGATTAAGAGGCATAACATAACCCTCATTTACGATTTTTCATATGCTAGGACTCATGGCCTTTAAATAAATTGACATTCTAAAATTTCAATATGCATAATTTGAGCCATCAAACAAAGGAGCCTTTCCTATAGCAATTCCCTCACTAGCCATCCTTTTCTCTCTTAGACGGTTAAGTCTAAATCAATGAGAGACCAAGTTCTGATACCACCTGTAGGATCAAGGATAACCGACTAGAGGGGTGAATAGGAGGTTTTAATTTTTTTTGACTAATTAACAAATTAAGTTAATTATGAACTAAGTCTTACACTAGATACAATTCTAGCTAAACCATTCTACACAAGATAATTATTAGAATTGTAAATGTGAAAATAATAAAGACAAGAAATAATCACAATTGAGACAATGGAGTTTTTCCCGTGGTATCGAAGATTTGCTGGTCTTTACTAGTCCACGTTGAGGAAGCTTAAACTAATCAAGCCGGCTCCACAAATTAAGCCTTCCCTCGATCACTAGTGGTTGTTCTTCCCCCGCTCCGGAGATGGTGAATACCGAACCACTCACAATCTTGACACCGAACCTCTTCACAATCTTCTTGAAGAGATCACCGTGCTAACACCACCAAGCCGTCTAGGTGTTTGGCAAACACTAAGAGTAATGAATCGATGATCTTCGCTTAACGACACTCAAATGCAATGAATCAATCTAGAATGAATGCACTTGAATTTGGCTCAACTACCTCACAATGAATGCACAAGTGTATTGTAGGAGTCGAGAGGATGCTCAAGGCTTAAAGGATAGTAAATATGGTCTAGCACCCTGTCCTTGAGCAGGTGGAGGGGTATTTATACCCTCCACAAACAAATATGACTGTTGGGGTTGAAACCCCAACTTTTCAGCAAAATATGGTACTACCACCAACCAACGGCCAGATTACGCATCTCACCTATCAAGACAAGATGCGGCTATCGCAGAGGCATTAACTCCTCTCGATATAGCCGTTTGAATCATGGCGGTGCGGTACTACCGCCATGGATCATGCGGTAGTTCCGCTGACCGGTCATACCAGAACATGTGAGCGGTACTACCGTTTCACGAGAGTCCCAAAAGAGTACCTACTGGAAAAAACGTACCGTTGCATTTTCGGTAGCACCGTGGTGCGGTAGTTCCACTGAACAAGTGCGGTCATATCAAGATCATGAGTAGTACCGCCAGAAAACTCCTAACTACCGCTCTCGGGTTTGCAACCAACCCAAAATGGTGTCACTCGGAATTTACGTCTCGCTAACTATTTTTCTAAGATAACTCAAGGTTGCGGTAGTACCGCACCACTATCCCGGTAATACCGCTGAGCGGTAGTACCGCCAACTTAACGTCGGTACTACCGATCATCCTACAATGCAAAGTTGGCTTTCCAAATTAAATTCTAAGTGCATGCATGATCCTACATTGATCCAAATGGCATAAGAACTTGCTATCAAGCTACTAGTCATGATTCCTCTTAATAGTACGATATTTAATCCTAAAATCCGGTCTTCTATCCTTTTCTCCTAAGACCGGTAAGCATAAAAAAGGATCTTAGACTACTTGTACCTTGTCTTTGAACCATATTGATATTCATGTTATCCTTTAGCATGCATCTTCAACTTGTCGTTTTCACTATTGGGACTTAACCTTGTAAATACTCAATAAATATGTTAATACCATATTCACATATTGTTATTAATTACCAAAACAAGTTTTAGGGGCCTAGATGCTATCAGAGGGAGGGCAGGTTCTCCGAGTAGCGCGTCGCCATTGTGATCAAGGATCTAATGGCCATGGTGAAGTACTGCCACGAGATGGGCGTCATTCATAGGAGACATTAAGTCAGAGAATATCTTGCTCACCAAGGCAGGGAAGATGAAGCTCGCAGATTTTGGACTGGCTACACGAGTTACCAATGGTAATTTTTATGCAACATTGCTAATTTTTAGTTTGAAGATCAAGATGTTAGGATGGGTTTCTTGTTGATACTCTATGTTTGGTGACTTTAAGTCTTCTGGCTTTGAAACATCGTGCTTACACCAAAATGCAGTTTTTAGTGTATTTAGGTGAGAAAGGAGAATTGATCTTGGAACACTACAGTTAATCAGCTATGTTTTATTTGTCATGGTACCCTAGTGAGTTGTCACAGCAAGTCAGCAGCATATACGTTCAACAATTAGTATTGTCCCTAGCTTTACTATGCTAACTTCCCTTTTGGAGGTGCTGTTGTTTTAAAAGCCATTGTAAATGTCTGTTCTTATTCTCATCTAAAAAGCCATTGTCCATGTCTGTTCTTATTCTTGTCTTAAAAAATATGCATGCAGCCTAGCAATTGTGGCAATATTTCTGGAATGCTGTCTTATATCTTCACCCAATGCATGTATGTCAAAATTCCAATTTACACACTGTCGGTAATGCATGGGGGAGAAGTTGTTTTACTCTTGGCTACTGGTGCTAAAGGTAACCGTGCTGCACTTCCATCATGGACGATAATGATAAAGCAGGTCATTTCTTTTCCTTTTGGTTGATAGGCATAACAAATTAATTTCTATCTTAGATGATTCTATCACACACGACTAATAAGATAATGATAGCAGAATGTCTTACACTCTTGCTCTTGGATCTTGGCGCACGTGTGCGCATACTTACTTTGTTGAAATGCACAACTGTGTACAATATCATTGGTCTTTATTGGTTTAAACATACAAGGCTAGAATGTCTTACTCCTATGACCTGTAATGTGCCGCCAATTGGTCGTTTTCAAGGTCAAGCGACAGACGTGGACATAGCAAGAAAAGAAATTTGAAATGTGAAGATGGAAATGGTATTTTTGCATCCCTTGCAGGAAGAAAAAGCTGATAACCTCAGCTTGAATTCAAACTAATTTACTGTTATTCAATATTTTCTTGTTTTTAGCAGTCAATATTATTGCTTTTGCTCATTACTGTAGACACATACAAACTTGTGCAATGCCAGACTCCTATTTCCTTCCAATCTTCCATTCATTGGTAATCAGGAGAACCAGTGGAAAAAGAAAAAAATATTACACCAGTCCATCTATTGGCAATATCACGATGCAACTTTCTAAGTCTTGAAGCCACCACTGTCAATTTCCAAACATTGGCAGACCACAATAAGAAAACACCAATTTCCCTGTTGTGTTCATTACAGTAATTTAATTCATATCTCTTTGTTTAAATGATTCCTTAGGAAAGAAAAATTATAGATTTATAAGCTAGCTTTAGCAAGATTACCTGGCCAAATTTCATAAATTGTTTACTGTAGCTCATGCGTCATATGCAGTAGCCATGTGCTATGGAAAATCTAGGAGCATATGATTATGGTTCCGAAGCTACCATGGGTAGAGAATGCTGACAGTTCATGCTCATAGAGAATCATAGTGCACTGCCGACGCCTTGTGTCCTAAAACTTAGGTGTGTACATGGATTTGGAAGTACCATATTTCATGGTTGTATACTCACTCATATCTTCTGCTACACTTTTGTGTCCTGAGAAACAATGAAAGGCATTTCCATATTTAGTTATGGACAGTGATCCACCGTAAGAAAACAGGCATACAAGAAAGTTATCTGAGACCACACAATTATTGCACCAAAATCTTGTAAGGGATCATGATTCATGAACATGGAGAACAATACTTGGGCCTGATGTTATGGAAATCTTGACCGCTTCTTGGACCTGATGTTGGCGAAATTTACTTGCGTTGCATTTGATTTGATACAGATATTAAAAATAAAATCAAACTTGTGTCTCATTAGGTTATTTTTACCTATCGTCCTATTGAACTTAATTTATTTTGTGGTGATCGCCCATCAAGTGAGAGCTAAAGGGGCAGGCAGTCTCTTGAGCAGGCCTTTTGTATTTCAAGGACATTGTTACAATGTACTGTCTGACTCTGCTTTATGTTATTCAGGTTAAGCTGATGTCGAGGCACATTGGTAAACCAATGGAAGAGATTGCTTGGGACATCAGGTAGCCTAAGTACTTCAGCCCCAGTGAAGCCTTGGATTACGACATCATCGACAAGGTAAAAATCTCCAGAGTGAACAAAAGAAACTGAACCGCCCGACCAATTTTGACAGCAACTCCATGTAATTCTACAGGTGTTGTACAATGAGAAAAGCCAAGGAAACAACGGTGTCGTGTCGGAACTCAAAAGATCAAATTTGATATAGGGGGTACAACTAGGCATGTCTTTGTAAGTTTTGGATAGGCAAATGCAACACACAAGATATTATTAGTACTGGAGTATTTTGATACGGGATGGATTGCCATTTGGATTCGGTGTCCCAACAACGCTCGTGCTGAGAATTAAGTGAGAGCTTCTCTGGCTGGGTTTTTCAAGGAAAAAAAACCCAGCCAGAGAAGCTCTCACTTAATTCTCTAGCTAGGTTGGTGTATGTAACTGTCGGTCTGGTTCCTTGAGCTGCGATTCGAAGAGTTGCTCTCTGTCAATTCAAGTCCTTTTTTAGGTTTTGTGATTTACACGTCTCACTGTTGACACTGGTCACTGGCCTTGATGCTAAACGTAATTAACTCTCGCGTAAGACTATCTATGTAACGGCAAACTTTTTATTCTTCAATAAAATCAGTGGTTTTTTTAACCATTAGATCCAGAATGCCAAAAGCAATGGAACTGTTCCCCCCTCTCAGTTGTACCTCACGTCCTCCCCCTACCTCTCACTCATGTATAATCAAAAGTTACTCATGTATAATCAAAAGTTAGGACGCACTCGATGTGTCGTTGTGAATTGATATGCAAAGTAATTCAATATACTAAAAAACAAAACTATTATGATGCTTTCTAATCAGCTTTTTGCTCGCTAATACGTATGGGTGATCTGATGTCTTTAAATAAAAAATCATGATGTCTTTACATGTATGGATTCTCCAAGAGGAAACAGAGCTGTATTAGTTGTGGTCTTGTGGATAAATAACCAAAGCCAACCAGAAGTTCTGAACAACATTATGGTTTAAGCTCATATCCATGTTAGGTCTGCTTTAAAGCATTTGGAAGAGTAAGTGTCGTACATGGTTATAAATTATATGCTATTGCTCAATATTTACGGTCAATTACTTGTAACATGAACTAATGTATGACATTTATTGATTTTTTTTTTATTCTTTTGTGTTTTGAGCCTTTTTAAGACTTCAATCATTTGAGTGTGCTTATTTCCTGCTTAGCTACATTAGCTAATTACCAATGATTTTCTACCTCCTTAAGGTCCTAATGTGATTTGTAGAAATGTGTTGTTCGCATATCTTCGTTGAAGTTCTATTGTTTCTCATGCAACAGGCAAGTCTCCATAGAGGAAGGGGAAGCCAAGGCAAAAGATCTCGGTGTGATGTTTATTGAAACCAGTGCTAAAGCTGGTTTTAACATTAAGGTATGCTTCAAGAAATAGATTTTTGTTGTGTATTTCATTTAGTACAAGTAGGCTTCATGGTTGATAACATGCTTATAGAGCTGGCTAATTTTTCTAAAAGCTCAAAGCAGTGTCCCTTACTTTTAGAAAGGTTGAAATATGGCTGATGTAATGAATGGGTCACATCTCATCCCTTTTTTTCCAAGTTGATTAACTTGTTTGTTTTGTATTAACCGCCGCAAATTTGTACTAGGCACTGTTCCGTAAGATTGCTGATGCACTCCTTGGAATGGAGACCCTTTCATCATCAAAGCAGGAAGGCATGGTTGATGTGAACTTGAAGTCTAGCAACGCTAACTCATCGATCGCGAGCCCAGTCTGGGGATGCACGTTGTTAGCTCCATCCCTAACACTCGCTACTCATGATGTCAAGACTCAAGACCCCATGCCATCGAGCGGCACCCTGCTTCACATCGAAAGGAGGGTTGATAGTCGCGCGCTAGTGAATCCATGGAGTCTTGATTCAATGACCAAACCATTTACATTGGAAATATACATTTTATGAGTTTTTAGTATTTTTTTAGTGGCCTAAACTAGCAACAGTGTATAGTTGGGTTGACACTGTAAACTCCTATCGCTTGAACCGAGTATTAGAGTTAGTGATTGGTTTATGTTCAACCTATATTTTCATCTCCCATCTTGTTGCAGTTAGACCGAGTCATGTTATCTACGGTGTACCGAACATATATTCGAATTTTTGTAAGCTATAATAAGGCCTACATGGCAATAGCCATATGTTATCCCTGATATTTGAGCATAGGAAAGTTCAGTTCTACAAAAATGTTTGGACAGTGGAATCCTAGAACCCAGATAGCCATGTGTTCTGTGTGCGATCATAGCAAACCTTCGAGGATGATACTCCCTTTTTGCTACATGTGGCCGGCGTTTGGAACGCGATAATTTTGTAACAATTATTTCTTATGAATTCATGTGTTCTAATAATTCAAGTGGTGGGGCAGAAAAAAACAACCAACCAAAGTCGGAGATACGTCAGTGGTGCCGGGGCTAAAACAACAAGCAACCAAAACTGGATATCTGTTTCTGTGTTTACCATGCTCAATGTACACTCTAGATGCTTGGTCCGGTCTACACCATCTTTACAATCCTAAAGCATCCTCTTTCTCCCCTTCTTCTATTGCTAGGTTATCTGAATTCGATAGGATCCAAATATGTTTTCGAACTTTTTTCCTTCACCTGGATAAAAGTTTCTTCACAATTTAAATTCTTACAAACATAAAAATGATACCGATGCAAATATGGTTTAGTTTTTCCATCAGAAATCTTGTCTATTCACATTTGAATTCGGTAACGCAATCAATTTATGTTCCTTCAGCTTGATTCATGGTGTCACAAAGATTTATTGTGTTACACGCAAGATTAAAAGTCTATTATTATTATCTTGCAGTTTACAAATTATGTAAATTCAACCGAATGGAGTGTTTTTTATTTGAATTCATACTCGATCTCTATTTGAACCTGTGATTGAGTCCAACAATACTCGAATGGGAAAATTAGCTCAGTAGCAATACTATGGTTGGTATTTAGAGAAATAACATCCAAATCGAGCTCAACTTCGAAATAACATCGCGAAAAACTGAATTTCTTAAAAATGACACTACCGTCACTCTGACGGCTATTAGTAGGTAAAAAGACCCATTTCCCTCATTCTCTTTCCTTTTTATTTTCTTTTTGTTTATTCAACTACGAGTGAGTAGGGCCGGAGTTCACGGCAACGAGGGCCGACATTGGTGCAAGGCTACGGGCGACGGCGGCGCTTGACGTTGCTGCATGCGGAGGGCAAGGTCACGAAGCCGCTCCACCACTAGCCATAGGCTCACTACTGCCGATGCTATACCGGCAAATAAGCTTTTGCTCCACGCCAATTGTCGTCCTTTTCTTTTTCTTCATTTTTTTACTTGGCGGAGGCAATCAATTGGAAAACATACAAGCAACATCAATGAGACACATGCTGCCCCAAGCAATATATATTTTGATGTTTTGTGATAATAAATAAACTGTGTAAATAAAAAATTTACTTTGTAAACACTATATTTTTTAATTATGTCATGATTCATGCTGACCGAAAGAATTAATACATCTCCATGTTCTTTTGTGATTAATTGCCTGTTTTCGCCATCTGAATATGTTTGACGTACTAAATTTATTTTGCATGGTTGTTTAGTCAAACCTGCCGCAAGAAAACCTTCGCTCTGCTGCAAGACACGAAAGTGTTAACTTATGAATGGCAATAGGGAGATTGGTGAGCTACAACAGCATATTCTATGCAAAAATTAACTTTCCGTTGCAACGTACGAGCACATGACTAGTAACAAGTATGTGCGAACCAAAACCAGCCTGTAAAACGCCATCTACTTTGGATGGGCGTAGCAATACTTGATTTGAGCAGAGTTCCCAACATGAGGGTGTCAACACAATTGACCAATTTATCTAATGCAAAACCAAATTCATCGAACTTCTAAGATAATTCGAGTTCGAAAATTTTCAACACACTACTCTAGCTCTCTAAGAGTATGTACAATATGGGTGTTGTAATATCCCAAAATTTTGTTTTTGTTTAAAAATAAAACTTAAATATTTTCCTTGAATTTCTGGATTTTAAAAAGATTTTTCCTATTTGTTTTAAAGGAGCAATAATTTATTTGCAAATATAAATATCAATGTTAAGTTGCAAAGATTTTATTTAAGCCCAAAATGCCTCAGGGAATTTATTTGATTTTTTCTAGAATTTTTGGATTCCATTTGCTATTTTCTAAAATCCTAAATGAATTAATTCTATTTCTGAAATTATAAAATCACTAAAAATCCGAAAATTCAAATTGGGCCAGATTCCTTCAAACCGACCCGCTTGTTTTCTTCTTTTCCGGCCGCACCGGCCCAACTCGCCCGCCACACCCCTTTTCCTCTGTCCTGCTCATCTTCTTTCTTCCCCGGCCCAGCTCGCCCACCTCCCTTTCTTCTCCCCCCTCTACCACACGCCACGCCCGCACAGGCTGCCGCCTCACCGCCATGTGCCAGGTTCCCCCCTCTTTCGTGTGCCAAGTGGAGCCCTTCCCCTGCCATCGTGCCACCTCCCTGTGTGTCCGCACGCCACGCCGCCCCGGCTGTCCCTAGCCCCCGCCGGGCTGCCTCCCCTCTCCCTCTCTATTTAGGCCGAAGCCGGTCCTTCCTCTACCCCTTCCTCCCATTTAGCTCCCATTCCCCTCCACCAAAGCCCCCCCGCCCCAACCGAAGATCCCGCCCGCACCTCCTTCTTCACCGCCGCCGGCCGTGCCACCTCGTCGCCATTCTTCCTCTCTGGTGGAGCTCTGGTCGTCGTAGCCACGTCACAACGTGCGCGCATCCCCCTCTACCCTTGCCCCAACTTCATTGGCTCTCTTCGCCGCCGAAGAGCCCCGCCACTCGCGCCGCCTCTCCTTTCCCACCTCCGGCCCCATCGCGCCGCCCCCTCGGTCCCTTCCGAGCCTCCTCGAGTGGCTCCGCCCGCTCCACGTGCGCTCGCCGTGCCTGTGCGCACACAAACATCCTCACATCGCCGCCGACGTCGCAAGCCCACGCCGCCCGTGCACCATTTTGCCCACGCGCACCGCCACCGTGCCGCTTTGTCGGCACCGCAACCTCGCATGGCCTCCTCGGGGACCCATCCATCCATTTTGGCTGTTGGCTAGGCTCCGTGAGCACTGCCTCGTCGTTGGCCGCCATTGCCCTGAGCGCCGCCTTCTCCCCCCCCCTCCACGTGTTTTCTCTATGTGCGTGTGATATGAGGCTGACAGTGGGCCCTCTGGTTATGTGCTGTGATGATTTCACATGAGGGGTAGCTTTTGATAAAAACTCTTGGAATGGTCTGGTCGGGATTGGAGTGGCTAGTATTGGTTGATGGTTGGGAAGTGAATAAGGTTGTTCACTAATTGTTTCAAAGAACCTGTTTACTTATGTATTAGTCACTTTTAAATTATGCTTTTCAATCTATTTATTGTATTTATTGTAAATCCTGCTTTCTGGAAAATAGCCATAAAGCTATCCTTGTCAAGCCTTGCATGAATACTATTTGCATACATTTCCCTACGACTTGCTGAGTACTTTATGTACTCACGGCTATACGCCATTTGTTGATTAGCCACCGAGGAAGAATTGGTAACCGCAGAGTTCTACGAGGAAGAATATTTTGAAGACCAGACGAACTAGGTCGCGTTCTACACTCGATTGCCTGTGGGCATGTCGGGTGACCTCCATGAGACGTTTTGTTTTCCGCTGCAAGTTATCTTTTGTCGTTAAAGCCCGATGCGACCAACTTTGTAAGAACTGACCATAAGGTCCTTTTGCTACTAAATAATATTAATTTGTCTGTCTCATCGATATTTTGTTTTATGGTTATGATTGTCACTGATGACGTCACTATGTGAGCTAGCTACTGATCCAGAGACTAGTTCAGATATACACAGAGGTTCTCGGGTCCAGAGATCCGGGGTCCCGACAGAGGTGGTATCAGAGCCATATTGACTGTAGGACGCAACCATAGTTAGCATGGTCGTTTAATCAAAAATTTCAAAAGTTATTTTATAAGTCAAACCAACCAATTAACCCGAATAGTATTTCTTCTCTCGTCTTATTCTGTCCTTTCTCATCTTATTCTAATCTCATCTCATATCATTCTCAGGTTCTTACCTCTTATCTCTTCTACTTTGTTTAAGTATTTGAATTGATCTTTCTCACCTCAGAAATCTCTATAGGATCGAACCCTTCGCGAACAAATCGATGGATGCCCTGGAAGTTTCAAGATCTACCGTTGGTTCAAGTCGACCATCCATATAAGTTAGATTATAAGTGCTTCAGCAGAATTACCTTTCTTAGTTTTAGTATCGTCTAGTCCGCGTAACAGGATCTTTTTCTTTAGTGGTGCATTCAGTTGCTTCTTAATAGCTTTCCGGCTATTTGTTCTTTGGGTGTAACCAACTACCCCCAGCTAGCTTGTTTCCGTCTTTCTCCTTTGTCCTCTCTCGTCTTTAGTGCTTTTCCCCTCTCGCCTATCGCGCCTTTTCCGTCTCATCTATTTAACCTGAGAAGATCTACTGCAGATGGTCCTAACCCGCATCACTGCAAGTGAAGATGAACCCACTGATCCCATTACACCACCTCCTCTGACCACCACCACAGATCATGGTCTAGGTCAGTTCATGGCAGCTCAGAAACAGTTGATGAACGCTATGATGCAGAATATGAACCAGATGATGAACAGAATCAGACTACTATTGCTTTAGTCGCAATGATGAACCAGAACACTCAAACAGCTGCCATGCCACTACCATCACCATCACCGGCTGTTTCTTAGTCAAAGTTGGCAGAATTCATGAGGACATGTCCACCTACCTTCTCCAGTTCTTTTAGACCCTTGGACGCAGATGACTGGCTACGCTCTATAGAGAAGAAGCTTGCCATTGTCCGGTGTGATGACCATGAAAAGGTTCTATACACCGCACATTAGCTGGAGGGCACCACATCAGAATGGTGGGACAATTACACCGCTGTTCACGAGGATCCAGAAGCTATTACCTGGGCTGAGTTTTCAGCAGCCTTCCAGCGCTCTCATGTCCTGGATGGTATAGTAGAGATGGAGAAGAATGAGTTCCGCGAGCTACAACAAAGAAACCTATCAGTGAGTGAGTACCTCAATAAGTTCATTCAACTCTCTTGTTATACCCAAGAGGACGTTGCCACAGATGATGCACGTCAGAAGCGATTCAAGCGGAGACTCAACCCTGATTTGAAGGTTCAGGTCATTGGCAATGACTATGTAGATTTTCAGCACATGGTGAATAAGGCCATGCTTATAGAGGAGTCTCGTCGGGAGCTTGAGGAATCTCGAAAAAGAAAGATGATGCAGCATGGTGCTCATCAAGATCACTCGTAGAAAGCTAGAATGAATGTGCAACATGCTGTCCATTCCACTCCTCCTGCTACATTCAGGACTCCTGTAACGGCACCTCGCCCAGCTAACCCAGGATTTCGCAATTTCAGCAACAACTCCACTAACAACTAGCAGCCAAGAAATAACAACACTATCGCAGGAATTACCTATTTCAACTGTCATCAATTGGGGCACTACGCCAACACTTGCCTACAGAAGCAAGCTCCATCACCTACCAGATCCAATTTGGGAGCTAATCCGACCAGAACCCCCATGCCCGGAGCAGGACGGGGAGCACCGTAGACTCCAGTTGCAGTAGCCAAAAGTCCTCAGCCTTTTGGGAGAGGCCGCGTCAACCATGTCACTGTAGAGGAAGACCAGACAGCCCCGGACGTCGTGCTGGGTAAGTTTCTAGTTAATTCAACATCTGCTACTGTTTTGTTTGATTCTAGAGCTTTGCATTCATTTGTCTCTCGGAGTTTTGCTGCAAAGCATTAGCTAAAGATTTTGACTCTTAAAAATACTTTATTGGTTCAATCGCCTGGTTCGGAGTTGAGTACGAACCAATGTTGCCCAAAAATTAAAATAACCATAGAAGGGGTAGAATTTCTAGCCAACCTCTTAATCATCAATGCTAAGTCCTTAGATATGATTCTGGGTATGGATTGGCTTGTTTGTCACCAAGCAGTTTTGGATTGTGGTGGTAAAAGTATCACTCTAGTTAGTCCAGTTGGAACCGAAGTAAATTTGAAGCTGCCACGGAAAAGTCTGATGGAGCACTAGTCTGTAGTGTCAAGGCTGTATCTTTGGAAGATGTGCTAGTGGTCAAAGATTTTCTGGATGTCTTTCCTAATGATTTACCCAAGATGCCACCAGACAGGGACATAGAGTTCGTTATCAACCTAGTTCCTGGAACCGCACCCATTTCCAAGAGACCCTACCGTTTGCCGGTTGACGACCTAGTCGAGCTGAAGAAGCAGATCGAGGAGATGCAAGATAAATGATCTGTCCGACCAAGTTCTTCACCTTGGGGAGCCCCGGTGATCTTTGTTGCAAAGAAGGATGGTACCCAGCGGATGTGTGTGGATTATCGCTCAATCAATGAAGTCACCATCAAGAACAAGTACCCTCTGCCCAGGATCGATGATCTGTTTGATCAGTTAAAGGGAGTCGGAGTGTTCTCCAAGATAGATTTGAGGTCAGGTTATCATCAGCTGAAGATTCGTAAGGAAGATATTCCCAAGACAGCTTTCTCAACCCATTATAGACTGTATAAGTTCACGTTCATGTCATTTGGATTGACCAACACTTCTGCTTACTTTATGAACTTGATGAATAAAATATTCATGGAGTATTTGGATAAATTTGTCATAGTCTTTATTGACGATATTCTAGTATACTCCAAGAGTGAGAAAGAACATGAAGAACACCTTCGCTTGACCCTAAACAAGCTTAGTGATCATCAACTATATGCCAAATTCAACAAGTGTGAGTTTTAGATGAAGAAAGTTATCTTTTTGGGACACATCATGTCTGTAGAAGGAGTCACCGTCAGCCCTAGCAAAGTCAAAGATGTGCTCAACTGGGAGTCGCCCAAGATAATGTCTCAAATCAGAAGTTTCCTTGGTATGGCAGGATCTATCGTCGATTCATAGAAGGTTTCTCTAAAATAGCAAGACCCCCCCCCTCACTCAGTTGTTAAAGAAAGAAAAGAAATTTGCTTGGACATCAGAATGTGAGTAGAGCTTTCAAGAGTTGAAGAAGCATTTGACCACCGCACCAGTATTGATTCTACTTGATGCCCAGAAGGATTTTGAGATTTTCTGTGATGCATCACGACAAGGTCTCGGGTGTGTCCTGATGTAAGAAAAAAGGTAGTAGCATATGCTTCACGTCAGTTGAGGCCTCATAAAGCAAATTACCCTACTTATGACTTAGAATTGGCTGTCGTAGTGTATTCTTTGAAGATATGGCGTCATTACCTCATGGGTAATCGCTGTGAAGTTTACACTGACCATAAGAGTTTGGAGTGTATCTTCACTCAAGCTGATCTTAATATGAGGCAAAGGAGATGGTTAAAATTGATTAAAGACTATAATATGGGAATCCATTATCATCCATGCAAAGCGAATGTCGTAGTGGATGCTTTAAGCAGAAAGGTATACTGCGATACTCTGATGATCAAGGAAAGTCAGCCCACACTGCATGAAGAATTTCGAAAGCTCAAGATTGAATTGGTTGAAGAAGGCTACTTAGCTGCCTTGGAAGTGCAACCCACCCTACAAAATTAGATTAGGAAGGCTCAGACTGAAGATGCAGATATCACAGAAATAAAGAGCAACATGAAGAAGGGTAAATCCCTAAGATTTTCAGAAGATGAGCAGGGCGCCATTTGGTTTGATAAACGTATTTGTGTACTGGACCAGAAAGAACTTAAGTGGTTAACACTCAAGGAAGCGCACGAAACCTTATATTCTATTCACCCCAAAAGCATTAAAATGTACCAAGACCTCAAGGAGTTGTATTGGTGGCCTAGTATGAAGTGAGAGATTGCTGAGTATGTAGCACAGTGTGATGTATGCCAGCAAGTTAAAGCCGAGCATCAAAGACCTGCTGGACTCGTACAACCTTTGAACGTACTTGAATGGAAATGGGAAGAAATTGGCATGGACTTTATCACTGGACTGCCAAGGACAAGAGCTTGTCATGATTCTATCTGGGTGACTATAGATTGCCTAACCAAAGTTGCACACTTCATCCCAGTTAAGACTACTTACTCAGGAGACAAACTTGCAGAGTTGTATATGGCTAAGATAGTATGTCTGCATGGTGTACCAAAAAAGATCGTGTCGGATCGAGGATCCCAGTTCACCTTAAGATTCTGGCAGAAGCTGCATAGTGTCTTGGGCACTAATTTAAATTTCAGTACAGCATACCATCCGCAAACAGATGGACAAACAGAAATAGTAAGTCAAATCTTAGAGGATATGTTGAGAGCCTGCGCTGTAGCAAACCAAACCTCTTGGGATCAAAGTTTGCACTATATAGAGTTTTTTTTTATAACAACAGTTATCAATCAAGTCTACAAATGGCCCCGTTTGAAGCTCTTTACGGAAGAAAATGCAGAACACCCTTATATTGGACCAAAATAGGAGAAGGACAAGAGCTTGTGCCAGATATCCTAAAGGAGGCCGAAGATCAAGTGCAGTCAATTAGAGAAAAGCTAAGAATCGCACAGACCAAGCAGAAAAGTTATGCTGATAACCGTCACCGAGATTTAGCTTTCGCACATGGAGATCACGTGTACTTGAAGGTTTCACCTCTCAAGGGAATGCATCGTTTCAAAGCAAGCGGGAAGCTTGCACTAAGATGTATTGGGCCTTTTCCAGTTCTTGTCAGAAGAGGAGAATTTGCCTACAAATTAGAGCTCCCACCTCAGTTGTCAAGTGTGCATGATGTCTACCATGTGTCGCAATTGAAGAAATGTCTGTGTGCCTGAGGAGCAGATGACATTGGAAGCAATTGATTTACAGTATAATCTTACCTACAGGGAGCAACCCATCAAGATTCTAGAAGTAGCAGAGCGAGTGACGAGGACCAAGATCATCTGTTTCTGCAAAGTCCAATGGAGCAATCACACTGAAGAGGAAGCCACCTGGGAGCGTGAAGATGACCTGACGACCGAGTTCCCGAACCTATTCTCTAGTCAGCCCGAATCTCGGGGACGAGATTCCCTTTAAGGGGGGTAGGTTTTGTAACATCCCAAAATTTTGATTTTGTTTAAAAATAAAACCTCAATATTTTCCTTGAATTTCTAGACTTTAAAAAGATTTTCCTATTTGTTTTAAAGGAGCAATAATTTGTTTGCAAATATAAATATTAAGTTGCAAATATTTTATTTAAGCCCAAAATGCCTCAGGGAATTTATTTGATTTTTTCTAGAATTTTTGGATTCTATTTGCTATTTTCTAAAATCCTAAATGAATTAATTCTATTTATGAAATTGTAAAATCACTAAAAATCCAGAAATTCAAATTGGGCCAGATTCCTTCAAACCGGCCCGCTTCTTTTCTTCTTTTACGTCAAGACCGCCCAACTCGCCTACTTGCACCCCTTTTCCTCTGTCTCCGCTTTCATCTTCTTTCTTCCCTACCAAGACTGCCCAAATTCGCCCGCCTCCTTTCTTCTTCCCTCACCAAGACGCCATACCCTCACGGGCTGCTGCCTCACCACCATGCGCCACGTGGAGCCCTTCCCTTGCCACCGTGCTACCTCCCTATGCGTCCGCATGCCACGCCGCCTCGGCTACCCCTTGCCTCTTCTTCCCCACCTCCCCGTCGCCTGACCGCCTCGATCCTCCCGAGCCTCACTGAGTGGCTCCGCCGCCCACGGCGCGCCGTGCCGTGTGCCGCCGACGACGTCATAAGTTCAAGCCGCCAGGCACCATTTCGCCACACGCACTCCACCGTCTTTGCTCATCACGTGATTGCAACCTCGTATGGCCTCCTTAGGGACCCAGCCACCCATTTTGGCTGCCGACCAAGCTCCGCGAGCACTACCTCGTCGCTGGCTGCCATTGCCCCAAGCGCCGCCTTCTCCCCCCTATTTTCTCTGTGTGCATGTGATATGAGGCTGACAGTGGGCCCTCTGGTTATGTGTTGTGATGACTGCAAGTGAATTGGTTTAGTTAGAAGAAAATTTGAGGATTAGCAGGAGCTTGTTTAGTTGGCTATCCATATTAGCTTAATTCCTGCTTATCTAGTAAATGATGATCTTATAGCTTGGTGTGCTCAAGCTTTGTTAGTAGTATTTGAGTCAAGTAAGTTAGGGAAATGTTAGAAATGATTAGAGATTAGTGTAGTAATTAGTTCAGTTAAAGAATGTGTGGGACGCTTTGTAGATAAAGGATTGCCTCAAGTCGAGTAGTGATTAGTAAGTTAATGCGGCCAGGTTTAAACATGTACACGCTTACGTGATCCAACATTAGTAAACAATAGCCAGGTAATCGGATAGTTAATCGGAATTAGTAGAATAGTTAGTTAATAATCGAGTATCCTTAAGCTGTAAATCCTAAGTATAGAAGAGCCTGTATGAACTTAAAGCGGAATACTATAATTTAGTCACATCGGTTCTAGGGTTAAGAACGATTCAACCATCAGCCTACCCCAACACTCACTATCAAGAGTGACCCAGAAGTCAGCACCTTTTCATCTTAGATCCTGAAATGGAATATTCCAGCATATTCTGTTTTCTATATCTTCTATCATCTCATGTGATCGCCATCTTCCGGACGTTCGTTCTCCCTCATACGAACTCCGATTCCGTCGATTCTCGTCTCTAAATTTATATAAATTTAATACCTTTCTTTTGGTTCTAATTTGATAATTTTTAGATTTTATTTGGAGTTGTTGAATTTATTTGGCTCTTTTCGCGCGTGTAGATTCCGGCGTTCTTGAAGAACTCCCAGACCCATCGACTGAAGTATATCAAACCGTCAACGAAGACAAGTCGTAGACCTTTGATCATATTGTACCCATTTTATAAAATTATATTGTTTTATATCAGCATGCATTGCTATTTTTATATCAATGGTTTTCGAGATTAGTTAAATACCTACATGGCAGTATGACTCTGTTGAATAATTGTGAATAACATGTTGACATGTACCCTTGGACACCCTAGGTTGAGGAATTTTAGTTGGACATTATTGTATTACCAACATGGGTGCGTAATATGCTTAGTCATGCTTTAGTTATGCGATAGTCTCTCGATCACATGATTCAATAATGATAAATTTGACTTAATGATATATGAAATTGTGGCGCGGCCACTGTTGTTAAAACTTGTCGTGCCATGGCAAGGGTTGCCATTTGGCCGGGGGTTGGAACCAAAAATGATTTTCGTACTTAGGCGAGTGATTGTGCAGTAAATAGGACGATTCGGGATGTGGTCGCCTCGCCTGAGTAGACACCAAGGACATAACTTTGTGCGTCATTGGTTTGAGCCATACCGTACAACCACATGTCCAGGATGGAGTGGACTTGGCTGAATAATTAGCAATGCTTTGATTATGTTCTGTTTTGGTGGAAGTGTGAACCTTGGGTTAGACATTCACACTTGGCGCAAGAGGGGGCCCAGAATGGCGAATCCTTAGCGAGTAGAACCGAGTCAAAACAGAATTTTATAAAAGCCTTGTGATAATCACTTAGTCGCACGCCTTCGGAAGCGTGTAATGTCTGACATTATAAGATGATTATCTCTTGCGGGTCAAGCTGTACAACCTCTGCAAAGTGTAAAACTATTCGAATAGCCGTGTCCCCGGTTACGAACAACACCCGATGATTTCACACGAGGGGTAGCTTTTGATAAAACTCTTGGAATGGTCTGGTTGGGATTGGAGTGGCTAGTATTGGTTGATGGTTGGAAAGTGAATAAGGTTGTTCACTAATTGTTTCAAAGAACTTGTTTACTTATGTATTAGTCTCTTTTAAATTATGCTTTTCAATCCATTTACTATATTTACTGTAAATGCTGCTTTATGCAAAATAGCCATAAAACTATCCTTGTCAAGCCTTGCATGAATACTATTTGCATACATTTCCCTATGACTTGCTGAGTACTTTATGCACTCACGGCTATACGATATTTATTGATTAGCCACCGAGGAAGAATCAGGAACCGCAGAGTTCTACAAGGAAGAGTATTTTGAAGACCAGGTGAACTAGATCACGTTGTACACTTGATTGCTTGTGGGCATGTCGGGTGACCTCCATGAGACGTTTTGTTTTCCGCTGCAAGTTATCTTTTGTTGTTAAAGCCCGACGCGACCAACTTTGTAAGAACTGACCATAAAGTCCTTTTGCTACTAAATAATATTAATTTGTCTATTTCATCGATATTTTGTTGTACGGTTATGATTGTCACTGATGACGTTACTGTGTGAGCTAGCTACTGATCCAGGGACTAGTTCAGATATACACAGAGGGTCTCAGGTCCGGAGATACGGGGTCCTGACAGGTGTTTAGAGAGTTGCTTAGCAAATAAAAACTAATTTTTCTTGTAACGGAGGACAGAGAAGGTGCTTACTTTGTAGCATCGATACTTAAGTAGGCACTTGTGCTTATGTACATAACTATATATAATTAATAGATACACAACATCTAAACACCTATAAAAATGTTTGCATTGGAGAAAATGAATTTTACATAAGTGCTTGATGACATGGCTATATTTTCTTTCTTTAAACATTTTACGTATAAGTACCCTGCATTGTACATGCCCTATGATGTGCATAAACATGGTAAGCCAAAGAGGGGTTTGCCACACAAACCACATGGTCCTAAAATGGTGCACCATGTATGCAGTGAATCACCCTATAACCTCCCATCCTTCCCGAACAAATCCATTTTAGGAAGTCAAAGACATGTGGCCCCACACTCTATCCCCACGCTTCGAGCGCACCCTTTTTGTCTTCCCCACACCTTTAGATCCGGATTCTCCACAGTTACTACTGAGAATACGGTGTGAGCAACGTTAGTCTGTGTGAACAGTATTCTGCAGTAATAATGTAGCAAATGTTGTAGCAACGTGAAATGTTCACTGTAGCAGAAATACTATAACGATTTTACTGCTTTTTTTAGCGTCGTAGTTCCCGATTTGGACCGTTCATTTTGAACCGTACAGTGAAAATCATACCCTAATAAATGTTACTGCACTCCTCTGCTTTACCTGTGCCAACGCAGATGATCTATTTCCCACGCCTTCCCATTCTCCGCCCGTTAATTAACGGAGACGTAATTACGCTTCGGGATCCCAAAATAGCTATATTTAACTTTCCCCAACCTGGCAAGTGGCAAGTTTCCCACCGCGTTTTGTATCCCTGATGACGCGTGGGCCCGCGAAACAATCTCCCCAAGAGGGGCCCATCCGTTTTTGCTTTCCTGCCACGTAACCCAACCCCGTGGATATCTCGATATCTCATGAGTTCGCGAATCATTTTTTTTGGTATTCCAACTTATTTCGCTTTCCCCCTTCCGTTCACTTCCCATTCCCTCAGCTTCCGCTCCTTCACACGCACGCGCGCGCACATACAGAGGGGAGAGAGAGAGGCTGCGGCATGTCGGTGGCTAGCTGGAGCATTCCGGCGATCCCACGGGTGGCCCCGCCGGCGAGGGGCGGACTCTCCGGCGGCGCCTTCCTGGTGGCTGCGCGGCCGCGGGCGGGTGGGTGCCGCGCCGCACCCAGACGCGTGAGGCTCGCGGGCGTCGTCCTGGCCCGCGTCGGTGCGGCGGAGACGCCTGTGACTGGCTCCGGAGAGGCTGGGGCGGTGTTCTCCGAGAAGTTTCCCTTACGCCGATGCCAAACTGTAACTTGTTCTACCCTGTTGTGTGATTTGTGCCGAAGCTGTGGCCTGTTTTTTTGGTTGGTTGGTGATGGATTTGTGGTGTCCAGGTGGAAGGGAAGGCGTGGGTGAGGGTGGATGCGGAGCCGGACGGGGACGGCAAGTGCAAGATCGTGATCGGCTGCGATGTAGAGGGGAAGTGGGTGCTGCACTGGGGTGTCTCCTACGATGGTGAGCACGGAAGGTAATTTTTGTTTCTAATCTTCCTCTTTTTTTGGGTGCGAGTGCATCCTTTCGTTGATCAATCGCGCGCAGAGTTGTGATTTGTGCATTCCTAAGAGCGATAGATGGGATCAACAATGGTGGTCAGACCGGCATGTATGCCCACGTTGTCAGTAAGGTTTGGCTTGCGTTATCCACGCAGCTTGGATAGTAGTAAAATGTCAGACTATGCAATGTATAATCTGGGTGGGAAATTATGATCAGGTTTATTTAAAAAAATCATTAGCAGATGGGTGTGCCGTTGCTCCTATGCTACCCCTGGAGAAAAAAAGAGCGCGAAGCATATAAGAAATTTTGATTGGATGAGGGGCTGGCGTTGGAACAGTTTTGGTTGGTTCTCACGTTGGTCCAATGTAAATGCTTTAAACTTCATGTTTGTTTTATTTGGAATTTGGAATAGCATTGAAGCACAAGCCAATTAGTAGTTGCATGTTTGCAAAATTGGGAGAAGTTCTCATAATTGTATTGCAGGATGGCGGGTATTATGTCTCCTGGACTCATTCGGAATTGTCTTGATATCCCGCCTTTCTATACGTTACTTAAAGAAGGAATTATTTGCCAAGGCATATTCAATTAAGATTTGTCATTTTTTTTGCACGCATTCAAGTTTCAACTTATATACGTTTCCCGTAAATAAAAAAGGGAAAAGAAGAAGACAATTGTCGTTTTTTTCCTCTAATTGTCTCCTTCAGATTCCACCTTCTTGGACCAAAAATGTTTAATCACCTGTTTCGTCTTATCCTTTGTTACCTATATATTTGCAGAGAATGGAATCAACCTCCTTCAGAAATAAGACCTCCCGGTTCAGTTCCAATCAAGGTTGGAACTCTGTTCAAGCACTCAAAACAGATTGCAGCTATTAACACTTGCATGTGGGTGCTTGTGTGACACGAACTTGCTAGGAACCTCCAAATTTATGTTGATGTCTGAGACAGTCAAAAGCTCACTGCTTTCTGATTTATCCTTTAGCCATAATTCTAGTCATTTAGGCTTCTTGCTGAACAATATTTGAAACTTTCAGGACTACGCAATTGAAACACCGTTGGAGATTTCACCCAATTCAAAAGGGCGGGTGCTTCATGAAGTGCAAATCAAATTCGATAAGGACACCCCAATTGCCGCTATTAATTTTGTTCTAAAGGTTCAAACTTTACACTATTGCATTTCTGGCAATTTTATTTCCTTGACAACATGATGTTTCTCAGCTTTCATACTCTATCAAAAGCCTTTCAACAAGTATATGGCTGTCCCAGGCATTGCCAATCAAAACAGTAGCTGAAGGCGCCTAAGATGGAAAGTTGTGTTCACATTCTCCCTAGTTGTCTAAGAAAAGGATAACATGTACCACAGACATGTATATCTGCGCACTAAAGGCAATACCAAACACATGCCTCATCTGAGCTGAATATTTTGATAGATACATAGATTAGTTAAATTAATTGCATTGCTCTGGCTCTTTTATCTTTTAAGGGTTTGTTTATTCAGCTTGCAATTTGAATGTCTCAATTGACTGTTGTTTGCCAGGAAGAGGAAACAGGTGCATGGTTTCAACATAAGGGCAGGGATTTCAGAATACCCTTAAGTGCGTCCTCCGATGGTGGATCCGATGGTGGAGATCCATTACGAGCAAAACAAGATACTGGTATCTGGCCAGGTTATTAAGAATATCAATGACTATTACTTTCTTTTGGATTATTACTACAGTGGTTTGGTACCCTGTTCTGTTAATTGGTTTGGTCCTTAGGTTATATAAAAATGCATTCCCTTCTATAAGAAAATACTTAAAACCATTGAGTGATATATACTTAGTAGGATTTTAGAAGCTTAAGCTATTTCACAGGGGATTTTAAATATAACCATTAGTTATCTATGAATTAATACTGCTGTATTGACTATTTGCTCTATTCTCACCTTCGATATTTCATATAAACAATATTGTATCTGGAAGTATCTTTCATCACAGATGTGCAAAATGTACTCTCCATGTCATGCCATCCGATTCTTCTCTGAGATTATAGAACATGAACATACAAGCTATGGTTTTCAACTAGCACAAACCGAGGGAGTCCTCTTTTGAGCAATTACAAGCATATGTTATAAAAATTGCCCACATGTATAATGTTACTTCTTATCAGTGGCAGATCTAGGATTTCACCACGTCTCGGGCTAAATTCTAATAGGCTAACACTCTAGAACTAACACCAATTTATACCCACACCACGACATAACAAAAATAAGCCACAAATGCATCATTGACATGAAACTTTAGCTCAATGCTTCAACATAAAACATAATTAAAAAAAACATGACAAAACATAAATAACATAGCATCGTAGAGATACACTTTGAGTACCTAAATAACAAAGATTTCATCTCTATCCTTGCCCATCATTTCTTCATTAATAGTCGGACAAGAACCAGAACCTAAAAAGATAACATAAAAAAGTGAATCAAACAGAGGTATGATTAAATATAAAGAACATGAAATTTACATTTGCAAGAAAACTAAAGAACATGATGTTTACATTTGTAAGAAGCTAACTTACCACTAGCGCGAGATAATTGTTTCTTATGTGACCTCATTCCTTGAAAACGCTCTAAAATCTTATCATCTTTAATGCTTGCGAATATGCCTCGCTCAATATAGCATACCATGCTATGATTCATCCATTCATCATTCATCTTATTCCGCAAATCAGTCTTAATAATGTTCGTAGCTGAGAAGGCTCTTTCTACGATTGTTGTTGCCACTGGTCTGTTTGAACCATCTTCACAACAAGATTTCCAAGATCAGTACAGTTTGCAAAATTTAGATCATCTCTCACATCAGCAATAAATGTGCTTAATTGGTCCCTAAGGACTACACAATCATATTGGGAGAAGTTAGCAGCATACATCCTAGCAAGTTCAATTAATTTGTCTTCATCAAAGTTGGCAAAAAAATTATTTGGATCAAGACAAACAATGCACCTCAATAATTGAGTAGATCTTTCAGCAAAGCGATTATTCAACTAAACAATAATTTGGTCATACACCACAATAAATATTTCATGATGGAAATGATCATCGTAAGTTACCAACTGGCTGCCACGACCCCTCGAACGACACCTAACCGGTATTTTATTAGACATGTTAGGCACAGAGATATTATCCAAGAATTCTTTGGATCAATACTAGCTCCAGTTCTAACTATTTCTGGAAGAGATTGGTTCGATTGTGTTCATATTGGAAAATAAGATGACAGTGTCTTGCTCCTCTTCATTTTGTATCCTTAATTCCTAAATAAGAAATGCAAAACAAATGCATAATTTTAACAGAGATAACTAATTTTTGCAACCATGCTTGTAGATACTAAACATACCATCATAACTCATAAAAATTTAAAGGCTATTTTCCATCTTGTCAGATCAAAATGGCTCCAAGAATAAAATGATAATGCCTCAAAACTATATACTAAAGTTTGTACTACACTAAGTCAGTAACAAAAAAAACTCACATAACCTCCAGGTAAAACCCTTGAAAACATCTATATGATCCAAATGTGATTTCAGATTTACGAATTGTCCATATCATTCTATCCATCCATTTGCCTGCCACCTTCCAAATCAGTGAAAGGGACTAACTCATGCAAGTGCACATGTTGCCTTTATTAAATCAAGAAACCATATGAAAGACTACATGAATCATCCAGTATTACAAGCGACGGCTAAAAATCAAATTAACCTTTCTACAGGAATAATTGCTCATCAGATTATAAGTAGAAATGGAGGAACAAACCTAAAGGATCAATGCACCACAGATACTCTAACAAGGACGATGAGGATCCTTTCTGCTAGCTCACCAATCACCGCGGAAAGGGCGGAGAGCAGGATTGCAGGAGGATCCGGTTGGCTGGACCACGCGTCTCGGGCTGGGCCGCTGTGTATCTCTTTTGTTGGGCCTACATAGGGGGGAGGGTACACTGTTAATTTTATAGGCCTCAGGCTATAGCCTACCCAACCCGAGGCCCGGATCCGCCCCTGCTCCTTATCATTCTGGTGTTTTTTTTCTGGGACTATTGTTGTCTACGTGGACGGCCTGTTTTGTTCCACAAGTCAACTACCATTTGGATTCCACATATTTGTGTCTAAAAGACTAAAACTGACATGTTACAGTAGCATTCTCATGGAGTTGCATGAGTATTGGCTTTGGTAAGCTGAAAAATTCTGATTTCTTGGGGCCACTAGGACAGTTATCTAACATATTTGAAATGTCTAATTTCTTAGGACCTTTAGGGCAGCTATCTAACTTGTTGAAGAAACCTGAGGGATCTAGTTCTCACCTGCAAGAAACTGTACCTGGGGATGAAGGTTCAAGTGGCAAATGCATTTCAGGGTTTTATGAGGAATACCCCATCTTAAAATCAGAGCATGTTCAGAACTTTGTAAGTGTTACTGTGAGGAAAAACAGTGAAACAGATAAAAATCTTGTGGAATTTGACACTGATATTCCTGGAGAAGTTATCATTCATTGGGGAGTTTGCAAAGGCAATACTATGACATGGGAGATCCCGCCAGAACCACATCCACCAACAACCAAGGTGTTCCGACAGAAAGCTCTTCAGACCTTGCTAGAGGTAAGGAGATAGCGTTGTGTCCTGTTAGAGGCAAATATATGAAATAGAATTGTATAAAGTAACAGATGAAAATACTAACAAGCTGTGCTCTATAACAATTAACAAGCAAAGGCGTTTCAAAGAAGTAAAGTTACATGAGGCCCACTTGTATATTTGGGATATTTATGATTCTACCTGTACTCCAAAAATAAGAAACTATACCATTTACACTTCTGAAATTATATGAACTAGAATTCACCACTCCCCACCATAGATTAAAGTGGCAAATTATGATGGAGCCCAGTGCCCACTATAGAAAATTCATAGGATAAAATTGACAATTTTTAAAGTGCATGAATTTTAGTTTTGTAAAGTATGATTTTTTTTTTTTGCAAAATTTAAAAGCAAAGGTGTGTTTGGTAGTATTCCATCTTCCACAAGCTTTAGTTTTCTTTTCAACATTTTTATTAAAAAAATTTGGGACCTGTGAATGTCTGAATGATACTGTGTCCTGTAGTAACTCCTTTGTTAAGAAGTTTTTTTTTAATGGTGCCCCTTTTACCAGGAAAAATTTACAAAGCAAGCTAAGTTCTTTAAAGTCTGAAGGAATTTCGGAAACTTAAATTTACTATAGAGTTGAACCATTTATGCAGTTCTTTGTTTTTGTTTCCTAACTCTGTTATCCGTGGGGTTGCCTTCTTTTTGGGGTGATGCCTACTCTTTGGTTGGTCAGTCGAGGACCAGCTCCTAGTTTACTTATAAGTGATTCTCTTTTGCCTAAAAGTATATCTTTAATGCACACAAGCTTTTTTGTTGGTTCCTTTGACATATGTGCTCTGCAAGTGCTACAAAAAATTGCCTTTTCCATTTCGTAGAGCATTTATATATGTTCTTCTTGATGATTCAATAACTTCAGCTGCATGAAATAAGTAAACTATTCCTCTTCATGCATATTATCTCATACTGCAGCAAAAAGCCGATGGAACAGGCAACTCTATATCATTCTTACTGGATGCAGAGTATTCTGGGCTGGTTTTTGTGCTCAAACTTGATGAATATACTTGGTTGAGAAATCTGGAGAACGGATTTGATTTATACATTCCTCTTACAAGAGTAGACCAACGTGGAAGCACCCAAGAACCTCATAAGGCTGAGAAACAAAAAATTGATGACAAGTCTTCGCAAACTGATGGCTTAATCAGTGATATAAGGAATCTAGTGGTTGACCTATCATCTAGAAGAGGTCAGCGAGCAAAGAATAAAGTTCTGCAAGAGGATATCCTGCAAGAAATTGAAAGGTTAGCAGCAGAAGCTTATAGCATTTTTAGGAGCCCAACTATTGATGCTGTAGAGGAACCTGTTTACATTGATGAGCCATCAAGGGTGAAGCCAGCTTGCTCTGGCACTGGATCTGGCTTTGAAATATTGTGCCAAGGATTTAATTGGGAATCTCATAAGTCAGGAAAATGGTATGTTGAACTTGGTACAAAGATCAAGGAGTTGTCATCCCTGGGTTTTACCATTGTTTGGTCACCACCACCTACTGATTCTGTATCGCCTGAAGGATACATGCCAGGGGATTTATATAATCTAAATTCCAGGTATATTTCTTTTTGCAAAATTATTGTGTTCTAAGTTACTCATTTAAAGATCGTATAGACTTAGTTATATCGGTCTTATGTTATTTCATGCTTTTTAAAACATATTATCTCCTTACTGGTCCCTTATGTTGGATGGCATAGTCTATAAATGTGCAGAATAGTGCTGTCTTTCTTATTTTGAGCTTGACCAGAATAAATAAATTTGATTAACGAAGCTCACATGCTGGATGTCCTAGCATAATTTTGTGCAAGATGCAAAATGTTGATGCAAGCACTAAATATGTGAGACCTTTTTCCTATATAAGTGCAAGCACTTCCATGATACTGTTTTCTGCTTGAATTATTTACAATTTTTCATATAGCCGAGTTATTTACAAATTTTGCTTGCAGAAAGTTGTGCATGTTAGTGTAATGCATGTCATTTTGAAAACCACACACACAACACACACACACACACAAAGAAACATGGTGAATTGGTGATTGATGAGTAACTGATGAACTTATCAGGAACATTCCTTCTGATGAATGAACGAGGCAGGTACTGCATGTTCTGTTTTAGATTACTGATGAGTTATGTAGGGAACATTCTGACTCTTTGGTGTCTACTTAGAGTTCTGAAGATTTTGCTACTAAATTTTCTGTGTAGGCAACACAAAAAAGAAGCATTTGCAGTTGGGTAATAAATGACAAGGATACTAATCTTGTTGCAAAATTGTGTGAGCTTGCTTTTCCTTCTGTAGTTAGTCTC
The DNA here is from genome assembly GCA_036346405.1 of Phyllostachys edulis. Lineage (NCBI taxonomy): Eukaryota > Viridiplantae > Streptophyta > Magnoliopsida > Poales > Poaceae > Phyllostachys > Phyllostachys edulis. The sequence continues at coordinate 41,070,460 of CM070546.1, read as the reverse complement.
AACCCTCAAGTGTTACTTGTGCCGTCTGAAGCTTCCCTGGTCCAGAAAACTATCGATCAGTCTACTTGACTTTGACCTTAGAAAGCTGATTAGTTTTTTGGTCTTCCTTGTGTAAAAGTCAATGATCTTCAAAGGGAAAAATATGAGACTTAGAAATCCGTGTTTTTAAACAGTATATTATGAACACATCACGCGAGCTGATGTCATGCATTATCATGACAACATCAATGTTTCAGATATGGGACCATGGAAGAGTTGAAGGAGCTTGTGAAAAGATTTCATGAAGCTGGTATGAAGGTTCTTGGTGATGCTGTTCTGAATCACAGGTGTGCTCAGTTTCAGAACCAAAATGGTGTCTGGAATATTTTTGGTGGGCGTCTTAACTGGGATGATCGAGCGGTTGTTGCTGATGATCCACATTTCCAGGTGAGACCTTTCCTTTTAAATTATATTTAATTAGAAGACGTATAATATGGCATTCTTCAAAGTTCATTATGATTCCCAAATATCAACACCAATTGTGGTTATTTGGGTCGTCCATTTCCCCGCTATAATTTCTAGCAAAGATATATAATAAAATGGATCACATTGTTCCTCTGCATGAGTTAGTAATTTCATTTCACCAATAGTTAACTCCAACAGGACTTGTTTATGTTCTACATAGGGAATAAATTCCCGCCCGTCCAAAATCCCGGCCGGTTTTTCCGGGTTTTGCAAATTTAAATTTCGAATTTCGAATTTCGGCTGGTTTTTAAGCAAATTCAAACGAATTTCATCCGAAAAAAACCGGTTTGACCGGTAACGCCGATTCGGTCCCGCCACCAATGAAGTTCCTAGTACTGGATTCGTGATCCCCGGTTCTGCACAGGAATAAATTCCGTACGTGAATCGATTCTGCGGCTAGGGCCGGATCCAAAATCCCCGGTTTTCGGGTTTTGCAAATTCAAAATTTGAATTTTGAATTTCGACTGGTTTTTAAGCAAATTCAAACGAATTTCATCCGAAAAACCGGTTTGACCGATAACCGTCGATTACACGGTCCCACCACCAATGGAAGTTCCCGTGCGTTACGTGATCCCCAGTTACGCACACATAAGCTTAGCTCAACCAACAAAGGTATGCTTGAAGGTAGTCTCACTGAATGACCTACAAACTCTGATTAACTCTTCACTTTTTTGACTTGCATATATTCGGTATTGATAGTAAAAATGCACAAAGTCATATTGGTACTTAAGTTGCTTAAAGAACTTCAGAGAACTTGACCTGTGTTCTAAAAGGAAAAAAAAAGTCAACTTCAGCATTCATTGAAAAATACAATGTTGGTTCTACATCTTTTTACCATTTTAGTTCATTTAAAATTTTGCAGCTTGTGTTATTCTATTCTCCCTCTGTATGTTGGGGTTAAAACTCTTGTCCTTGTAGGGAAGAGGAAACAAGAGCAGTGGAGATAACTTCCATGCCGCACCAAACATTGATCACTCACAAGAATTTGTGAGGAGTGATCTTAAAGAATGGCTTTGCTGGATGAGGTTAGTTATCCTGTCATTTCTTGGCCGAAGCCCAAAGCTCCTGCCTTTGCTCATCCTTAACTGTTTGTTACTGTATGTACATTACCTGTGCAAATGGTCCTATGCTGCAGCATTGCCATTGAACAAAGTAAATAGACTCCATGTACATGCATGATTTCTGGACCTATTTTGCAGTTGAGTGTTAGTATTCTTGCCTCACATAACATATTCTTTCAAAAGCTGCATTTTCATATAATTCCTAATTCTTTAATGCATAAGATATATACTGTAGTGTTCTTAGCTCTACAACAAGTTGGAATGAACGAATGGTGTATTGGAAACTCTGCAAATTCTCAATCACTCTACTACCAGATTTTTACACACTTTGGAAAAAGATATACACTGTAATCTGCTTAGCTTCTACGTGCACAACAAACTCTGCAAATTTTCATCAGTCTACCACCAAATTTTTACATACTTCGGAAAATGACTTTGTAGGTCAATTCTGGATGTATATAATGCTTTTGCCCCATGAGTTTTGAGATTAAGTGGAAATAGGCAAAGAAACCAAGTTATTGCAGGATCCTTTCCTATATTAATACTGAAACTGTTTCATGAATGAGAATTTATTAGGAAATACTATCTTTTCCTTTCTTTGGAGACAGAACATGTGATTTTCCCACTACTCCAATATGGGGGCAGTAGCTTACAAGTCCTAATGTGGTTTATTTTTCATTAGCTGGACGAGATAATTTGGATTGTAGAACATTAGACCCAAGTTTTGCACAACATGTCTCCTTTTTTTAAGATGTGGCACAAAATGTCAGCACCACATGTTTCATTCATAATTGTTCTTCTTGACTTGCAGAAATGAAGTTGGATATGATGGATGGAGACTTGATTTTGTTCGTGGTTTTTGGGGTGGATACGTCAAAGACTACTTGGAAGCAAGTGAACCATACTTTGCAGTAGGAGAGTATTGGGACTCTCTCAGCTACACTTATGGTGAAATGGATTATAATCAAGATGCCCACAGGCAGAGAATCGTTGACTGGATAAATGCTACAAATGGATTTGCTGGTGCATTTGATGTCACCACTAAAGGAATACTTCATACTGTAAGATTTCAGCTAACATTCTTTTTCACGTTTTACTATAGTGCTTATGGGTGAGTTGGTATTTCTAGATTTCTTGGCCATGGTTGGATCTCATATCATTTTTCTTTTGAGAGGAGGATCATATAATGTTATTAATTGATACTTCAGTATTTTTTTTCTACAGGTAGTTAATGCTTTATCAATGGTTACGCGAGGTGCAAAATGCAAAACTATCACAACGTCAATTTTTTAAACTTGCATCTTGCATAGTATTCCCATTCTATGACAATTATTTAATGTTGATTAATCTGTTGTAAAGTGGTTTCCTGATTAGAGTTAACTCATCTAAGGTTGGAATGACCAGTCCTCCCCATCGTTTGGGAAGGATGCTGTTGTAATCTAGCGCTGCGACCTTGTGTTTATTTTTTTTCTGCATCTGTAATATGGATTTTTTTAATACAGGCACTGGAAAAATCTGAGTATTGGCGCTTGTCTGATGAAAAAGGAAAACCCCCTGGAGTAATAGGTTGGTGGCCTTCACGTGCAGTCACATTTATAGAAAATCACGACACCGGTTCTACTCAGGTACAATACAATAGCCTCTAGATACACGAATAAATGTTAGCCTTATCTTCGTAGAACTACCATATTGCTCAGGACTATTGACAAGTGAACATATCCTAGTTTAATTGTATTTGCATAAAAATACCAAAAAGTACATAGAACTACATACCAGGTATCCTGAGTCCTGACCATTCCGATGAGACTGTAGCTGCCTTGTCCTTATCTAATATTGCTTAGTTCCCTGTTTTCAAATAAATAAATCTTGGCCACTCCATCGTTGTTGAACTCTTTTGAGTCTGGAAGGTTCTAATCTTGCGAATCCTGGTCAAATTTGAAGCGCAGGTATATTCTAAGAAAATCTTGCTTGATATCCGTCATTCTCCCAAATTGGAATCTTCAGGCTCCTGCAACTTCTTCTACTGCCTATTTTACATGATCCTCCTAACATTGTTTTTGGTATATCTGTAGGGTCATTGGAGATTCCCCTTTGGTATGGAGTTGCAAGGATATGCATACATCTTGACGCATCCTGGCACTCCAACAGTCTTCTATGATCACGTCTTTTCACACTTGCAACCAGAGATTGCTAAATTAATCTCTGTCAGACGTCGCCAAAAGGTCCATTGCCGCAGCAAGGTATAAAACATGTACAGAAAAGTGGCTAAGCAAATGATCTAAAACAAGTAGCTGAACAAATTCCTGCTGTTCCTTTTCCTTTTACATGTGTCATTTTCGTATATGCAGCAACAATACTTACTTAAATTGATGGTGGCATACATCATTTACAGATCAAGATACTCAAGGCAGAAAGGAGTTTATATGCGGCAGAGATTGATGAGAAGATAACAATGAAGATTGGCTCAGGACATTTTGAGCCAAGCGGTCCCATAGATTGGATTGTTGCTGCCGAGGGACAGGATTACAAGGTCTGGGAGGCTTCATCGTAGACTGTCGCACCGCTGCTTGCATAACCTCTACGCTAGACAAACTATTCAGTGTAGCTCCTAGGAGGAAAATTGAATAGCATAAAGCTAGGAGATGGCATCAGAATGGTTAAATGGCGGCCCAAACACTGCTGCTGGTGGCAAGCAAGGCGATAGCTAGGTCAATGTAAGCTTTTGTCCAGCAGCAAGGATTGCACTCAAGTGGAAATGTGAAACTATATGTATACAGCACATTTGATCTACGCAGAACCACCGGTTGTGCATTACTTGCATGCAGGCAAATTGCCTGCTCTTTTATCTTTGTGTACTGCTTATTTGCAGAGATATCTCCATTATGTTGGACCTACTCCTTCCGTTCTTAAATACATGACGTTTGACTAAGCGTGTACCATTACTTTTTATATGATTTTGTTAGTAAAAAATTACAACATTATTATATTATAAAAATATTTATCATGACAAGTCTAATGATACTATTCACTCATGGTGAATCTAAATAGTTTTTCATATATTATTAGTCAAAATTAGATATGTTTAACTGCAAGCTTGGTCAAACGTCATATATTTAAGAACAGAGGGAGTATGTAAGTAAGAGTAAGACCATACATTTGCAATAAAGTGCATATATTCAAGTATGTCAATTTCTCGTAGTCTTGTGTTCCACATACCATTGCATTTTCCACGCTGTATTCGCCAGTCGTTTCTTTACCTTGCGAAGCCATCGCTTCTAGCTGTTGTCCGTTTTAATTATCTGAGTGCCTGAACCATACGAGCATGGCAGGTAGGCGGTACTGAATCATACGAGCCTTTTGCAGACAGAAGCATATCAAAACGACAAACCAAAAGCATTTACGATGAGAACTTTAAACAAGATGCCAGCAATAGTATGGATTGACAAATTACCCGAATTGCAGATTTATTTTGAACATCTAAAAACAAGCTGGGGGCAGGTACTGTACTCAAAATGGTACGACGAAAGTGCAAGTTTGCAGAATCGAGACGCCATGGCACCAAAAGTTGATCCAAAAGGTTAACCAGACTTAAGTTCACTCGACCTCGGGTGCTGATATGGCATCCTAAAACTAAGAAGGGATCGGCATCATCATCAAGGCTTAAGAACCAGCGACAGCCCGACCTTGGTGCTCTTGTCGATCGCCTTGGTGTCGACCTCAGTGGAGAGGGTGAAGAATGACTTGGGCCTCCACTCGTGCTGCATGAGGGCGCTGACCATGCCGTAGTTGTTGCAACGCAACTTCAAAGTGGTGAGAGGGTCCAAGGCATGCTGCGTCCCGAAGGTGACGGTGTTCTCATTGCTCGAGAAGCTGTGGCTGATCTCCCCTCCAACAGCTGTGTTTGTCCCTTTGTTTACTAAATGGTAGTACGACGCAGTGAGGCTGTCCCCTTTGTTGTTCCTGAAAGGTGAAATCATTCACCATCATTCATACCAAAAGCCATGAAGTTCATTCATGGAATATCAAAAGCAAAAAAGAAATCATTAAACAAAAGCACATAAACCCTTTCAAAATCACTTTGCTTTTTAGGAGTTTCAAAGAAGCCAGGTTAAGAGAAATGCATCCTCACAGAAGGTAACAGACGTGTAAGCACTGGAAACATTCAAGACATGCCTTGCAAATTGTAAGTAGTTTACAGTGGACTTGTTAGAAGAAACACTTACAGCATCAGAGCAGCAAATAAATCTGCATTGGTGAGACTCACACCAGCATTGTACTTGGTGAAATTCCCAGTTGCGGTATCATATGCAGCATCAGCACCAACAGCAAGAGCTTTGTTACCAAACACACCCGAAAGGTTAATCAGAGGTTTTGAGTTTAAGCCAACACCAACACTGATACCAGCATAATCATGCAAGTACTGGAGTTCTGCCTGCACAACCACAAGGTAGAGAGAGTGAAACAAAAATCAATTTGAACTAAAAAAGACCCAACCAGTCTGGAAAATATGAAGCCGTGTACCTTTCCAGCAGTCTGATATGGGAAAGGAATGGTTACAATTTTCTTCAAGCCTGGTGCACCAAGATTTTCAGCTGTGACTGTAGCTAACAGCTGGAAAAAAGAAGAAACATAAATCAATCAACAGTAGAGAAACAATAACATTTGACAGAGAAAAGGACAGAACCAGAAAAAACTTACCTGAGAGTCTGAAGTTACTTTCAAATCCACTGTAACATTCTTGTTCTTCAACTGGGTCTGGACCTCACTAAAGATAGATTCATTTTTCTTTGTGCTTGCAGCAGTGATTGCCTATAGACATAATTCAAAAACTGATGATCAGATTTATAGAACCCGTGTAGAATTGAAAGCTACCACAGTAGAAGCTGAAGTTTGCAGAATTATGAGATTTTCGCAGACAAAGAATGGAACAAAGATTAAAAAAATCTACACATAATTTCCAGCATGTCAAATGTCAATGCAAAAGTTGATGGCGTTTATAAACTGACAATAGGGATAAGATATATGCACAATAACATCATGATTTTTAGCCATTTTGCAGTGGTCTGCAAATACAAAAGCGTATACACATGTCATGGATAAAGATACAGGCTTAGGAAAAAGATGTTCTTGCTCATTCATAATCTGTTCTATAATATTATGCTGGATTCCCTGGGCCAGTACGACTCAAAAAATGAACATATATCTATCTACAACCTCTAATAGTCTAATACAAACATCAAAAACATGTACCACGCTCATTACAAATACAAAATAAAATAAATATACCCATTGTAAGGTTTTGGAATTTGGATAATGTCAGTTAACAGTGGCCTAAAAAGTGTGATTGGATCAGTTGGTTGTTAGGCTTCTTTCACATAAGCAAACATATGTATCTATTTGTACTCTAAATAGCGATCTGACTCCCAGAGTAGGAACCAACTCAATAAAATAGTGGACAAAGTGAACTAAGATATCAACAACAGTCCTGCCCAAAGAAACCAATACACAAGTCTTTGCACGGCTATCTTCATCTACCTATTGCCTCAATGTAATCACTATCAACAAAAAATCATGTCGCATAAACACCTGTTAGAAATCTTACATTGCTAACTCAAATGAGCATGGCACCAGTTAATGAACATAACATGAGTTTGTCTGGGTGCAAACACAATCATATCCAAAAAATATAGACAACTAGGTAGAGTGACAGCCAGTATTCCCCTAGGTGCTAGGTGCTAGTCGAGCGGTAGACCAGCACCTAGCACCTAATCGCCACCTAGGTGGGCCTAGGTGGGGCTAGGCGGCCGCCTAGGCGGGAGGGCTGAGCCTAGCGCCTAGGTGGTCTAGACGGGCACCTAGGGGAACATTGGTGACAGCATCTCTAAAACCAAAATGTTGATACCCAAACATCAAATTCAAAAGACCCACTTCATCTTAATGTATTAACACGGCACTTGCAGATGCTACACCACAGGGAGCCAAAGTCGCAAAGAAATTATCTACAAAGGCACAAACTGCACGGTATCAGGTATGACACCTAATTAATAACACGGTGGTGTTTCTTTTGTTCTAACAATCAGTTCACTTATTGATGGAAACTGCAATACTAAAGCACTGTCCTATTCATTATCCATTAGAGCACCCAGTTTGCTCCAACCCCAAATGTCACTTCGATCATGCTAGAATCCACAAAAACCATCAATAAACATAGAATATAACAATACATGCACACCACACACTTACATAAATCTTCACCTTACAATCTGAAATCAGGCATAAATAATTGCATATTCATCCCAAACTGCAATAAACATTCCTAATTCTATATCCTAAACAGAATAATTCTAACCTAATGATGACCACATCACACACACCACCTCCAAATTTAAACAAATTAGAACATAATCCACACACAAATATCAAATACCTTAACCACAATCCAACTGACATCCATACAACTGCAGAGACACGCAGCAACTACAAAAGCCATGACCAAACTAAGTAGAAATTAGGCAAGCTGAAACTTAGAAAGCTATCACTGTGAATCTCTTAAGTCTCAACTGAATTCCTAAGTTATTTACAAATCAGCTCCCAGCATAATCCAAAAACCACAAAACTAGCACCAACACAGAAACATCATATATGTGACAAACAGAAACCGGACACACCGACCACCCATCGATTAAACTAAAAAGTCAACATCACCCGACAAAAAACATCTCAATACAAGCCAAAATCCACTAAAATCCACTCCTCATTTACCAACTATTCAAGCCAGTCCCTAAATCTTCGCCCTCTCTCCAACCCATCTCAAAATATAATCAACCCAAAACCCTGGCACACCAGTAAACCCACAGTGCAATGCCACAAACACACCCCAATCCGCCCACACGAATAAGTTCAAACCCTCCGTAGTCACCACTAACCACCACATCTCAAAGCTAAAACCCCGCTAAAACACTAATGAACCTAAATCCAACTCAACACCATTCTATACTACCACACTAACAACCGAAGCATGCGAACCAAGACCTCCACAAGAAACCCACAAAAAAGCAAGCAGAAATCAGTAATACTCACAGCTCCATTGGCGGCGTAAGTAGTGAGGGTAAACTTCTGGTCCGTGTGGAAGTCTTTGTACAGGAGATCTGCAAAACCACCAAGAACAGAAGCAGCAACCAGCGATTAGTCCCATACAAAGCTCAAATCAAGAACCATCACCACCAAACCCCACCCCAAGAACCCCCAAAAAGTAAACCGAAAAGGAAGCGCTTATCCCGACCTCTAGCCTTCTTGCCGATCTCGGAGTAGAGGCCGGGACCCGTGGCCGCCATGGCAGGAGGAACGGTTCTGCACGAGGACCAGACGGCGGCGGCAGGGAGGAGAGGAGCGGGGGGAAAAGTGGTGGTAGGGAAGGGGAGGGGGAGAGGAAGAGTTTATTTACTGCGGCGTGGAGGGGGGAGCGCCGGTTGTGAGATGGACGGCCCAGATCTCTTGCTGCGCGGTGTTCCTTTTCTTCGAGGGAAAGAAGCTGGAGTCTGGAGGTGCGGGTCTATGTTTTCTTGGAGAAAGGGTTGATGAGGACGGGTGAATGGTCATGGACTGAGTTAATCCATATCTGAAATTTCTTTCCCTCTCTTTTCGAAACAGCTTGCAAATTTTCTTCTAGGGAGAAGAAAATCGATCAGCATTTGTTGTTTAGCTTTCCTTTGCCTTTTAGGATGGATTATAGTAGTGCATGTTATGTGATGGTCTCAATATACGCATTTTAATATAGAATGAAACGTAATGCAACGTTTTTCACTTGGTGCTTGCTCGATTGTATCATTACCACATGCAATTCAGGCCGGTGAAATGCAATCGAATGCCCTGACCAAACTAGCCCATTAGGCTATCCTCGGCCCTGTCCTAGTGGGCCTACATACCACTGGGCAGGTGCCGAGTTGGGCCCATCCTAGATTTGCACATTGACTAGCTAGTAGCTAGCCGAGACCGTGAGACAACTTGCTGCTGAATGTCGGCTGCTGAAGTGAACTGTTCCACTTCCACACCAAGATGGAATGGGACATATGGTTATGCCATATTAGACCTGCTTCTGCTTGTATAGGAATTATTTCCTGAAGAGAAAAATAAGACTAGCGTGGCATCTGTGTGACTATGTCAAGCTGATCCAACTCTCTCTTCTTCTTCACGTATCAGCCCAGGCCCGCCTGCAAGGTGTTCGGCAGAATGCTCTACAGGGTGCAAGCAGTACAAGGGCAGGCGCACCATCTGCTCGATAGAATGCTTGCGAGTTGCGAGGAACAAAGCACGCCACAATGCCTGGGTGAGCAAGGGCTGGATTTTCTATACATATTCTGTTCATTTAGTACTGTACTTAGAATAGAATTGAAATGCTAGGAAAAATATATGATCAGCAAATACAAATAGCTATATTTAGCTTGGCCCACCACAAATCCAAGTCCACTAATATTTACAGTCCGGCAAAATATTCACACTCATGACTGAATTTATCCTTTACATTGCACGGTTATTGTTTTCTCAAATGAACATATTTAAATTAGTATTTTGCAAACAGCCGTAGGTTAGAATCTGGGATGATCGATAACAAAATAGTAAGCCAGTGCCGCAGGAACTGCAACCATCATGCCAACAATTATCCTGCAAGAGAACAGGTGAACAAGCACATGGTCTCAGTTTGTTGAGCTGCTTCTTATTAGCTTAGGATGGTTGAATATTTACTTACGCAGTGCTCAGAATATCTGCATGCACATTATACTCCTTGGCAAACACAAATGGCACTATTCCTTGAGGTAGAGCAGCCTGTGCGGAATCTTCAGTGGTCAGGCATAATTTTTGTCTTTGAATTGCACACAATTATGAGGATTTTTTTTAAATATAATACATTTTTAATAGAATGACAGAAATAAATGTCTGTTTAATAAAATTACAGAAATAGACTTCTGTCACCGTTTAAACTGGCAACATGGGCCATTCGCCAATCCAAATTGCGACTGGTCCCTATCGCCATCCCAACAGTACGAAATGTCTCTGTCGCTATTTGGAATGGCGGCGGATATACCTGTTCATGGGCAGCTTGGCCCGGTCAGCCTGACCCGAGCCGAGCTGATCATTCTGGGCTCGGGCCCCGATTTCTAGCCCGGCCAGAAGCCCAAAAAAATAAAATAAATGATTAAAAATATTATTTTTATTCAGGAAAATAATTAAAAACAATAGTTTATTCGGGGAAAATATTTTTTAATCAGAAAACACATGAAAATAGTTTTTTTGGGCTTCGGGCCAAGACTCGGGCTTGGCCTATGTCGGACCGGGCCAGGCTCAAGCCTAGCCATTCAAGGCCGGGCTTTTCCAGGCCCATCCCGAAGCTTGGCCCGGTGTTTGAACATGTTTAGCGGTAGAGACGTAAGTCGCCATTTGAATTGGCGACCGTGAGTTGGAATTTTTTTTCCACAAATAATAGAAATTAGCAGCAAACAGAAACAGGAAATTAAGTGCTTACATGGTTCATAATAAGAAACATAAATAGAAACAGAGAATAATAAGAAAAAATATTAGTGATACTACATAGGTTGAATAGAATTATTGGACGCACGACATAACATCAGTACATTAGACAACACAACTAAATAGGACATACATTATCACATAATTGTTCAACAAATCACAATAACAGTAAGCAAAACATTCATCACAACATATTTCAATAAGGTAAACCATCCTCGTGGCTGCCACCTCCACGTCCTCCATGTCGACCTCCATGGTGCATGCCTCGAATGGGGCGGTCGAGTGAGGTCCCCGCAGCGCCGTCTAGACTGCCGACCTCTCCTTCATGTTGTTCATTACTCGCATGACAGTACTTGAAGGTATGTTCGGACTCCTTGCAAATAGAGTACTTCTTCGTACGACGTCCGACTTTTGATTCGTCCATGTCGTTCCTGATACGCCGTCTCCGCCGCCGACCAACTGTTCCCTTCAGCCTATTAATGTTGGTGGCCCATGTCTGCTGCTCCCAGGTAGGATGGCCGGTGAAATGGCCAATCACATCGTAACCATACAGCTCTACACTCCCGGTTAGCATCACCTCTTCCTTGGTGAAATATTCAGACATGTATTGGCCAGGATGCTGTGTCAACGTCGAACATGCGGCCATCACATGTGAGCATGATCTATGCAGAAGAAGTGGCTTGTTGCAAGTGCATATGCAATGAGCGCAACCAAGCGTGCACTCGTGGGTGATCCTCTCACGGTTCATCCCGTGACGTCCTTTCTCCCTGCAAAGTACCTCGAAACGAAGCTCCCTTATGCCCATCTTGAATGACCTGTGTATCTTACCCTTGTTGTTCTTCTCCTCCATGTACTTGGTGATCATCGTAGAGCACAATACTCTGTCATTTTTCACGCCTGTTGTTCCCCATCATCCTCGTTATCCGAACCTTCATCTTCCGACAATGCCTCGTAGTCCCGGTCTTCGAGCGTCATCCTTTCAACTAGGGCTTCGATCTCCTCACCTTCGTCTACAATTCCAATAGCTCCCCGAAGCAAAGGAGCTTCTTCGACCCCATCTTCATCGGCGACATAAACAACTCCCCAACCTTCAACCGTTGTGTGTGCCATGCTGTGACTGCCATGACCTCGTTCCCTTCAGCTGCACTAACTCCCGATTTGTGTCCTGTTGTGCCCAGGTGACAACACAACTCAATTCAGATTGTGCAAAGTATGGTCCAACTCGAAGGTGTAATATAACCACCGCATCACATCGCCTCATGTACGCTGTTCTGGTCTTGTTAGGCTGACGGTCACCGATTGGAAATAACGCAAATCAACCCTCTCGGGACCCAGCAGAACAGTCCCTTGATCGTAATAAATTCTGAAATTTACTGCATTCGACGTATTTACGTACTGCACCATAAATAAGATTTATACGATTAACCACATATCTAAAACTACACTACACACACCTAAAAGGATGTACTACAACATACTTGTCATAGGGGCGGCCCCACCGACCCCAACAACCAGGCGAAGGCCATAGGGCCTCCCACGAAGGCCCTGCGACCGGAGGCGCGAAGGGATCCCCCTCCCCGAGGGTATCGGGCATACCTTCTGGGAGGCTCCGGAGAAGGTGTGAAGGCCCCGAAGGGTCATCGACGCGCCCCGAGCCCAGGAATCTGGAGTCCCCAGGGCCACCTCGGGGGAGCCAAAGGGTGTCCGGGCCCCTCGGCCCGAGGACACCCAGCACGCTACGAAGGGCAGAAGGACTCCGGTGGACCAGGCGCACCAACCTATTGGACCAAAGCCAGGAGGGTCCAACGTGAGTCGAAGGCTACGCATAGGGGTAGGAAAAGTCCCTGCAACCTCTACGGGCGTAGGACCTTTTTGGGGGTAGATCCATAATCTCATGTACCCTGTTGGAAGGCTATAAATAGCCACCTTCCCCCATGTAATAACTCGGACTTAGTTTTTCGGGAAATTAATACACCCTTACTTCCTGACAACCGATCCCCTCTCCGAGGATCCCTCGGTCCCTCGTGTAGATACCAGGGGTTCCCTTTTTCTACTGTCTAGTCTTTCTTGCTACGACAGTTGGTGCCGTCCATAGAGTTCGGCAGGAAAGTCACAAAGCATAGCTCCGAAATGCCAGCATGGTCCCTCAAAAGAAGGTCACACCCAAGGTCCAAGCGAAGCAGGACCTCTACGGCAACAGCAGCCACCGCCGAAGCCGCGGAGGAGGAAGCAAACAACTCCACACACGGAGACATCATCGGAAGCGACACCCGGCCCACCGAGGCATCTCTCCCCAGGAACCACCCGGTGGGCCCACCACCGCTAGGGGCAACGGGCGTGACTCGCGAAGCGTACGAAGCCCTCCAGCGGGAGCTGACGAACGTCCGCTGGGAGATGCTGGGTCTCCGGCAGCCAGCAGATGTGGCCCTAGCAGCCCCGCTCCGGCTCACATCCCTCGCACAGGGGCAAACCACTGGAGCGGAGGAGGCCGCCCCTTCAACACCCACAATCATGCCCCGGCCGCTGCCGGGGCCCCAACTCCTATTGAGCTGGGTCGAAGCGGCCAGCCCACTGAGGCTTCAAAATGCTGGAATTTAGGCCCTTCGAGGGGTGCACGGACCCCTTGGAGTTCCTCCGGGTATACGAAACCGCCATCGAGGCGGCTGGTGGAGATGACACAACTAAAGCAAAAAGCATCACCCTCGCCCTCAGGGGTGTGGCGCTAACATGGTTCTTCACCATCCCTCTCTGGTCCATATACGTGTGGGAGCAGTTGCGGGATTTCGTGCGCAACAACTTCCAGGAAAATTACGCCGAGCCAAAGGACACAGGGCACCTGTTCGCAATAAAGCAAGCCTCGGGCGAGCCCCTCCGTAGCTTCTTCAAAAAGTTCACGGAGGTGAAGTAAGTGAAGGGGGTCAATGAAATCACCGTCATAAACGCAGCCACGTGCGGACTTCAGTGGGGCCCCCTGTCGGAAAGATTGGCTCGCAAGCCCGTCCGCATAGTGGCGGAGCTCTTCGACAAAATGGAAGAGTACGCTTGGGTGGAGGAAGACAGCACCCAAAGGGCGGAGGCCCAGGCCCTCGCTGCCCCAGCACCAACCCCAAGCGGGCTGCCTAGGAAAGGACCCGTGGCCACCACGGCAGGGACACCCGCCAAGCCGCGGGCCAACGACTACCGCTAGAAGGGGCGGAACATCTACCACGTGACGGCGAGCAACCCCAAGGGGGGTGAGTGAGGAGGCAGCGGCGTGGCGGCGGGAGGCAATGGACACCGGCCGGTCTTTGGAGGCCTCCACTATTTTGTGATCTCCACGACTAGGGATCACACACAACCAGGGAGTGCTACACCATCGCGGCCATGTAGGACTACATGAACCGCGGCTAGCAGCCGGCCGAGCGCGAAGACAGGAGGGGAGCAGGCATCACAGGAGGATCCTCACTCGGCATAACATCAAAAAGGCAACGACGCGCGTATGCTCGACAAATCCCCCATGTCGCCACGTACCCTGCCTCCAGCCCACCTCGTTACACCAAGATGCCGATCACCTTCGACCCCGAGGACGCCCGGGACTTGTACTTCCCTCATGAGGACCCCCTCGTCATTTCCGCCAACATCTCATATTTCGAGGTTAGACGCGTCCTTGTGGACGGAGGAAGCTCCGCGGACCTGCTGTTCGTGGACACTTTCGATAAAATGATGATCCCCAGGGATTGTCTATCGCCCCCGGACATACCCTTGGTAGGCTTCGGGGGGAGACCCATAAATGCCCTAGGTAAAATCGACCTTGCCGTCACGTTCAGCGATGACTTCGCGTATCGGACTGAGGTCATCACGTCCGACGTCGTCCAGATGCCCTACCAATATAACGCCATCCTCGGCCAGGCCACACTGAATACCTTCGGCGCGATCGCACACCACAACTACCTGTCTATGAAGATCCCTGCACCGGAGGGCATAATTACGGTACAAGGGGACCATGACTTGGCAAGGCAAACAGAGCTGGGGACAATCTCGCCAGCCTACCACGTCCACGCAGTCGAAGCAAACACAAATGCCTAGGCAGACACCCCTTTGGCGAAATAGGCGCTGAAGGCCAAACCAGAGGGGCAGCTTCGAAGAGTCCCTCTTAGGGAAGCCTCCCCGGAGAAAACGTCCCAGCAAAAGCACACAATGCCATTCTAGAAGTACTATGCAGCAACACGGATATCTTCGCATGAAGCCCGGAGGACATCCCCGGGGTAGCACGGGTGACCATTGAGCACCGCCTGGCCATCAAAAGCGACACATCTCCCAAGAAACAGAAGTTACGATGCATGTTAGCAGAGCGGCTGGAAGCCACCAAGAAGGAAATAGGCAAGCTGCTAAAGACGGGAGTCATTCGCGAGATCAAGCACTCCGAATGGTTGGCCAACCCGCCTGATGCATGAAAAAACATCGCAAATGACGCGTAAAGTCGACCACCAACTGAATAAAGCATCCCCGAAGGACGATTTCCCTCTACCCCGCATCAATCAACTGGTGGACGCCACTTCGGGCTGCAAGCTGATGAGCTTCCTGGACGCCTACTCTGAGTACCATCAAATATTTATGGCCAAGGAGGATGAACCAAAAACCGCCTTCATCACCCCCATCAACACTTATTGCTTCACCCACATGCCCTTCGGCCTGAAGAATGCGAGTGCAACTTTCACCCGACTCATCAAGAAAGTGCTAGCTGGCCAGCTCGGCCGCAACATTGAGGCTTACGTTGACAACATAGTGATCAAAAGCAGGCTCACAGGCTCACACACGAAGGACCTGCAGGAAACCTTTGCAGCCTCCGGGTGGAGGGGATCAAACTCAACCCCGAGAAATGTGCCTTTGGCGTAAAGGCGGGCAAGCTCCTAGGGTTCCTCGTATCTGAAAGGGGTATCGAGGCCAACCCCCAAAAAATAAAGGCCATCCAAGAAATGGAGTCCCCTCGCAGCGCCTAGGAGGTGCAAAGACTGACGGGGCGCCCCATAACCCTCAGTCGATTCCTATCCCGCTCTGCGGAGCGGGCCCTGCCATTTTTCAAGACACTCCGGGGAGCGGAGCCATTCCGGTGGATGGAAGACTGCCAGAGAGAGTTCCAAGAGCTCAAGCAATACCTCACCCAGCTACCGAGCTTAGCCAGCTCGAAGCCCAACGCGGACCTTATATTGTACCTCGCCGCCTCCTCGTCAACGGTGAGCTCAGTCCTTGTCCAAGAAAGCAATGGACAACGCCCTGTGTATTACGTTTTGGAGGCCCTCCAAGGGGCCAAGATCAGATACACGGAGTTGGAAAAGCTGACATACACCCTGCTCATGGCCTCGCGCAAGGTCAGACATTACTTCCTAGTGCATGCCATCACAGTCCCGACGTCCTACCCGCTAGCATTAATGCTACGGAACAAGGACGCCTCGGGCCGAATAGGCAAGTGTGTGGCTGAACTGGCACTCTTCGACATCACCTTCGCGACGCGTATGACCATCAAGCCACAAGCCCTCGCCGATTTTGTCGCCGAGTGGACCCCCCAAATCGAAGAACAACCCCCAAGCAGGATCGAGACCCTATGGACAATCTACACCGACCGATCTTGGTGCGCCGCGGGGGCCGGGGCAGCGGCCATCCTGGTCGCCCCGGACAGGCGAAGCATGTCACCCGCCGCCCGCCTCGACTTCGCTACAACAAACAACGCCTCAGAGTACGAAGCCCTGCTGTTGGGCCTCCGCAAGGCAAAGGCATTGGGGGCAAAGTGCATAGTCATCAAAAGCGATCCCCGTATGATGGCGGGGCACTTCGACAAATCCTTCACCACCAGGGACCCCGAAATGGCCAGATACCTAACAGCGGTGCAGGCAGCAGCAAAGCACTTCCTCGGCAGCACCATCCAAACCATCCCAAGGAGCAACAACGAGGCAGTTGACAAGCTCACAAAACTGGCCAGCTCCGATGAGCACCCTCTGCCAGAAGTCTTTTACGAGATACTACGGGTCCCTTCGGTTGCACCCAAAGCACAAGGGGTTGCGCGCCTTATGCTCCATATTGACTGGGCCGGTTGGCGGGACACCATCACCAAATACCTCACAGGCGAAGAGCCCGAAGATACTGCCGAAGCAAAGCGCCTTCGGCACCGAGCAAGGAATTACCGCATCATCAAGGGTCAACTATACAAAGCAAGCGTCTGCACTCCCTTCTTACAATGCATGTCCCAGCAGGAGGGCCAATCCCTCCTAAGGTACATCCATGAGGGGCCCTGTGGCGCACATCAAGTGCCCCGGGGCCTCGTGGCTAGGGCCTTCTACCAGGGCTTTTATTGGGCGACAGCGCTCTGTGATGCACAAGATCTTGTCCAACGCCAGGGGTGCCAGTGAGCCTGTCGCAATTCGAAGGCACCAATAGTCCCACTGCAGCCCCTGCCCTCAGTTTGGCCCTTCGCACGATGGGGGTTCAACATCATTGGCCCATTCCCAGCAGCCAAGGGCAACCTCCGCTTCGCATTTGTCACCATCGAATACTTCTCCAGGTGGGTAGAGGCCAAGCCAATCACCAAAATCATGGCCGCCGCAGCACAGCGGTTTACATGGAGGAACATCATTTGCAGATACGGGGTGCCACACGACATCGTCACCGATAATGGCACCTAGTTTGATTCAACATCCTTTAGGGCATTTTGCCAAGGTCTGGGAACAACGATACGCTTCGCATCGGTTGGACATCCCGAGTCCAACGGGGCGGTCGAGCGAGCCAATGGTAACCTGCTGACAGGACTGACAAAGCGCCTCGTGGGCTTACCGAAGGAACTCTAGCCCGAGGAACTTCAGAAAGCCCTGTGGGCACTTCGAACATCACCAACCAAGGCCACGGGCTTCTCTCCCTTTAAGCTCCTGTTCGGCGACAAAGCAGTGACCCCGGGAGAGCTCGCGGCCAAGTCCCTCCGAGCAACAGAAGACAGTGAGCCCACGGGTCGGGGGACCTCCCTCAACGTCCTCGAAGAACACCGCATACAAGCCATCTCAACCATTGCAAAGTACACAGAAGGGGCAGCGCAGGCATACAACAGGAAGGTCAAGATCCGCCCTCTGGCGCCAGGCAACATGGTCCTCAAGCGAGCCGCAAATCCCACGACCATAGGCAAGCTGGATGTAACATCCCAAACAATGGTTTGTGTTTCAAATGTATAAAAATGAGGAGAAATTAAAACTTTTAATGCCTCATGTTGTCATTTGAATTTTCTGAAAATTTTCCCCAAGGGTTTCCTAATTTCAAAGACCAATGCTTCAATTGATGGAAGCATAATCTTTGAAAACTCCTTAAGAAAATCTTATGGTCATCCTCTAGGATTATTTTTCCTAGCTTCTAGATCACCCTGGTGACCCCTCTAAAAAAATTTCAAAATTTTTAGATTTTATTTGCTATTTCTAAGAGGCCAGTCAAACAAATTAGATCCTTAGTCAAGCCTTAGGGCAGAACCTTGAGAAATTTCTAGAGAAAATGTAGTGCATAAAACCCTCTAGAAATTCTATGCAAGGTTAATCATAGAGTCGAGAACCTCTGTAAAAATTTGAATTTTGGAGGTATGAAACTCTATCTAAAAATTCCTCAAAGTTTCACTTGTTTTTCCAACCTAGTCATTGCTCTCGCTCCCGGGCGGACCCAAGCCTTTTGGTCGAACCCAACGCGTTCACGTTCGGACTGGTCCCAAATAACGTCGCTGTCTGGACCGTTCGATTTCAATCGGACCGCCCACATCGTTTGTGCCGTTCGGACCGTTCGAACATGCAAACGCGTGAAAGCCGTTGGATTTCAATCGGATCGTCCATCGGTTGTGCCGTTCGGACCGTCCGACGACACTCTTGATCGGACCGTCCATTTCAGATTGGACCATCGAAATTTTCCGACTCGATCAATTGATTCAACCTTCTCCACCGCGCCACTTCTCTCCACCGCTGACTTGTAGGCCCCGTCGGTAGGTCTTCTTCTCCACGCGACGGCCGCGTCTCGCTAAGCTCACTGAGAGAGCGCCATGGCAGCTCCGCCTGTCGTCATCACCCAACGGCTCCGCCTTGGTTTTGACGAGCCGCGATTCGCCCATGGTTTCTTTGCCTCGACCTCGCGCTCACTTGCCCTGGTCACTTCTCATCACTCAAGCTCGTCCATGGACCGAGCTCACTATGGAGCTCCTTCCTCGCGAGTCCTCTGCCCTAGAGTCTATATAAGCTCACTCGGAGCCTCCTCTACTTCTTTTAGACACCACCAAGTATTCCCTCACCTTCTTCACTGCTCAATTGAGCTCTATACTGAGAAAGCCCGAAGCACCGCCATCGTCCACAACACTGTTCCGGCGGCATAGGGGTTTAATTCCATTTCTTTTCACATCATATCGTGCCACAAGATCCTAGAAGTATTTCCCCTAACTTAATTTGGTTGTCCCTCCTTAGGATCGGCCTGATTTTGGAATTCCTCTTCTTCGGCCGAAATTGGTCCCCTTCGTCCCCAACTCCGGTAAGTCAATTCATTCTTCGATTGCTCACTCGTGTACCATCAATTCATTCTTCGATTTCTCACTCGTGTACCATCTCTGAGCCTTGCTGAAGCTTCCCATACCACTTGGGCCCTTTCTTTTTGCTCAGGCCACTGTCTCCTCGTTGTCTTCCTCGGTAGCAGTCTGGGACTTCATCATGGAGCTCCTCAGACTAAATGGTCTTCATCTCTCCACTCTAGTATGACCTTAGTGATCTCTAGTGGCTAGTGCGCGCGCTAAATCGCTAAGAGCCTTGCGGTAGCACGGTTGTCGTATTTCACCGTGGCTTCACCTCCGCTCCACATCGTCACGCCGCCGTGTAAGCTCGTCTCTGACGAAGCTTCGGCCATGGTCGGGTGCGCAATAGTATTAGGGTCTCGTTTTGGCCATCGGACGGCACCGCCGTGGCTTAGCTCGCCGGCGGCATGCCAGGCGAGCTCGCGCTCGGGAGCGCTTCATTGTCAGACAGCCGACACGTACTGTAGCACAATCATTAGCTTTTAATCGCTATCCTAAGCGCGTCTTATTGTGTAGATCCAGTAAATTCTGAGTTAATGTCTCACTGTCGCGTGAGCCCTTGAACAGAAAACAAGAGGTTTAAACTCCGGTCAAAGCTTGAGTCTTTGACATGTAGGACCCACCTGTCAGTTCGCTTAAGTCAGAGTCCGAACTTGTATCTCGTCTGGACCGTACGATTTGATTTCAACGGTCCAGATCGTTTTGGCCGTTCGGACCATCCGAACGTCCCTCTTGTTTGGACCGTCCGATTTTGTTTTAACCGTCCGAGATTGTCTCTCGTTTGGACCGTCTGATTAGATCTCAACGGTCCAAACATCTTCAAATTCGTGGTTCTTAAGAAAATCCGTATATCAATTATTTATGTACTGTAAATTGTTTTAAACTTCAAAACTGCATAAGTAATTCATTTTAACTCCTTTTTGCATGAAACAAATTTTATTGGTTTACTTTTTAAATGTACTTTATTCTAAAATTGATTTGAATCTTGTTTTTTTCCAGAAATTTTCATTAGAAGACTTATCTTCGGTTTAGTATTATTTTCTTGCACTAAAAATTGTGTTAACTTCAAAAATGCATAAGTCTTTCTCTATAACTCCAAACTGAGCAAACTCAAGCTTGTTGGTTTCCTCTATTACTGTACTTTATTGTAGAATAGGTTTTTAGTATGATATTGTCTCTGAAAATCTTATTTTACATATGGTTTGTACACTACTTTCATGACTCTGAAAATCATATGAAATTCATTTTAGCTCCAAATGAGGTGAATGAAATTCCATTGTTCATCTCATGTGGTGTTTTGTCTACCATAAAATTTTCATGTTCATCACCTCTCTGGAAATTTTCAGCAAAACTTTTAATTCGGATGAACAGTAACCGAGATAGATTTTTCAGCATTTTATTGAAAACTGATTTTGTTTTGGCTATAAATTTTGCATGCAACATCCAAATCAATTGAATTTTGTTGCTAAATTCATTTAAAATCATGCTCTATATTCTGTATAAATTTCATGATTTTTGGATGACTTTGAATTTTTGAGTATTTTCGGTGTTATTCGTTCTTATTGTTTCTTCTCGAATTTTTCGATAGGTTCCGACGAATTTGTTGAATATGAGAGTGATCCTCTGCAGCAAGAAAGTTATCTCCAGCAAGGCAACCAGTTTTCCTTTGATGCACGTTGATCCTATTATTTACGCATGCTAATATTTCAAAGGTTTCAACTGTTTGTATGCATGCCATTTGACAAGTTATTTCTCCGTTCGCGATAGTTTGCCTGATTAGTTAAATGAACTGTAGGTAAACCTCCATCCTTTACTACTGAGCCTAGGTTTATATCTGCTGTGATATAGAGCTCGATGGATGAGCTCTAATCACATTATTTGTAGTATCTGAGTTGTTGTCGCTAGCAATGTCTAGAAACGGTAGAATGGGGATCATCGCTTCAGCGATGGTTATTATATCATCACTCTAAATAATTGAGTCAGAATACTCATGTATGTATTGTATTTGGAAAAACTAAAACTGAAAACAAAATGTTTTGGATTTGGGCATATGGTTGATGGTGTGGTTATCGGGTGTGTGGTTGTATGCCTAAGTCAACAAGGACCGAACATCTTGGACACTGACCCAAGTACTTTTGCGTGCTAACCACATGAGAGGGATATGGGACCTCTTGACTTAGTACTTTGGCGTGTGTTAGCTCCGAGTCGCAGGAGGTTGTGTGTGTTGTGTTAAAAAAAAAGGATATGTGTCTATATGTGTTGGGTGTGATTGTAATGATCCTTAGATCATAGGGGGTAAACACCGCCAGGAAGAAGGCCGGACGGCGTCGGCTTTATGGGATGAGAGATTTGACTATAGACTGGGATGATAGAACCTTGAGAGGGAGACTAGATTAATTCTTCTTGCTTGCTTAATAATGGATACATGCTATCCCTTTTATAGGGACGACCCGACTTGACCTCTAAAAAACAATCTCTATTTCTATGGAAACTTATCTCTATTAGATGAAATACATATCTAAGGAAGTAAACCCAACTAATAAGGAAACTAACTATTCTATCTCTATTTCCTAACTACTAACGCACCCCCGGGCCCGGCATGAATAGTGCACGCCCATGACAACTACTCCCCTCCTTTCGCGACAGCTCGTCCTCGAGCTGTGGTGGCGGCCATGGCTGCAGCCCTAGGTGACCCCATATTAACGAGAGGTTGCGATGGCAACATGGGTCCGTGAAGATCATTGCCTCCACGTGTGGTTGCAGGAAGCTCATCGGTTGCTGCGGCAGGCATGGCAGCAACCCTGACAACTCCACGGTGGCCAAGACAGACTTCGGTAGGGCCGCGGTGGGCTCCGGCAGCGTCACAGTAAGACGTGGAAGTGCAACAACTGCTGCAGTTGTTGGAGGTAGCTTCGCCACCGCCGTGGGTGGCGTCACCACCTCTGTAGAAGGCATTGCCGCCGTCGTGGGAGGCTTCGCTGTCGTCGCCACGATCATCTTCTCCAAAGTGGCATGCATGTCGAGGAAGATGGCCGCAATCTTCTTGTCGTTGTCGTTGGTACTCATGGCCATCTTGTTGGCATTAGCCTTTATCATAGCCAACGACTCGACGACATGTCAACGACTTCGAACATCACCAACCAAGGCCACGGGCTTCTCTCCCTTTAAGCTCCTGTTCGGCGACAAAGCAGTGACCCCGGGAGAGCTCGCGGCCAAGTCCCTCCGAGCAACAGAAGACAGTGAGCCCACGGGTCGGGGGACCTCCCTCAACGTCCTCGAAGAACACCGCATACAAGCCATCTCAACCATTGCAAAGTACACAGAAGGGGCAGCGCAGGCATACAACAGGAAGGTCAAGATCCGCCCTCTGGCGCCAGGCAACATGGTCCTCAAGCGAGCCGCAAATCCCACGACCATAGGCAAGCTGGATGTAACATCCCAAACAATGGTTTGTGTTTCAAATGTATAAAAATGAGGAGAAATTAAAACTTTTAATGCCTCATGTTGTCATTTGAATTTTCTGAAAATTTTCCCCAAGGGTTTCCTAATTTCAAAGACCAATGCTTCAATTGATGGAAGCATAATCTTTGAAAACTCCTTAAGAAAATCTTATGGTCATCCTCTAGGATTATTTTTCCTAGCTTCTAGATCACCCTGGTGACCCCTCTAAAAAAATTTCAAAATTTTTAGATTTTATTTGCTATTTCTAAGAGGCCAGTCAAACAAATTAGATCCTTAGTCAAGCCTTAGGGCAGAACCTTGAGAAATTTCTAGAGAAAAATGTAGTGCATAAAACCCTCTAGAAATTCTATGCAAGGTTAATCATAGAGTCAGGAACCTCCTGTAAAAATTTCGGAATTTTTGGAGGTATGAAACTCTATCTAAAAATTCCTCAAAGTTTCAGCTTGTTTTTCCAACCTAGTCATTGCTACTGCTCCTCGGGCCCGGACCCAAGCCTTTTGGTCGAACCCAACCGCGTTCACGTTCGGACCTGGTCCCAGCTAACGTGCGCACAATCTGGACCGTTCGATTTCAATCGGACCGCCCACATCGTTTGTGCCGTTCGGACCGTTCGAACATGCAAACGCGTGAAAGCCGTTGGATTTCAATCGGACTGTCCACATCAGTTGTGCCGTTCGGACCGTCCGAACGACACTCTTGATCAGGACCGTCCATTTCAGATTGGACCATCGAAATTTTCCGACTCGATCAATTGATTCAACCTTCTCCACCGCGCCACTTCTCTCCACCGCTGACTTGTAGGCCCCGTCGGTAGGTCTTCTTCTCCACGCGGACGGCGCGTCCTCGCTAGCTCACCTGAGAGACGCCATGGCCGCTCCGCCCGTGCGTCATCACCCAACGGCTCCGCCCACTGGTTTTGACGAGCGCACGCGGTTCGCCCATGGTTTGCTGCCTCGACCTCACCACTCACTTGCCCTGGTCACTTCTCTGTCACTCAAGCTCGTCCATGGACCGAGCTCACTATGGAGCTCCTTCCTCGCGAGTCCTCTGCCCTAGAGTCTATATAAGCTCACTCGGAGCCTCCTCTACTTCTTTTAGACACCACCAAGTATTCCCTCACCTTCTTCCTGCTCAATTGAGCTCTATCTTGAAAAGCCGAAGCACCGCCATCGTCCACAACACTGCTCCCATGACATAGGGGTTTAATTCCATTTCTTTTCACATCATATCGTGCCACAAGATCCTAGAAGTATTTCCCCTAACTTAATTTGGTTGTCCCTCCTTAGGATCGGCCTGATTTTGGAATTCCTCTTCTTGGTAAAATTGGTCCCCTTCGTCCCCAACTCCGGTAAGTCAATTCATTCTTCGATTGCTCACTCGTGTACCATCAATTCATTCTTCGATTTCTCACTCGTGTACCATCTCTGAGCCTTGCTGAAGCTTCCCATACCACTTGGGCCCTTTCTTTTTGCTCAGGCCACTGTCTCCTCGTTGTCTTCCTCAGCGCCGGTACCGGACTTCATCGCCGGAGCTCCTCCGACTAGCTGGTCTTCATCTCTCCACTCTAGTATGACCTTAGTGATCTCTAGTGGCTAGTGCGCGCGCTAAATCGCTAAGAGCCTTGCGGTAGCACGGTTGTAAATATTCACAGTAACCGCCTCCGCTCCACATCGCCACGCCGCCGTAAGCTCGTCTCGACAAGCTTGACCATGGTCGAGTCTTGCGCGCAATAGTATTAGGGTCTCGTTTGGCCATCGGACGGCACGCGCCTTAACCTTCGCCCGGCGGCATGCGAGCGAGCTCGCTTCGAGGCGCTTCATTGTCGAACGGCCACGCATCTTGTAGCACAATCATTAGCTTTTAATCGCTATCCTAAGCGCGTCTTATTGTGTAGATCCAGTAAATTCTGAGTTAATGTCTCACTGTCGCGTGAGCCCTTGAACAGAAAACAAGAGGTTTAAACTCCGGTCAAAGCTTGAGTCTTTGACATGTAGGACCCACCTGTCGGTTAAGCAAGTCGAGTCCGAACTTGTATCTCGTCTGGACCGTACGATTTGATTTCAACGGTCCAGATCGTTTTGGCCGTTCGGACCATCCGAACGTCCCTCTTGTTTGGACCGTCCGATTTTGTTTTAACCGTCCGAGATTGTCTCTCGTTTGGACCGTCTGATTAGATCTCAACGGTCCAAACATCTTCAGCTCAGGGTTCTTAAGAAAATCCGTATATCAATTATTTATGTACTGTAAATTGTTTTAAACTTCAAAACTGCATAAGTAATTCATTTTAACTCCTTTTTGCATGAAACAAATTTTATTGGTTTACTTTTTAAATGTACTTTATTCTAAAATTGATTTGAATCTTGTTTTTTTCCAGAAATTTTCGTTAGAAGACTTATCTTCGGTTTAGTATTATTTTCTTGCACTAAAAATTGTGTTAACTTCAAAAATGCATAAGTCTTTCTCTATAACTCCAAACTGAGCAAACTCAAGCTTGTCGGTTTCCTCTATTACTGTACTTTATTGTAGAATAGGTTTTTAGTATGATATTGTCTCTGAAAATCTTATTTTACATATGGTTTGTACACTACTTTCATGACTCTGAAAATCATATGAAATTCATTTTAGCTCCAAATGAGGTGAATGAAATTCCATTGTTCATCTCATGTGGTGTTTTGTCTACCATAAAATTTTCATGTTCATCACCTCTCTGGAAATTTTCAGCAAAACTTTTAATTCGGATGAACAGTAACCGAGATAGATTTTTCAGCATTTTATTGAAAACTGATTTTGTTTTGGCTATAAATTTTGCATGCAACATCCAAATCAATTGAATTTTGTTGCTAAATTCATTTAAAATCATGCTCTATATTCTGTATAAATTTCATGATTTTTGGATGACTTTGAATTTTTGAGTATTTTCGGTGTTATTCGTTCTTATTGTTTCTTCTCGAATTTTTCGATAGGTTCCAACAATTTGTTGAATATGAGAGTGATCCTCTGCGCAGAAGAAAGCTATCTCCGCAAAGGCAACCAGTTTTCCTTTGATGCACGTTGATCCTATTATTCGCACGCATGCTAATATTTCAAAGGTTTCAACTGTTTGTATGCATGCCATTTGACAAGTTATTTCTCCGTTCGCGATAGTTTGCCTGATTAGTTAAATGAACTGTAGGTAAACCTCCATCCTTTACTACTGAGCCTAGGTTTATATCTGCTGTGATATAGAGCTCGATGGATGGGCTCTAATCACATTATTTGTAGTATACGAGTTGTTGTCGCTTAGCAATGTCTAGAACGGTAGAATGGGGATCATCGCTTCAGCGATGGTTATTATATCATCACTCTAAATAATTGAGTCAGAATACTCATGTATGTATTGTATTTGGAAAAACTAAAACTGAAAACAAAATGTTTTGGATTTGGGCATATGGTTGATGGTGTGGTTATCGGGTGTGTGGTTGTATGCCTAAGTCAACAAGGACCGAACATCTTGGACACTGACCCAAGTACTTTTGCGTGCTAACCACATGAGAGGGATATGGGACCTCTCTTGACTTAGTACTTTGGCGTGTGTTAGCTCCGAGTCGCAGGAGGTTGTGTGTGTTGTGTTAAAAAAAAAGGATATGTGTCTATATGTGTTGGGTGTGATTGTAATGATCCTTAGATCATAGGGGTAAACACCGCCAGAAGAAGGCTTGACGGCGTCGGTTTTATGGGATGAGAGATTTGACTATAGACTGGGATGATAGAACCTTGAGAGGAGACTAGATTAATTCTTCTTGCTTGCTTAATAATGGATACATGCTATCCTTTTTATAGGACGACCCGACTTGACCTCTAAAAACAATCTCTATTTCTATGGAAACTTATCTCTATTAGATGAAATACATATCTAAGAAGTAAACCCAACTAATAAGGAAACTAACTATTCTATCTCTATTTCCTAACTACTAATGCACCCCCGGGCCCGGCATGAATAGTGCACGCCCATGACAACTACTCCCCTCCTTTCGCGACATTTCGTCCTCGGCGTGGTGGCGCCATGGGCTGCGACCTAGGTGACTCCATATTAACGAGAGGTTGCGATGGCAACATGGGTCGTGAAGATCATTGCCTCCACGTGTGGTTGCGAGAAGCTCATCGATTCTTTGCGGCGAGCATGGCGACAACCCCGACAACTCCACGGTGGCCAAGGCAGACTTGGTAGGGCGCGGTGAGCTCCGGCGGCGTCCGCGAAGGCGTGGAAGTGCAACAACTGCTGCAGTTGTTGGAGGTAGCTTCGCCACCGCCGTGGGTGGCGTCACCACCTCTGTAGAAGGCATTGCCGCCGTCGTGGGAGGCTTCGCTGTCGTCGCCACGATCATCTTCTCCAAAGTGGCATGCATGTCGAGGAAGATGGCCGCAATCTTCTTGTCGTTGTCGTTGGTACTCATGGCCATCTTGTTGGCATTAGCCTTTATCATAGCCAACGACTCGACGACATGTCTGATGGTCTGATCTGTCGCCATAACCATGGTAGCAAAAGTCGTGGGAAGGGATCAACTGCTCTGATACCAAATGTAATGATCCTTAGATCATAGGGGGTAAACACCGCCAGGAAGAAGGCCGGACGGCGTCGGCTTTATGGGATGAGAGATTTGACTATAGACTGGGTTGGTAGAACCTTGAGAGGGAGACTAGATTAATTCTTCTTGCTTGCTTAATAATGGATACATGCTATCCCTTTTATAGAGACGACCCGACTTGACCTCTAAAAAACAATCTCTATTTCTATGGAAACTTATCTCTATTAGATGAAATACATATCTAAGGAAGTAAACCCAACTAATAAGGAAACTAACTATTCTATCTCTATTTCCTAACTACTAATGCACCCCCGGGCCCGGCATGAACAGTGCACGCTACAGTACCGTGAGTACTGTTCACGCGTGTACTGTTCACGTGTGAACAGTAGCCCGCCCATGACAGTGATGGGGTGGGTTCCTGTCTAGGTTCTCCACCTCGAGGAGCATCGGTAAGTTATCTCTCTGCCGATGACTCCGACACAACGTATGGTTTCCATCATACGGACGACTCGTAGTTAATACACAATATTGAAAACGTCTCATAGGACTTAGTCTTGCTGGCATACCTTAGGAAGTGTGCTTATTCCGGAGGCAAAAGAGGCGGTCTGACATGTGGGTACATTGGTACACCCCTGCAGGGTATAAACTATTCGAATAGCCACGTCCTAGGTTATAGACACACTTGGTTAGGTCTCTACAAGAGTTACACTCAACATTTTCGATAAAACTTGAATTCGGGTGGAACGAATGGGTAATTCGTGCTATGTTGTGATGGCTGTTGGGAAGTCACCTTTAAGATGTTATTTTTGTTTATAATTGTTGTCCTGCTGTTATTTAAACAAATAAAAACTGATTTGTGAAAATTGCCTTCAAACTATTACACTATTGCAAATGAAATTTCGCTTTGTGCTGAAAATGAACCCTATAACCTTCTCCTTTGTTTCAGCTTGCATGTAGCTATGTATAGGTTTGTTATGCGTAAGTTTTGCGAGTACATTTTTGTACTCAACTGCATTGCTTAATTGTTGCAGTGGCGGTTGACCCCTAAGGGGTTAACTATTGTGAGATCGATTTTGTGCAGGACGGCTAGCTTGGTGGCCCGGTCGGTTGCCTTGTGGGTAAGGGCAAACCGGTTGGCTTTTGTTTATCGCCATCTTATGGCTTTTATTTCCACTGCTACTTTATTTATTTACCTTGTCTTTTGGCCGGTCGGCCCCTTTTGTAATAACTCTATTATGTGTATGTCCTTTGTGTTGTAATTTGAAGACTCGGTATTGTAATGACTTGTGTATGAAATGGATGCTATATTTTGTGAAGGAGTATGTGTATCGCTCCTGGGAGGTACATACTACTCTGAGGCACGGGATATTTGGTTTGTGATGTTAGGGTCAAGTGGATGGCTAAGCATTACAAGTTGCATACCTCGGGTTCTCACACTAGAGTCCAAGTGGGAAGGGCCATACATCATCACCCGCAACACAAGGGCGGGAGTGACAACAACTAGACCACACATGGAACGCTAAGAGCCTCAAAAGTTTTATCCCTAGGGCCAACAATGTAAAAAGCCGGTTGCGCCGGACAATCGCCACTTGCCATCCCAGAATCGCAGAGGCATGTACAAAAGCAGATGTATGTCTTTTAGGCATTTTGTCCCCGTCTAATAGAAAGAAGACACCGCGCATGGCTCATTAGCCCCGGTGCACACCGATACCCCCCTTAAGCACGAGTGTATAAATGAAGACACTGCGCATGGCTCATTACCTCGGTGCACACCGATGCCCCCCGCAGGCACAAGTGTATAAACAGACACCGCACATGGCACATTAGCCCCAGTGCACACTGATGCCCCCCGCAGGCACGAGTGTATGAACGAAGACACTGTGCATGGCTCATTAGCCCCGGTACACACCGATGCCCCCCATAGGCATGAATGTATAAACTGACCGCGCATGGCTCATTAGCCCCGGTGCACACCAATGCCCCCACAGGCACAAGGGTATAGACGAAAACGCCGCGCATGGCTCAGGCCCCGGTGCACAAAACCCGGCCCCAAGCACCAGAACACAACCGGGGGGGGGACGACGCCGATTTTCACCTCCTCGTCGCAAAAAAGTTAGGGCTCCTAAAAAAGTATGGGGGATAGCGCTAGGCTTCGCCTCCTCCACGCAAAAAAAGTTAGGGCTCCCTCGGAGCTCTATCTAAAAAAGTATGGGGGACGGCGCTAGACTTCGCCTCTCCCTCGCAAAAAAAAGTTAGGGCTTCCTCGAAGCCCTATCTAAAAAAGTATGGGGAACGGCGCTAGGCTTCGCCTCCCCTCGCAAAAAAAGTTAGGGCTCCCCTGGAGCTGTATCTAAAAAAGTATGGAGGACGGCGCTAGACTTCGCCTCTTCCTCGCAAAAAAGTTAGGGCTCCCTTGGAACACTATCTAAAAAAGTACGGGGGACGACGCTAGGCTTCGCCCCCCTCGCAAAAAAAAGTTAGGGCTCCTCCAATGCCCTATCTAAAAAAAGTACGGGGACGACGTTAGGCTTCGCCTCCCCCTCCCCCCCAAAAAAGTTAGGGCTCCCCCGGAGCCCTATCTAAATAAGTATGGGGGATGGCGCTAGGCTTCACCCCTCCCCCCAACTCGCAAAAAGTTAGAGCTCCCTCGAAGCCCCATCTAAGAAAGTATGAGGGACGGTGCTAGGCTTCGCGCCCCTCCTCGCAGAAACCCTAAAAAAACAGTTAGCATGGGCCAAACGCGCGTGTATGCATAGAAATCCCCACTTTATTCATCACGGGTCCAAGGTACAAAGTACATACACGGGGGCCGACCCAGTAAAACAAAAAAAATGATAATAATAAAAGTACAAATAGTACGCAATCTCAACCGCACAAAATACAAAGTACAAGATTGGCGTGACAAATGGCTATGGGGCCCCGACATAAAACACATCCGGGCGAAGCAGCCACTCACCTAGCTCCTCGTCGAACGGCCTGGTAGCCTTGAATTTAAGGTACTCCATCTCTGCGCTCCAATTGTATACGGCCCCGGACGATCCCTCACATGAGGCCTTCGCAGATGGAACGACAGATTCGCCACACACGGACGAAGGGCCCTCAGCCCGGATCGCATAGCCGCGGCGCTCCAGAAACGGACAATCTCCTCACGCGGCCTTGCCCTTACGAAGGAGCCAAAATTCCTCCATTGAGCCGCTCGGATTCGCCAGTTTCCAGCGCTGGCACTTAGCGCCATGGCATACGACACCTCGGTAGCCTTGCTATAGAGGCGAGATAAACAATGCGCTTGTCGCCGACCCGGCGGTTGTGACCTTCGTCGTCTGCCCCTCGAAAGGGTGAGGGCCCCGTCGGGTGGTGCATCAGAACAATGGCGGCTCGTCCTGCGTAAACCACGAAGCTAAAACAAAACAGTGTGCAAAGGCAAGCACAATGAACATTCATACAACCAAGTTTGCAAATTTCTTTTCATTCAAAAGGCATAGGTCATTACAAAAAGAGGTTAACCCCCTCTAAACCCGCTCCGGTACACGAGAGACAAAAGGGCGGAGTGGGGACAATTTTTTTTTGACAAAAAAACTAAAAACTAGTGCTGGGTCGTTGGAGGAAGGCGGAGGGTCACACATTGAATCCGGTGGTGCCTCCCCCGCCGAAGCCTTGCCCCTCTTCCTTTGCGCCATCACCGCTCGGAGGGACTCCATCGCCACGTCGCGGCCACGCGGCGCCGAAGACATTGCTTGCTCTCCGTGTTTGCCGCTGGCAAGAAGCAACCTCCACCGTAGATGCCACGGGCACGGAGCGAGCGCCAAGGGCGTCGACATGTTCGCACCCGACCCTCTGTAGGGAAACGAAGGCCGTCGCCCAAGCCGCCTTCACGCAGTGATCGCTATAGGCTCGGGCAGCCGACAAACACACCTCCCCGGCACGGTGAAGGTGCCCCAGGGTAACATCCATTTTCGCCGGGGTGTGCTTTCGGGGTGGCGGCACGGCACCCTCCAGGGACTCCATCGCCTCCCAAGTGGCCCGCACCACGATGTCCGAGAGCTCCTGCTTCCCTTCAATTTCAGCTTTGAGGACGGTACGAACGCCGCAAAGCGCCCGTACTTCCTCTTGTAGGTCGCAACACTCCCCCTCTAGCTTCACAACTCTCGCCTCTAGCCCCTTCGCTCTCTCGGCCAAGGCCGAGCGCTCGGCGCTCAGAGACTCGCTCCGCGCATGCTCTGAGTCGACCCGCCCCTGGATCTCCGCGTAGCCGCGTAGAATGTCCCCCTCGAGCGCGCGGGACATCATCAGGGTCTGCGCGAAGCATACCATTAAAGAAGGGGGAAATAAAAAAAGGGTACGCGTATCCAAGATTACCCTCGCGGCATTAAGCCCGATCAGCGAGCATCTGTGGGTGGGCATGCTCGGAAAAGCAAATCCACCTTGGTAGAGGCGGCAAAGCGAGCAACTTCCTCACAAACAGTCGCCGCCCCGGCCCTTACCTTGAAGTCATTGGTACACAGCGGACCAAGATCCATGGTACTGCCGCGCGAAGCACAAGATGGCGGGCGCCGCTTGGCCCCGAGAATCGAGACCACCTCATTGTCCCTCTTCCCCTTGTCATTCAGGACTGCATAGCATGTAAACGGGTAAGAGGCGAGCAGAAGAATAAAAACACAGGGGGGGAGAGATTGATCGATTGCGTCGTGGCCCGGAGTAGGAGGCACCACCTGGGTGTCCTTAGACCCCCGGCCATACACTTGCGATAGTGTGCCGACCGAAGACTCCTCGAGGGGCAAGCTTGCTATGCCAAACGAGCTCGCCACCCCCTCCGTAGCCTCTGCGATGACCATGGGGAGAAAGGTGCCCACACGAGGAGGCTGGCGAGTCGCTCCTCCGCCCGCGGGACCTGCGCTCTCTTCAAGGGTCGATCCATGACATCTACCCCACGTGGTGGGGCCACCCGCGTCGCCAGCCCCAACGGATCGTAGGGGCATCGCGTCGATCGGCCCCGGGGCATCCAACTCCTCGGGCACATGAGCCCGTTTCTTCTTCCCTTTGTCGGCGTCCGGGCGCTCCGCCAGGCGAAACGCCGGATCCGCGTATGCCCGGTTCAAATGAGGCTCGCGCACCACCAGCTCCCGCTTCACGTGCTCCTCGCTGGTGTAGGGGCCCAGAAGTTGCTTTGTGGCGTGTGCAGCCTCGTCGATGGGCATCACTACAATAACAACAATACACTCGTCAAAAAGAAAGAAAGAAAGAAAGAGGCCAAGAGCTAGCACCTTCGCTGCCCGTTACCACGAGGGAGGGAAGGTCACCCTTCGGGTCACCAAGCTCCACGTTCCAGCCCCCGCGGCCCGTTACCACGAGGGAGGGAAGGTCGCCCTTCGGGTCACCAAGCTCCACGTTCCAGCCCCATGCCAGGGGCCACAATTGGAACATGTAGAATTCTTCCACAAGGTCCCTTGTGGAAAGCCTCCGCGTCGCGTTGAGCAACTGGCGGAGCAGTGCCTCCTCCCGCGATGTGAGCGTGTAACAGCCTAAAAATCCATAAAGGAAAAAATGTGGGATTTTTAAAACTTTTGTGTAGAAACTACTCTTGCACGTCTTGTTTGCCCTTTCAAGTCTTCATTAGACTGCATCCTATTTTCTTTTGGGGACTGCATCATACTTTCTATTTGGAATGTCATTCGGCATTCAATGCCCGTCACTCAAAACTGTCACAACCTCTACACTGTGTTGCCCATACCGTCAACAGCACCAACCACTCTGACCACTCCTCCTGGACAGGCTGTGCGCCTATGTATAGTTGCTCCAAGTCCTTGTTACCTCCTGTTGCTTTTCTTTGCCATTCTAGTGATCGCCTCACTTTCTTCCTCCTCCAAGTGAACTTGAGCTCCCCTCAGGATCAGTGCTCGCTTCAGCCGAGCGCCGTCACCTCGCCGCCTTCGCCGTCGACGTCATCGGGGTCGCCTTTGGCCTCGTACTTCCTCCCCTCCGACCAGAAGACCTCAAGATATCTCTTCAAGACCACCTACCCGCTTCCATGGAGCTGCCCTGAAGATTGAAGACCACCCCCCTTCTTCAAGCCACTACTGGAGCACGGAGTTCTCTCACTGTCACGGTCCACCGTCGTCAGCCTAGCTCCAGCTAGCTCACTTCCCCAGCTCAGTGTCGGTACGTTCCTAATGGTTCGGATACTCCTCATTGTTTGAACTATCCCATTCTTTCCCCAGTGTTTCTCTGGTTCTTTCTTTGGCTCTTCCACTAACTTGTTCGATCATGTTAAAGCAGTCGAACCTTTGCTTCTTTCGATTACTGTTGTGTAGTCGAAGACTTCTTTCATTCGACTACGCACAGTTAAAATCCCTTCGCGCGACCTCCCCCGAGTCATAACCTTTCCGCGACCTCCCCAGGTCATAACCTTTCCGCAACCTCCCCAGGTCATAACCTTTCCGCGACCTCCCCAGGTCATAACCTTCCCACGACCTCCCACTGGACATAGCACTCTTACGACCTCCCCTGGTCTTAACACTCTCACGACCTCCCCCTCTTTTGTCGTGACACTCCTTTGGTCACGACCACCCTCTCGGCCTTTTTGCAAAGACCACCCTCGTGGGCCGCGACCTCCCTTTGGTCACGACCTCCCCATTTATCGTTTTGCCGCGACCTCCCCTTTTTGTCGTTTTGCCGCGACCTCCCCTTTTGTCATTTTCCCCGCGACCTCCACTGGTCACAGTACCTCCACGACCTCCCCTGATCACAGTACCTCCACGACCTCCCCTGGTCACAGTAAACTCCGCGACCTCCCCTGGTCACAGTACCTCCGCGACCTCCCCTGGTCACAGTAAACTCCGTGACCTCCCATTCCAGATACCTCCACGACCTCCACTGGTCACGATAAACTCCATAACCTCACTGGTCAGCAGTACCTCATGACCTCCCACAGGTCACGAGTACCTCCATAACCTCCTCTGGTTCTGATGCGTTCGCGACCTCCTCTGGTCACAGTACCTCCACGACCACCCACTGGGCGTAACACCTCCGCGGCCTCCCCTGGTCACAATACCTACCGGATGTGGGTGTTTCCTTTCATTGAATGCATTTGGATTTATTTGAGTTTATTTGATTATTGATCTCAAATTGAGTTTCTCAGGATTTATTTGACTCTTGGCTATTTCCACGTATATAGAAGCCGAAGCGCCCAAAGAACCTCCGGTTGAGCCAGGACAAGATCAGCAGAACTTCGACCAAGGTGAGTCAACACTTTGATCATATTGAGCCTATCTTTTGCAAATTATGTTGCATTGAATTATGAAATTGCATTGCTATGTTTTATCAAACTATATTGGTCTAGCTCATAGTTAATGCCTTAACAATAATTGTGTATAAATTTCTCATCCTTGAAATTTGGACATTATCCTTGTCACCCTAGACTTAATGGATTACATACTAGCTAATAGGTCTGTATCTAAGTGTCATGCTTAGCCTTGCTTAGATACAATGTCATGCGGGCATTAAACTGCCTGACCAAAATCATTTAAAAACTCTTTGAAAGTGATTTGGGAAAGTCGAGGCTGGGAGCTTGGCTGGTATGTTGGACTAAAGAATATTTTCAAAACAAGGAAAACCTAAAAAATGTTTTCGACTCGGGTGGCTGGAAAGAGTGGCTAGTGCCAGGGGCACGAGAGAATGTTGGTATGTGGATGTACCACCCGAGTCAATTAAGGACCGAATCTTGGAATGACCTCTCATGCAAAAACAGTGCAACCACAAGTCTATAATGGGTATTACCGGCCAACTAATTTGCTCGCCTCGGCGTAGCTCATGGATTGGGTTGAATCTTGGTGGATAGTCGGGGAGAAGCGAAGCCACAGAGGCTGCGGCACAAGAGGGCCTCCGGGGCGTGGCTCAGGGCGGTGGAAACCTTAGTGTAGCGGATGGAGTGTGTCGAGGTTGAGCATTGTAAAGGCCTTGTGGTAATCTCCCCTTGATTTACACGTATAAGGAAACGTATGTATATATCGAGATGATTATCTCTTGTGGGTAAAGTGTGCGAACTCTGCAGAGTAAGAAAACTATCATGATAGCCATGCTCATTGTCAAGAGCGGTGCTGAGAACTTGCTCGATATAGCTTTCATTTTTACAAAATCCATTTTTGATGAAAAAGGGAAGGCTAGGGTGGGACCCCAGGGATTTGAGAAAGGCCTGGTCGGGGACCAGTGGTAAATACGGGATAGCCCGAGCATTGGGTGGATGGAGCCACTCAATGGTATAGGAGGTGGGACCTCCATTAGTACTTTGTAAAATGAAAACTCATTTGGGAAAACAGATTTGTTAAAAACGATAAGTCTCAAGATTTTCTACTACTTATCTATTTCAACCTCAGCTTTGTGCAAATAAAAGAACACTAAAACTTCCTTTGACTAGCCTTGCATCTATATGAATTGCATTGTGTGTTGGCTCGCGAGTACGGTTGTGTACTCAGGCTCGTCCAATATAATCTTTTCAGACCGAAGCGATCAAGACCCCTATGACTACTACTACCACTTGGAGGTGGCTCCAAAAGATGATGAAGCTTAGGCCGGGACCCCCAGTCGCTTGCTCGTGGGCAGAGTGAATGGATCCACCACGACTTGTTTTGCTTCTGCACTTATCTGTTATTTCTGTACTCTGACTCTTGTAAGATTTCTATTTCATGGCTCTTTTGTAAAATAATTGGCTGCACGGCCGGTATGTATAAATATATATGTTAAGTTGTGTATTGGTATTTACTCAATTGTTCATCTGAGCACTTGTCCCCTGAGCACTAGTCGCACCGCAGAAACGAACCATACCAGAGTGTAGTCATACCACTCAGGACCTTCTCAAGACCTCCTATACTCTCTACAGTGTTCCTCAGGACCTCCCCAGGACGTCTCTATAGTACCCCTCAGGACCTCCCCAAGACGTCTCTGCAGTATTCCTCAGGACCTCCCCAAGACCACTATAAGACTTCCTCAGGACCTCTTCAAGACTTCCCAGGATGTCCTCGGGACGACTCCAGGACCTCCTCAGGGTTCCTACAGGACATCTCTGCGACCTTGGAGACCTCTTCAAGACCTCAGAATTCCTTTTTCGACCAAGTTTGGTCGCAAATATGGACCTGACCGTAGGACTGCTTTAGCTTATTTTGTTATGGAAATGGTCCAAGAATGTATCTGTGTGTGCTATCTACTGATCCAGAGAATAGCACAGTTGACACAGAGGATTCCAAATCCCACAAATTTGGGGTCCGACAGAGCGCAATCTCTGGGGCAGCAGTGGGTTGGATAGGCCCTCCGCCCGATCGGAGACCATCATCCGCGGGGGACTTGTGGTAGAACCATCTTGGTCAGTAGGTCTCATCGATTCTGGCGCCCGGGCCGCAGCGTACCTTAAGCGCGACCTTCATTGAAATTTGACACTGCCATAGTTCAGCGTCTCGCCGGTATTCTTCTTCTTATTCGGCTGGCATCGCCTGTTGTGGAGATACGTGAAGAGACGCCCCTTCCTGCTCATCCCCGCGGAGTGCATCACCCACTCGAAGATGCCAAGCTTGACGAGGGAGTTGGGCGTCAATTGCGCCAACTCCACCCGGTACAGCTGGAGCACCCGGGCCACTAGGTCCACGCAGTGGAAGCGAAGACCAGCGTCAAAAAAGGCGACAAAACCACCACCTCGTCCTTTCGGGCCGCCGGCACTGTCTCCGTCCCCGGGATCCCCACCTACGCGAGGTACCCTAGCTTCCCCTCATCCTTCAACGCCTGGGGCACCCGCGGCGTCACGGTTGAGTGACCGAGCTCGTCAGTGTACACCACGACGCCGCCACCATCCTTGCTCCGCCTCGTCATATCGAGACCCGGAGGACTCAAAGGTTGAGCGCCAGAGCTCAGCGTCCTCGCAAAAACAACGTGAGGCTTAGAAAAAAAGAGGCTAGGGTTTGCAATAGCGAGAATGAAGGTCGGGCGGGGGAGGGGGGGGGTGACCCCCTATTTATACACACATCAGGCCCACAACGAGACATAGCAGGGGAGCCAAAGAGCCACGGGTCACCCATGAGGTGACACGTGCTGCTTAAACAGGATACCCAACCAACACCATTATGGCGCACAAGGCCCAACCAACGCACGCACCATTCAAGGAGGCGCCAGCCGACGGCATTAAAGCGCGCAGCAGCCGACGACGTCGCGCGATACCCAAAGGGGCGCCATCAATACCAACACGCCATCATATCCGGGAGGGCGACCCACACGCCGAGGGAGAACACAAGGATACGCATGCTTCGCCAGGCTGAAGGGGACGGTGTGTCTGGACCCTTCGGGAAAAGGGCGTGGTTTCAGCCATGACGAAGCAGGACCTCGACGACGAGGGGTTTGTCGTAGGGGCGGCCCCACCGCCCCGATCGATCGAAGGCGCGGGCCTCCGCAAAACCCTCGACCAAAGCGCGAAGGGTCCCTCCCAAGGGCATCAGGCGTACCTTCGGGGAGTCTCCGGAGAAGGCGCGAAGGCCCCGAAGGGTCGCCGAGCCGCTCCGAGCCCAGGAATTTGGAGTCCCTGGGGCCACCTCGGGGGAGCCAAAGGGTGTTTGGGGCTCCTCGGCCCGAGGACACCCCGCACGCTGCGAACGGCATAAGGACTCCGGTGGACCAAGCGTACCAACCAGGTGGACCAAAGCCAGGAGGGTCCACCGTGAGCCAAAGGCTATGCATAGGGGTAGGAAAAGTCCCTGCAACCCCTACGGGCATAGGACCTTTTTAGGGGTAGATCTGTAATCTCATGTACCTTGTCGGAAGGCTATAAATAGCCACCTTCCCCCATGTAATAACTCGGACTTAGTTTTTCGAGCAATTAATACACACTTACTTCCTGACAACCGACCCCCTCTCCGAGGATCCCTCGGTCCCTCGTGTAGACACCGGAGGTTCCCTTTTTCTACTATACTACACTGCATAACCATATATCTAAAACTATCTAATCCATTCAGTTACAAAAAAATACTTACAAGGTGGGTGACCGGACGGACAGCGCTTCTCTAGCTCCTCTCCTTTCCCTCCCGTCTTTCTCTTTTTTCGGAATAAAAGTGAGTTTCGGCTGAATTTTTGGGCCTTTTACAGGGGAGATTGTGTCGCCATTCCAAATGGCGACAGGAAGCCACAAGGTTTCTATCACCATTTGGAATGGCGATTTGCCTAAATTTTAGGCTAATCGTCATTTGGAATGGTGACATAGACATTTAATATAGTTTGGTGGGCGACAGGACTCTTGTCGACAATCCAAATGGCGATAGGCTAATGTTGCCAGTTCAAACGGTGATAGAGCCTATTTCTATAATTTTATTAAATGGACATTTATTTCTATAATTCTGTTTAAAAATGTATTATTTTAAAAAAATCCAATTATGAGGATGGTAATATGAACAAAGGAAATTTTCTTTTGAAAAAAACATATACAAAGGAAAGAACGGAGTAACATATACCTGTACAATGGCCACCTCCAGCAAAATTCCATGCATCCCAATAGCATAGGCAGAGATCACCATTAAGGCTGGTCCTAGAAAAAACCTGATGCCTAGCGATAGTAGCATCTTTTTAGTTCCACAGGCTATAATTTTACTTTGTAGAGCGGTGAAAAGGCCTGCAATAGTAGTTAGGAGTTACGATTACATAATTGGTTTTTGAAAACTTTATCTACATATGCTAGTTTTAGCCTTGCCGATGTAATTCACACCTTATGGAGTTGCTGACAGCCAACGGTAACTGTATTTTCCACCTGCAGGATATGTTACGCAGTTGCATGAGATAACTGCTGCATTCCAGTTTGAAACTGTAAATACGATTCATATAAACCCAGGTTCACACCTGAAGCTAATCAGTGCCCAAATTAAACCGATCAGGCATGCGTACATGTTGGGATTCATCACTAGCTTCTTACCAACGACCAACAAAAAGCGAAAAGCTCTAGAACATCTTGCTGATACACCTTTTGCCCGGTTCTCTTCATATCTTTGATGTGTATGTCCTTGAGTACCTGATTCTGCCTCTATTTTGAAACATGACATGGGATAAAAACTGTTCAACTAATTCCATCAACAAGGTAAATCTCAGAAGAGAAGTTGAAGTTGCTTTCTGTAGATGTGTATATGAAAACTTCAAAATATACTTTAACCGTGCGATAATTCAGAGAAGTTCATGTGCATTGTTTCAGACAAATCTATTGCATAAAACATGAGCTGCATTACAGTAGACAAACCTCAAGTAAATGCTGCTAATAAATCACTGGACAGTCACTGTTTTAGTCATATGCATTACTTAAATTACTCTTTTTTTTATTTCTGAAATGTAAATGATACTAGAGGTCCCTAGAAAATAATTGCAACGTTAACAGTGTATTTTTATGAAGGACGGTTCGGTTCCTGTGTTGTATCGTATTATGGACGTTACTGCAGGTAAAGAGAGAAATGATGCAAGTAAACAGTATTTCACTTTAATGGTAAACATTTATTTTTGTATGAGATGGAGAATACTAGCTGTGTTCACTTTGCTTAGTGATAGTGTCTTTAGAAGAATACAATTGCCTAATAGAACATCCATTAGATTGTATCATGCTACCATCATAGCATGGTTATTTTTATTCACATGGCACTTAGCAACACCACTTTGGTGGGCTACTTGGCTTCCTTGCTTTGGAATAATAAGATCTATAAAATCTGTAGGGGCAAATATTGAGTAGTAATTTGCTTAATTTTGCCAACTATATTAATATTATTAACACACACACACACACACACACACAAGGAAATGAATATGGGAAGAAATATGGATGGCACTATGAAAGGATGCTCAAATACTTGTTCACCAGTTGCAATATTTTTATTTCATACTGTAGTCAGGATATCTTGCATTTTTAATCTTGAATAAAAACGTAAATGCTTTTAAGCAATTGATGCTGTACATAGGAAACGACTTCAAATCTCATTCTTAATAGATTCAGTGAGTTCTGGTTCTTACCTGCAATTTCAGATGATGTCGTGGTAGCAATTCCTTTAGCAGCCCGAAGTTCAAACAGAAACAGAAGAAGTGTGTACCAAATTAGGCTCTGTAGGACAACTATCTGACTTATCAGATTGACAGCTTCATCACCATACATTCCTTTCAGCAATGGGATACCAACAATCAGTGTATTGGGCAGTGTTGATAAAGAAAAACCTGTAATCAACCAATCAAACTTCTCCACACAACATGCTTTAGAAACGACTGCAAATCCCAGCAAGGCAAGTGACTTCTGTAGGATGTCTGAGAATACGAGCTTGATGTTCATGTCGTAAGGATTGTTTGTAGAAATGATCTGGAAAGAGAGCAGAGGGATGGAAAACTTCGCCACGAACTTGTTGATCCCAGAGCACTGCTCCGGGGTGAATAACTTCCACCATTTTATGGATAGGTAGGCCAGTATCATAGCTACATACAATGGCACTGTCCCTTCAAGAACATGGTAGATGGTTATCGAAGAGATCATAATGGAGGAGCCTGAAGAGCACTCCAAATCTCCTGCCCAATTGGGATCTGGAAAGTTTTTGAGCGCACTGTAGCTGTATTATATAGACCATAGGCAGAAGCCAGGTTTTGGGCAAACTTTTCCATGCAGGTTTTAGCTTTAGCAGAGTCTTTGGAATTGTCGAAATTGCCCATGCTGGATAAATGGCAGTTGCAATGCCATTCTTTATAGAGTGAACATCTGAACCTACGTGTGCAGGACTCCTCTTTGTTAATAATGATAGCGAATTGACCATGCTTATGTCTAATTCTAAAGAAGTAAAATGACTACTTGGACTAAATTCTTTCTTCATCCCTATTCATCTTTTTCAACCTGCTAAAAGTCCCTTAGTATTTGTTTTCTTTGTCTGCTTAACTATAATAATGGTAAAAGAGCAATCCAGAATATTTGCTAAGTGTATAGCCTTTTGACATTCTTCCCTTTATCTTGTTGTCTCAAGTGGGCCTCTACATTTGGTCATGTTAATGATTCGAATGAAAAATCAGACATATACTTGATGAACCTTTTAATCTTTCTAGTGATCTAGAGTTAGAACTGCATAAAAGAGGCTCTGTGATGTTTTGCTGCTCTCCTTAAGGTTTTTAGGTCAAAGAAACTGTTTTATCTGACTTTTTTATAAAGGTATCTGTCACATTGTCGGTCTTTACTCATATCACTCTCAAAGATGTCTCAAATGAAGTGTGAAATCAGGCCGTGTTTAATGGGTTGTGTTTCTCCTCTACAGCCAATTAGTTTACCCGTGATTTGTTAGTATGAGACATTACACATCATGCTAAGCAGTAAAATGACCAAGGCATGTGCTCAAACAGTTTAAAGGCAGAATAGCATTTCTTTCTCCTCTTTTTGTTTCTGGTCAGCAGAACAAGACTTTGGAAAAAGAAATTGGGTGACAATTCCAGCAAATGATACAGAAGCTTTGGCATAGCTTGTCGGTTTGGTGTTTCACTGATCGTCAGCGTTAAATTCTTCTAGCAGCATGGTGGTGCACACTTGGCCATGAACAGCACTAACTTGAATTTATGTTTCGACACATGACAATGTTTTACTTGTCTGCTCATTTCTTTCCAGACTGTATGGCGATCTTTCTGCTAGTAATTACCTACTGTTTACTTGCACTGATCTTACATTCAGTTATTTTGACATCCTACTGTCCAAAATACGACGCATTCTCATTCAGAGTGCAATGATGGGCTTATTTCTTGAAAGTATGCTGCTCAAAAGATGAGCTTGTTTTTTGTCCTTTCAGGTTTCCTGTCATTTTCTGAGGAAAAGAATTTGCTCCAGCTCCTGCAATGTACCATTCCTACAAAGCTGATAGGTAGAAGGCAAGAATAAAGAAGTTAATTGTGGAGGAAGCAACGAAGATATGTACATGTACAGTTCACCAGATTTGCCATGTTTCTCCATTTGTAGCTAAAGGGCGGAATGAGTGCTTCGGTGAAACTTGCTTTAAGACCATGGCATTTTACCCATAAATAGCAATAGTGCATCTTCTTTGCTAAATGTCTTCCATTTACTTCTCTTTATGCTCTTCATCAGCTGTTCTCTGTGAAGAAATTGTAGTTGGCAACCCTTGCAAGCTAGCAGGTGGCCACTCTGATGTTGATCTTGCAGAGTGCCCCAGGTTGCCTCCTTTTATCATTTTTTTTTGACGAATGCCTCCTTTTATCTTTACCACCGCTCATCTTATCTCTTCTATGCATGGATCAAATTCAAGTCTTCAGCTAAGATGCTTGTAATTGTAAAAGGGGTCTCTCAAAAGAAAGATTCTTGTAAAGGGGGGCAATATAGTTTGTACAGTATCTCATTGTTTAAATTATTCGGGAAAGGCTGAGGACTGAGGTCCCGTTATGAATTCTACAGTTTTCCAAGATTCTGTTTTTCTGTATTTTTATGATTGCTATTTGGATTAGAACATAGTAGTATGTTTACTGTACTATACTGTTTGGTTCGGAGATGCTCTTCAAGTAGATTAAGTGATTAACCCAACAAGAAAACATCTGTGTCGGACTTTTGTTAGTTTTACATATGCCCTGGGCATGTTGTTGGCACTTTGACAGCCCTTACAAGTTTTCAGGTAACCATTCTGATATTGATCTTGCAGGGTCCCAGAGGGTATCTCCTTTGGCTTTAATTATACGCCCTCTACTTTGCATGTCTGTAAACTTGGTCCCTTCCAGGAGGTTTGTAAAAAAGGCACAATCTACAGGTCAAGGCGTGCCGCTACTCGCGATTCACAATGCGAAATGTACAGGCTCCGCGGAGTCTTGTCTGATTCGTCAAGAAAACACAGGAAAGGCCATGCACCAAGTTCATAACTTCATATACACCGTCCCGAGGTTGTCAAAATCATTCATGACATCTTAACACTGTCAATGCGTGAACTTCATTATACATTTGAACATTTTGAACCCAGAAGTTTGACATCAACTAAAGTCAAACATAGTTGTTCTTTTAGCAAATTTTACACAATTAAGTACGAAACCCGTTGCATCTTTCTGATAACAACAACAACAACAACAAAGCAGGAACCGACGAACACATCTACTACAAACGCAAGGTCTGACGAGGACAATCCAATTCGACCGCCTGAGACCAACGAGGCTAAACAATTACTCGTAAGAATACTTTGCTACACGATATTGTAACAGCTCCGATTTTCGGGACCGTTAAACTTTTCACAACCGTCTAGGATGTGCAGTTGTGAAGTAAATAGTATTGCAAGCAAGCATCCGATTACAACAAAAATCAGACTTTTATTACATAAGAGTAAGGCTTAACAGCCAGTTTTAACCTGACGCGGGCATCCAAACCCAAAGTTAATATCACATAATAAAAGAACTTCAAACCACAGGCACGCTTGAGCACGGTCGAGACTTAATAACAATATTTTCTGCCATCCGTGGGTCACCAAGATCCTGCTCAATATGATCCTCTGCATTTTCCCAGGTTTCCTCTGTAGATGTTTTACAGATATTGCAAGAATGAGTACTACTACCGTACTCAACAAGTCACATGGAAATCCTAATTAATTACAAGCTAGGATTATCAAAGGAATGATTTTACCATAACAGACATACATGGATGCATTTGGTATTTAAAGCAGATTATCTTTAAAACAGTAAAACGATAATAAATAATAACATCAGGGGTTTCTCAACAATTGCACAAACCAACTTAATATCTCAAAAACTCTACTTATGCTTCTGTATTGGAATCACCCATTAACACAGCTTCATTAACCGGAAGCACGACGTATTCGAATACCTTTAATTATACACTCTGCGAGTTGCCCAACTTTATCCACAAGATATCTCAAACTCGTCTTGTCATGCAATATCTGAGCAACACGATAGCGTCTTGTTGAGTTGAGATAACAAGACTGCTTCCTTCGCTTAACCTTTCTAGCTTCTACGGTAAGTCCATCTTGTTGTGTAGACCGGTGAGTGTCCTTGAGCCCACTCTGTCCCACCTGTTTCATGTTGCTCTATCACATCAGAGCACACGTCTTTCCTGTAGATATTCAATCGAGAGAGCAGTAACTAAGTCAGGGAGGAATGGCCACACCAGTGGTTGAGCGATTTGTGTGTCTGCTACTTTGGCACAAGGTTCTTGTCCTTACTTGTCTCTAGTGGGGAAATGGACTGACAACCAACTCGTGGTTTTCCACCTTCTTGGCCCCACCTTCGACTCACTTTTAACACAAGTCTATTGGGTTGTCCAACTTCCTG
The DNA here is from genome assembly GCA_036346405.1 of Phyllostachys edulis. NCBI lineage: Eukaryota > Viridiplantae > Streptophyta > Magnoliopsida > Poales > Poaceae > Phyllostachys > Phyllostachys edulis. Next base: position 41,025,506 of record CM070546.1, on the reverse strand, counting down.
GACACAACCCTCAACTTTCCTCCAAAACCATTGACGAACAACCAATACTCTTTTGATGATTTTATAAACACAAATGACAAAGCTAATTATATAGCGAATATTTTATGTGAACTTATCAAGGTGAATATAGTCTACAGGTGCTAGGTGGGTTTGTATGTGAGGTAATGGGATTTATCTATTTATCATGGCATTCAAAAGTATTATTTGAATATTAAAGTAATTGACACAAATACAATAATGAAAGTAATAATAAATATATGAATTATAGGCTCAAAATGATCAAGGAGTGCGACTTGCCTCCTTGCACAAATTCTTCTAGATACTGGTCTTGTCCGGTGTCTTCTGGAGTCTAGTTGTCGAAGTCGTGACCTAATGCGAAACAAAATAAAATAAACCAAATAAAATCCGGCTCGGCAAGGAATGAGCTGTAACGTCCCAAGTTTTTCCTGAGTTTCTGAGTTTTCAAAAATAAAAAGAACCATTCAGTTTTATTGAAGTCCTAAAGCTTAACTTGAGATTTTGGAATTTAAGGTGTTTAAAATGACTAAATCCAGCTCCAATTAATTTGAGTTTGGTTCCTTTGGAGTTGTTAGAATTCTTTGGTGTTGTTTTCCCCTTCTTTGTTTGTTCCTTTCTCCCCACGCAGCTAGCTCCGCGCCTCCTTTCCTTACGAATCGTCCGTTCTGTGCTGGACGGCCCGATCCTGTTGGACGTTCGGCTAGTCCGAACATTCCCTTCATTTTGAACCGTCAGATCTGTGTTGAACAGCCCGATCTGGTTGGCGCGTTCAACCGGTTCGAACGTTCACCTCTTTTTTAACCGCCCGATCAAAATCGGACGGCCCCGCTTTGCCGCGCCTTTCTTTAAACCCCTTCTCGTTGGATCTCCCTTTTGGTTTAGACCTCCCCAATGGTCCGAGAGCTGGTCTTTTTGCAAAGACCACCATCTTGGTCTTCTTGCAAACACCACCTTCTTTGGTCACGACCTTCCTTTAGGCCGTGACCACCTCTTTGTGCCACAACCTCCCCTTGGGCCGCGACCACCCTCCTAATCTTTTTGCAAAGACCACCCTCTTAGTCTTTTTGCAAAGACCACCTTCTTTGGTCATGACCTCCCTTTAGGCCGCGACCACCTCTTTGTGCAACAACCTCCCCTTGGTCACGTGACATCCCTTGGGTCACGACCTTCTCTTTTGTCGTTTTGTAGCGACCTCCTCTTTTGTCGTCTTGTCGCGACCACCCTCTTGGGCCGTGATCTCCTCTTTGGTCACGACCTCATGTTTCGGTCATGACCTCCCTTTTGACTAGCCCCACCTGTCAGTCTTGCTCACCTTCTTCTCCCGCTCATCGCGGCGCTGCCTCGTCGGAGACCTCACGCATTAAATGTCGTTGTATCGCATTAAATGCTGCCGTCTCCGCAATACCCGTTGTCCCCAAGCAGCTCTCTGCGCACGTTCATGCCATACTCTGTCCTGTCACCACCTACCCTTGATCTCATGTGCTTAAGAGTTTCTCAACTACTCATCCCGTCCTCCTGACTATCAAAGCCTGAGCAACCCTCTTTTATCTCCTTTAGCCTTCCCCAACTTTCTTGCTCTGCTCAGGACCTCCTCCTCAGGACCTCCTTCGACCTCTCCCTCTCAGTTGAACCTCCTCCCGAGAGCCATTTTTAATTATGTGCCTTTCTTTTGGTTCTTGTTTGGTAGTTTTGGTTTTTATTTGAATTCGTTGTATTTATTTGGTTCTTTTTGCTCGTGTAGATTCTGATCTCTCAGAAGAGTTTCTGGACCCGGCGACCTCTACAGAAGACCCCTAGCTCTTCATCGAAGGCAAGTCGTAGACCTTTGATCATGTTGAACCTAGTTTGCAAAAAATACTTTGTTTTGTATCAACATGCATGGCTGTTTGTATAAAAATGGTTTGGGAATTAGCTAATCACCTACTTGGCAATATGACCCCTTTGAATACTGGTGTTCTACATGTTGACATGTACTCTTTGGACCACCATGGGATGGGTAACCTTAGTTGGACCTCTTTGTGATAACCAATATGTGTGCGTACTCTTGCTTAGACTTGCTTAGTTATGCATTGTCTCGATCACCTGTCGCAAAGATGTTAAATTTGACTAAGAGATTATGGAATTTGTGGCACGTATTTGTCTTGGCATGTGTTGTCTTGCAAGCGTTGCCGCTGGCTTGTGTGGCCCCTAATAAAATTTGTTGTGCCATGACCAGGGTGGTCATTTGGCCGGGTTGAACCCAAAAATATTTTGCTCGGGCGAGCGATTGTGCAGTAAAGGGGGTGCAGGAAGCACATTGGGATGAGGAGGTCTCGCCTGAGCACCCACTAAGAACTTTACCTTGTAAGAGTTTGATCCATGCCATATCGTGCAACCACATGTCCAGGATGGGGTGGACCTGGCCAACTAATTGGCAATGCTTTGATTCGGTTCCGTTTTGGTGGAAGTGTGGAAGGACCTGGGTTTACGCCCACACTTGGCACAAGAGGGGGCCAGTAAGGCGAAACCTTAACGAGCGGAACCGAGTCAAAGTAGAACCTTGTAAAGGCCTTGTCACGTGCTCTAGCCTGCTTACCCAAGGTAGTGAGCAGGGGCATCGACGGGTGCCAAACAAACTAGAGAATTCGGGTCTTGTGGGTAAAGTTGTACAACCTCTATAGAGTGTAAATCTATTCAAATAGCTGTGTCCCTGGTTATGGACATGCCTGGTGATTTCACGCAAGGGGTAGATCTTTCTAAAACCTGTTGGTCTTGGTTGGTTTCGAGTGGTTTAGCTCACGACCAGGGTGGTCGTGAGAGGTCTGGGGCTTGGCCAGGGTGGTCATGAGCTGTTTTCAAAAGAAAACTTGTTACTTATGTGCTAATCTTTCAACTGGTGCCTTGCAATCTACTTATTGTATTTCTTGTCGATCCTGTTTTCTGCAAAGTAACCATAAAGCTAACCTTGTTGAGCCTTGCATCAATATTATATGCATGCAATTCCCTATGGCTTGCTGAGTATATTCAAAAGTACTCATGGCTTGTGCCCTCTGGTTGATCAGCAGTTGATGAAGACCTCCCAGGGAGCTCTGACCTCTTCGAAGAGGAGGTCTTTGAAGACCTCCCGTGCTAGGACGTCCTCCACTCGATTGCCTGTGGGCAGGTCGTGTGGCTTCCACGTGTTCTTTTGCTTTTCCCGCTATGTTGTAGCCCTACGTGGCAGGTCTCTGGAAAAAGCTTGACCATAAGGTCTTTTGTTCTTATTGTTGTTAATTTGTCTACTCCATCTTTATTTTGTTGTATGGCTGTGATCACATCGTTATTGAACTGTGCGGGCTAGCGATTGATCGTGGGACTAGTCCAGTTTGCATAGGAGGTCCCGGGGGTTGTTACCCGGGGCGTGACATGAGCTGGGAACAACATACAAGTACAGAAATTCAAAAAAGAATCACAAAGAAAGGTGGTGTGGTGGATAGGATTTATTTGCTGTTTAATTTGGCTGAATGGAGTTGAGAAATGGGTTCACGGGCTCGAAACGGTCGAAATGAGTATATAATATCGATTTAGGGTTCTGGGGTGACAAGTGCCGGATAATGAATAGTACTATTTTACTATTCATGGATGAAAATGGATCAGTGAACAGTAACAAGAAATACTGTTTTGAGTTAACGAACAGTGTGTTTCAGATTAAGAACAGTAATCAGGGTTTATTTTTCCTAATCACGAACATCGATTCATTTTTACTGTGCAATGAATAGTGAAAGACCACATTTGGAATAGTATTGGGCTGAGCCCAAGACGTGTAGGGCCCACAGCCTAAAAGGCCGAACCTTTTAAGGCCCAATATTGGCTGCTGGCTTAAGCATGACCAAAACGGCGTGTGCCCGAGCCAAGAGGGAGGAGGTCGGCGGCACTCGCGGTGGCTCCGGCGATCGCTGGCGGCGAGGAATGGTGCGGTTGGCACCAGTGAGGTATGGAGATTCCATTTTTAGGTTTGGATGGGGTTGAGGGGGTTCGATGATGGGGCAGCGGCGGTAGAGGCACAACGCTGAGGCAGGGGAGAGGCGCGGCGGCGCTCCGGTGAGACTCTGGCCAAAGTGATGGGTGATGAAGCATCAGTGGGGCAAGGTGAGTTCATAGGAGGTGTCAGTGGAGCTTGGGGTGCAGTGAGGCGGCTTGGCGGTGGTGGCCGTGAGAAGAGTGGCAGAGAGAGGTGATGTCGGCGAGGTTCCGGCGAGGTTTGGGGTAGGGAAAGGTGGGGGATGAGAGCGGGGTGGCGAGAGGGAGCCACTACCGGAGTGGGGGTGGGGAGGGGAGGTAAGGGGATGGCAAATTACCTCGCGGGCTCGTCGGTGACGAAGAGGGTGGCGACGGGGAAACCCGAATTGGGCCGGCTTTGGAGAAGATGAATTAGAGGGGAGGTGGTGTGGTTGGAGGTGAGAATGAAGGTGAGCTGGGGGTGGCTTTTATAGGGCGAGGAGAGGCGGTGGAAGTAGGAAGGCGGTCTTGGCGATGGTGGCGACATGTCTGCCGGGAGCGGTTAAGGCGGCCAGAGAGGTAAGGTGGTAGGGTGAGGTGGCGCGGTGAAGGCGGTGGAAGGTTCTGGCAGAGGCGAGGTGGCGCGGGAGGTGGCGGCTGACGACAACAGAGGAGGAGGCGGTGGCGTAGGGGCGGTGACGTGCAGGAGGAAGAAGAGGGTGGCGCCCAGGGAGAATTGCGCCACCGGGAGGGGAAAACGGAAAAGTTGAAAGAGGAAAGCGGATTGGGGAGAAAAACATTTGAATTGGGAAAGTTTTTGAATTCAAACCAAAAAGCTTCAAAAAATTTGAAAACCTAAAATTTTGGGTTGTTTCAGATATCATCGGAGGCTCCTACTATGTGATAAGCCGAGCCTAGCTCATCGACCACTCGACCTCACAGTCATGGTACTCGTGAATAAGGCACACGCATATTACGGGATGCCAGCAATGTGCAGCCCGGCCACGAGATGGACAGCGACAGCTGCCACAGAACGACGTGGCTGGTCGATGGGTCGAGGAAGACGACGGCGACGCCCAAAGCAGCAAAGGAGAAGAGAATGCCATGCAAAGCACGAGGAGGACCGAGACGGCCATCATCCATTGGTCACAACGAGCAGGCGATGCCGGGAGTGTAAATAGTGATATAGAGAGGAAGATTGTATTGCTTCACATAGCCCCAACGTCTGGTGTTGCCTTCACTTATTTTGCCGGACAATAAATAGTGTCCGATTCGTATACAATACAACCGATCTCTAGTCAAGCATGGATACAACTTTTAAACATGTTGTACACGGAGAGTATCTGTACATGGGAAGGATTCTATTCTAAGGAAGGCTCAAATACGTATTAGAATATATCTCTTAACACTCCCCCTCAATCAAAACCATATTTAAGGTTGAGATTGTGCTTCAGATTCTCAAATGGACGAATTGCTAAAGCTTTAGTGAAAATATGAACAATTTGATCCTGAGAAGGTATGAATCGTATGTCGAGAACTTTGCGTGCAACTCTTTCTCTTACAAAGTGAAAATCAACTTCGATGTGCTTTGTTTGGGCATGAAACACTGGATTTGCAGACAAATACGTGGCTCCTAGATTATCAGACCATAAACATGTTGCTCGGGGTTGAAACACACCAAGTTCTCCAAGCACAGATTGAATCCAAACAATTTCAGCTATTGCATTTAAAAGAGCCTTGTATTCAGCTTCCGTATTTGACCTAGAAATTGTCGGTTGCTTCCGTGCACTCCATCATATAAGATTTGAGCCAAAGAAGACAACAAATCCTCCTGTAGATCTTTGATCATCAGGACATCCTGCCCAATCTACATCTGAAAAAGCACTCACCAAAGTAGAGCTAGATTTGCGTACTCGAAGGCAAACCAAAGAGAAAAACTTCAAGTATCACAGAATCCTTTTCACCGCAGTCCAATCTGGACGTGTCAATGTTAAGTATTGAAGTGCACCAACAATGCTTCGATATTTGGAAGCATCTAAAGTCTCTATTGCTTCTCCATCTGTCACTGAAAGCTTCTCGGTTGTGGCCATAGGTGTTGAGACTGGTTTGCACTTTGTCATACATGATCGATCAAGAAGATATGAAATGTATTTGGATGGTGATAGTGCTAAACTATCAACCACCTGTTTTACCTCAATTCCCAGAAAGAAGTGTAATTCTCCAAGATCTTTCAGTTCAAATTTTGACTGCAAGTCTTGAAATAGCTTGAGAATGGCTTAACTAGAAGAGCTTGTTACTATGATATCATCAACATAAATTAACATATAAATCACTATACCTTCATGATTATATATGAATAATGATGTATCTGCTCTTGAAGGTATAAACCCTAATTCTTGTAACTTAGAGCTCAACCTGGAATACCATGCTCTTGGCGTCTGTTTCAAACCATATAACCATATAATGCCTTGTCAAGCTTACATATATGTTCCAGACATGCTTTGTCTTCATATCCCCGTGGCTATTTCATATATACACCTCCTCTTCTAGAATGCCATGTAAGAACACATTTTGAACATCAATCTGTCTCAAGCTCTACTCGAGATACTACTATTGATAGAATAAGGCGAATAGTAGCAGCCTTCACCACAGGACTAAAGGTATCTTCATAATCAATTCTATACCTTTGTTTGAATCCTTTCGCCACTAACCTTGCTTTATATCTGTCAATGCTCCCATCTGCTCTGTGCTTAGCTGCGGTGCCCCGTGTCATTACCCCGGAGGGTAATCACACTTAAGCATAAAGATTACTATTTGTCTGCCCGGTTGGACACCGCTTCGACAAATAATAAGCCTTACTAGAGTTAACGCAGTAGAACAATAAGATAGAAACTGTACTTTTCATTACAGTGAGCCATGCAAGGCTATAGTCTTACAAGTATTTAATTTACAACTGCAAAATGGGACGAAGTCCCCTCACTTGCCTGCCCTGCTCCACTGATCGCCTATTCGTCCCACTCGCCGAATGAGGTGTCCACGTCGCCCTGCTCCTCGTAGTCTGTGCCCTTGCCTCCTGCGGCCTCCTCGGTACCTGTGTGTCCTTCATCCCACTCGGGATAGTTTCCGGCTGGATTAGGATCTAACAAAAGAGAATAATAGCAAGATTGAGTACTAGTATACTCAGCAAGCATTAATAGCAAAAATGCACTATATGACTCATCTATGTTCGTTATTACATTTTCTAGTTCATCTCTTTTTCTGAAAATAAATAACTCATCAAAACTTTAGGTGGCAAGTTTTAATACTGAAAAAACTACTTGTCACTCGGAGAGAAGATAGACCCCTAGCGGTTCCCGTAGACTCCAATCCAGGAGACAAGCATGAATTCATGATTTTATATAGCACTGCGCAGGCTTGTACCACTTTACCCATAGCTATTTTGAGCTCTCTCTGAGCTAGGTCCCCTGCATTTCCTTTGATGCGGGTTCGAGTTCTGAATATAGAATGTTTTCAAGGTTACATGATTAAGTCTCCACCCATTACTTTCCGTCGGTGCTGACCTCATCATCCACCGAATTCCTGTAATGTTGGTTGGTCCGGACTCCCCACACCCAACACTTCACCTTAATGCTATAGCGCCTTCGATCCCCCTCTTCCGGGTTCCTCCATCACACTCACATGTATTACTTATCCGATGTGGAGAGTATAATGATGTAACAAAGTAGCATTTTCTGCCCGCCGAAACAGGAAAATGGTTGGCACTTAAATATGACATCTGATCTGGATGAGAGTTTTGTTGGTCCTTATATATTACCCATATGCAAAGGATCCCACCTCCTTCCCTCTTCCCTCATCTCTTCTCTTTTCTCTTTTCCTACCCAGGGCCCCCTTTACCATCCTAATAATCCTCTTTTCTTATCTCTTTTCTCATTTCTCATCTCTTTCATCTTTTCTCTTTTATCCGATTTGGTTTTGATACATAGTTTTGATGCATGTATATATATTATACAACAATATATAGTTTACATTTAATATAACTATATTGATGTTCAAGAGGTAAGCTTGCCTTCGGAATTGTAGAAAAGATCGGCGTCGACGAAATCGGTGTCAGCTACTCCTGCATGTGTTGGTTTGTCTGCTGCAATTATATGACAACACGAATAATAAATAAATAAGTAAATACTTAGTGATGTTTGGATGCTACTAGGCGTACAATAATTAGTCGATTTTCTTTGTCAGCATATTTTAATTTAATAACATCTTTCAGATCACCGTTAGGTTAGCACTCTCCAACTATGGTTGTTTTACGGTCTACTAGCCCTGGAATCATTGGTCGCCTATATTCGGGTTTAATCGGGCAAAAACGAAGTACTAAATGTACCCGCATGCAAGTAGGTCTATTTTAATTTTTATGCGCGCAAATATGCCTAATTGATTTTAGGCTGGTGTTGCTTAATTTAATTACTTTATCTCGCTTAAATTATTTTCTAACGCCTCAAATAATTAGTCTAATTTAATAAGTTCTATTTGTGATTAATTTAGTTATAACGTCTCTAATTAATTTACGCATTTTTCCTACTTTTATTTTCTACCGGTCTAGTGTACGACTATTTATCCGTACACGGCTTATTTCAAATGTATTAGGTTCAACACATATTATTATTGGCGTTTAATTCTACTGCTAAATCTGCTATCAATAATCCCTACTAGAAATTACCTCTTTACCCTTTTTATCTAAATCCTAATTTCCTAATCTCCCTCACCTAATCCCTTCCCTAATCTCCTTTTCTCTCCACCCTATCTCCTCCCAACCGAAATCCCCCAAGCTCTCATCTTCCTCCCTATTGCCAAATTCTTCATTTCCTCTCCCCTCTAGTTCCTCTCCTTGGAACTTTTGTTCTCCACCGAAGCTCTCATGGTGCCACCTCCACTACTCCTGGCCTGGTCCTCCTCTCGGCCACGCCACCTTCTTGGCCCGGCGCCACCTCTGGGCACCTTGCATGGTTAGCTTGGCCCGACGTCGCGCCTCTGGTCCTACACCTGCCGTCGACCTCTATTGCATGCGTGTCCGCGCCCGTGTAGCCCCCTTGCCTCTCAACTCGTGGCTCGGCCTTGGGTCCTCCCTCGCATAGCTTGGCAGTCGCTTATAGCGGCTTAGTTGCTCAGCTGCTCGCCAAAGACGCACCTCGGCTCGGCTCAAGCTAAGCGCCTCGATGGCTCGTCCCGACGCCCAACTCGCCCCTCAGCCCATGGCTCGGCCTCGGGTCCTTCCTCACGTGCTTTGGCCGTGCGGGTCTGCCACTCGATTGCCCTTCGCTCGACCACCAAGACGCACCTCGGTTCGGCCCGGCTAAGCGCCTCAAAGCCTTCGCCTCGGCGCCTTCGCCTCCCTTATGCGGCTATGCGCCGGCCACCGCGTCTCTAGCTCGCCCGCCCTTGTGCTCCCCCAATTTGCCCGGATCCACCTCCCTGTGCCTCGGCTCCCACTCGGATGTGGTTTGAGGCCTAGTTGTTTGGGTCTGCCACTTCTCTGGACTCAATCCCCCCATTTGTTGCTTCTTTTCTATTGCTTTGATTTTAAGGTTTATGCTTGACTTGTTTACTGATGTGGGTTGATGCATGGTGGAAGATATGGATGCGGGTTCACTGATGTTCATGCATGCATGAAGGAGGTGATGGGGTGAGCTACTGTCGGTGGTGGTGTTTTGCCACTAATGCACTGGGGTATACTGCCCCCTTCCTCTCTTTCTTTTTCCCTCCCCTTGCTCTGTGATGCCATGGATGAATGATGGTGCTACTGCGGTGGGTTTGGTTAGTGCTCTGTGATGTATACCGAGGGCTATTGATATTGTAGGCTTATTGTGGCATGAGCATCCTCTGTGCATTTCTTATTCATACTGTGAGTTCATTTTTAGACAAGAATGATAGTGGGGTGGAATGGGGAGCTACCTTGGGTGATCTTGGTCGGTTTTGGGGATGGCAGTACTTGGTTGATGTTGCTGGTTGTGTGGTGGTGCTGATGCTCCCTGGTGCTTCCTTTGGTCCTTCTTGTCTTTGTCGGTTGGTGCGGTCCTCGTGGTCGATGAAGGATCGAAACCGTTGCCGATGCCGTTCCCGCTTCGTCGTCTTCCCCGTCTCCCTTGATCCTCTCCTCCTTTTACCACTACTTTATGGTGGGTTTTTGGGGGAGTGGCAAGGATGGTGGTGCTTGGGCTCGCTGCTCTTGGGTTGGTAGTGGGGAGTGGTGGTGCTGGCTTTGTGAGGGAGCTTGGTTTGCTCTTTGGTGTTGGCCTTTACTTTGGCTTGGTTGCTTTGTGTCTATGCTGGCTTTGCTCTCCTTCTCCTGGTTGTGAATGAAAAGAGAAGGCTTGTGAGTGGCTTGTGATGTGATAAATGGTTTTATGTGGGGAGGCTTCGACTGGTTCATCCCATTGGCCATGTTCGTACCATTGTTGCACTTGCCCTATCCATATTGCTCTCATATGATACTATTTGGCTATTGTCCATTGGTCTGAAGATCACTATTTGTCGGATTTTTTTCAGTTCAGGTAAGTCGGTATAACGTGGGTGTCGGATTCTACTCTAACTCCATTTTATTTCACTGGGTCTACCTTTTGTCTTTTGGTTGTTATTGCTCTATTGTTGATGGCGGGCGATGGAACGGTGGCAAGGGTTCAGATCGGCTGAGGAAAGGGTTTTACTGGCTAGCGATGAATGGACAAGGAAAGGCTTCGGTGACATGCGATGCAAGATTTTATTATTCTTTTGTAATGTATTCATGGTTGCAATTTATATTATGATATGTTGTAACGGATTCTTGTAATTAATTTGGAAGTGAAACAATGTTGTACTATTACTTTCAATTTCATTTGCAATTTCTGGACATGGATTATTGTAATTTGATTTTGCATTTGTATTTAATGCTTTACTTTCGCTTGTAATTAATTATTGTATGTTGCTTTGATGTAATGAATTGTTGTAATTTAACTTCAAGTTTGTATTTAAATGTTTTACCTTTGATTGCAATGGATTCTTGTAATCGACTCTGAGTTTAAATTGATGATGAGATACTGGTTTGGAGACCCTATTGCAAAGTCTGATAATGAGTCCCGAATATTATTAGTTGCTATGTGTTCAATTGCTTTGCGATGCATTCACAATGTAATTTATCTCAAAGATCGTATTTGTTTTATTTCTACTTGTAATGAATTCTGGCAAACGACTCTGAGATTACATCGGTGATTTATTCTTGCGGCAAAATTTATATTGCAAAATGTTGTTGATGAACTATTGATAATACTATCTTATATGAAATTGTTTGGCGAGGTTTTCGATATTAATCTACAATTATGTTTTGTTTTTGATTTAGATGAATTTTAATTACTACTAATTAGCGATTAGCGTTGTTTTAGATTAGTCTGATTTTCCGGGTTCTCACATTAACCTTGTACAGTCACTTGTAATCTATCAGATTCTGTCCAAGATGAGGCGGAACAAGGTGCCATGTTTTATTTTTGATCAAGGCATTATATTCCTCATCCATAACATTTCTCCAATTTGGATTTGCAAATGCTTCATCAAGAGATCATCGTCGACAGTCTCTGGGATCATCAAGGCCGGAGTGTGGAGAGGTCCATTAACATAACCGAGCAATTGTTGCCCTCGTAGAAATGGCAGTAGTTGTGCCTTCCATAGCAGGAAATTCTCTCTTCTAAGCTTCACATTGACTACAAGACCAAAGGAAGGCATCAGGAGCAGACCTGTTGAAATCAACGCCATTGTCGGAGAGATCATCACCGGCGAAGAACTGGTCATGAGGGATGCGGAGCTTGAACTAGACATGATGATGTAGAAGAGGATGGCTCTGATACCATGTAAACAACGATACAGAGTGGAAGATTGTATTGCTTCGCACAGCCCCAACGTCTAGCGTCGCCTTCACTTATATTGCTGGACAATGAATAGTGTTCAAGTCGTATACAATACAATCAATCTCTAGTCAAGCATGGGTACGACAACATGCTGTACACGGAGAGTATCTGTACATGGGAAGGATTCTATCCTAAGGAAATTTTTTGCCGGATACAACCAATTTTCGTGTCGTATTTGTGGATCTAACCACTGCTGATGCGTATTTGCATATTTGGAACCGCTGGCACATGGCCACCGTGCGCTAGCGCCTGAGAACATGGCACGTGGCGCCGGCGCACGACCACTGTGCACCAGCGCCGCCGCCTATGCGTGGACGCCCGACGCCACCAGGCTAACACCTCACCACGACTGGCGCATGGTGTCCATGCACCCAGCCCTTTGGCGCATGGCCATCATGCGCCATTCATTTAGTTGGTAATTAGCATGTTTGGTTAGGTTAATTAGTTAGTTAGGGGTTAGATTAATTAGTTAGTTAGGTTAGTTTAGGCTGAAATTTGGAGAAATTTAAAAATATAGCAAATGAGTTCAAAAAATTATAAAACTTTTTGTGGAGCCTCTCGACACCACGTACTTGATTGTGTAAATTTTTTATAATTTTATTCGTTCAGAATTGTTATCGCTATTTCGTATAAGTGTCTTGTTCGTATGAATCAATAAATGTAGAAAATAAGCTCCAAAAATTGTGAATTTTATTTTGAAGGGTCCTCACGTAGTGGACTTGATTGTGTGATATTTCAACAATTTTATATGTGTTCTGGTATTGTCTCAAAAATTTAGAATTTAGGTCGCGAAAATTTCGATTTTAGGTTTTGGAAATTAGGGTTTCATGATTTCATGTGACTTGGAATGTATAAAAAAAAGCTATATTGCAACTCCATTGAAGATGTTGATATACAATATGGCGCTAGAGCAAGGTAGTTAGGATCGCGATCCAAGTCTTAAAGTCTTACGACTCTCATTTAACCCACGACACTGTCGATCCAAGTCTTCTTGCCGATCCGATCCTACTCAAGGTCGGTAGGATCGCGATCCTACTCTTACTGATCTTACGGTTCTCTGAACCCACAACAACTGTCGATCCAAATCTCACTTGTCGATCCTACTCGTAGAGACTTAGGGCAATTTTTTAGAGGCTAGGCTTTGCGATATTTTGTTTTAGAGCAAAATTTGTTGATATTAATTTCGAGAATGAAACTATAAATAAACAAGGAGCATGCAAAATATTGTATCGATTATGGTAATGCTAGTACAAATATCTATATTATGGCATGAGCAATCTTGAGCTTGATAATGATAAGCTATTTTTATTCCTAGAGTATGTCTAGCTACTTTTAAGGAACATGCAAGTGGTAAACCATATAACAATCATACAAACTTATAGTATAGATGTTAAATATGTGTATTTTTACAAATCCGTAGAATCGCCGATTCTACGATTCGATACTACGATTCGATCCTACCGGAGGCAAATCGATCCGACTTGGGATCTCGACTCTGACTACCTTGCGCTAGAGTACACACGTAACAACCAAAATACACGTACAAATATTAAAAAACAAAATATGAACCAAACGATGTTCACCAAAAGTCAAAATTTGCTAACTTTGGTTTGGCAAAATGTGACAGCAAACCAAACACCCCCTTAAGTTTCCTGTTATTCTACTTATTTTCCTGCTCTTTCCGTTTGAGCGGTTGTTTGGCATCACCGGTCCAGAAATTAGGTAATTCTTGCAATGTATTGTGTACATATATTCAGGACAAATGTGTGATCGATTCGATTTGGCACCAAATTGTGTTCTACTTGCTCAATTTGTGCGCGCGCACGTGCTGGACTCGTGTCAATGCCGGCCAAATGTGGAGGCGGGCATAGGAGAGGTCAGAGGTGGTCGGAGACTCGGAGGAGGCGACGAAAGCGCTGGTACTTAATTGGGCGGGACGCGGGAGCGGCGGCGTTTCGGTCCGGGTAATCGGCTTGTGATTTGGAGCGCGGGGTACGCGACGTTGCTTCGTCTCGTGGGCATTCGGCTCATGCGGTTGGGTGGTGGGACACCCTGGGTACATCCGGGCTCTGCTCGTGCCCAGCCGGTGACTGTGGCTGTACAGAAGATGGTTCCTTGTCAATGCAGTGAGGCAGGAAATCAAGGTGACTGGATTGTTTGAAATCAGATTAGTACCAAAAGCTGCCTCTGATTTCAGAATCCAATTTGGAAAATTGGCTATGGAGATTTTGTGCGGTCAGAGATTCATACAGACACAAAGGGGCCCTTATTTTAAAGAAGGAAAGTCGTTTCGATCTCTTTCGGGAAGGTTCTATAAGGGAAGAAGAATCAGAGCTGTGACCTGGTAACCTTGATTTCTTTCGGAACGTCATTACGAGAGTAACAGTTGTCGATTTGTTCAGCACATAATAATACTATACAAAACCTAGTCCGAAATACTTGACTTTCCCCTTCCTATGCAAGCCTGATTGTGGAAGTTTGCAAAATGTTTTTGAAAAGCAAAGCAAAAGAAAAATTGGTTTGGACTTGGGCGAATTGGTTGTTCGGATGGGTGCATGTTCATGCATGGGATCAATTCATCTCTATGATCGAGGCCCAGGGTTCTGTTGGAAGTCACCCAAGTCAGTTAAAGACCGGTCTTCGAGCCGCATCTTGCTAGCCCCATCGTGCAACCACATGTTCTGTGTGGGCAGAACCCGGCTAACTAATTGGCAACGTTCCACCGTGGTCGTTTCATCCGGTTGTGTGGGTGTCTTGACGACCTACTTTTATTCATTCCCACTTGGTGCAAGAGGGGGCTATGAACTCTGTGGGTTTCTATCCGTAGAGGGTGAAACCTTAGCGAGGGGGGACTGCGGTGGAATGGCGCATTGTAGAGGCCTTGTCACGTGCTCTAGACCGCTTCGACGGATGCCAAACAAACTAAAGACATCGTGTCTTGTGGGTAAAGCTGTACACCTCTGCAGATTGTAAAACTATTCGAATAGCCGTGTCCACGATCATGGACATGCTAGCAAAGCCACTCCAAATTAGATTTTGGATTTGTTTTCAAAAGGCATTTTTGAATTGGTTTTGGATGTCTATCCAATGGGTTTTGGGCAGGGAGCCTTATGATAGGAGGGTATCTTTCACCACTTATTGATGAATGTTATCCAGCTATAAAACTGAGATTTAGAAAGTGAATTTTAGTTATTGTATAACTGCTTTAGAACTTAGTACAAGTATTTGGAAAGAAACATGGCTTTATGCAAAAACAACCCTATAAGACCTCCTTTGAGATATCCTTGTATGCATTGCATTACATTTACTTAGCGGGTGTGATTTATGAAACACGGTTGTTGTGCTCACTCTTGCTTGATTCTGTTGAGCAGGAGAGGACGTCTACGAGGAGGACGAGGACCAGGACGTCTAGGCTGTGACCTCCAGTCGATTTCTTGTGGCGAATCGAGTGGTCTATTGCTTTTAGTCTTCCGTTGTATTTGTTTTTAGTCGGTCCTTAAGCCGCTTTTGTAATCAACTCTGTTGTTAATTAATAAAGTTGCGTTGATGGATGTTACCACCTTTGTTACTATGTGAGCTAGCCGCTGATCCTTAGGACTAGCTCAGTTGTGCACAGGGGACTTTGTGACCTCCCGGTTCCGGTCTCCAGGACCACCCGGTGGTCCTGGGAGACCTCTCAGGGAGGTCCGGTCCGTCGACAACGCCTTTCTCATCTAATACCACGTCGTCGATGCTAGCACTCCAGCGTGTGGTATCCCTGCCCCCGTATGTGTGGATACCTTAGAGGTGTTGTTGCGAAGCATCAGCACTAGGATGATCCACAACTTGTGACGATCTCAGGAGCATGAGGAGAAGACGTGCGGCGAGTACGACTACTACTGCATCAACTCGCCACTTCGACTCTACTTCCGCCACGAGTCGGCGCATCTAGTGGTAATCCCATGATCTATTACTAGCGAAGGTTCCTTGGTTGTGCAGTAAATTTTTTGTTTTGTGCTATCGTAGCCTACCCGTAATCCTTCATAGAAGTCATTGAGGCTCATCGTATTGGCTCTAGTGGTGACTGATGTAACCAGTGGATTGTAATTGGCATCCAGTCCTGCAAGAATATATGAGATGAGTTCTTCATCTCTCAAGGGTTGTCCCGTAGATGCCATTATATCCACAAGGGTCTTCATCTTGGCAAAATACTCTGCACCAGACATGTCCTTCTTGTGTATGTTCGACAATTGCATTCGAACCTACATGATCTGTGCCCGAGATTGGGAGGAGAACATGCGCTCAAGTGCTGGCCACACTTCGGCTGAAGTTGACAAAAACAATACTTGCGCAAGAACTTCTGGCGAGAGAGATGACATAAGAGAACTCAACATGAGTTGATCTTGTTGAACCCACACTTCATAGACTGAATTTGGCACCACACGAACTTCATCGCCGACAGTCTCTGAGATCATCTGGGCCGGAGTGTGGAGAGGCCATCAACATAACCGAGCAATTGTTGCCCTAGCAGAAATGACAGTAGTTGTGCCTTCCATAACAGGAAATTCTCTCTTCTAAGCTTCACATTGAAAACAAGACCAAAGGAAGGCATCGAGAGTAGGCTTGTTGAAATCGATGCCATTGTCGGAGAGATCATCGCCGGCGAAGAATCGGTCGTGAGGACTGCAGAGCTTGAACTAGACACGATGAGGTAGAAGAGGATGGCTCCGATACCATGTAAACAATGATACAGAGAGAAAGATTGTATTGCTTCGCACAACCCCAACGTCTAGCGTTGCCTTCACTTATATTGCTGGACAATGAATAGTGTCCGAGTCGTATACAATACAACCAATCTTTAGTCAAGCATGGGTATGACAACATGCTGTACACGGAGAGTATCTGTACATGGGAAGGATTCTATCCTAAGGAAGGCTCGGATACGTATCAGAATATATCTCTTAACAGGGAGCCGGGTGCTCCCACGGCAGAGCGCGCGCCATGCGCCAACATGCAGTAGCAAGTGGACTGTACACAGAACCATCTTCTATATAGCCACAGTCACCGGCTAGGCACGAGCAGAGCCCGGATGTACCCAGGGCGTCCCACCACCCCACCGCACGAGCCAAATGCCCACGAGACGAAGCAACGTCGCGTACCCCGCGCTCCAAATCACAAGCCGATTACCCGGACCGAAACGCCGCCGCTCCCGCGTCCCGCCCAATTAAGTCCCAGCGCTTTCGTCGCCTCCTCCGAGTCTCCGACCACCTCTGACCTCTCCTATGCCCGCCTCCACCTCTGGCCGGCATTGACACGAGTCCAGCACGTGCGCACACACAAATTGAGCAACTAGAACACAATTTGGCGTCAAATCGAATCGATCACACATTTGTCTTGAATATATGTACACAGTACATTGCAAGAATTACCTAATTTCTGGACCGGTGATGCCAAAAAACCGCTCAAACAGAAAGAGCAGGAAAATAAGTAGAATAACAGGAAACTTAAGGGCGTGTTTGGTTTGCTGTCACATTTTGCCAAACCAAAGTTAGCAAATTTTGACTTTTGGTGAACATCGTTTGGTTCATGGCCATAGTTTTTTTTAGCACCCTGGTCCACTCGTCATAGATATGTTTGCCAACCAAACTCTGTCTAACTTGCGGCTGTGCCACACGGCGAGCACACCCAGTAACATCAGGACAGTGACAACAGCACCGATCGAATAGACGCCGAGGCGCCTGAATGTCCGCTCGGCGTCCACCGGCGCGAGCGGCAGGAACAGACGCATGTGGAGTGAGATGAGCATGGCGAGCGACGTGTAGACGCTCCAGGATACATACAGCGGCAGCCGCCAGTCCGCGCGCGCGGCGTGGTCGGCGTCAGGACCCTCGAAAGCGGCGTAGACCACGCCAGCAAGGCAGACAACCGCAAAAGCCATGACAAGAACAGCCAACACCCATCTCTTCCAACGGGGTAGCGGCGGATGCGCCTCCTCCATCGTCAAACCCATCCCCGCCATGGCCACCGCAGCTTCAAGGCTTTCAACCCCTTGGATCCTTCTAAAGACCGTGTGAGCTGGCGTGAGCTTGTGAGTTGTGACTGTAAGACTAAGAATGAAGAGATCGATTCCCATTTGCACTGTACATATAGACGGACGACGCGGGCCACGATCGGAGTAGGATTCGGATTCGGCAGCCCATGCGCGTCCTTATGACAAGCCGCGTGCTCCGAAATCACAACCCAACCAAATCCAAATGCCGTCGCTCCCGCGCCGCCTCGTGCCGCTTAGCGACGCCACCGCGCTGCTCCCGTCCATCACCGCGGATTCCTCCCGCCTCCGCGAGCTCCACGCGCACCTCCTCGTCTCGGGCCGCCTCGCCTCCCCCTCGCACCACGCCGCCTTCCTCGCCTCCCTCACCTCCTCCAACCACCTCTCCTACGCGCGCCTCCTTCTCCCACAGAGCCCCGCCACGCTCCACGCCCACAACTCCCTCCTCCGCACCCTCGCCCGCGGGGCACGCCCCCACCTCGCCTTCGCCGCATTCCGCGAGCTCCCGCTCGCGCCCGACCACTACTCCTTCACCTTCCTTGTCCGCGCCGCGACCGCCCTGGCCGCCGCGGCCGCGGCGACGCCTGTGTCCCCGAGCTGGGCGTGAACCTGATCGCGGGGTCCGTGCACGCGGCCGCACTCCGCCGCGGCCACGCGGCGGACCCGCACGTGCAGAGCGGGGTCGTCTGCATGTACGCCGCGGTCGGGGACGTGGGTGCCGCGCGGGCCGCGTTCGGGGAGATCGCGAGCCCGGACGTGGTGTGCGTCACCGCGATGGTGGGAGCTCTTGCGGCTTTTTGCGACGTGAACGCTGCGCGTGAGCTGTTTGATGGAATGCCGCAGCGGGACCATGTCGCGTGGAACGCCATGATCGCGGGGTATGTGCGCGTGGGCAGGTCAAGGGAGGCATTGAGGCTGTTCGACGAAATGCAGAAGGCTGGCGCTGCTGTCGGGGAGGCGACGCTTGTGTCAGTGCTCACTGCCTGTGCACAAATGGGTGCACTGGAACGTGGCAAGTGGGTGCATTCATATGTGCGCAGCCGTGGGATGCGGGTGTCGGTCACACTCGGCACTGCCTTCGTGGATATGTATTCCAAGTGCGGCGCGGTGGCAGCGGCGATGGAAGTGTTTGCGAGCATGAGTGAAAGGAACGTGTACACTTGGACCAGCGCGGTAAGTGGCCTTGCGATGAATGGCATGGGGAAGGAGTGCCTTGCGCTGTTCAAGCGCATGGAGGGTGCAGGGGTCGAGCCTAATGGTGTCACCTTTGTCGCGGTGCTCCGTGGGTGCTCCATGGCTGGGTTGGTGGATGAGGGAAGAGCATGCTTTGATTCGATGAAGGACAAGCATGGAGTTGAGCCTTGGCTCGAGCATTACGGCTGCATGGTTGATTTGTATGGTAGAGCTGGGCATTTAGATGATGCTGTCGATTTCATCGATGCAATGACGACGGAGCCACATGAAGGTGTGTGGGGAGCACTACTCAACGCTTCTCGGATTCACAATAACGTCGAGTTGGGCAAATACGCAATGGACAAGCTCACGGCGATTGAGTCCAAGAATGATGCAGCTCATGTATTGTTGTCTAATATCTATGCGGAGTCGCAGAATTGGAAGGGTGTTAGCACTGTTCGGGGCATGATGAAGGCCAAGGGAGTAAAAAAGGTGCCTGGGTGTAGTGCTATCGAGGTTAATGGCAAGGTACATGAGTTCTTTGTTGGAGCCAAGTCACACCCGAGATACGAGGAGATTGAGATGATGCTTGCAGAGATGAGTCAGAGGCTAAGGCTACAAGGGTACGTTGCAAACACAAAAGAGGTATTGTTCGACATCGAGGAAGAGGAGAAAGAAGGTGCAATCTCCTTGCATAGTGAGAAGCTGGCCCTCGCCTTTGGCCTGATCACTTTGCCGGAAGGCATGGAGATTCGGATTGTGAAGAACTTAAGAGTATGCAAGGACTGCCATGATTATACCAAGTTCATATCGAAGGCCTTCAACAGGGAGATTGTTATGAGAGATAGGAACAGGTTTCACCATTTCAAGGATGGAGTGTGCTCCTGTAGGGATTACTGGTGATTTTTTTTTGTCTGATAATTCTTTCCGTTCAATTTCGACGTTCCATTACAAGGATGGAGCGTGCTCCTGTAAGGATTAATGGTGATTTTTTTAAAATTTATAATTGTTCCCGTTCAATTTTGACGATCCATTCGCATTTATACATAGCAAGATTAATGCATTGAATACACTAATACACATCGAACTTATGAGATGCATCTGCTGAAGTAGCGCCGGCATAAGAATAAATTAAGCATAGCATACATCATATATAAAGTAGGGATTTTCTAATTAAATAATATTTTTTATGGTGGAGCGCTCGTAGTTTCAAACTTAGTTTCAAATCTAAACTCCGTTTGCAACCAAGGTTGTCATAATTGCGATCTTGAATTGGATCGGAGGTTTTTCAGCAGGATCGCGAATCGTAGAATCTAAAATCCTATCCGATTCTACCAAAGAAACAATTTTCAAAATCTACCTTGTATTTTAACATTTCTACATTTTTTAAACTACACTTTTAAAACTTTTGTTTACCAAAACGTAGTGCAAAGGAAAAATAATTTGTTATTTATGCAAATTATAATGGACATGAAGAAATACAAAGTAATCATTTACAATGATAGGGACATATGAAAATAATTGTTTTTAATAAATCACTAGAATCGGGTAGGATCGTATGAAAATATTAATCATGATTCTACAATTTTTTTTGTTAAAATCGTAATAATATTAAGATTCTACCAAACTAAGACTTTACCATAGAATCGGATCGGTCTAGCCAATCTAGGTCGTAGAAACGTAGAATTGTATGACTAGAATCGAGATTCTAACAACATTTTTTGCAACATCACAGTCATGTTACAATGTTTACTTGCAAAGCTCACAATGTTGCAAATATATTTTATTTTTGGAAATAGGTTTCATGAGTTGTTTACTTACAAAATATTGTTAAATCATATGATTTAATTAAAAAAAATATAAAGCAAGTATGTTGAGTATTCAATATATATTTTTCGGTTTTGGACACATGAAGACCGATGACTGCTTCAAGTCATGTGTAGCGCAGAGAACTTTTTTTTTATTAATTAATCCTTTTTAAAATTTTATTTTAAAGTTAACCACCAGCGAAGTTTATTTCTAATTCTGACCCCTTTAGTCACGCCACCACCCGTGGCGTGACTAAATAACACTGTTACGCCGTAGGATAAGTCCGCTAAATAGCACTTTTTTGTCACGCCACTGGTCGTGACGTGACCAAACAAGATTGTCACACCACTGGTCGTAGTGTGACAAGAGCTTGCCCGGATACAGTTTGATGTGACCGTGTTATTTTGTCACGCGACGGGTGGTGGTGTGACCAAAGGGGTCAAAATTGAAAATAAAGTTCGTCGAGGGTTAACTTTAAAATAAAATAAAAAAAGGGTTAATTAATAAAAAAAATTCTAGCGCAGAACACATTGAATCATTCAGGGGGATGGTTATATCAAAGTGCAAAAGACAGATGATGGCTTCATAGTTTTCAGACATCTCATATGATTTATGTTGTCTGGACAATGATAGCAGACCTACTGACAGAATATGCTAAGGAAAATGAATAATGTGTGCTTGCATCTTCAGTACGTCTGCTCAGGCTTCCTGAGCAACATATTGGAGTCATTCTACGGAATTGCAGTCCTTTTTGGCGCCACAATTAACGGAAAATGCAGAAAAGTAATAAGCAAATATATAACTAGTACAGAAGAAAAACGAGAAGGAAACATGCAGGAACTAGGGGTTTATCACACAAAATTGCAGTACATTTCTTGTCACGATATTTAATTTAAAATTCAGAAAATCAGAAAGGATTTATATATAAATAGGATAGAAGGAAGCATCATGTAGAACTGCAGTCCTTTCTTGGTACAATATTTATGTGTCACCAGGGCCGGTCCTATTGGTAGGCCCCGGGGAGAATTACAATATACTTCCTCCGTTTTAGTTTATTTGACACCATGCATGTGTTATCTATATATGTGAACGTCATTTATTAAAAAACAAAGTAAGTATATGTTAAGTATATATATTTTTCAATTCTAAATGAATTAATAGTTCCTAATTTTTATTTATATTTGACCCTTCACATATTTTAAAGTACGAAGATGACACGATTACATCCATAAATAGAATACTGTCATAGTATTACAATTTTATGATATTTAGTAATTTACTATATCATTGAAAAGTATTATATGTCAAAAGTTGTAATGTTACAAAACACAACAAATAAAGAGGGGATCATTTCTTAATTTTCCTCCCATGTATTTTTCCACTTCCTGCGCTCTATTTATAGGATGAGTGGTGCGAATGATAGAAAAAAAAAACTAAAGTGCATAAAATACAAGTGAATGTGCCATAGATATTCTCTTTCCATTAGGAAGTAGACAATTTCACCGACAATAATATCTATTCAATAAACACCAAAAACATTCTCAAGCGACCATCAATAAAAAATGTTGAAGGTGATTGTAGATTATAGAAATAACAACCGTAGTTTCTTGTTTGCTTCATTGATGGCCATGTCATCCGTAGGAACAAACGAACAGAGGCATTGTTTCCTTGAGGGCTCAGGGCTAGAGAAAACTACGTAGACCTTATTTTCTTAATTGCTCGTTAGTGATAATGCTGCTCATACAGTTATTATCCAATATACTGCTCTTCCGTCCCGCAATATAAGTGCCCCGCAATAGAAGTGCTAGCCCACTATACACCAAGGAGACACTAAATCTAATAAAAAGAAAAAAATTTGATATATGCCATTGCAGAGTGTCCAAATTAGAAAAATGCCACTGTAAAGTGGCAGCTCCTAAAAATACCGTATTTATCAGTTATTGATTATACACTGGTCTACAATTTCGACCAGTGTATTGCGACCACACAGGCCTATGGATCCGACCAGTGTTTTTCGGCCACTGTATTTTCTATCAGATTTCGACTACACTGGTGTACAACTTCGACCAGTTTATTTTGAGCACACTGGTCTATGAATAAGACTAAATGTTTTTTGGCCACTGTGTTTTGACCAAAGGTTTCGACCACGCTGGTGTTTGGCTTCGACCAATTTATTTCGACCACATTGATCTATGGATTCGACTAGTATTTTTCGACTAGGTCTTTGACCACTGTTTTTCAACCACATTGGTCTGTAACTTCGACCACACTGGTTTGACCGGTCTAAAAGGAGAGAGAGAAAAATACATGGTTAGCAAAAGAAAGTTAGACTAGGTTGACAATACGTTCACGGTCACAAATCACGCGATTACCACGCGAATATACACGCGCGTGTGCATACATGCGTGTGTGTGATTTTAGCTATAGTCATTCTCATGTCACCCAATGCCATGTATCATATGTTTCAAGGAGTGGCAATGACTCCACCTTATAAATTGCTCTCCCATCACTTGGCTGATAGTATGGAATTAAACCATGCGTACTTTGGAATTTAAGAAACAAATGAACCTTTATACGTATGAGCTCAATTCTAACGAGCAATTGTGGCGGATGGGTTTAGGTTATTAATACATTAATCTTAAAGTGGTCATCTGGTAAAAAAAATTTACTAAGTTTCGGGGAGAATTAAGTGGCATTGCCTAAAGGCACATACAATAATCCTTCAAATAAGGTCAACCAGTTCATGTTCACAAAAAAACGTATTCCATATTACATGCAAACTATCAAAAGCCAAATGTGATCAATTATAATGTTAGGCTCTGCTTGGAGCGCGAGATTCTTGTTAGAAAAATAGGGACAAAGGAGACACGAATTTTACGTGGAAAACCCTTGCGGGAAAAAACCATGGGTGCCAACCGGCGATGATCGCTATATGAGGAGCGATTACAAAACGTATGGGATTATAATGAGGCGTCCCTCTCCCCGTGCGGCTTACAAGAGATATATAAAGGGGTAAAAGGACTTAGAATCCAAGTAGAAAACTAATCCGCTAATATGGCATATTCTAGATACTTCTATATTAGAAATTCGGATCACATACGGATCCAAATATTAACAATCTCCACCTTGAGACGAATTTACTCTTGTAGCAAAATAAAGAATCATCAATCACCAAATGATTCCCCAATAAGATAAAAATCACCGTACGCCAACTAGTCACTAGGACTAAACTTTAACACCAACTAAGTTTGAGCAAAGCTCAAACTTAGTAACAGGAACTGACTTTGTCATCATATCAGCAGGATTATCATGAGTACTTATCTTGCACACCTTGACATCACCTTGAGCAATAACACCTCGAATAAAGTGATATCTCACGTCAATGTGCTTTGTTCTTTCATGGAACATCTGATCCTTTGTAAGGCATATAGCACTCTGACTATCACAAAATATAGTAGTGCAAGAATTATCTCTACAAAGCTCAATGTACAAACCTCTCAACCAAATAGTTTCTTTACAAGTTTCAGAAATAGCCATATATTCTGCTTCAGTGGTTGATAAGGCAACAGTAGCTTGCAAACTTGCCTTCCAACTAACAACACAATCATCAATGGTGAAAACATAACCTGTTAGAGACCTTCTCTTGTCCAAATCACCAGCATAATCAGAGTCAACATAACCAACAAGTTCATCTCTAGAATTCCCAAACTGCAAACAAACATTAGAAGTGCCACACAAATATCTGAAAATCCACTGAACTGCTTTCCAATGCTCTTTTCCAGGATTAGCTATGTATCTACTGACAACAGTCAATCCATGAGATAAATCAGAACGAGAACAAACCATGGCATACATAAGAGAACCAACTGCGCTGGAATATGGAACTCTAGACATGTACTCAATATCATAATCTGACTTAGAAAATAAGGCTGAAGATAATCTGAAATACGAAGCTAATGGAGTACTCACTGGTTTTGCATCATGCATATTAAAACGACGAAGGACCTTCTCAATATAACCTTTTTGACTAAGGTATAACTTGCCAAATTGTCTCTCTCTAATAATCTCCATGCCAAGAGTTTTCTTTGCTGCACCTAAGTCCTTCATCTCAAATTCATTACTCAATTGTGCTTTCAGTTTTGCTATTTCTGACTTATCTTTTGCAGTAATCAACATATCATCAACATAGAGAAGCAAATAAATAGCTGAACCATTAGCAGTCTTTAAATAAACACAGCTATCATAATCAGACCGCTTAAAATCATGAGAGAGCATAAAGGAGTCAAATCTCTTGTACCATTGCCTTGGAGAGTGCTTCAAACCATAAAGAGATTTCTTTAATCTACAAACAAGGTGTTCTTTTTCAGGAGTAACAAAACCCTCAGGTTGGTCCATATAAATGTCTTCTTCCAACTCCCCATGTAAGAATGCAGTTTTAACATCTAATTGCTCAAGTTCATAATCATGCATAGCAACAATACTGAGTAAAGTGCGAATAGAACTATGCTTCACAACTGGGGAAAAACATCATTAAAATCAATACCTGGAATTTGACTATAACCTTTAGCAACCAACCTTGCTTTATACCTTGCTGGTTCAGTAGGAGAAATACCCTCATTTCTTTTGAAAATCCACTTACAACGAACATGCTTCTTCTCCTTTGGCAATTTCACTAGTTCCCAACTGCCATTCTTTTCAAGTGACTCCATTTCATCATGCATAGCAGTTATCCACTTATTACAATCAGTGGAGCTAATAGCCTCAGAGTATGATGAAGGTTCTGTATTACCTTCAATTTCTTCTGCCACACTCAAAGCATAAGCAACAATATTAGCTTCTACAATCAACTTCTTGGGTGGATTAATCTCCCTTCTAGGCCTGTCAACTGCAATGAATCGTTGTGGTGGCTGTTGATCAATAGGAGTATCCTCAACAATAGGTGCATCATGAACAACCATATTTTTCTTATCTGATGTGTTATTTGAACCAACAAAATGGTCTACCTGAATACTTGAATTATGCTCACTCTCAACAGGAACATTAGTAGGCAGTTTATCATGAAGCATAGCAGATTCATTAAAGACAACGTTTCTGCTAATCACAACCTTCCTTGTTTCAGGATTCCACAACTTATATTCTTTAATACCCGATTTATAACCAAGAAAGATGCACTTAACAGCTCTAGGCTCTAATTTTTCATTATCAACATGAGCATAAGCAGTACAGCCAAAAACTCTCAATTCTGAATAATTTGCTGGGGAACCAAACCATACCTCAATTGGAGTCTTCTTTTCAATTGCAAGAGAGGGTGACCGATTAATAAGGTAGCAAGCAGTGGAAGCGGCTTCAGCCCAAAAACGTCTATGCAAACCTGCATTTGACAACATGCAACGGGCCCTGAAAATGATGGTCCTGTTCATACGCTCGGCTACACCGTTTTGTTGAGGAGTACTAGGAACGGTGTAGTGCCTAACAATACCTTCAGTCTTGCAATATGATTCAAATTCATCAGAACAGAATTTCATCCCATTATTAGTGCGAAGTTTCTTTACCTTCTTTTCAGTTTGTCTTTCAACCATAGTCTTCCACTCTTTAAATGCTGAAAATGCTTCTAATTTATGCTTCAAGAAATAAGGCTACACTCTTCTAGAGTAATCATCAATAATGGTTAACATATAACGAGCACCTCCTAGCGATGTCTCCCGAGATAGCCCCCATAAATCAGAATACACATAATCCAAAATACCTTCTGTAGTATGAACTTAAGTATTGAATCTCACCCTCTTGTGTTTGCCAAACACACAATGCTCACAAAATTTCAGCTTGCTGATGCTATGTCCATCAAGAAATCCTCTCCTGCTCAATTCTGCCAAACCAATTTTACTCATATACCCAAGACACATATGCCAAAGATTAGTAGCATCAGAATCAGATAATGAACTTGAAATTACAGCAACATTATCTAATATTGTAGTACCTCGCAGATGGTACAGATTGATAGATTTAATATCAGCTTTCATCATAACAAGAGAGCCTTTTGATACCTTCAAAACTCCACCTTCACCAGAATACTTGTACCCTTTACCATCAAGAGTACTCAAAGAGATAAGGTTTCTTTTCAAATCTAGAATGTGCCTCACATCTGTCAAAGTTTTGACAATGCCATCAAACATCTTGATCTGAATTGAACCAATTCCTGCAACCTTACAAGATGAGTTATCACCTATCAACACAGTACCACCTTCAACAGGTTCATATGTGGCAAACCAGTCCCTATTAGGACATATATGAAAGGTACAGGCAGAATCAAGAATCCATTCATCATTGGTCATAGCACATCCAGCAAAGGCAACAAGAACTCCTCCATCAGAACTATCATCAGCAGCAAGGGAGGCATTACCTTCATCATCTGGTTTACCTTTTGGCTTATAATTGCCAGTCCTCTTTTCTTTATTTTGTAGCTTCCAGCATTCAGAGATGTCGTGCCCACTTTTCTTGCAATATTTTCACGACTTGTACTTGCATCTGGATTTCGACCGGTTCTTGCAGCCATTCGAACTTTTGCCTTGAGATCCATTGTTTGAGTTCTTCTCCTTTTGCCTGCCATGAACAAACAAGCCTTTTCCTTTTGGACTTGAATTTTTAGAAGGTACCATCTGTTTCATCTTCTCCTTAGCATGCAAAGCTTCATAAACTTCATGAAGAGTGAGAGTATCTCTACTATATAATATGGTATCTCTGAAATTTGAAAAAGAACTAGACAGTGAACACAAAAGAATAAGACCCAAATCCTCATCATCATATTTTACCTCCATCGACTCAAGGTCGGAAACGATCTCCTTAAACAATGAAAGATAATCAAGCACGGATCCTCCTTCTTGCAATTTGTGAGAGTACAACTTCTGCTTGAGATGTATCTTGCTGGTGAGATCCTTTGTCATGCAGATTTGTTCCAGCTTTAGCCATAATGCAACAGCTGTCTTCTCCTTCAAAATCTCCTGCAAAATATTATTTGATAGATGAAGGTGAATCTGAGATAAAGCCTTACGGTCTTTGTGCTTCTCATCTGCAGTCCATGTGATAGGTTGTTTCTCAAACCCTTCCAATGCATCATCCAAATTCATCTGTGTTAACACAGCCCTCATCTTAACTTGCCACAGCGAGAATCTTGTGTCTCGACCCAGGAGTGGAAGATCATACTTCAAAGTCGCCATGAGGAATAAATCCTGAAAATTGCTGATATTATGTAAACCTAGCAAAAATCACGACCTCTTGGTACACGTACTGTGTACACGAATCAAAGATCTTCAAATCTCGTGTGGACGTAGCAAGGAATCAATGGAATTGATTCAATCCAACCGACACGGCAGAAGCAAAGTTTGATCTACTAAAGAAAAGAAAAAGAATCTTGGGACCTGTGCGATGGAGAATTTTGATTTCTCTTGCTGGCTTTGTCCGCTGGTCTGCTGAACTTGTACCGTGCGCACGCGTGAAGAGTTCCGATCGCTTGGACCGAATAACCGAAGTACGCAGCGGATGACCTCCTAGCCGGGCCTTACGCCGCGGACGTCGCGGCCGGAGCTCACGACACGACGGGAGCGACGATCGAGGCGACGAAGACCGCGCTGCACCAAAGGACTTGAGATTTCTTTGGCTTGCTTGGTCGAGGCGACGCAGACGACACGTCGATCGATCTTGTTGCGTGTGAACAAATGAAGATCTGCCGGGCGGCCGACGTCGACGTACGCGAAGATGCACACGGCTTGGCCGAGGCGACGGGCAGACGACGACTGTTGCGTGTGCCACTTATTAAAAAAATAGGGACAAAGGAGACACGAATTTTACGTGAAAAATCCTTGCGGGAAAAAACCACGGGCGCCAACCGACGATGATCACTATATGAGGAGCGATTATAAAACGCAGGGGATTATAATGAGACGTCCATCTCCCCGTGCGGCTTACAAGAGGTATATAAAGGGGTAAAAGGATTTAGAGTCCAAGTAGAAAACTAATCCGCTAATATGGCATATTCCAGATACTTCCATATTAGAAATTCGGATCACATACGGATCCAAATATTAACAATTCTCATGGAAATTTTGTAGAAAACCGGTGGTACACCCATAGAGAATATTTTCTTTCCTCCTATATTCTCAGCAATTTCCGTATTCCGAACGGGTTCTCAAGTGTCGCATTGATCTTTGGAAATGTATCTTGTATGAACTGACGAGGAAGAGATTTACTATTTTAATTGTGTGACATCTGCTGTCTATAAGTTTTGACACGTTGAACACAAGATGATATGGAGGAGAGAGGGAGAGCATAGAGAATTAGGTCGTCTCTTATGCAATAGTCGACTGTAATATGAGAAACAAGATACATTATACATGAAGAAGTTGTCTATAGAGACATTTAAAAAAACAACCCATCGTAGAAGCTGTCTTTGGTGTTATCTATAAATAACATGGAGAGATATTAAAGACAACAGTTGTCTATACCACTGTACATGCCCTAATACAACCAAAAGGATAAACATAGGTAATCTGGCCATAGAATTTAGGATGTGGCAGGAACAAGCGAGTCCATTTGAAAGCCGAGGACGACACAGATCGAGATACCAAGGGAACACAAGGGCAATCGTAATTATGTACAAAATGATCTTAATCGAGTCTTGAGGGACTCAGAGTCGTGTAAAATAATTGGATGAATTATAAGGTATCAGTACACAAGTATACGACCAATTAGAGCTGTTAAAACAACACTTGATCGTGAATGGCTAGGGCCTGAACCCGAGCCTAGCCCGACATAGGCTCAGCTCGAAAAAACACGATTTTCTTGTTTTCCCGGTTACAAAATATTTAAAAATTATTTTTCCCGAATAAACTATTATTTTAAAAATATTTTTCATAAATAAAAATAATATTTTCAACCATTTTTTTTTAATGTTGTTGGGTTTTTTCAGGTTTCGAGTCAGGCTTGTGGGCTAGAAACCGAGGCCTAAGCCCAAAAATATCGGATCGAATCGGTAGGGCTACCATGAGCGATTCTTGCAAGACCATACCATTTTTTCCTTTTAAAAAAAACATCATTTAAACATATTTGTTGTATGAATTTTTAAATATAGGAAATAAGGTCCAAAAATTATGAATGTTTTTTGTGAAGCCTCCTGACACAATGTACATACTTGTGTAATTTTTTCATAATTTTATCCATTCTGAAGTTTTCTCGAAAATTTATTTAAGTATATTGTTTGTAGGAATTTTTTAATATAGAAAATGAGGTCCAAAAATTATGATTTTTTTAAAAGGCTCCTTACACAGTGGACTTGATTGTGTGATATTTTTCAGAATTTCATATATTCTAAAAATGTATCAAAAATTAAGGGTTTAGGTCTCAAAAATTATGGTTTTAGGTTTTGGATATTAGGGCTTCATGATTTCATGTGACTTGGAATGTGTGAAGTTTAGTATCATATGGAGTAGTGGCAGAATTTGAACTCCTATAGTAGTACTAATCATACTACTATTATTTAGATTTTGGGTACTATACTATTTCCTTTCGCTCCGAGTAGTATTAATCATACTACTATTATTTAGATTTTGGTAGTGAATAACGTGACCCCTGTCTTTAGTTCTTCACCTAGTAAGATTGCTATGGCAGTAGTGGTAGAATTTGAACTCCCAATGTCTTTAGCAAAAATTCTGGCCTGTTTCGAATCTGTACTACA